>JANHMN010000003.1:127592237-127659016 GCA_030674055.1 Rhabdomys pumilio
CAAGGCTGTGTATTCTGCAATATACAATTCTCAAAACAAATTTTAGTATTAAGTTATTTTTTCATTCTTTTCTTTCTTTTTTTATTTAAATTTTTTTAACTTATTTTTTTTTGGGTATTTTATTTACATTTTAGATTTTATCCCCTTACCCCACTTCCTCCCATCACCCAGAAACCTCCTATCCCATCCCCCCTCCTCATGCTTCTATGAGGCTGTGCCCGCACCTACCCCCTGCCCCCACTACCCCCTCCCCACCCTTACATCCCCTCCCCAACTCTGTGTTTGTTTTTCATGGGACCAAGAATCTCCTCTCCCACCTATGCCAGACAAGGCCACCCTCCCCTACATATACAGCTGGGGTCATGGGTTCCTCCCTATGTGCTCCCAGGCTGGTGGTTTAGACCCTGGGGAGCTCTTGTTGGTTGGTATTGTTGCTTTCCTCATGGGGTCATAACCCCTTTCTCCTCCTTCAGTCTTCTCTCTAACTTCTCCGTTGGGAAACCTTTGATCATATCAGTGGTTAGCTGTGAGCCTCGTCCTCTGAATGTGTTAGTCTCAGGCAGACCTCTAAGGAGACAGCTATATCATGTTCTTGACAGCATGCACTTCCAGCCATCCACATCAGTGTCTAGCTTAGGTGACTATACATGGGCTGGATACCAGGTGGAATGATCTCCAGATGTCCCTTCCTTCAGTTTCTGTCCCATGTTTTGTTTCCATATTTGCTCCTTTGAGTAATTTTGTCACTCGTTCTAAGTAGAACTGAGGTATCCCCACTTGGTCTTCCTTCTTTATGAGCTTCATGTGGTCTGTGAGTTGAGTCTTTGCTATTCTAAGCTTTTGGGCTAACATCCGCTTATCAGTGAGTAAATACCATGTGTGTTCTTTTGTGCTTGGCTTAACTCACTCAGGATGATAATTTCTAGTTCCATCCATTTAGCTAAAAATTTCTCGAATTCATTATTTTTAATAGCTGAGTAATACTCCATTGTGTAAATGTACCACATTTTTTGTATCCATTCCTCTGTTGAGGAACATCTTGGTTCTTTCTAGCTTCTGGCTATTATAAATAAGGCTGCTATGAACATAGTGGAGCATATGTCCTTGTTATATGTTGGGGCATCTTCTGGGTATATGCCCAGGAGTGGTATAGCTGGATCCTCAGGTAATGCTATGTCCAGTTTTCTGAGGAACCACCAGACTGATTTGCAGAGTGGTTGTACCAGCTTGCAATCCCACCAACAATGGAGGAGTGTTCCTCTTTCTCCGCATCCTAGCCAGCATCTACCATCACCTGAGTTTTTGATCTTGGCCATTCTGACTGGTGTGAGGTGGTATCTCAGGGTTGTTTTGATTTGCATCTCCCTGATGACTAAGGATGTTGAGCATTTCTTAAGGTGCTTCTCAGCCATTCAAGTTTCCTCTGTTGAGAGTTCTTTGTTTAGCTCTGTACCCCATTTTTAATTGGGTTATTTGGTTGTCTGGAGTATTTCTTGAGCTCTTTGTATATCTTGAAAATTAGCCCTTTATCAGATGTAGGATTGGTAAAGGTTTTCCCAATCTGTTGGTTGCCGATTTATCTTATTGACAATGTCCTTTGCCTTACAGAAGCTTTGCAATTTTATGAGGTCCCATTTGTCAATTCTTGATCTTAGAGCATAAGCCACTGGTGTTCTGTTCAGGAACGTTTCCCCTGTGCCTAGATATTCAAGTGTCTTCCCCACTTTCTCTTCTATTAGTTTCAGTGTATCTGGTTTTATGTGAAGGTTTTTATCCTCTTGGATTTGAGCTTTGTACAAGGAGATAAGAGTGGATTGATTTGCATCCTTCTACATGTTGACCTCCAGTTGAACCAGCACCATTTGCTGAAAATGCTGTCCTTTTTCCACTGGAGGGTTTTAGCTCCTTTGTCAAAGATCAAGTGATCATAGGTGTAAGGGTTCATTTCTGGATCTTCAATTCTATTCCATTGATCTTCTTGCCTGTCACTGTACCAATACCATGCAGTTTTTATTACTATTGCCCCGTAGTACAGTTTGAGGTCAGGGATGGTGATTCCCCCAGAATTGTTTTATCGTTGAGAATAGTTCTCACTGTCCTGGGTTTTTTGATATTCCAAATGAATTTGCATATTGCTCTTTCTGTCTCTATGAAGAATTGATTTGGAATTTTGATGGGGATTGCATTGAATCTATAGATTGCTTTTGGCAAGATGGCCATTTTTACTAAATTAATGCTGCTGATCCAGGAACATGAGAGACCTTTCCATCTTCTGAGATCTTCTTCGATTTCTTTCTTCAGAGACTTGAAGTTCTTGTCATACAGATCTTTTACTTGCTTGGTTAGATTCACTCCAAGGTATTTTATATTGTTTGTAGCTATTGTGAAGGGTGTCATTTCCCTAATTTCTTTCTCAGCCTGTTTATCCTTTGAATAGAGGAAGACTACTGATTTATTTGAGTTGATTTTATATCCAGCCACTTTGCTGAAATTGTTTATCAAGTTTAGGAGTTCTCTGGTGGAAATTTTAGGGTCACTCAAGTATACTATCATATCATCTGCAAATAGTGAAATTTTGACTTCTTCTTTTCCTATTTGTATTCCTTTGACTTCCTTTTGTTGTCTAATTGCTCTAGCTAGTACTTCCAGTACTATATTGAATAGGTAGGGT
Source organism: Rhabdomys pumilio (assembly GCA_030674055.1). NCBI lineage: Eukaryota > Metazoa > Chordata > Mammalia > Rodentia > Muridae > Rhabdomys > Rhabdomys pumilio. The sequence goes on from JANHMN010000003.1 coordinate 127,594,909, forward strand.
GAGAGTGGGCAGCCTTGTCTAGTCCCTGATCTTAGTGGGATTGCTTCCAGTTTCTCTCCATTCAGTTTGATGTTGGCTACTGGCTTGCTGTATATTGCGTTTACTATGTTTAGGTATGGGCCTTGAATTCCTGATCTTTTCAAGTCTTTTAACATGAATGGATTTTGAATTTTGTCAAATGGTTTCTCAGCATCTAGTGAGATGATCATGTGATTTTTTTTCTTTGAGTTTATTTATGTAGTGGATTACATTGAAGGATTTCTGAATATTGAACCATTCCTGCATTCCTGGGATAAAGCCTACTTGATCATGATGGATAATTGTTTTGATATGTTGTTGGATTTGGTTTGCAAGAATTTTATTGAGTATTTTTGCATCAATATTCATAAGAGAGATTGGTCTGTAGTTCTCTTTCTTTGTTGGGTCTTTGTGAGGTTTAGGTATGAGCATAATTGTAGCTTCATAGAACGAACTGGGTAGTGTTCCTTCTGTTTTTATTCTGTGGAATTGCTTGAAGAGAATTGGTATTAGGTCTTCCTGGAAGGTCTGATAGAATTCTGCACTAAAACCATCTCGTCCTGGACTCTTTTTGGTGGGGAGGCTTTTAATTAGTGCTTCAGTTTCTTTAGGGGTTATGGGACTGTTTAGATGGTTTATCTGCTCCCCGTTTAACTTTGGTACTTGGTATCTATCTAGAAAATTGTCCATTTCATCCAGATTTTCCAATTTTGTTGAATATAGGCCTTTGTAGTAGGATCTAATGATTTTTTAAATTTCTTCTCTTTCTGTTGTTATGTCTCCCTTTTCAGTTCTGATTTTATTAATTTGAGTACTGTTTCTGTGCCCTTTGGTTAGTCTGGCTAAGGGTTTGTCTATCTTGTTGATTTTCTCAAAGAACCAGCTCCTGGTTTTGTTGATATTTTGTATAGTTCTTTCTGTTTCAACTTGGTTGATTTCAACCCTGAGTTTGATTATTTCCTGCCGTCTACCCCTTTTGGGTATATTAGCTTCTTTTTGTTCTAATGCTCTCAGGTGTGCTGTCAAGTTGTTAGTGTATGCTCTTTCCAGTTTCTTTTTTGTGGGCACTTAGAGCTATGAGTTTTCCTCTCAGTACTTCTTTCATGGAGTCCCACAAGTTTTGATATAATGTGTCCTCATTTTCATTAAATTCTAAAAAGTCTTTAATTTCTTTCTTTATTTTTTTCTTGACCAAGTTATCATTGAGTAGAGCATTGTTCAGTTTCCACGTGGATGTGGGCTTTCTGTTGTTTTTGTCCATATCAAAGACAAGTCTTAGTCCATGGTGATCTGATAGGGTACAAGAGATTATTTCAATCTTTTTGTATCTGTTGAGGCCTGTTTTGTGACCAATTATATGGTCTATTTTGGAGAAGGTACCATGAGGTGCTGAGAAAAAGGTATATTCTTTTGTTTTAGGATGAAATGTTCTATAGATATCAGTTAAGTCCAGTTGATTCATAACTTCTGTTAGTTTCATTGTGTCTTGATTTAGTTTCTGTTTCCATGATCTGTCCATAGCTGAGAGTGGGGTGTTGACATTTCCCACTATTATTGTGTGAGGTGCAACGTATGCTTTAAGCTTTAGTAAAGTTTCTTTTATGTATGTGGATGCCCTTGCATTTGGGGCATAGATGTTCAGAATTGAGAGTTCCTCTTGGTAAATTTTTCCTTTGTTGAATATGAAGTGTCCTTCTTTATCCTTTTTGATTACTTTTGGTTGAAAAACAATTTTATTTGATATTAAAATTGCTACTCCTGCTTGTTTCTTGGGACCATTTGCTTGGAAGATTGTTTTCCAACCTTTTACTCTGAGGTAGTGTCTGTCTTTTTCACAAAGGTGCATCTCCTGTATGCAGCAAAATGTTGGGTCTTGTTTATGTATTCAGTCTGATAGTCTATGTTTTTTTATTGGAGAATTGAGTCCATTGATATTAAGAGATATTAAGAAAAAAATTAATGTTGTTTCCTCTTATTTTTGTTATTAGAGGTAATAGGAATTATGTTTGTGTAAGTGTCTTCTTTTGGGGTTGTTGGAAGACTATTTTCTTGCTTTTTCTTGGTTGTAGTTTCCCTCCTTGTGTTGTAGTTTCCCGTCCATTATCCTTTGAAGTGCTGGATTTGTGGGAAGGTATTGTGTAAATTTGCTTTTGTCATGGAATGTTTTGGTTTCTCCATCAATATTGATTGAGAGTTTTGCTGGGTATAGTAGTCTGGGCTGGCATTTGTGTTCTCTTAGGGTCTGTATGATATCAGTCCAGGATCTTCTGGCTTTTATAGTCTCTGGTGAGAAGTCTGGTGTAATTCTTTTAGGTCTGCCTTTATATGTTACTTTACCTTTTTCCCTTACTGCTTTTAGTATTTTTTCTTTGTCTTGTACATTTGATGCTTTGATTATTATATGGCAAGAGGTATTTCTTTTCTGGTCTAAACTATTTGGAGTTCTGTAGGCTTCTTGTATATTTATGGACATCTCTTTCTTTAGGTTAGGGAAGTTTTCCTCTAGAATTTTGTTGAAGATATTTACTGAGACTTTAAGTTGGGAGTCTTCCCCCTCATTTATACCTATTATCCTTAGGTTTGGCCTTCTCATTGTGACCTGGATTTCCTATATGTTTTGGGTTAGTAGCTTTTCATATTTTGCATTTTCTTTGACAGTTGTGTCAATGTTTTCCATGGTATCTTCTGCACATGAGATTCTCTCTTCTATCTCTTGTATTCTGTTGGTGATACTTGTGACTCCTGATCTTTTTTTTTTTTTTTTAGGTTTTCTATCTCCAGGGTAGTCTCCCTTTGTGATTTCTTTATTGTTTCTACTTCCATTTTTAGATCTTGGATGGTTTTGTTTAATTCCTTCACCTGTTTGGTTGTGTTTTCTTGCAATTCATTAAAGGATTTTTGTGCTTCCTCTTTAAGGGCTTCTTTCTGTCTACCTGTGTTCTCCTTAAATTCTTTGAGAGTGTTATGTCCTTCTTAAAGTCCTCTATCATCATCATGAGAAGTGATTTTAATTCTGAATCCTGTTTTTCCAGTGTGATGAGGTTTTCAGGGCTTGCTATGATGGGGGAACTGGGTTCTGATGATGCCATGTAACTTTGGATTCTGTTGCTTATGTTCTTGCACTTACCTTTTGCCATCTGGTTAACTCTAGTGCTATCTGTACTTGCTGTCTCTGACTGAAGCCTATCTTTCCAGTTATCTTGTTTGTGTATGGTCTCCTCGCGGTCCTGATGTCTCTGTGATCTTCTCCAGCTGCTCTGAGTACAGTGGTACCTCTAGGATGCCTCAGGATATGGTGCCTCCAAGGTAGCAGACCAGCTAGGTGTCTGCTGTTCTGGGTGCAGTGTCTCCTCTAGGGTGTCTCAGGATAAGGTGTCCACTGCTCTCAGTGCAGTGGTTCCTCTAAGGATGTCTTGGGATATGTTGTCTGTCACTCTGAGTTCAGTTGTTCCTCTGCCACTCTGGGTTCAGTGGAACCTCTAGGTTGTCTTGGGAGGAGACCAGTGTCTACACCTGAGTGAATAGGGTGTGGGTCTGCACCTGGCCTCAGGGTTTGGGTTTCTGCTGCATTCTGAGCACTCCCCTCACCCAACCACGGGTGTAGGGCAGTGTTTGGGTCTTCTTACCTACCACTCTGGGTTCAGTGGGCCCTCTATGATGTCTCGGGAGGAGTCTGGTGTCCACACTGGAGTGGACAGGGCGCAGGTCTGCACCAGGCCTCAGATCCAGGACAAATATTTGAGTTTTTATTTTTTTCTAGATCCTATACACTTTGTTGTGGGTATATGTTTTTATTTATTGAGACTATTTTGTTTACAGAACTGACGCTCATTTTAGAATCTGACCTGCTTTTTTTTTTTTCTGAAGGGAAATGAAAGAGGAGTGTGTCTGGGGAAGACAGAGGTGGGGGGGGACTGGGAGGATTGGAGGGAGGAGAAACTGTGGTTGGGATGTAATGTATAAGAGAAGAATACAAAGAAAAAAATCTATGTAGGTAGAAAAGGCATAAAAGAAGCTAAACATTATCCCATACTCTGCTCCTTACAAATGAACTCTTTAAATTGTGCTGTGTAGATTCACTGAGAACTCAGTTTGCAGTAATATAGACTTAAGCCCAATGAGCAAAGTTGGCCAGTATGCATTGCATATTTTCCATTTGTCAATCATCTACTCATAAAGGCTTATCAATAAGTAGACACTTGAACCCTGATGACATCATGTCCTCTTGTCTATACATTCTTTAGTTTGTCTATTGCCCTGGTAATGTGAACTTGCTTGTGTGGCCAGTAGTTAGGCCTGTCTCCTCAGAGAGACATACACTCTTCCTACGGTTGGGCCAAAGGGAAACATGTTGAAAGCATTGGGATTAAATTGTCAACTCTGTTTATTGACATCAAAGATCTTGGAAGAATGCTGGTCTTTAGCCAGATTGTCTGTTTGAGGCAGAAGGCCTTTAATGTCTTTTCTGACACTGGCCTTGTCAGCTACAGCCATATAGGCCTTTTTAGGAGGAGACTCCTTGCTCTCCACACAGCTGGTACTGCTTTGGGAACCAGCTGCAGGAAGCCCCACTGTGTTGGCACTGCCTGGGCTCTGGCACAGTGGATGAGTGCTTGCTTTGGGTGAGAGATGACAGCTCTCATGTGGGGGAGGAGCCTATAATGCTGAAGGGCTCTGGCTACAGAATATTGTCACTCTGAGTTGGAGTTCACTTTCTTCCTGAAGGCAGAGATAGGTACCTGGTCTGAGGCCATCAGCCTGGGGAACTGTACTTACAAAGGAGATCTGTTATGGCACTGTCATCTCTCAGGCTGTGGCCTCTACTGCTGCTGGCCTGCTGGACTCTCTTTCCTGGTGAGTGTGTGTTGCTGTGTGAAGGCCTTGGGTGTCAGGGACACAGGTGTATAGTACATAGGTGACTGTGTTCAGGTATGGCACAGTGCTCGTGATGTCTGTTGCCTCACTTTATATGTGTGTTTTCTTCGCTAACTTTGATGTCATCAAAGCAACCATTTGTATTCCGTAACAATGCAGAGTATTTACGACTGAGAAATCTGAAGAAAAGGAGGAATTAGGATGAGTAGTGAAGATGAGCTTTCTTCCTCCTGCTCTTCCACCTCCTTCTCCTCCTCCTTCTCTTCCTCCTTCTCAGTTTTCTTGACAGAGTTTCTCTGTGTAGCCCTGGTTGTCCTGGAACTTGCTCTGTAGACCCAGGCTGATTTAGAACTCAGATTGGACTCCTCTGTCTCCTGAATACTGAGATTAAAGGCATGTGGCATCAAGCCCAGCTGAAGATGTGCTGTCTAATTATGAAGCATTTCAAATGAAATACTGAACGTTATCCCCATGTTTATTTTTGTTGTTGTTGTTATTGTTTTGTTTTTATTTTTGAAGATCTGACTCTTGAGAACTTCGTGAATTTCCTGGGCGGTGATAGTAAATGCGAAGGGCAAGTACGCTTGCAATATGGTGGGAAGTGGGGCCTTATGTGTGCAGACGGCCTGGGCATGCAGGAGGCCTCCGTGATCTGCAGAGAGCTCGGCTGTGGCTCTGTGAAGTTTATGCCCCGGTATATTTTGACACCTGAAGAGATGAAGCAACCTTGGCTATATGATGCCCAGTGCCGTGGCGAAGAACCCACCTTCTCGGAGTGCCTTCTGGGGTCCTGGGGGCCCATCAGTGGCTGCAAATGCCAGTGTGTGGCTGTGATTATCTGCTCTGGTAGGTTAGATGAAGACTCTGAGCTCCTTAGTCTCTGAGACTTCTTTCTCTGTCTTGGTATGGACATATTAAGGCATTTGCCCAGGGAAGGGTCTGGCCTGTATAAACATAGATTATACTTGGAGTCTTAAGAGAGCTGGGTTTTCATCTTCTATAGACACTTTCCCAGTAACTTTAAATAATATCTTTAAGTTTTTAAAAGTTAGCTACTTCCATTGTTAATTATGACTAGTAGAAAAAACGTCCCCATTCTCAGTATGCACAAGTCTCCAGCCAAGGAGTTAGCTACAGGTGTAGGAGGTAGGAGTCCTGGTCTGTTCTCTCTGGAAGGATGGGATTTGTTACTTTAGAAAACCAGCAAAGGGTGGGCACACCTCCAGGAGCACTTTGGACAAGGACTCAATGTGGGATAGTTAGTGCCTATCCCCTTGTTTGCTCTAGGAATAAGATACTAAGACTCGGTTTCTCTTCTATACCACCAGGTGGTACCACGCTACAAATGGGGCTAGTTGGTGGTAGCAGTCCTTGTGCTGGGACTGCACAGGCCACTGGGATTTCCAATTTGTCCCTGAGATGTGACTTGCATGAGAAGGAGGCTGATGTTGCATGCAGACAGCTGGAATGTGGCACTGCTCTGCAATGGTCCAGAGCCCACCATGGAATTAATGGGAATCAGGAGCAGAAGTACCTTACATGCCAGGGAACAGAGACCAACATTTTACATTGCCTGATCAATGTGAACTTCCTAGAGCAATGTGACCTTCTGACCTACACCCAGGTTGTGTGTACAGGTAGGAGCACCCACTCTGAGTATTTTAGTCTTTATATTGTGTATATGGATATGAAGAAAAGAGCCTGTGATATCTGTTCCACAGTAGTGTCAATAGAACCCTTACCCCAGATTCGTAGTTGAGAACAATCCACTTTGCCACCAAGAGGTAGTTATGGAAAACTCTAATGTGTCTCCTGAAAGTTGTGCTCATTATCCTTTCTAGGATACAGATGGCTGTGATTCCCTAGAAACCAAATGACCAGAAAGTGTGTTTGCGCTCAGAATCCACATGGAGTCTGAGGCTTAAGGGAGGGCAGAACAGGGGATCAAGGTCATTGGTCCATAGACACCAGCACTTACTCTGTGGTCCTCTGTGTCAGGGCTAATGAAGGCGGTCCTGTATCCTTCCACACTGTTCCTTTCTGGGGACAAGTAGCAGCTCTCAGGTCACATCACCCAATGCCTGCACATAGACTGCCCTGAACTCAGTTGCTTCAGTCAAGCATTTGTCCAAAGGACACACAGAGGTCTGGTTGGTAGGTGGTGAGCACCCCTGTGAGAGTTCCCTGTACTGACCTGGGGCACCATCTGCAGGCTGACCTGGTGTGCTCACAGCTCACATGATTTTCCAGGAGCTGGTGTGTGGTGGTGTTGTATCCACACCTGGGAGTTCTTACTTTGGCTAGGACTCAGTGTCTGCGTAGAAGCAGAACTTACACTGTGTGGCAACGATTCACTGATCTTCCATTGGTCATTAGATCCTGGGCACTGCTGTGGTCATGACCAAAATGTTTCACTAATTTTTTTCAGGGGAAAGTCAGGTAGTGTGTGATGTGATGTGGTCAGGGTCTGGGATCTGGGGTCTGTGCTGTGATGACCGTGGACAGCTGGACCAGTGACTGAGGACCCATGTCCTCTGACTCGTAGGTTCTTTGGCCTTCTTCTCACCATCTCTAGCTTTCCAGGTTTGTTCATCCTTGTTCACCTTTGGACAAATGTCTGCTTAGCTCTCTTATTTCACAAATAGGTGGCCTGTGAGTTTTGAGTGGTTCTGCTCATTTGTACCCGAGACCCTTGTTAACACATGCCCCATAAATCCATCCTGTGTGTTGCTTCCCCTGTGATGAAATCCTTTTGTATACACAGCTTCAAGTTTGCTTCATCCAAATCTCTGTTTTATTCTTTGTGCTTGTGCTTTGGTGTCACATTTAAAACTTGACATCAAAAAATCCAAAGCCCTGTGTCTTCATCACCTGCTTTCGGCTGTTACTTAGCACTATGTCCAGGGCTTTGATGGGTCTTGAGTCACTTTGTTTCCAGTGTGGGGAGGACCTGATCCACACTTTCTGCCTGGATATTGATTTTCTCCAGAGTCTTTATTAAGACATTGTTCTTTCTACATGAATGGTCATAGCCCTTTAAGAAATTCGATGATTATGAGTGTGCGTAATGATTTTTCTACTATAATTTCTACTCCACTGGTCTTTGTGTTTAGCCTCAGTGCTTTGGTTCATGTAACTCTGCTGTAAGTTTTGAAGTGAGGAAGCACATATTTAGCTGCTCATATGGTTGTGGGTCTCTGGGAATCCTCATCTCTTACAAGAATCCTAGGATTAACTTCCTAGCTTTCTGAGAACCTACTCAGGGTTTGATAGGGAGGGCATTGCATCTGCAGAACACTTTGAGTGATGCTGTGATCATTATAGACCATATCCTAAGCCCTTGAGATGAGGCTTACTCCCCTTTATGTAGATCTTGTGCAATTTTTTTGATAAACCTAATTTATTAGAAATGAAACAGATGCTATCATCTGCCAAGCCATAGGTTCTTGGTTTTATAATGATACCATGTACGTGTTTCATCTTGTACAGTAGACTTTCTATCCAACTAGAAAGTAGTCAGTTACTCCCATAATATCCATGCCGTTATTGTGCTAATGGTCACATCTTGCCAGACAAGTCATTTTTATAGCTTCTGTGTTTGTAGGTGGGTAAGATTGATGATTGCGGTTCTGGTAGCATGCATAGTACCTTCCAGCATAATGAAAGCTGAGTGGTAGGGATGAATTTTCCTGGTCAGTACCCACTTGATTTCTTCATGTTCTATGATTTGAGTATGTCTTTAGTAGTAGGGTCTTGCTGCCAAGCTCTGGAGGTTAACCTCAGTGGCCAACAACTCTGGAAGAAATAGCCTACTCCCAACACTGGGCTTTTCATTTGTTAGCTTGTGGTATCTAATTGTTGCCCCATTATACTATGTCCTGGCTAGTTTTATCTTCAACTTAACATAGCTAGAGCTGTTTGGGAAGAGGAACCTCAATGGAGAAAGTACTTCTATAAGAATCCCCGTGGGCAAGTCTGTGGAGACATTTCTTGATTAATGATTGATGTAGGAGGACCTAATCAGCCCACTGTGGACAGTGCCACCGCAGGTCAGGTGGTCCTGGGGTGTAATCTGAAGCCATAGAGAGGAAGCCATTAAGCAGTGTTTCTTCACAGCCTGTACTTCAGTTCCTGCGTTGACTTCCCTTCATGATAGACTGTAAGCTATAAGCCAATTACAGCCCTCACCTCCAAGTTTCCCTTGGTCATGATGTTTTATCATAGCAGTACAAACCATATTAGAAGAAAGAATTGGTATCAGGGAGTGGGGCACATCTGCTCATATTGTTTTTGGGATGCTCACAGAAGGAGTTTGAAGTTTGGTGCTAGGAACGTCGTTGAGTATGCAGGGCTTAATAGGCTGTGGTGGGAGCCTGAAAGCCAGACATGCTGAAAAAAACAAAACAAAACAAAACAGAAAATGGAGGCTTGGCTTGGGAGGTTTCAGAGGGAAGCAAAGACTCTACCACATTATTTATGTCATATTTTGAATTAAGAATTTGTGGTCAGCCCAGGCCTGAAGAATCAGCTCTAATTAACAAAAGATCAGAATTACGGAAATGAAATCTTGCTTTATTAGGACAATTGATTCTGGTTAGATGGGGTAGAGAAGTCAGCTGCAATAAAAAGAGACCAGCATCTTTGAGGCAAAATCTCTGGGGAGTATTTCTTCAGGGTCAGGACACAGAATCTGTGGTCTGGGAGTAGGGAAGAGGTAAGGCTGCATATCATGCTGGCTTCTAGACTTGGTGATGTGTGAAAGCCTCCTCAGGCGGTATTGATTTTGGCAGTCTGAGAGCCCTATCATTTAAGGGGTCATAGAAAGAAGTTGAGGCTTGGCACTATGTGGCAGGATTAGAGTCTCTGAAGATGGTCTAGTCTAGGCTACTCAGTCCAGTTGCTGTGGTGACCCCAGAATTTTGGAGGTGCCAGTGCCATGGGGTAGATGACCACAAAGGACAGCAGCAGCTGTGGAATGGGGTTTGAGACTGTGAGGCAAGCTCTGTGTGCTGTGGAGGGCAGATCATGACAAGTGGATGCTCCCAAGCCTGTTGGAGCCAGAAGATCATGAGCAAATCCCACCTGTCTTACTCCAGTTGGAATGGCTAAGATCAGCACAATAAAACAGGAATTTCCGGTGAGGCTGTGGGAAAAGATGAACCCTCAGTCACTGTTGGTGGAAACGAAAATTGATGTGGCCACTATGGAAATCACTATGGAGAATTCTATGACCCAGCTATATTACACGTTGGCATATGCTCTAAGGACTTGACATCCTACTCCACAGAGACTTATTCAGCAATGTTCATTGTCACCCTATCCACAAGATCAAGGGAATGGGAGCAGCAAAAATGTCCTTCAATAGTGGAATACTATTCAGCTGTAAAGAAAAATGAAATTATGATATTTGCAGGCAAACGGATGGATCTAAAATGGATCGTATTAGCGAGGTAACCCAGACCCAGAAAGGTAAATGCTATGTATTCTTTTTCATCTGGGGTTCCTAGCCTCAAAACTTCAGATGTGAGTATGCAGCACGGACTAATCACAGGAACAGGGAAGAGTGAGGCACTGTGGGTGGTGGCAAGGGAGTGGGGACTGTTGAAGGAACAACAGGATACAGTTGACACCCAACTGGGCGGGAGGGAGGGGGGTCAACATAGAAAGACATTGAAGGGTGAGGGAAAAATTAACACTAAAGTTGTTTGATAAAGCCTCAGAGCACCGTATTGTCCTATATTTGCCTAAAATTATATCTTAAGGGAAGTTACATGACTTGGGTTGACAATGCTCCCTTACAAGAACCATAGACTCATAAAAACCCAATACAAGGCACCAAAAACTTCTTTTTGAGTGGTTCAGAGTACTTCAGGTGATTCTCCAAACAATATAGGGCATTGCTATTGTCCTTGGTGGCTTCTCAGTAGTTGAAGGTAAGCCCCGATTGCTGAAGATACAGCACATTTAAGTCAGAGGACTAGACTATTTGAGTTGTATCTACCTTCCAGCCTCTTTCCTGCATTTTAGCCTTCCCGCTGCCTATACAAGCTGCCAAATAGTAGTCCACTGAGGTGTGACACCTATGAAGCACCTATGATCAGTGTGACAAGATTTCTGTAAAGGTACAGTAAGTGGCACTCACATGTAGCGTTCCCTTCTGGGACGCTGGTTAGGCACTGACCTCGCGGCATAGAGGCAGGACAGCTGAATCTGAATCAGAAATAGCAGCAGGTGGCTCAGGAGGAGTGGGTTTTAAGAGAAATAAGGGGAAGCCTGCTAGGGTGAGTTGGTAAGTTATGACTGGACAGGTTAGTCAGTGTCTTTTGATAGCTGGACCTTGGTGGTCAGCCTCACGAATGAGTCAGAATGAGGAAGTGACCAAACAAGGAATCTAATGGGGGAGTCTAGTGGTTTATTTAGCAAGAGTATAGGGTAAGGGCAGGACTGGCCGGTGCCTTGTTTGTCATGTTTGGGCCTGTTAGAGGCCTTCATCTATTACTGCTGCTTTGCTAGACCACAGTTCCTCAAGTACATTCTAAGCCTTTTCTTTACACTGATGTATGCATATAGCTACCGCTTCTTACCGAAGAAGCTTGTCCTTACAGCAAATGGAGACCATTGCAGGAAGCCACACATAAACTGGATGTGACATAGAGATCAGTGAGCTCTGGGAACTTGGCCCCACAGAGTCATCAATGTCTCAGCTCCAATATACATGGTTCAGGGAGCTTTGCAGTAGAGGGAAGTGGAAAGATTATAAGAACTAGAATAACAGAAAGTCCGCAGGGGGATTCTCTCCTAGAAATGGCTATAAAACAAGACTGGAGCAATGCCAGTATCATTGTTGATATTATGGTTAATGAGGAAGGGGGAAACTTCATGGTGTTCCATCTCTAGAGAAAGAACTACTGGCTACTAATAACTGCGGAGGAAGGGAGAATTAGACTTTCCCAGGGGTAAATAATAATTTATCTGTTTTAATTTTCCTAATAAGTTTTCTAATACAGACTGGTCAGCACTACAACCATATATACATCACCAACAAGAACTGCACTCATTAGGGTATGTATGTGTGTGTATGTATGTATGTATGTATGTATACACAAATATGTATGTATCAACAATAAAGAAAGGGGCTCTCAGTTTTAAAGCTGGGGGTATGGACAGGAAAGGGGTAGATAATATAGTTCTATTTTAAGTAAAACATATTAAAAAAATCAACATCATCATGGTTACTTACTTTCAGGGGTTTCCTGACTTTTGGAGTTTCTGTTTATAGCTTTAGTATTAGCGGACATGTTTGCCTCTTACTGGAGTTGGCATTTCCTCTTGCATCTTTTAACATTGTTCTGTTGTTTTGTGTCTTTGTGTCTCTAATGTGGCTTGGAAAGGCTCTTCTGTTCATATCTATCGAGCTTATAAATGCCTCTCATGTTTGGATATCTTTTCCTTTCCTTCCGTGAAGGAATTTTCTGCTATAATTTAGATATTCTGTGTTGTTAGTTAATTTAGTTTATTTTAAATCTCAGTTCTTTCTATTTCATGGGTTCTTAGGCTTGACTTCTTGACCACATCTCTGGAAACTGTGACCATGTTCATTTATTTTTTCTTTATTGGAGAGTGGGTGTGTCCTTGAACTTGAGGTTTTCAGTGATCTTCCTTCTGCCCGGTCTAATTTTTTGTAGATGCTCTTCGCTGTGTATGAATTTGCTTCACTCACTTTTTATTTCCAGTATTTCTATTTATATTTTCAAGATATTAGTTTTCCTTCTGAAATTGGGTTTCTCATTGGTGTTTGACTTTCCATCAAATGCTGATTTTTTCACCCACCAGGCTGACTTTCTTGTCTGTCTCTGTCTTTCTTCTCCAGGTCTGACTTCCTTTTCTTACCTCAATACTCTGTATTTTATCCATAGGTTTTATCTCAGTAGTTGAGGGATTCCAGCATTTTGGTTATTTTGCCATTCTATTACATTTTTCTGTATTTATCTGTGACAATCTCTGTGTTTACTGTTTTGGATTTCTCTTCCAGTTTTACCTGGAATCTTCTAAGAAGGCAGACTACTGTTGAGGACTCAGTTCTTACTGTTCCTCTAGACGAAAGTAAAAAAGTTGATGTGATAGAAACCCCACCAAATTGAACAAGATATAAAAGTACATTGAAATAAATTAAAACCCACAAACTCACCAACCATAAACAAGAATGAGAGCGTGGCAAATGCTGTAAACTTAAACTGAGGTTAATGTGGAAATGAGCATGAATGAGATGAGAGGGAGACACAGGGAAGGGGAGCAGGGCGAGGCGAAAACAGAGTACAGAGCAGCAGAACTGAGACCGAATGTTTGAGAATAATGTTAGAAGGAGAAGAAAAAGAGGAAGACATTAATCGATTTTTTTTGAGACAAAGTCACTAACTGTAGCCTTAGCTGGCCTGGAGCTTGATATATAGACCAGACTGGCTCCCAACTCATAGAGAGCTATCTGTCTCTGCCTCCTGGAATTAAAGGTGTGAGCTACCATGCCCAGCTAGAAGTTTTTGTGAAAATAAAAAAGATGAGAGCTGGAGAGCTGGTTCAGCAATTAGGTGTTAGATGCAAGCCCAGCAGCTCAGGAACCCCTCAGCTACGGCTCTAGGAGAGCTGATACACTCCTCTGGTTTCTGTAGGGACCACTGCTGATGTGTACAATCCACATATAGTCACACATACAGGAACATAATAAAAAGTAGAAACATGTCTGAAGATGAAGTAAACGTAGCCCTCAAATATAGTAAAATGAAGTAAAGATAAATTTAAGGATGAGAATACAAAACAACAAACAACTTTTAAGAATACATTAAAAATGTACTAAGATATGGCAAAAAAACAAAAGCAAAACCAAAAAAAAAAAAAAAAAAAAAACCAATAAAAAAACCCCAAAATAAAAAAAACCAAAACACCAAACCCAAACAGCAAATGGACATGCTGGCTAGTCTTATGTCAGTTTGACAAAAGCTAGAGTCATTTGGAAAACTCGGTTGAGAAAACGCCTCCACCAGACTCACCTGTGGATAAGCCCATGGTGCATTTTCTTGACTAATGATTGACATGGCAGTGCCCATTCACTGTGAGTGGTGCCACCCTAGGCTAGCAGACTGGACGCTGTAAGAAAGCAGGCTGACACAGCCGTTGGGAACAAGCTAGTAAGCAGCACATCTCCATGGCTTTTGCCTTAGTTACTGTTTCCAGGTTCCTGCCCTGACTTCTCTCACTGATGGCCTGATATAGAATTGTAAATGAAAACACTTTCCTCTCCATGGCTGCCTTTGCTCATGGTGTTTTATCACAGCAATAGAAACCCTAAGCAAGACATCCTTCCAGCACTGTGGCATGCACACCACATCCAGCTGTTTTTAGCTGGGCTCTGGAAGAGTCAGAGTCTGCTTCAGGATTCATGGTAGTGCTCCAGGCCTTTATAGACTATTATCATCTTAGCCTAGAATTATTATTTGTTATTTTTTCTTATAATACCTTGAATACGTTTTCCCATTTCTGTCTTTTGATGAGAAATTGACGGCTCCTCATACTTCTATTCCCAATTATGGCAGTAGCCACTCTGTCTTCTGAAGACTGATCATAATGCAGTCTTTTCAGAAATTAAAATATAATCACATCAAGTACTCGCCCTTTCTTCTTTCCTTACTCTAACCCCTCCCATTGCCCACGTCACTGCCCCATGGTACTTCTACAATGTGGCTTCCCAAACGATGCCTAAACAACAGCGCTGTTGGCAGATATGCACTCTTCTTTTGAATCTCTTGTTATGTTAGTATTTTTAATTTAGTAGTAAATTTTGTTACTATTGATCCAATTGGCCAAATAAAAATATATTTAAGGTATCTGACCTGCTTTGATGTGTACACACTGTACAAAATCTAATCCAGGTAATCAATATAATCATTAAGCCATATTAATTATCATTTATTTATAGTAAGAATAGTTGAAATCTACTTCTAGTGTTACAGTACTATGTTGTACAATGGAGCCCTTGCACTTACCTTGTAATTAAACTACTGCGCCCTTTGATTAACACCACTTTCATCTATGCCAATGTTTTTCCCAAACCCAAGATGCCTGGTAACCAAAATGTTACTTAGCTTCTGTGAGTGCCAGTGTGGTCATGTGCTAATTACCTTATGTTCTTGACCTCTTTTATTTATTTATTTATTTATTTATTTATTTATTTATTTATTTTATTGGATATCTTATTTACATTTCAGATGCAATCCCCTTTCCCCATTTTGCCCCCACCCAGGAACCCCCATCCCATCTCCTCTCCTCCTGCTTTTATGAGGATATGACCTCACCCACCCTCCCACTCCCACCTCCCCACCCACGATTTCCCCCACACTGGAGCATCCAGCCTTCACTGGACCAAGGACTTCCCCACCCACCTATGCCTGACACTGTCATCCTCCCCTACATATACAGCTGGGGACATGGGTCCCTCCCTATGTGCTCCCAGGCTAGTGGTTTAGACCATGGGAGCTCTTGTTGGTTGGTATTGTTGCTTTCTCCATGGGGCTGCAAACTCTTTTAGTTTCTTCAGTCTTCTCTCTCACTCCTCCATTGGAAACCCCATGATCAGCTCAATGATTAGCTGTGAGCTTCTGCCTCTGTATATTTCAGGCTCTGGCAGACCTCTAAGGAGACAGTTAGATCACGCTCCTGTCAGCATGCACTTCCTGGCATCCATATCAGCTTCTACCTTTGGTGACTGGACAAGAGATGGATACCCAGGTGGAACAGTCTCTGGAATGACCCTCCTTAAGTTTCTACCCCATATGTCTCCATATTTGCTCCCATGAGTATTTTGTTACCCCTTCTAAGAAGGGCCAAAGCACGCACACTTTGGTCTTCCTTGTTCATGAGCTTCATGTGGTCTGTGAGTTATACCTTGGATATTGCAAGCTTTTGGGCTAATATTCAATTATCAGTGAGTGCATACCATGTGTGTTCTTTTGTGATTGGGTTACCTCACTCAGGATGATATTTTCTAGTTCCATTCATTTACCTAAGAATTTCTCAAATTCATTGTTTTTAATAGCTGAGTAATATTCCATTGTGTAAATGTACCACATTTTTTGTATCCATTCATTTGTTGACGGACATCTGGGTTCTTTCCAAATTCTGGCTATTATAAATAAGGCTGCTATGAACATAGTGGAGCATATGTCCTTGTTATATGTTGGAACATCTTCTGGGTATATGCCCAGGAGTGGTATAGCTGGATCCTCAGGTAATGCTATGTCCAGTTTTCTGAGGAACCACCAGACTGATTTCCAGAGTGGCTGTACCAGCTTGCAATCCCACCAACAGTGGAGGAGTGTTTCTCTTTCTCCACATCCTCGCCAGCATCTGCTATCACCTGAGTTTTTGATCTTGGCCATTCTGACTGGTGTGAGGTGGTATCTCAGGGTTGTTTTGATTTGTATTTCCCTGATGACTAAGGATGTTGAGCATTTCTTAAGGTGCTTCTTGGCCATTCGAGTTTCCTCAGTTGAGAATTCTTTGTTTAGCTCTGTAACCCATTTTTAATAGGGTTATTTGGTTATCTGGAGTCTAATTTCTTGAGTTCTTTGTATATATTGAATATTAGCCCTCTATCAGATATAGGATTGGTAAAGGTCTTTTCCCAAACTGTTGGTTGCCATTTTGTCCGATTGACAGTGTCCTTTGCCTTACAGAAGCTTTGCAATTTTATGAGGTCCCATTTGTCAATTCTTGATCTTAGAGCATAAGCCATTGGTGTTCTGTTCAGGAACTTTTCCCCTGTGCCTAGGTATTCGAGGGTCTTCCCCACCTTCTCTTCTATTAGTTTCTGTGTATCTGGTTTTATGTGAAGGTCTTTTATCCACTTGGACTTGGGCTTTGTACAAGGAGATAAGAATGGATTGATTTGCATTCTTCTACATGCTGACCTCCAGCTGAACAGGCACTATTTGTTGAAAATACTGTCCTTTTTCCACTGGAGGGTTTTAGCTCTTTTGTCAAAGATCAAGTGACCATAGGTGTAAGGGTTCATTTCTGGATCTTCAGTTCTAGTCTATTGATCTTCTTGCCTGTCTCTGTACCAACACCATGGAGTTTTTATTATTATTGCTCTGTAATACAGCTTGAGCTCAGGGATGGTGATTCCTCCAGAAGTTCTTTTATTGTTGAGAATAGTTTTTGCTATTCTGGGTTTTTTGTCATTCCAAATGAATTTGCAAATTGCTCTTTCTATATCTATGAAGAATTGATTTGAAATTTTTATGGGGATTGCATTGAACCTGTAGATTGCTTTTGGCAAGATGGCCATTTTTACTATATTAATCCTGCCAATTCACAAGCATGGGAGATCTTTCCATATTCTGAGATCTTCTTTGTATTTCTTTCTTGAAGTTCTTGTCATACAGATCTGTCACTTACTTGGTTAGATTCACACCAAGGTATTTTATATTATTTGTGACTATTGTGAAGGGTGTCATCTCCCTAATTTCTTTCTCAGCCTGTTTATCCTTATCGTGTAACACTACATCCCTCAGATTCATTGAAATGCAAGATCACAGGAGTTTCTACTTCTTAAAGGATAGAACACCAAATACCACAGTGTGCACATAGACTTCTTTCCTATTGACTTATTCTAGAAGTACAGACAGATTGTCTATTGTGAACAGCACAGGGATGCATTGTGGGGTGGTGGGCTATGAGAAGCAGCTGGGTACTTGGTCGAGCAAGAGCTTGGAACCCTGGAACCTTTATCAGAGGGCAGGAGTTCAGCTCTGCTCCCAGGCCCTGGTTCTTTTCATTTAGCCTCAGCCCTCCACAAGCACTCCCACAGAGAGGTCTATGGCCAACAGTCAAGAGGAACAGGCCTCAGGCCCAAGGGAGATTTACATACTAATGAGGTACCTGAAGGCCAAAGAACTTTCTCTTGTTTTTGGGACCCCCATGAGGAGCCCTGGAGAGGCCTTTAGTGAGCCACAGCAGCTGGGCCTAACTTCCCCCTGGAGGAACCCAGAGTGTTCCCAGTCAACTACCCACAGCCTGGCATGAAGGACCCTGTGTTCTCCAGCAGTCAATTACCTACAATGAATGTTGGAGTATAAATGTTTCTAAACAAATCAACTCACACCAGCTCCCTCTCTCCCTCTCTCCCTCTCTCCCTCTCTCCCCCTCCCCCCCCCCTTTCTCTCCTTCCTGTCTTTATTAATGAAAAATTTCATATATTTTGAGTATATTTCTCCTCCTCAAACTCTTCTCAGACTCTCCCCACTTCCCCACTTCCCCAACTTTATGTTTTCTCTTTTTTAAAGAAAGAAAAAACCCTACAAACAGAAACAAGGCAAAAATGTCCCCCAAACAAAATGGAACAAAAAGACTGCCCCCCAAGTTTATAGAGTTTCCTTTGGATTGGCCAGCTCCTCCTGAGCACGGCCCTGCCTGGAGTGTAGTTTAAGTACTCAGGGACTCTCCATTGGAGAAACCCTATTTTCTCTTTCCAGCACTAACTTGCTTCATGGTTAGGGGTGGGGCCCTGTACCCACTTCCCCCTTCAGCTGGAAGTCCTCAGGCTTGAACCTGTGCAGGTCTGTGTACGCTTTCACAGTCTCTGTGAGTTGATCTTATTGTATCTGACACTATTTCCTTGCCATCATTCATCACTTCCATCTTTTACATCGATCATAGGAATCTCTGAGCCTTGAGGTGAGGGGTTTGGTGAAAGCATCTCACTTAGGACTGAAAGCTCCAGTCTCACTTTCTTTGGTTTGCTCAGTTTTGGGTGGGTTTCTGGGTTAATTGCCATTTACTACAAAAAAGAAGCTTCTCTGATGAGGGTTTAGTAACTTACTGATTTCATGGGGAGAGCAAACGTCATTAAGGTCTGTTTTATTGCTACATTTCTTTAGCATAAAAGTAGCAGTACGTTTTAACTTACTGGTTGGTTAACTAGCTTGGATCTTACTGATAACATTGTAATAAACAATCCAGAGTAGATTTAATATATTTCAAAATTGTTTTCCTAGAGTTATTTTACTACTACAGTTTATGCTTTTAATTTATATGATACACTCGGAGTTAACATCAACTTGACTTCCATAATTTTACAATATATGTTTTATTTATATAGATCATATATATTCTGTTCCTGTATTATTTGTTTTCCCATTATTTGTTTAAGTCATTTTCATAAATTATAACTTCATATTTTACATCTTTAAATTAGGGTTTATGCATTAATCTTTTATATCATATAGGAGAAAAAGAAGTTGTATTCCAAAATCACAGAAATAATAGCACCCATGCTTTCTTATGCACATATATGCCAGTGTTCTCTTTTCTTCATGTAACTTCAGGATGTTCCTCAGGACCCTTTACATGGAGGAGGAGTATTGCTAGAGATAAAAAAGAAAATGGTTGTTTGACTTTTCCAGCTCTTTGGACTTCTTTCCCTACCTCTGGTTTTTACCTTCTTGATTTTGAATAGACATTGTCTGTTAGTCTTTCTGTGAATCTGGAATACATGAACAGCAACTTCTCTGTTGCTGCATCAGGACTTTCTGTTTTTCAATAGTTTAGTTAAAATATAACATCTGTAACATCTGTAGCAGTATCCAATTAAGTATTCAAATAGTTTTTAAAATTTCTTGATATGCTAATATTTTCAATTTAATAGTGTTAAATTTTATTTATTTCTTCAGTTTCTCAAGAAAGTTATGTACAGTTAAGGTATATAATGTATTTTTTTTTTTTTTTTTGGTTTTTGTTCTTTTGAGACAAGGTCCAAGTTGGCCTAAAACTTGGTAGCTGGAGATACCTTAATCTACCGAGTCTTTTGCCTCCAACTTCCAAGTACTGCTACAGGGATGTATAACCACTCCTGTTAAAACCACAATGTTTTAATATGTGTATAGATTGTGGACTGATCAAGTGGACATAATATATGTGTTAACACATAAGCCAATTATTTCCTTGTGGTGAGAACAGTTTAAATCTATTCTCTTGTTAATGTGCAATGATAGAGTATATTGGTATAAACTAAAGTCACCATGTGTAAAGCAGAGCTTTTGACTTTCCACCCCTCACCCATCTTACTGACCAACACCTCTTAGGCACTTGGAGTCCTACTTGAAGGACCAACACTCCTGGTTCCCATGATCTACTCAGCCTCTGTGAGCTGGATGCTGTAGACATTGCATATACGTATGGTCACAGGGCAATTATGCTCTCAGTGCCTGATCCCTGTGTTGGGTCTCAGCATGTATGGGAAGCTGCAGACACTAGGAAGAATGGCTGAGTTTACAGCAGTGTTTTTCCTGGAAAGTCTTGATGTCGGGGTAACATCTGTAGCAGTATCCAATTAAGTACTCAAATTGACCCTGGCAGCTGCAGCAATTCATTCCTTGCTACCCACCCCAATGTTCTGAGTTCCTAAATAGAACACACACACACACACACACACACACACACACACACACACACACACAGCCTTTATATTTTGATATGTCTAAAACAGCTGAATGGTTGGGCTGCTCCATAATCTACACGTGACTAATCCACTTCCCTCTGATATTCCCGAGTTATTACTCACTAAATCCTATATTCCATCTTTGCTGCCCTGGACCCAGACATGCAGCCCTCTTGGGCAGTGATCCCTGGCTCCTACACAGTGGCTATGCTCTCTGTCCCACATCTTCTCAGGTATGGCATCTTTCCTCTCCTACTCCTGGCATGGTAGATCTCCTTCTCCTTCTCCTTTATTGGTTCCTTGCCCAGGAATCCTTAAAGTCCTGTCTCTGTGAGTCCTGCCCAGCCATTGGCTGCCAGCAACTTTAATTATTAATCAGAATTAATTGAGGACAGGCCCTCCAGTGTCTTATGTGCAGATGTGTGGATTCTTGCACGAAACAATTTTGGGGACCCAAATTAACATATTAGCAGCATTAGGCCAAATCCACTACAACATCTCTCAGCAGGATGAGCACATTGAAGTTGTTTTCATGGAAGAGAGAGGAAGGGCCTCCAGAATCCCAAGAGCCCGATACATAAAGGGGACCATGACGATGTGAGAGAGTCTGAAGAAAGTCTGGAAAGAATGTGAAAGATTTCTGATTCTGGAAAGTGTGTCTCTGCTTCTTTGGATCCATTCCACTATTCTGGATGTATTGATCCCAATAGGGCCTCCATAATGACCAGCACCTACACTTTACAGACCCAATTGCCTATTCCTTGTGTCCCTGACTGATACATAGGCTTTGACACTGGGTTGTATATCATTCCTTTCAAGGCTGGTTCTTAGACTGGAATCAACTAAGTAGGCAAAGCATTACATTACATCCTTGCTCTTCCTTGGGTCCTTCTGAGGTGTGTACACAATCCTTTTAATTCCTGATTCCTTAATGGCTATCATTGTTAGTTCTTTTCAGAAACTCTTATTTCACCATGGCCCTTGTTCTAGGCCTCTCTTCTCTTCCTGACCTGAAACATTTGCTCTCACTTGTGAGCAAGGGTTTTGGGTTTCCCACACATCCTTCTCTTTATAGTCCTTTTGTGAGTAGAAGCTGACTCCTGATGAGGGATAGTGTTGATCTTCTTGTCTCCTCCAGGCATGGCTTTCCCTAGTGCAGTGGCCTGTTGATGCAGTTGAGGCTTTGCCATTTATGCCTACTTTGTCTTTTGCACAGCACACACTGGAAGACTAATTGTGACCAATAGGATCAAACTCCTTCAGATAAATTGCGATCATATTTACTCAAGATCACATCTTCTATGTCCAGAGTAGTTTTAGACCAAATTGTCACGAGACCAACCCATGGTCACACCTTGTCTTCACGTCTCCATAGTCTTCCTACTGATGACTACTGTGTGTGATCTTCTTATTGAAAAACACATCTACGTTCCTCCCTAACACAATCTTATCCTCTCTGGGAAGTATGTTTCCTGGTGTTCTCTCCCTGTGCCTTGTGGGCCAGGTTGCACATTTGTGTTAGTGTCTGTTGTCTTAGAAGCATGAGTCACATTAAGTTCTGGCAAACTTTGTATTCTAGTGGTGCTCAGATGTAACAGTGACTCTCATATTGTTGCAGTAGAGAACAGAACCTCTTAGTGTTTTGGGTGAATAGACTGCCTGGTTCTTCTGAGAATCTTGGTCTTAGTTTTCATACACTGTTAAATACTGTCAAATGTGATGTCAGGACAATGGCAATAGCAGGGGAGTTGGTGACCAAGATATGGCAGCTCAGTCAAAAGCCTGCGGTTTCACTGAGGAGTCCCAGTTAGAAGAGGATCTGCCTTTACTATCTGCCCTCACCATGGCTGGGTCTTGTCTCCTTCCTAGGGGTGGATAGCAGATTTCTCTTCTCCCATTTGTCTCCCTGGCTATACTTCTCATTCTTTCCCACCTAGAAGCCCCATAACCTCCCCGAACACCTTATCGGGAGTTGATCCAGCTTCTTTCCAGTTGGAAAGTTTACAAATATCTCTCCTTTGTTACCTGTATTTGTGGGAATTTCTGTGGACCTCTGGTGGAGTGAACTGGCAGGAATCCTATGAAAAGCTTTCCGGAAAGTAAGAAAAAGGTAAAATGATAAAAAATTTTAAGTCTATTTACTAATGACTAACAAATCTTGGAAAGACCCTGGTCCTTATCGAGATCTTCTATTTGAGGCAGAGAACAATACTTGCTGTCATATTTTACCCTGGTTTCATGGGGCACAGCTATTGAAGCCTTGCTGTATGGCTTCTTGTCCTCCTTACACCTGGGGTTGCACTGGGTACCAGCTGCAGGAAGCTCCACACCACTGATGCTTTCTGGGCTCTGGCACAGTGAGCGAAAGCCTTTTTGAGTTACAGATGATGTAACTGATGCTCTGATGTAGGGGAGGCTCCCACAGTGCTTACAGGCACTGCCCCTAGAACAGCATCACTCTAAGGTAGAGCCCGCCTTTTGCCTGGAGACAAAACAAGTTCCTGAACTGAGACTATCAGTTTGGAGAGCTGATGCTGCAGCAAGATCCAGAATGACACTATGCTCTCTGGCTCTGTGGCTTCTACTGCTAGCCTGCTGGGCCCTCCCTTCTGGTGAGTGTACACTGCTGTTTATAGATGCTGTATGTGAGGGACACAGGTGTGCAAATATTGCCAACCAAGGTCAGTGACCGAATAGCACTGCTGACATCTGATGCTTTATTTTTTTTTATGCTCATTTCGGCTAACTAAGGTTTCATTAAAGCAACCATTTTGATTCTGCGATAGATCAGAATATTCATAGTGAAGGAATCTGAGAAAAAGGAGTAACCGTGATAGACAGCAAAAGCGAACTTTCTCTTTAAGAAGTGTTTTGAATGAAATTCTCAGTATCTTCTTCATCTAATGCATGTCTCATCTCAGAAGGACTGGTTGGGGAGAATTCCCTGAATCTCATAGATGGTACAAACCAGTGTGATGGCCGTCTGCAAGTAGAGCACGGTGGGCAGCAAGGCCTTGTGTGTGGTGACCGCTGGGGCATGCAGGAAGCTTCGGTGACCTGCAGACATCTTGGCTGTAGCCATGCACATTCAACCTTCCAGTATATTTTGAGGCCTGAAGAAATGAATTCACCCTGGTTGTATGGTACCAAGTGCAGCGGTGAGGAGGCCACCCTCTGGAAGTGCTCTGTAGGGACCTGGGGGCCCCTCAGTGACTGCAAGTGCCAGTGTGTGGTGTCGATAATCTGCTCAGGTGAGTCAGATGAGAGCTGCTCAAATCTCTAGTCCCACCCCCTCATTCTTCTTTTTTGCCTTGTAAGTAGAGGCATTTAGACAAGTGTCCAGGGGAAGTGGGGTATGCTCAGCTGTGAGCACCTTGCCCCCAACGAGTCTCAAGGTGAGAGACCATGGGGGATGCTTACCTTCTCTGTTCTAAAGAAAATCAGTTCTCACTTTCCTTGTTCCTCTCCTCAATAACTTTTCCTGTATATATATTTTTAAATGTCGTAGTATAGGGGCTGTCCAGGTGTTCAGTGGTCTCTATAAATTGGCTAAGTTTTAGAAGCTATGCTTAGTGCTTCCCATAACTTCAGTTAACTCAGTCATTCTGGATTTCCGACGGGGTTGAAGACCTATAGTCTCATAGCCAATCCTGGCTATTTACTTTGAGAGAGAAAAGATTTGAGTGGATGGTTTTCAGCTGACATTCATTCTACAGCCAAGAAAAAAAACCAGGTTCAAAACTAAGTATTTTAGTCAAGAGAGACGACAGAGGTTCTGGTTAGTCAACAAAATGATGGACTGGGTATTAAGACTATCTTGTACCTCACTGGTACAAATAGGAATAATTATGCTCTAATTGTATTTAGAGAGAAAAATTTTATTTTAACAGGAAGGGTGATATGTAGGAGAAGCTAAGGGGGAAGGAGCACTGAGAGGAAGAGATGGAGTAGGGAGAGGAGAAGATGAAGGAGAGGAGAAGCAAGGTGATGAGAGAGAGAAAGAGAGAGAAAGAGGAGGGCATGGAGGCAGATGTTCACGTGTCTCCACCAGTCAAAGATAGTTTATATATCTAGGTTGGGTATTGGGTTACACTTCTGATTGAGCATTACCATACTTATAAAGCCTTTGATTAACATTTAAAAAAAATTGTATAAAAGCAAAAAGGAAAAGGGGGCACGGGATAGGGATTTTCTAGGGAGGGGAAATGGGGAAAGGGGATGGCATCTGAAATGTAAATAAAATATTCAATAAAAAGTATCAAAAAAAAGACAGCAGTTACAGAACATGTGTAGTACATTTTTTAGCATTCCATTAAACATGAAAAATGAAAAGCCCGGCAGTAAGTCTTCACTGTTTGGAATGCACACGTAATATAAATGACTCATTCCCTAGAAATGTCAAATAGACATACCACAATAAAATTATAGCATATATTACAGGACATTTTTCTCACTGTTATACATATTTTATAGCATTTAAAATTGTATCATTATAACTTAAAGGTAAGCATTTTAAAAGTGTTATACCCAATAGGTTTTTTTGGGGGGGATTAAAAACTTACCAAATAGATATTTAAAAAGAAGTACTGGATATTAAAAAGCAGATTCACTTGTAACCATCAGTAATCAAATCATTATGTATTAGTACTAAAATAAACACGGATTGATTTACTGGGCACACACACAAAAGTCAGCTATCAAGTCTGTATATCATTGCTTTACTTATGTCACCTCACGGAACATCTTGAGGTCCTCACACACTGTCACTGTGCATTAGGCATAGCTCAAGTCAGGGAGACTCGACACATTAGTTTTTGAGGAAAGAGTCCCCGTCCCATGCGATCCTTTGAGTTGCCGCCTTTGCTGTGTACACCCAGTCTATGAGTGCATCCTGGGAGGATGGGCTTCCATTTGCCTGTTATTTCAGGGTAATACTGAAGGCTCACAAGCCCTCTAGGAATCCTGTGCATATTGCTTCAGACTAAAAAGTCGCTCTGCAGATCCTGATCATGTACCTTTGGCAGAAGCTTCTAGGAGTTGGTTTATCCCCTGTGCCACCAGGTGCCAACTCCCAACAAGTCAAGCTGGCTGGAGGTGCCAGTCCATGTGCTGGGTCTCCTGAGTTGTTGAGTGGGTCTTCCCTAGTCCTGAAGTGTGACCTACAGAAGGAAGAAGCAAGTATCTTGTGCAGACAGCTGGAGTGTGGCACTGCTCTGCAGTGGTCCAAAACTCACCATGGAAGTCAAGAACAGAAATTTGTGTCTTGCCAAGGAACAGAGACTGACATTTTCCACTGCAAGATCAATGTGAACTTTGCAGAGCAGTGTGACCTTCTATCTTACACCCACGTGGTGTGCACAGGTAGGAATGTCCTATGATGAGTTTGTTAGTGTGGATATTGGGTATCTGATTATGAGGAAAGGGGATCAGGCCTCTGCTTCACAGTACAAGGTCAATAGAATCCCTGTTCATCATGGTTGACACCATAATGGTTCCACATTGCTACTGGGAGACATTGAGAGATCCCTGGCTGTAGATGGTTCTGCTCTGCCCAGGGTTTCTTTCCAGTCTGGACCTTGAAGTTGAGGGACTGTTAGATCTGTGTCCATTTACCCTGCCTACTGAAACATAGGTGCCCATTTCTTTCTTGAAGTAAAGAGAGAGCATTTGTGGTCAGAATCTGCATGGAGTTTACTCATGATTTGAAGGACAGCAAGAGGAGAGATCCTTGGTCTGTAGACCTGAGTACTTTTTCCATTTTGGTCCCTGTGCCAGGCCTGGCCAGATTGCCCTGTGTTCTACATCATTCCCCTCTGGGAACGGGATCCCAGCCAGTCGTTCACTTCACCTCATGGCCTGCATGGAGCCTGCCTGACCTCAGTTCCTGCTGTTCAGTGTCTTTCCCAAGAATACATGGATCCCAGTCAATGGGATGTGAGCACATCCCATCCATCATGTAAACTAAATCTGCTCATGGCTTGCCTGCTCTTCTGGGAGCTGGGTTTTGGGGTGGCCACACTCACATTCAGAAGTCTCTCATACTTTGGTCTGTATGGCGAGCCCTTCCACTATTTTGTTACTGACTTGCTAATGTCGCATTGTCCGAGAGAATGTGGAACTATTGTGACCATGACCATAATTCTGTATTCACCTTCTCCAAGACCTGAGTCAGCTTACAGTCTGGTGGGCTAGAGTATGGTGTTGGTTAAGTCCAGGGTCTGGTTTGATGGACTTTGTTGTCACAGACAACTGAACAGTCAGCCAGGGAGAACATTCTCTGTTCTGGAAGGTTCTTTTGATCTCCCACTCCCTTCTTTTCTAGCCTTTTGTGTTTGTCCACTTTCTGAGACATTTGGAAAACTATCTGCTCATCTCTGTCACAGATTTCAGAATAGGAGTTAGGGTTTTTCTGGGGTATTATTGATGGCTTGGAATATTCTACACGGCAGACTTTGTTAGCACATGCCTCCCAGCCTCACCATGTACACTCTTTCCCTTGTCATGAGGTCCTTTTGTTTACATAGCTCAACTTTACCTCATTCCAAACAGTGTTTTTGCCTTGCGCTTGTGCTTTGGTGTCAACTCTAAAGCTTGAATTTGCAAATCCAAAGTCCTGTGGAATCACCGCCTATTTTCTGTCAAGACTCTTGTCCTTAAGCACCAAGTCTAGGGCTATTATAGGTCTCAGACTCACGTTTGTTTCTGATGTGTGACATACTGATTACATGAAGCCTATGGACACCCTGCTTTCCCAGCACACTGTTTGAGACATCATTCTTCCTCCATGAGTAGCCACTGCCTCTTCTTAGAAACGTATAGCCCATGAGCATGGGAAATGGTTTCTGCACCTTTGATTCTTCTCCATTGATTTCAATATCTAGCCTCATGCCATACCACAGTGCGTTGCTTCATGTAGCCCTGCTGTAAGTTTGAAAACAAGGAAGCAAATGTCTAGCTGCTCATATGTATGGTTGTAGGTCTTTGGGAATCCTCATCGCTATGAGAATGTTGGGATTTGCGTTCTAACTTTCCAAGCACCTGCTCTGGTTTTGATAGGGGTGACATTGCATCTGCAGACTTTTAAGACCATGTCCCCAGCTCTTGATATGAGGCCCGTGCCCTTCTGTGTAGGTTTTGTGTGGTTTTCTCTAAGAAGTGGATTCTGTAACTTCATGAACATATATTGAGTGTCTGTATATAAGGGGTGTAGCCTGACATAGCAAACCACGTTCTAATGTGCGCTGGTCAGGTCAGGGTAAATGGCACATCTGTCACTTCACACACAACTTTTTTGTTTAAAACATTTAACACCTTATCCACTGGGTATTTTGAAGTCTTTCACTAGTTGTGGTCATTTATGGTTGTCCTACTATTTTAGTGAATTTTATAAGTCATTCCTCTGTCCAGCTGTTTTCTGGTATCTTTAACCATTCATTCATTTCCACAATTCCCAAGTCCCCCACCCACTAATACTTATTTCTATTGTTCTCTTGGCCCTCTGGTAGCTACTATGTGATTCTATCCTGCTGTCTGATCCACAGTTCAGCTTTCTATGTAGATGAATTTACAGTCTTTGTTTCTCAGTGACTGGCACATTTTACTTCCTCACCTTCATGTATATTGTATCAAATGGCAGAATTTTAATCTTTTCAGTGGGAGGTATGTCTATCTCTATCTCTGTCTCTGTTTCTATCTCTATCTCTATATATCTCACATTTTCTTTATGTAGCTGTCCTTCAAGAGACAGCTAGGTTTACCATCTTCTGGCTACTATAAATTTTGTTGAGATAAACATGTGATCCACATGCCAATTTTAGTACCTACACATTGTCAAACACAGGGGTTTCACTGAGTCCAGTATAATTTTATTTCTCATCTTCTTAGGAAGTCCCTCCCTGTCTTCTATGTGACTATACTAATTTTAATTCTTGTCACCATCTGAGAGTTCTCAACTTCCACATAATAACCAGTACCTGAATATTTTTTTAGTCATTGTTCACTTTATATTTTTTATTAATCATTTTTTTGTTTACATTTAAAATGTTTTCCCCTTCCTGGTCTCCCCTCCATGAACCTCCACCCCATCCACCTCCACTTTGCTAAGAGGATGCTACCCCATGCACCCACCCACTCCCACCTCACCACTCTAGCATCCTGATTCTTTGGGGGCATCAAGCCTCCAAAGGACCAAGTGCCTCCCCTACCACTTATGCCAGATGAAGCAGTCCTCTGCTACCTATGTCGTGGGAGCCATAGACTGGCCTATGTATACTCTTTGGTTAGTGGTTTAGTGCCTGGGAATTCTGAGGGGTCCTGTTAGTTGATACTGTTGTTCTTCCTATGGGGTTGCAATCCCCTTCTCTTCCTTTAGTTCTTCCCCTAACTCTTCCATTGTGGTCCTTGGGCTCAGTCCAATGGTTGGCTGAGTATCTGCATCTGTCTTAGTCAGTGCTGGCAGAGCTCTCAGAGGACAGCCATGTCAGGCTTCTGTCTGCAAGCATGTCTTGACATCAGCAATAGTGCTGCGGTTTGGTGTCTGCGGATGCAATGGATTGCGTGGTGGGTGGTCTCTGGATAGCCTTTCCTTTGTCCTCTGCTCCGTTTTTGTTTCTGCATTTCCTTTAGATAGGGACAATTCTGGGTTAAAAATTTTGAGATGGGTGGGTGGCCCCATCCCTCCACTGAGGGCCATGTCTATCTACTGGAGGTAGTCTCTTCAGGTTTCATTTTTCCATTGTTGGGTATTTCAGCTAATGCCATCCCCGTTGGATTCTGAGACTTTCTAGTGGTTCTCCAAGTCCCCCACCCCCACTACTACTTATTTCTATTTGTTCTCTTGGCCCTCCGGACTTCTTTCCTGTCTCTTCCAATACCTGGTCCTGCCCCACATTTTATCCTCTCCATCCCCTCTCCCATCCAGGTCCCTCCCTCTCTCTGCCTCCTGTGATTATTTTGTTCCATCTTCTGAGTGGTTTGAAGCATTCATACTTTGGCCTTCTTTCTTGTTAAGTTTCATATGGCCTATGAATTGTATCATGGGTATTTTGAGCTTCTGGGATAATATCCACTTATCGGTGAGTACATACCATGTATGTCCTTTTGAGTCTGGGTTACCTCACTCAGGATGATATTTTCTAGTTCCATCCATTTGCCTGCAAGTTTGTGAAGTCCTCATTTTTAATAGCTGAGTAGTATTCCATTGTGCAAATGTACCACATTCTCTGTATCTAGTCTTCCATTGAGGGACATCTGGGATGTTTCCAGCTTTTATTTATTATAAATAAAGCTGCTATGAACATAGTTGAGCATGTGTCCTTGTTATATGTTGGAGCATCTTTTGGGTATATGCCCAGTAGTGGTATACCTGGGTCTTCAAGTAGAACTATTTCCAATTTTCTGAGGAACAACCAGATTGATTTCCAAAGTGGTTGTATTAGCTTGCAATTCCACCAGCAACAGAGGAGTGTTCCTCTTTCTCTACATCCTCACCAGCATCTGATGTCACCTGAGTTTTTGATCTTAGCCATTCTGATTGGTGTGAGGTGAAATCTCAGGGTCATTTTGATTTACATTTCCCTGATGACTAAGGATGTTGAACATTTTTTAGGTGCTTCACAGCCATTCAAGATTCTTTAGTTGAGAATTCCTTGTTTCACTCTGTACCTCATTATTTGATTGGGTTTTTTTTTTTCTGGAGTCTTAACTTCTTGACTTCTTTCTATATTTTGGATATTGGCCCTCTATCGGATGTATAGTTGGTAAAGATCTTTTTCTAATCTGTAGGTTGTTGTTTTGTCTAATTGATGGTGTCCTTTGCCTTGTGAAAGCTTTTTAGTTTCGTGAGGTCCCATTTGTCAGTTGTTGATCTTAGAGCCTGAGCCACTAGTGTTCTGTTCAGAAAATTTCCTCCGGTGCCAATGTGTTCTAGGCTCTTTCCTATTTTCTCTTCTATTAAATTCAGTTTATCTGGTTTTATGTGGAGGCCCTTGGTCCACATGGACTGGAGCATTGTGCAAGAAGATAAAAATGTATTAATTTGCATTCTTCTACATGCAGACTTCCAGTTAGACCAGCACCATTTGTTGAAAATACTTTCTTTTTCCCACTGTATGGTTTTGGCTTCTTTGGTCATAGATCAAGTGACCATAAGTATGTGGGTTCATTTCTGGGTCTTCAGTTCTATTCCATTGATCTGCCTGTCTGTCTCTGTACCAATACCATGCAGTTTTTTTTTAATTACTATGGCCCCATAGTGCAGCTAGAGGTCAAGGATGCTGATTCCCCCAGAAGTTTTCTTATTGTTGAGAACAATTTTCACTTTCCTTGTTTTTTGTTGTTTAAGATGAATTTGACAATTGCTCTATCTCTGTAAAGAATAGAGTTGGAATTTTGATGGGGATTGCATTAAATTTGTAGATCATCACCCACCAAAACCCTGCCCTCCCAAATATTACTCCCCTTCTGCCCACCCCTAAATCCTCTTTTAAATGAACTGTAAACTAGTCCTTGTTTAGTAAAATTAGCCCATCATTCTTTGTCTTGGAACGGGACAGTGTGAAAATTTGCTTCTTTACAGTTAGCATGTCAATTGATAGTGACATTGTTCAGGTCTTGTTTATACAGCCAAGAGAGGCAGTGATACAGGAGATTTCCAGGTATTCTGGCTCATACAATTGTCTGTCTGCTCTTCCTTGATGTTCACTGAGTCATAGATGTAGGAGCTGAGCTGCTGATGTATGTACTGGGGCTGGACTTCCCACAATCAATTAGTCTTTGTGTTGTGCCCAATTGTGGTTTTCCATAATGGTCTTTGCTTTCTGTAGTGAAGCTTTTTCAATGATTGGGTGTAGCTACACTCATCAGTGGTTTTAAGAAGATTTAGTATGTACTCAAGGAATTGTAAACTAACAAAGCGGCAACAGTAGATTCCCTTCTAAGGTCCATGACTTCACTAGCCATAAATAGTTAGCTAGTTTTCTCCCACTATGTATGATTTTTCTCTTGTTGAGTGGGCCATACATCCAATTAGACACCTGCGACTTACTGCTGATATTCGAGTGCCACCTCTCGCACCTTTACAGACATCTTGCCTTGCTGGTCATTGGTGTAGTCATGTGTCACATATGGGTAGGACTATTAGTTGCTTCCTTCCCTTGGCAGCTTTCATAATACTTTGTAGTATTATGGAATCTAGACCACAGGAAGGGGACATTCAGTTTAGACCCAGCTCAATTAATCTGAGTTCTGTGCTCTAAATATGGGGTGTCATTAGCAATAGAGGCTATCTTCAACTTCTGAGAGGTGTTAAGGACAATAGCAGCAGCCTGTATTGTTTTGAGAGTAATTTGAAGAACCCTGACAAATTGCTTGAAAGGGTTTGTGTGTGTGTGTGTGTGTGTGTGTGTGTGTGTGTGTGTACCTGGTACAATTCTTGTGGGGAGTATAACTTTGTTTAAGATACTTGTATCATCTTCAAATCTTTCTATCTCTCTATCTCTCTATATCTATCTATCTATCTATCTATCTATCTATCTATCTATCTATCTATTGACTTCATTTCCTCTTTTTCTGTATTGACCTACCTCCCTTCTCCCCAGTTAGGACCTATCTTCCTCCGACTTTTTTTTTTTTTTTAAATTTTCCCCTTCTCTAGGTTTTATATGTGTGTGTGGTTGGGAGGTATGTTTACCTGGTTTTAGTAGTAGAATAATACTGACTTCATAGGATGAATTTGGGAGTGATCCTTTTATTTGTATTTTTGAATAACTTAAGACATATTTTGTTGTACTTCTTTGACTATCTGGTAGAATTCTACTGTGAATTCGTCTGGGATTTTTTTTTTTTGAGGGAAAGTTTCTTTGTGTAGCCCTGGATGTCCTGGAACTCACTCTGTAGTTCAGGCTGGCTTGGAAGGACTCAGGGATCACCTCCTGAGTGCTGAGATTGAAGGTGTGCATCACCACTGCCTGGCTTTTGAGTCTTTTTTTTTTTTTTTTTGGTCAAGAGGTATTTCTTATTTCTGTTTCAATCTCTTCCCTTGTTATGGATTTGTTTAGACTATGATCTTTTTTTACTTT
Source organism: Rhabdomys pumilio (assembly GCA_030674055.1). Taxonomy (NCBI): domain Eukaryota; kingdom Metazoa; phylum Chordata; class Mammalia; order Rodentia; family Muridae; genus Rhabdomys; species Rhabdomys pumilio. The sequence continues at coordinate 127,627,369 of JANHMN010000003.1, forward strand.
AATATTGGTAATTTGAATGAATCAAGAGATTCATTCATTTCATTAAGATTTTCTAACTTATTGGAGCTCAGATTTTTAAAAAAGTACATTATAATGTTCTGAATTTCTTTGGTGTCTGTTGTGATGTTTACTTGTTCATTCCTGGTTCTGTGACTGATTGTCTTATACCCTTGACATCATGGCTTGCCCACGTGATGGACTGTATTCCTTCTTATAGTGCAAGCCACACTCAACCTTTTTAAAGAAAGGGTTGTTTTGATGGATATTTTTATTATATTGTATTTATTAAAAATCTTCTTTTCACACAATATATAGATCATATTTTTCTCTTTTTCAAAGTTTCTCCTTCTTCTAGGTCCCCCTGACTTTCCTACCCACCTAACTTCATGTTTTTTCTGTCACTGCATCCATCTCCAACAACACTAAACCAAACTATAAAATATTCAAATAAAAACCTAATAAGACAAAACCACCAAAACCAAACAAAATGAAACAAAGAACCAACAAACCCCCAAGGAAGTCTATTTTATGTTGGCCAACTACTTTTGGGCCTGGGGCCTTTCATAAAATGTGCTAGGTGTATCCAGTGATACTCTGTTAGAGAAAACTGACTTCCCCTTTTGCAGCAGATATTAATTACAAATAGCTTCTTTTTAAGGTAGGATGCTATGTGTGCTTCCCTCTCTCAGTGTTGAGATCTTGCTTGGTTTGAACCTGTGCAGGTCCTGTGCATGCTGTCAGAGTCTCTGTTCATGTGAACATCAGTTGTGCTGTCTGGAAGACACTGTTTCCTTGGAGTCAACTGCCACCACTGGCTTCTACAGTCTTTCTTCTTCCTTATCCATATGAATCCCTGAGCCTCAGGGGAGGAATTTGATAAAGATGTACTATCAAAATTCTCAAAAGTCTGTTATTCTTTCTATATTTTCAGTTGTAGGTCTCTGAGTTACTTACTGAGGGGAGACAATTCTCTGATGAATGTTGAACAATGCACTAATCTATGGATATAGCAGTGTGTTATTTAGAGTCATTCTATTGATGTTTCTTAGTAGAATAATAGTAATAGGTTTTCTTCTAGGCACAGGTTTTATCTAGTTGATGCTTCTTAGCCACTCTGGCAGTGTGAGGCATGGATCTATCTCATGCAGTGATTCTTTGATCCAATCAAATAGTGGTTGGTTAATCCTAGAACATCTATGCCATTATTACATCAGTACATCTTGCAGACAGGCAGCTGTTGTACATCACAAAATTGGTAGCTAGGTGGAATTGATGATTACATTTGTTCTCTGGAAGCAAGCAGAGTACTTTTTAGTACTATGAATTCGAGTCAGTGGGGTGAAGCTTCTAGGTGGGCATCAGCTCGATTTCTCTGTTTGAAGGCATAAGAAAGCAGTGTCTTCGGCAATATATCCTTACCATTAGGTTGTGGAAAGTAACCAAGAGTCTTGGTAATAGCCTGTGTTGTTTGGGGGTGTCAGTGGGATCCTTTTGATTAAGTGTTCAACATGATATAACCCATTTCTGGCATTTTACTTGGAAGCATACAATATTTCATTAGGTCATTTTCCATTATAATGGTGAATCCAGTTAGATTATTTATATATATATATTTTTATGTATATATTTATACATATACACTGTAGTTGTCTTCAGATGCACCAGAAGATGGCATTGAATCCCATTACAGATGATTATAAGCCACCATGTGGTTGCTGGGATACATATATACATATATATATATATATATATATATATATATATATATATATATATATAATTTTTTTTCTATCAGATTCAGGGTACCTTATCTTATTTAAGAGTCCTTGATCTATTTGGAGTTATTGTGAGGGTAATAAATATGCAACTGTTTGACGTTTTCTACATGAAGACATCCAGTTTGATCAGAAATATTATTTGAAAATGCTGTCTTTTCTCTGGTGTTTATTTTCAGTTTTGTTGTCAAAAACCAAGTGTCCATAGGTGTGCAGAATTATGTTTAGGTTTTCAATTCAATCCCATTGAACAATGTGTCTGATTTATAACAATATCATGCTGTTTTTGTTAGCATTGCTCTGTAGCACAACGTGAAACTAGGAATGCTGATATCTCCATCAGTCCTTTTATTATTTAAGATTTTTAAAGCTCTTCTATTTTTCTCAAATTTTTGTGTGTTTCCATATGAATTTGAAGATTGTTTTTTTCAAATTCTGTGAAGAATTGTGTTGGAATTTTGATGGAGATTGCTTTGAGTTTGTAGATTGCTTTTGGTAAAATGGCCATTTTTTTTAAATCATATTAAATCTTCTGATCAATGATCTGATTCTTTAATTTCTTTTTCAATGTACTAAAAAGTTTTTATTTTACAAGTCTTTCACTTTTCATTCACTTGGTTGGAGTTATCCCAAAATATTGAATTTTTTTTTAGGTCATTGTGTAAGGTTCTGTTTTCCTGTTTTTTTTTTTTTTCTTTTTGAAAATTTAATTTAATTTTTATTAATTATTTTATTCATTTACATCTCAAATGATATTTCCATTCTGGGTTACCCTTCCACAACCACCCTCTCTCCCCTCCATTTGCTTCTATGAGGGTGCTCCTCCACCCATTCACCCACTCCCACCACACACCCTAGTATCCCCCTATGCCAGGACATATCAAGCCTCCCTCTCCTCCCATTGATGTCAGATACATCAATGCTACATATGTATCTGGGGTCCCAGCTCCCACCATATGTATCCTTTGGCTGGTGGTTTAGTCCCTGGGAGCTCTGGGTGGTCCAGTTAGTTGATATTGTTCTTCTTATGGGTTGTGTTTTAAGACTTTACTCCGAAATGTAACAACTAGGAACAACAGTTTCTCAGTTTTTAGGCATCAAGAATGTGATGGTGGCCTAGTGTTCTGGCTCATGCCTCAGTACTCAGAGGATGAGGCAGAAGGATCATGAAGGCTGTATGAGAGAGAGAGAGAGAGAGAGAGAGAGAGAGAGAGAGAGAGAGAGAGAAACAGAGAAACAGAGACACACAGAGACAGAGACAGACAGAGAGAGAGACAGAGAGAGACACACAGAGAGAGACAGAGAGAGACACAGAGAGAGAGGCTGTCTTAAAACAAGCAAGCAAGAAGTGAGTAGTGAGTGAAATTATGTTTAACTCAAGGTTTGTCATGAAATTACATCTTTTTTTTGCACGTCTTTTTATATATATATTTTATTTACATTTCAGATGCCATCCCCTTTCCCCATTTCCCCTCCCTAGAAAAAAACCCTATCCCATGTCCCCTTTTCCTTTTTGCTTTTATACAATTTTTTAAATGTCAGTCAAAGGCTTTATAAGTTTGGTAATGCTCAAACAGAAGTGTAACCCAATGCCCAACCTAGATATATAAACTGTCTTTGACTGGTGGAGACATGTGAACATCTGCCTCCATGCCTCCCCTCTTTCTCTCTCTCATCACCTTGCATCTCATCTCCTTCATCTTCTCCTCTCTGTACTCCATCTCTTCCTCTCGGTGCTCCTTCCCCCTTAGCTCCTCCTACATATCACCCTTCCTGTTAAAATAACACTTTTCTCTCAAAATACAATTAGAGCATAATTATTCCTATTTGTACCGGTGAGGTACAAGATAGTCCTAATACCCAGTCCATCATTTTGTTGACCTCTGTCGTCTCTCTTGACTAAAACACTTAGTTTTGAACCTGGCTGTTTTTCTTGGCTTTAGAATGAATGTCAGCTGAAAAACATCCACTCAGATCTTTTCTCTCAAAGTAAATAGCCAGGATTGGCTATGAGACTATAGGTCTTCAACCCCATCAGAAATCCAGAATGACTGAGTTAACTGAAGTTATGGGAAGCACTAAGCATAGCTTCTAAAGTTTAGCCAATTTATAGAGACCGCTGAACACCTGGACAGCCCCTATACTACAAAACATTGGAGCATCAAATCTTCAGCCTTCTGGCCCAGAATCATCTGACAGACCTTAGTAATGCAGAATTATTAAGGGCTGATTACTCTGTCTAGGCAGATATAACCAGTCAACTATTCTGCAAGTGTGTCCTTTTCTGGACAGTAACTTGTCTATAGATGGAAAGAGGCAATTCTTGCCTAGTGGCTATCTCACCACAACTGGAGTAACTCCAAGGATGCTCAATTTCTTCTTAGAATCCAAGACAGGAAGCTGTCAGGAGCAGACAGGTCTCTAATCAAAATGAACATTAATACAGAAATGTTTGTAATGTCAATTCTGTGGACTTCTGACGTTTTGAAAACCACCTATCCCTGTGAGGCAGTCTGGACTGTTGTCTATTAACTCCTCTCAGCTATTTCTAAACAAAATATAGAAAACGCCCTAACAATAAACTCAAAGCCCTGAATTTGCTATAGTCCCTTAACTCACAGGCTAACCATCTCAAATCAGTTAAAAAAAATTAAAGGACTGGGTCTAAGCCTTGTATTCCTAAATGTGTTATACAGGCACAATGCCTATGACAGTAACAATATTCATCTCACTTTTGTATCAATAAGGAGCTCATACCAATGAAAACCTTAAATTTGAAATCGGAGTAAATTTTGTACAATTTAAGAAATTATAACTTCATCTTGATACTAATTATACAGATTTCTATCAATAGGTTATGGCTATGCAATAAATCCTAGCTAATCCTCCCTGTTCCAACAAAACCTCTACTTTTCCCTAGAAAGACAGCCCAATATTAACCACCTTAGTCCCCAAGCCCAGGGAATAGGGGCGCTGACTCTTCATTAACTTCTTCAAGCTGATTACGGGCGTTGAGATATTAGAAGAGGGGTGGGGGGAAGAGTAAATTGATAAGTCTCTGATGCTGTGTCTTCACTGCATCCAGGTGGAATTCCAGGACATCGAAGTTTTGAGCAGGTCTGCTCAGTTTTCTTGATGAGTAGATACACTGAGGAAAAAATTTTTTTCCCCTAGATGGCTGACATTTTTTTAAAGATGTTGGTTCTAACAACTTTTCTTTTTTTTTCCCTTTTTAAAAAATTGGTTATAATATTTACATTTCAAATTCTATCCCCTTATCCCATTTTTTCCTGTTTTTTTTTTTTCAGTCTATATGTCATTTGTATATGGAAGGGCTACAGATTTTTTTTTTCTTTTTTTTTGGTTTTTTGAGACAGGGTTTCTCTGTGTAGTCCTGGCTGTCCTGGAACTCACTCTGTAGACCAGGCTGGCCTCGAACTCAGAAATCTGCCTGCCTCTGCCTCCCAAGTGCTGGGATTAAAGGCGTGCACCACCACTGCCCGGCTGGGTTACAGAATTTTGCTTGTTAATTTTATATCGTACTATTTTGCTGAAAGTGTTTATGAACTTTAGAAGTTTCCTGGTGGGTTTTTAAAGACTCTTTCATGTGTAAAATGATATCATGTGCTAATAGTGTATTTTGACTTCTTTCCTTCTTATTTATGTTCTTCTTGATCACTTCAGTGGTATTATTACTCTAGCTTAGACTTCAAGTGTAATAGTATTATACTTGTAGAGAAAATAGACATCCTTGTTTTGTTTTTGATTTTAGAAGAAACATTTTGAGGTTTTTTTCCATTATAATGATGGTGGCTGTGTGCATACTAAATTGCTTTTATTTTGTTTAAGTTTCTTCAGGACTTTTATCATGAAGAGATTTAAATTTTGTCAAAGTTTTTTTTGTTGTTTTTTTTTTTTTTTTGCTTTTTGTTTTTTGTTTTTTTTTTTTTTTTGTTTTGTTTTGGCATGGAAAGAGATGATCACGTGATTTTTGTCATTTAGTCTTTTCATGTGATAGATTATGTTTATGATTTATGTATGTTGAATTATCCCTGCATCTTGAAGATAAAACCAACCTGATAATCGTATTGTGTTCTTGAATTTGGCTTGCAAGTACTTTATTGAAATTTTGCATCTGTGTTCATAAGGGATATTGATCTATAGTTTTCTTTTTTGTTGTTGAGTCTTGGTGTGGTGTTGATCAGTGTAATAATGACGTCAGAATTAGGAGACGTTCCTTTAGTGTCTATTTTGTGGAATCATTTGAGGAGTAATGGCAGTAGTTCTTCAAAGACCCATTTGTTTGCTTTTTACTTTTCCTTTACTTGGAAAGATTTTTAATTACTGATTTTGTTTCCCTAGGGATTATGGGTCTGTTTATTGACCTTGGCTTAAATTTGATGAGTCATATATTTCAAGAAATTAATCCATTGTTTTTAGGTTTCAATTTGTTTAAGCACAGAGCTTTTGAAGTATCCTCTTATGACTCTGGATTCCTCAGTATCTACTGCAGTATTTCTCATTTCATCTCTGATTTTATTAATTTTGATCTTCTTTGTTTCTTATAGTTAATTTGGCTAATGATTTTCTAATCTTATTCATTTTCTCAAAGTACCAACTTTTTATTTCATTGATTCTTTGTAATGTTTTATTTGTTTGTTTGTTTCTATTTAAATCATTTTTGTCCTGAGTTTGGTTATTTCTTCCCATCTACTCTTTTTTTATCTTTTATTTTTTATAGTTCAGTCATTGCCCCCTCCTAGTCTGCCCTCCCACAGTTCCTCATCCCATTTCTCCTCCTCGTCTCTAAGAGGATGTCATCACCCAGGCCTCTCTACTCTCTGGGGCCTCAAGTCTCTCGAGGGTTAGGTGCATCTTCTCCCACTGAGGCCAGAGCAGGCAGTCCTGTATATGTGTTGGTGGCCTCAGACAAACTCCTGTATACTGCCTGATTGGTCGTTCGATGTCTGAGAGATCTCAGGGGTCCAGGTTAGTGGAACACCATTTATTGAAGATGTTTTCTTTTTTCCATTGTATATTTTTGGCTTCTTTGTCAAAGATCAAGTGTCCATAATTGTGAGGTTTTATTTCTGGGTCTTCAATTCTATTTCATTGATCAACATGTCAGTCTCTGTACCAATACCATGCAGTTTTTATTATTATCGCTCTGTAGCACAGCTTGAGGTCAGGATGGTGATTCCCCCAGAGCTCTTTTATTGTTAAGAATTGTTTTTGAGCTGGGCGGTGGTGGCGCACTCCTTTAATCCCAGCACTTGGGAGGCAGAGGCAGGCGGATTTCTGAGTTTGAGGCCAGCCTGGTCTACAAAGTGAGTTCCAGGACAGCCAGGGCGACACAGAGAAACCCTGTCTTGAAAAACCAAAAAAAAAAATAAAAAAAAAAAAAAAAAAAAAGAATTGTTTTTGCTATCCTGGATTTTTTTTTGTTTTTCTATATGAAATTGAGAATTGCTCTTTTCATGTGTGTGAAGAATTGTGTTGGAATTTTGATAAGTATTCTGTTGAATCTGTAGATTGTTTTGGGTAAGATGGCCATTTTTACTATATTAATCCTACCAATCCAAGAGCCTGGGAGATCTCTCTATTTTCTGAGATCTTCTTTGATTTCTTTCCCGAGAGACTTGAAGTTATTGTCATACAGATACTTCTCTTGTTTGGTTGGAGTTATCCCAAGATATTTTTTATTATTTGTGGCTATTGTGAAAGGAGTTGTTTCCCTAATTTCTTTCCCAGTCTGCTTATCATTTGTATAAAAAAGGCTACTGATTTATTTGAGTTAATTTTATATCCAGCCACTTTACTGAAGTTGTTTATCAGCTGGAGAAATTCTCTGATAGACAAGCAGACAAGCTGATAATCTGATCATCTGCCACGTTGGAAAGCGTAGGCTGGAAAGCCTTTTTAAAAAATCATTTTATTTGTTTATATTTCAAATGTTATCCCCCTTCCCGGTCTTCCCTCCAAAAACCTTCCACCCTATTCCCCTCCACTTTGCCTCTAAGAGGGTTCTCTAGATTCTGCAACTTATTAAGAAGGTTCTTGATATATCTTTATATTAGCTCAGACTTCTGTCAGCACAGCTGAAGTTCGTTATCTATTCTTTGCATACGAAACAAACAATTTAGAAGGAGAAAACAAAAAGCAATACACACTCCACCTTTTAGAAACAAATGCTTGAAACCATATGTTGTAGATTTATTGAGAACTTTCTTCATAAAAAAGCAGACATGAGCTCACAGGACAAAGTCCATCAGTGCATATTGTGTTTTTCCCCTGACATTCAATTGCTCGTAATGGCTCATCAGTGAGTAGACATATTTGCTATGTAAGAAATGTTGGCTTTATACCCACTTACTCAGTTGCTCCTTAGTTTTTATACCCACCTTATAGTATGTGAGTATGCATAGTGAGTCATGCATCTCTGATGGCTGTGCCCAGGACAAATGTTTTCAAATTTGGGATGAAATGGCTAAGATCTTCCAAGATCATGATATACTGATCTTAGAAGAACTTGAGTGTTCAGATAGAATTTCTGTTTGAGGTAGAGAAGGTTCTTGATGTCCTGCTTGGTTATGGACTTAGCTGAAGCCATTGTGACCTTGTTAGGTGGAGGATCCCAGACTTCTTCACATCTGGAATGGCATTGGGTACTGGCTGCTGGAAGCCCCAGGCTGCTAGTGTTGTCTGGGCCTTGGCACAATGGGTGAATTCCTGCTCTGAATAACAGATGGCTGTTCTGATGTGGGGGAGGCTCAGGAGTGCTTATGATCTCTGGCCCCAGAATAGTATCGCCTGGATTAGAGTCCAAGTTCTTCCAGGAGGCAGAAACAGGTGTCTGCTCTAAAAATATAACCCTGTGGAGCTATAGTTACAATGGGGTCTAGCATAGCACTATCTTCTCTTAGCTGTGGCCCTTATTGCTGTCCCACTGGACTGTTTGTCTGCTGAGTACCTACAAGTGTCTGCAGGCTCTGAGTACCAGGAACACAGGTGTATAGAGCACTGGGCCTATGTTCAGGGATGGCATAGTGCTGGTGACACATGATCCCTCATTTCTGCTAACTTTTGTTTCATTAACACAACCACATTTTTTATATGCATATGTGTGCATGGTACACATTCATGTATATATGCATGTTTGTATGTGCATGAATGTGTGTGTGTGTGTGTGTGTGTGTGTGTGTGTGTGTGTGTGTGTAGGCTAGAAGTTATATTGAGTGTCTTCCTCAATCGCTCTCTGCCTAATTTTGGTGACAAGATCTCTGAGTGAACTTGGAGCTAAGTAATTATATAAACAAGTTAGCTAGCAGGCCCCAGGGAATATTTCCGCCTTCACTTCCCCAGTAGGCATCACTGTGATTGACGTTTTATGAAGTTGCTGGGGATCTGAACTTGGATCCTTGTGCTTGTACAACAAACACTTTATTCACTAAGCTATCTCCCTGTTCAACACAACCGTTTTAGTGTCATCACGATGCACAGTACTAATGGTAGAGAAATTTGTGAAAGCAGGGACTTGGAATTTTCAATGAGAACACTATTTTTAGCCATTGAGCATTCTTAATGAAATCTTTAGTCTTTTCCCAAGTTCTAAGCCTTGACCCTGAAGGACCAGATGGAATTGATTCCCTGAGTCACTTGTATGTTACAAATCAGTATGAGAGACACTTTCAGGTAAAGTATAACGGACAGCACAGACAGCAATGGAGCCTTCAAGAGGCTTTAGTGACTTGAAGACAATTATGCCTTCTAGAATATTATAAGGCCCGATAAGGTGGAGGTATCTTGCCTATATGGCACCCAGTGCCATAGTCAGGAGGCCACTCTCTGGGAGTACTCCATGGAGGCCTGACAATAGCTGTGAACACCAATGTGGTGGTGGTGGCGGTGGTGGTGGTGGTGGTGGTGATCTGTTGAGATGAATCAAATGGAGACCATGAGCTCCTTATTTCCTGGAACTCATTCTTTGCCTTGGCACCAGAGTCACCGAGGCAAATGCCCATATGTTTGGGGGTAGGGTCCGGCCATGAGTGAGCATCTCGTCCTCCTGGAAGCCCTTGGTGAGAAACCAGTGTACAAGGAACTTTGCTCTCCTGATGTAACTGTTATCTCTGAGGCTTACTGCTTCAGCTTTCTAACTTAGGCCTTGTTGTGGAAACTTCTAGCCTTTGTACAATCTTCTTTAGGCCTAGAATGTTTTCGGCTTCTGAGACTTCCTGCTGAGTAAGCTCATCCTTTTTGTTCTTTCCCAAGTTCTGGCTAGCTGGTTAGCTCATCTGTTCTGTCTCAAACTCCTCTCCAAGTTGACTGAATAGATCTGCCTGGCTTCATATAAACTAGTCTTCTGGCTCCTTCTTATTCTCCGGCTTGTCCTGTCTTCACCTGTGTCTAGCTTGTTCTCTCTCTGCATCCTGTCTCTGTAAAGCACTCCTGGTAAAACTGCCTCCTCTTTTCTCTCTTCACTGCTCTCTTAAGTAGCTTCCCTTTCCTCTTTCTCCTCATGAGAGTTGAGCATATCCTAAACTGTTAAATCTTTCTCTGATTCATCACTTTGCCACTCAATTAGACAGCACTTTCAAACATGAGTGCTTCCTTCTACAAACTAACGTTACCTTTATTGTTTGAGATTCAAGATGTGTGCTAAGGGCTGAGCCACACCACAAGTAGAAACTTTTTTTTTTTTTTCCAGTAAATAACACAATCTCAGAGGCCACATTGTGACCAAACATCCTGCAACAGAGAGGTGGGAGTTTTCCTTCTCTGCCCAAAAGGATTTCCACTCTCACTCTCATCCTCATTGAATCCACTCTTGCTAACCTTTCATAGGCTTCATAGTTTCTAAAGTCTGCCACCAAGCATACATCTTACTGTTACTACCATAACTTCAGGGAACACTTGTGGTTTCTACACTGTCACTCTCCACAGTGCGCATCAATGGTCAGGGAGAATTAGCCAAATGGGTGGTTGAGCCAGTATCCTGACCTAGGCTGCCCTGGCCATTGACCCCCTGCTCAGACCACAGCATCCACTACGAGAAGGATGACTACATTGCCTCTAGTGCTCAGGAATACAGAAAGAGTGAGCTCTGTCCATGTTTCATATAGCTGGAGAAGCTAACAGCTGACCCTGGGCATGCACCTGAGTCAGAGCTGTCAGGGTTTGTTTTTCATCCTGTGTCACCATATGGTACCTGTCTGGGTGGTTGGAGGGGTCAGTCCCTGTGTTGGGTCTGCACATGGGTTACACATGGCTTAGTTCTGAAGTGTGATTTGCATAAGGAGGGAGGCAAATGTTCTGTGCAAACAGCTGAAATGTGCAACCGCTCTGTAACATTTCGGGGCCCACCATGTCACAGGCACCGGAAGGCAGGAATGGAAAATCATGAGCTGCTTGGGAACAAATCTGACACTATGCAGTGCAAATTCAATGTGAACTTCCAAAAGCAGTGTTACTTTCCAATCAATACCCAGGTGGTGTGCAGAGGCACGGATGCCCTACCCTGAGCACTTTAGAGGTTAGATATTTTGAGATGAAGAAAGAGTATCTATCTGCTTCCAGACACAGAGCCAATGGAATGGTTTCTCTTACCATGTGATTGACACTATTACTACTGGAAAGTGGTCCAGGGTGGCTCTGAGGTGTCTTTGAATAGTGTCATTGTAGTGGGTGCTCTGCCCATAGCTCATCTACTCTGAGGTAGTGCTCATTTGCCTTGCCCATGATGACACGGAGGCTCACACTTCTCTAGAAGCAAAAATACTAGGAGAATATTTATGCTCAAAATCTGTGTGGGTTCCAAGACCCATGTGAGGGGTGAGGAACTTCAAGGTCTTTAGTCTGTAAAACTCAGAACTTGCCTTGTGGACTTGCCTGGATCAAGGCAGGTTGCCCCTGTCCTCCTAGACCATTTCTCACTTGGGTACTAGGTGGCAGCCATCAGGTTATTTCTCTCCAGTGGCCTGACCTCAGTTGCTTCACCCAGTGTCTGTCCTCAGGTCATGTGGAGGCCCGGCTGCTAGGTGGTACACACCCCTGTGAAGGACGCCTGGAGGTTCTTCGAGGACTTACCTGGGGCACTGTCTGCCATGATGACCTGGATCTGCCCATGGCCCACGTGGTTTGTAGGGAGCTGGGGTGTGGCACTGCTGTATCCATACTCAGGAGTTCCCACTTTGGCTATGGATCAGGGCCTGTGTGGACAGAGGCCTTTCGCTGTGTGGGCAATGAATCACTGCTGTTCCATTGTCTGAGGGAGCCTGGACACCAGTGTGGCCATGATCAGGACGCTGCACTAACCTGCTCAGGGGAAAGTGAGTCAGGTCACAGCCTAGAAGGGTGTGCTGATGTGGGGTAAGCAGGGCCAATAGTCTGAGTGATGGGCTGTCATGACGGTGGATGGACAGCTCTGGGTGGGTGCTCAAGACTTGTGTCCTCTGTCCCAGAAGTTCCGTGACCTCTTTTTGATGTTTCTCTTCTCTCGTGTGTTTGCTTTTCTTTTCTAGCCTTGGGGAAAGGCCTGCTCAGGTGTACCAAAGATTTCTATATACTTGGGCCCCACGCTTTCTTTTTGGTTCATTTCCTCATTCCCGTCAATTTGTTGAGATTCAGGGACAGTATCCATTGTCCTGACATTTCTTAGCTTTTCTCATGGTCTCTATTAGTTCTGAACAGACTGAAGATAACAAGTTTAGGATTATAGAGACCCTTTTTGTGTGGTAAATGTCTTTTGGAATTTCTTTTCGTAGGTAAATGGTTATTGAGGTAACAGAGAGATTTCCTTTAGTGACCAGAAAAGAAACCACGAAACAATTCTTTTGTAGGTTAATTCTATATTGTATTCCACTGACTGGAAAACAGGGCACTTGATTGCCTAATGTTCATACCTGCTTGTGTGGAGCCAACATTGAAGGCATGCATCTCACTAGAGATGCCCTGTATGCAGTTCAAAAAAAATTGGTATTTCCAGTTTTCTCAGCACGATCCTTGAGTTAGGGAAAGTAGAGGTGTGGGGGTATGGGGAGAAGGGATGGAGTTATTTAGGCAGGACACTGGAGCTGCCTAGCTCAGCTTTCAATATTTGCAGTGCAAGTGTTGAAATGCATTGCAGTGCAAAGCCACTGTCCTGCTAGTTTGTGTGTGCCCAGCTTGCATATATCCTGTCTATAAGGAACTCACTGTGTGTGGGTGTCTGCAGCTCCGGGTTGTGGAGGGGGCTCTGATTCTAACTCTCCCTTAGAGTTCCGACTGGTCAATGGCAGCAGCCGCTGTGAGGGCCGTGTGGAGCTTTTGGTACAGGATGCCTGGCAACCCCTCTGCGCTGCCGACTGGGACTCAGCAGATGCCACGGTGCTCTGCCACCAGCTCAACTGTGGCTATGCAGTGGCCACACCCCAAGGAGGCCACTTTGGAAATGTGGAAGCTCCCATCAGGACAGATGTGTTTCACTGTCTGGGGACAGAGCCCCACTTACTGAGCTGCCCAACAAGCACCTTAGGGGCCCAAGCATGCGCACTGGGGAATTCAGCCTCGGTTCTCTGCTCAGGTGAGTGCGGGCAGCCTTGGGAAGGAGAAGCTACCAGGACTGGTGGATAAAGGTGTGAGAGGTTCGGGAGGGTGAGGGTAGGTGGGGTTTGGTGCGATGGTCCTCTACCCTTCAGAGTTTCTCCTTGTCAGGTCTCCAGAATGCCCTGAGGTTGAGGGATGGACAGAGCCACTGTGATGGCCGAGTAGAGGTCTTTCTGGACGGCACGTGGGGGCGTGTGCTGGACAATGCCTGGGACCTGCGTGACGCTGCTGTGGTATGCAGGCAGCTCGGGTGCGGAGAGGCACAGCTAGCTTATGACGCTCCAGCACCAAGCCATAAGACAATTCCTGTGGGGCTGAGCATGGTGCACTGCTTGGGTTCTGAAACCCACCTGGCCCAGTGCAAAGTGTCTGTTTCTATGCTGGTTCATGCAGGGACTTTGCGGGATGCAGGCGTGGTATGCTCGGGTGAGTGTGGGATGTCCACTTGCCCCCACCCCCTGCCCTGTTCATGTAGTCCAGTGTGTTCTGACTGGGTCTCTCCACAGGGAGCTTGCACATACGGTTGGCAGCGGGTAAGAGCCGCTGTGCTGGGCGTGTTGAAGTGTTCTATCAGGGAGCATGGGGCACCGTATGTGATGATGCCTGGGACCTACAGGACGCCCATGTCGTCTGCAGGCAGCTGGGTTGTGGCCACGCCCTCAGTGCCCCTGGGGCTGCTCACTTTGGAGCAGGAACTGGGCACATCTGGATGGATGAACTGGGCTGCCTGGGTGAGGAGGCTGCTCTGTGGGAGTGCCAGTCAGGAGGCTGGGGCCAACAAGACTGTGGGCACAAGGAGGACGCAGGCGTGGTCTGTTCAGGTAGGTGCCACAGGTCTCATTTGACATGACCAGCTGTCCCTAACTGTGCCTGTCTGACTGGCCCCTCTGTCTGCAGAATTCATTGATGTGAGGTTGCAAGAACACAGTCAGCCATGCACAGGACGCCTGGAGGTTTTCTACAATGGCACCTGGGGTGGTGTCTGCCAGTCTCTGGATGCTGCCTCCCTGAGGGTTCTGTGTGAACACCTGGGCTGTGGGTCCCAAGGGCAGCTACTAGCCAGGCCAAGGAGCTCGTCTACAATTGAGACTGTCTGGTTAAAGTCCATTCAGTGCAGGGACAAGCATGACAGGTCCTTGTGGCAATGCCCCTCAGCACCCTGGAATAGTCATTCTTGCCTCAGAGGAGAAGAAGCCTGGTTGACGTGTGCAGGTGAGCTGTGCTGTGGGTTCCGCTGGTGCTCTGGGCTGGGTGTGGCTCATATGGAACTACCTCAGGCGCCAGTTGCTTCCTGCTTCCCTTAAAGACACAGGGAAACAGTGTGGAATCCTCAGACTTTGTGGATATCCTTTGAAACATAGATTCTTTTCCTTTAGTCACGGGGAGACAGAAAGCACATGGAAAAGAAAGAATTTCTTAGATTTTAGGTTCCTGAGCTTGTGGCATTGGTACGATTCTTAATTTCCCACACAGAAAAGGCAGAAGTTTCTCAGGATATGGAGCAGATTTCCAACTGTTCATCAACTCTTAGCTGCCCAGGTAACTCTCCCTCCGTAAGTTTCCCAAGAACCTATCAGCCAGAAAACACCATGCGCTGATTGTGAAACACCCCCTTTCCAGAGGAAGGTGCGCTTCGTGTGTTTGGGGGTGAAGATGACTGCTCTGGACGAGTGGAACTCTGGCATAGAGGTTCATGGGGCACGGTGTGCGATGACTCCTGGGACCTAGCCGATGCAGAGGTTGTGTGCCGGCAACTGGGCTGTGGCCCAGCCATAGCCGCCTTGCAGAATGCTGCCTTTGGCCCTGGTTCAGGGCCTGTATGGCTGGATGAAGTGGGATGCCGAGGCAGTGAGCTGTCTCTGGGAGCCTGCCAGGCAGAACCGTGGGGAGATGGAGACTGCTCCCACAAGGAGGATGCTGGTGTGCGGTGCCTAGGTGAGTGAGGCAGCCAGCAGGGATGGGAGGAGGGGTGCCAGATTGGTTTTTTTATTCGGCTATTTTCACCTTTGTTCTGCTCAGACAAATTCTTGAGCACAGGACCCCAGTGTTCAGAGTCCCACTGGTGTTCCAGGGACAGCTGCCACCCTCAGCTCTGCACAGCTCCTGCTGACCGATTGGCTGCCACCCACAAAGGATGGGCCCATCTGTGCTGTTGAGGGTGGTTGATACTTCCCTGACCTGTATTTCTTTTGCAGGTATCCCTGGAACCATGTCATCGGGTAAGTGGCTCTTTGTTAGTCCTTCCTCTTATCCTTCATTACCTGGACAGCCTGCAGCGGCACTCTTTTCTGATCATTTCTGAGAACCTCTGAGACTACGTGCTGTGGGCACATCCTCTGTATCAAGTATAAGCCTGTGGGGTTGGACTTCTAGTCTGTGATGAGAACTGCTTATCTCTACCGTGCCTGCTGGATGGGAAAACATGGTGGATCAAACTCCCAGGTCATGAAACAGCTGTTTCTAAGAGCTTTTAACTTGGGAATTGTGCGATTTTACTGGAGTATGCTGTATCCTTTTGGATAGCATGCCCAGAGAAGAGCAGAAGGAACACTGAGGACACCACACAGACTTTCTGGGCCTGAGCACTTGGGCTCTTTCTCCTGAAGCATCTTGCCCAGTAAACACAGATCATCTCAGAGCAGCTACTTGTCAGCGTAACAGTCAGTTGCTTATGGGGAGTTTGATGTCTTCCAGGTTCAGTGCCAGCCTGTCCCAGGCAGCCCAGTACATAGTAGATAGTTCTCTACCTGTTTCTGTGCTCCACAGGCAATTCTTCTGCTCCTCCACCTGTTCCTGAGGTCTGGACCATGCCTGAGATTGCCTGTCTGGTCCTTGGCTCCCTCTTGGGCATAGTCTTTCTGGTCCTGGCTGCTCAGTGGTGTCACAGCAGAGCCATTGGCATGGGTAAGAAACATCCTGGTTATGGTTCACAATAGTGGTGGTGGAACAGGAGTCTGGGGGGAAGCTTTGAGAGACTCAAGTCACTTCGGGCCCTCTCTGTTCTAATTAGCATCTTGAATGCTGGCAGACCTCCATGATAGCCAGTGTTGAGTTAGTATCTGGAGATCCATGAGTTATTACGTTCTGGAGGAGCCTGGACTTGTCTACTGTGCTGAGGACATTCTGCATATACAGGGATACAGGGCCCCATTGTGTCACCCAGCATCACCAGTACTATGGCGAAGTGAGATCTTTCAGAGATGAGATGTGAACCTAAGACCCACAAGCCCTACACCAGACCTTTGAGCATGCGTCCTGAGCAGTGGGGTCCCAGTAAGGACACTTGTGCTCAGGGGCTTTTTCCTGTACACTGGTCCTCAGCATACATGAGGGTCACAGGACCCAGAGAGGATGGGTGGCTGGGTCTATAGTTGTGCTTATTTTGAAAAGTTCTGGTGTGATCTCTGCAGGTTCTGAAGCAATGGGGGAGCTGCCCTCAGAGGCTGTCTATGAATACATTGAAACAGTCCCTATGGATGAAAAAGAGGAGCCAGTAGCATCCCAGAGTCTGGTGCAGGAGGAGGATTATGATGATGCAGAAGAGCCCACGCACAGCCCTGGGGAAGATATGGAGGCTAGGCACTGTTGAACCTGACGGGTGTGTACCTCTGTTCCTTAAGGTCTGGGGCACCTATCCTGATGTTCTGCTCCCATAAAGAGGTTCTATTGAGCTAGCATTTAAAGGATCTGAGATCTAGTTCTCTGAGTCCTAGACCATCACTTCTGCACTTACTTTAGATTGCTGTCCTTTTAATGATGGACTTCAGAGCCTTCTGCTGAGCAGACATGTAATCAGTTTGGACTTTGCTCTTCCTTTGGGTCCTTTCTGACTTGTGCAGTGTCCTTTTAGCACTTGACCTGGTGTCTGCCAGAGATAGATAGATAGATAGATAGATAGATAGATAGATAGATAGATAGACAGACAGATAGACAGAGATCCTGATGGGCAGGGAGTGTAGATTTAGTGTATGAATCAATCTTACTGTTGCATAGTCCACTTTCTAGCTCACCCTACTGTGTTTGTATTCTGCCGCAGAGAATCAGGTGCTGAAGGTGCCTGGTACTTAGAATTAATTCCCAAGGCCACAAATGGGTGTCTCTCTCTTTAAATATAGATGGGACTGTTTGCTGCCTGAGTGCTGATGTTGACGCTGAAGTTGAAATGGAAGACCGTGCTGACCTCTTTCCCAGCACTAGATGACCTTGAGGTCATAAATATGTCCAAAGTATGGTATGATCCTGAGAGACTATAGTCTTCCCTGTCCCCATTTACCAAATTGATGTCATTAAACTTCTTTAAACTTAAAATTAATTGTCAGTCTTGCCTAGAACTGTTATCACATTTAACCATAAAACTTGCTCTCTTCTGAGCCTCAGTCACTGCCTGACTTTATATTTCACTCATGTGAGAAAGCTTTCAGTGTTCCCCACCTCTCTTTTATTACAGTTCTTGCGAGCGACAACTGTCCTTCTGAGGAAGCACAGATGGTAATCTTCTGTTGCTGCAGGCCTATGCTGGGTGGAACACTCGTGCTGTGGCATAAGCCTTTATGATTATATTTTTACAGACAATGTCTTAGTCAGTGTCTTGTTGCTATGAAGAGATGCCATGACCATAACAGTTCCTACAAAAGACAGAAGAAAGGAGATCCAAATTAATAAGATTGGAGCTGCAAAGGAGAACAAAACAGTAGACACCAAGGAAAGCTAGTAGTCCAGCAAACTGGGGGAACTTTCTGATCTTTACAACCTACCAAAGTTAAAGTAAGTTCAATAAGCAATTTAAACAGACCCAGATCATTAGTGAAATAAAATCATTAGTTTAAAGACGCACAATTTAAAAAGGTCAGGGCCAGATGGATTCAGAGCAGAATGATACCAAACCTTCATAGAAAAACGAATGGCAGTACACCTCAAATCATTCTTCAAAATAGAAACTGAAAGAATATTTCCTGATTCTTTTTACAAAGCCATATTTACTATGTATCAAAAATCACAGAAGGACCTGACAAAATAGAATATTATAGGCCAATTTCCTTTATAACCATAGATGGAAAAATTCTCTTTTAAATACTTGTAAAATACATTTAAGAACACATCAAAAAGATTATCGTGATAAAGTTCGTTTCATCTAAGACAATTGTGGTCAACTTTTCTAGTGTTGCAACTGTTTTTTTTTTAATTAATTATTTTAATTATTTATGTTTCAAATGTTGTTCCCCTTCCTGGTTCCCCCTCCACAAACCCTGAAACCTATCCCCCTCCCCTTTGCCTCTAACAGGGTGCTCCTCTACTCACCCACTCACCCATTCCCACCTCACCTCTCTAGCATCTGCCTTCTCTGGGCATCAAGCCTCCACAGGACCAAGCATATCTCCTTCCACTGATGCCAGATAAGGCAGTCCTCTGCTACATATGTATGCTCTACATACGCCTATGTATGCTCTTTGGTTGGTGACTTAGTCCCCGGGAGTTCTGAGAGTTCTGGTTAGTTCATACTGTTTTTCTTCCTATGGGGTTGCAATCCCCTTCAGCTCCTTCAGTCCTTCCACTAACTCTTCCATTGGGGTCCCTGTGCTTAGACCAATGGTTGGCTGTGAGTATTTGCATCTGTCTTAGTCAGGTGCTGGCAGAGCCTCTCAGAGGACAGCCATGTCAGGCTCCTGTCTGCAAATGTATCTTGGCACCAGCTATAATGTCAGAATTTAGTGTTTACCAATGGGATGGATTCCAATGTAGGGCAATCTCTGGATGGCCTTTTCTTCAGTCTCTGCTTCATTTTTGTCCCTGCATTTCCTTTAGACAGAAACAATTCTGGGTTCTAAGTTTTGAGATAGGTGGGTGGCCCTATTCCTTAATTGGGGGCCATGTCTACCTACTGGAGGTGGTCTCTTCAGGTTCTATCCCCCGTTATTGGGCATTTGGGCTACTGTCATCCCTATTGGGTCCTGGGAGCCTCTTGCATCACTGGTGTCTGGGACTTTCTAGTATTTTTCCCTATTCCCCACTCCACACTGCTGAATATTTCTATTCATTCTCCTGGCCCTTTGGAATTCTCTTCTGTCTCCCCCACCTCCAATATATGATCATGCCCTCCTTTTCCCTTTCCCACCCACACTCCTCCCTCCCTCTGCCTCCTGTGATTATTTTGTTCTCCCTTCTAAGTGGGTTTGAACATTCCATACTTTGGCCTTCCTCTTTTTAAGCTTTGTATAGTCTGTGAGTTTTATTGTGGGTATTCTGAGCTTTTTGGATAATATCCCTTTATCACTGAATACATATTTATCTCCTTATACAAAGCTCAAGTTCAAGTGGATCAAAGTCCTACACATAAAACCAGATACACTGAATCTAATAGAAGAGAAAGAAGGAAATAGCCTTGAACACATTGGCACAGGGAAAATTTTCCTGAACAGAACACCAATGGCTCAGGCCTTGAGATCAACAGTTGACAAATGGGACCTCATGAAACTGAAAAGCTTCTGTCAGGCAAAGGACACTGTCAATAGGACAAAATGTCAACCTATAGATTGGGTAAAGATCTTTACTAACCCTACATTCAATAGAGAGTTAATATCCAAAATATACAGAGAACTCAACAAGTTAAACTCAAAAAAACCAAATAACCCTATTCAAAATGGGGTACAGAGTTAAACAAAGAATTCTCCACCAAAAAATTCTAAATGGCTAAAAAGCACCTAAAGAAATGTTCAACAACCTTAGTCATCAGGGAAATGCAAATCAAAATGATCCAGAGACTCCACCATACACCAATCAGAATGGCTAAGATCAAAAACTCAGGCAACAGCAGATGCTGGTGAGGATGTGAAGAAGGAGAAACACTCCTCCACTTCTGGTGGGATTGCAAGCTAGTACAACCACTTTGAAAATCAATCTGGCAGTTCCTCAGAAAATTGGAAATAGTTCTACCTGAAGACCCAGCTATATACTCCTGGGCATATACCCAAAAGATGCCCCACAAGAACATGTGCTCCTCTATGTTCATAGCAAGCTGCCTTATTATAATAGACAGAAGCTGGAAACAACCCACATGTCCCTACACAGAAGAATGGGTACAGAAAATGTGGTACATTTACATAATGGAATATTACTCAACTATTAAAAACAAGGACTTAATGAATTTTGCAAGCAAATGGATGGAACTGGGAAATATCATCCTGAGTGAGGTAACCCAGACCCAAAAGGACATACACGGCATTCACCCACTGATAAGTGGTTATTAGCCAAAAAGTGTTGCAACTCTTTAACGGTTCTTCAGGTTGTGGTGACCCCTGCCATAAAATTATTTCATTTGTAGTTAATAAGTGTAATCCTGCTACTATTATGAGTCATAACATAATATCTTATATGCAGCATATCTGATATGTGACCCTTGTGTGTTTAGCAACACACAGATTGAGTACCAATGATCTAAGAGACCCACGTATGGTTCACCCATACATAAATCAATAAATGCAATCAACCACATAAGCAGACTGAAAGACAAGAGCCAATAGATCATTTTTTTAGATGAATAAAAGGCTTTTGTGACATGATCCAACACCCTTTCATAATAAAAGTCTTGGGTAGACTAGGAATTCAAGGGACATATCTTACCATAATAAAGGTGATTTACAGTAAGCACACAGCCAACATTAGTATAAATGGAGAGAAACACAAAGCAGTTTCACTAAAACCAGGAATAAGACCAGAATGTCCGCTCTTTCCAATATAGTACATGAAGTCTTAGCTGTAGCTAAGATAAGATAATTGAAGGAGATCAAGGGAGATACTAATAGGAAAGGCAGAAGTCAAAGCATCTTTATTTGCCAATAATATAATTCTATACATAAAGACTCTAAAACCCGACCAGCAAACTCCTACAGCCAATAAACACTTTCAGCAAACTAGCAGGATATGAAATTAACACACTAAAATTAGTAATCTCCTATATGCAAATCACAAACATACTGAGAAAGAAGTTAGAGGATTAACATGCGGTGTTTTGAATAGGAATGGCCCCGTGAACTAATATATTTGAATGTTTATTTATTGGGGTTGCATTACTTGAAGAGATTAGAAAGATTAGGAGGTGTGGACATGGTAGAAGAAATGTGTCACTGGAGGTGGCTTTGAAGTTTCAAAAGTCCATGCCAAGTCAAGCCTCCTTCTCTCTGCTTACATGTCAGGATGTAGCTCTCAGCTACTGCTTCAGTGTCTGCCTGCACCCTACTATGCTCCCCATAATGATAAAATGGACTAAACCTCTGAAACTATAAGCAAGTGGTCAATTAAATGCTGTCTTTTATAAGAGTTGCCTTGGTTATGGTGTCTCTTCCCAGTAATGTTCTATTATGAAAACTATGACACAGTACCTTTCATAATTGCCTCAAAAGAAAAAAAAAGAAAGAAAGAAAGGAAGGAAGGAAGAAAGACAAGTAAGTGAAAGACATGTGTAATAAAAACCTTTAAGAAACTGAAGAAATAAATTGAAGATTGATCATGCTTATGTATCATTAGGATTACAGTTATGAAAATGGCCACCTTACCAAAGACGATCTATAGGTTGAATGCATTCTCCATCAAATTCCAATGCAGTTCTTAAAGTTCTTAAAGAAATTGAAAGAACCTGAGCCTAGACAGGCCAGGAGACTAGAGAAAATCAAATACTATTGTTCTGCTTTAGGAACCTCACAATAAATGACTCCTGAGGGCATTCAGCTCTACCCACAGGCCAGTATATTACACAGCCATCATCAAAGAAGCATCCTCTTGCAGCAGATGGGAACTAACACAGAGACCCACCACTGGATTGTGCGGAGAATGAGAGACCTTTGAACACTCAGGGCCCAGGGGGTTATGCCAAAGAGGAAATGGACAGTTTTGATTTGAGGGTTGCAGCAGAGAACACTCAGACACAGACTAAGAGCCAATTGAAAGTCAGCTATCTGCTGGCAACACGTGGGTATTTGGGGCCCAAGCATAGTCCAGAGCTTTTCTCAGGGTCAATATTTAATCAAGTAAACCATGTTCTAGCTGGAGAGCTCCAAGGTTCCTTTCCCAGCACTGCAAACTAAGCTGATAGTTACAAAAGCAATATGCAATTAGCAAAAGTAGGTCAGGCCAATCTTTGCTAAAAGACCACATCCTTGAGTTGTCTTTCTTCCTGGAACTGTTTTTCAGTTCCTCCCTTACTGGTACTTTTCTCGGCAAGATAAAATTCACCTAAGGTACCAAAATAGAGTCACCATAGTCAACTTACACCGCTTGTCACAGTTTGTAAGAGCCAGAGGTGGTGAATGACTCTAAGGAGACATTGCTTCCCAGACAGAGCAAGATGGAAGCACAGATGAACTCAGACTGTGACAGCACACACAGGTGCTGGTCAAGCCAAATGGAGTCCCTCTCTGCAATGGGCAAGTGGACAAGGGCTCCCAGTCCTAAGCAAGAAGCTACATGCAATTCCTACTTGCTGGGGGTTTTCTCCTATGGAGTATCACCGGGTGTATTCACCACACTCCTGGTAAGCTCCACGCCCAGGATCATTAACCAACACAAATGGAACTCAGTGGTAGTTATAGCCCTTTTGTCTCATGTTGCTTTTTTTGAGATTTTTTTTGTCTTAGTGTTCTTTTGCTTATATATTCTAGTTGCCATTTTTATAGTTTTTTCACTAATTGATTAATTAACTAATTAATTGACTTTACATACCAACCACAGCTTTCCCTCTTTCCTCTCCTCCCTTTCTCCTCAGAGAAGTGGAGGCCTCCCATGGATATCAACCTCTTTGGCCTATCAAGTTGCAGTAGGACTAGGCATATCTTCCACTGAGGCTAGACAAGGCAGCACAGTTAGGGGAAAGGGATCTAAAGCAGGCAAGAGAATCAAAGTCAGCTCCTGCTATTAGAGGTCCCACATGAAGACCATACTACAGATGTGTTACATACATGTAGAGGGCCTACATCCATCCCATGCATGAACTCTGGTTGGTGTTTCAGTCTCTGTAAGCTCCTATGGGTTCAGGTTAGTTGATTCTGTAGTATTTTGTGGGATTTTGTGTGTGTGTGTGTGGGATATGTTTCTTGTTTTTGTTTTTGCTTTTACATATTTGCTTTTTAAAGAGAGAAAGAAAAGGGGCACAGATTTGGGTCAGTTGGGAAAGGAGAAAATGTGATCAAATTATATTATATAAATATTTATATTGTGCATCTTCTTTGACTAAACCCAGACCCAGCAGTCCTCTGCTGTATATGTGTTGGGGGCCTCATATCAGCTGGTCTATGCTGCCTGGTTGGTGGTCCAGGGGGTGCAGGGAAGAGGTATGGGATGTGGAATAGTAAGAGGGTAGACAGGAAAGGGAATAAAATTTGGAGTTTAAAATAAATAAATTTATTAGTTAAAAATTTATATTGTATAAAAAAGATTTTTTTTTCAATAAAAAAATCACATAAGAGATTTTTACAGTTTGCAGTGACCGCTTGTATAACAGTGTGGGGCTTCTGCTCTTTCTGAAGCCAAAACCCAGACAAAGCTTTCGTTTCTGTGATGAGGACAGGACCATTCAGGCTTATATTTATCTAGAAGTTCAGTCCATTGACATCTGCATTGTGTCCGGTTGTGGTTTTCTGTGATGGTCTCCATTTGCTGTAAAAAGAGAAGTTTCTTTGGTGAGGGATCATAGCTACATTTATCTGTTGGTATGAGGATAAGAATTTGGATGTGGTAGAGAATTAGCTTGTCTAGCAGGGTGGTCATAGTACAGTCTTTTCTCAGACTTATAATCTCACTCGTCCCAGGAACCTGGTTATGTTTCCAGTTCCAGGTGACTAAGTCAGAGTGTCTATTGCTGTGAATAAACACCATGACCAAGGCAATTCGTATAAAGGAAAACATTTAATTATGGACTTACTGACAGTTTCAGAGGCTTAGTCCATTTTCATCATGACAGAGAGCATGGTGGGAGCATGGTAGCACACATGACATTGCAGTGGTAACTGAGAGCTACATCCTGATACAGAGAGAGAGAGAAAGAGAGAGAGAGAGACAGAGAGAGACATAGAGAAAAATAGGACCAAGTGTGGACTTTTTGAAACCTCTAAGCCCACTACCCAGACATAGTTCCTTCAACAAGGCCGTACTTTCTTATCCTTCTCAAATAGTGCCACTCATATGTGGCTTACCTAAAGCCTTAAATCATGGTATTAGAAGATACATTGCACACTACCAAAGGAGAAAGGTAAACACCAGTCCAGGTTCAAACTCTTTGATCTAAAAGAATGACCTGCCTGCAAAAACAATAGTGGCCCTCGGCTTGTGGGAGTTACCAGCCAATGCCAGCTTTAAGGCCTACTCCATGAGACGAAAGCCTTACTTAGTGCTGCTTGGGTGGCTAAGAACCTGACACTAGATAGGCAGGGACCAAAGGGAAAACAGAATACACTGTTTTACTAAAGGAACTTAGTTATAAATGACTCCTAACGATAGTCTACTATACTCATAGATCAGCGCCTTGCTCAGCCAGCATCAGAGAAGCTTTCTCCTGTAGGAAATGGGGCCCACAGCCAGACAATATACAGAGAAAGAGATCTTGGAACACCCAGCTTTAAAAAGAATGTCTTCATCAAGTCTCTCTCCTCAGAGCTCAGGGAACTCTGTGTGGGAGGAGGTGGTAAGATTGTAAGAGCCAGAGGGGATGGAGGCCACCAAGACATCAAGGCCTTCTAGATACAACAGGGCTGGCACACATACAGACTCACAGAGACTAAGGCAGCATGCACAGGGCCTACATGTGTCTATACCAGATGGAGTCATAGAGCTGAAAGGAGAAGTGGATACAAGCCCCAATCCCTAACACAGAAGCTATGTGCAATTGATAGCCACTTTCAAATGAAAGATTAGTTTTCTCCAAGGGAGTTTCACCAAGGAAACAAACACATGAATGGGTCCCACAATCAATAGGAAATGAACTCACAGTCTGGTGTTCTTTAGGAAAAGTTAGCCACAAAGGGATCGTTGGGAACAAAGGATGAAGATTGACCTCAGGAGAAGGATCCTAGGGAAGCTAGCCCAGGCTATGCCATTATTGCATGGAACTTGGTTTGCTGGATGGAACTGGGAACAGACAGCACAACATTGTCGGGCCTGACATGAGGTCTAATCTCTATTCCACCTTTACCCTTCAGTCATGTACACAGGTGGAGGGCCTGAGGAACAGCCCCCAGGCCCTAGAGAGATTTACATACTAATGAGGTACCTGAAGGCCAGAGGGTGGAGCCAATTAAGCATCCTTCCCCAGCCTCTCCCCCCTTTTCCCCTCCCTATTTAACTCAGGTCCGCCCTGGGTTTTGGGGGTTATGTATCCAGATCCATCCACCATTTGCCATGCCAATAAACTGGTTTTCGAAACCCAAGGACTTCCTCATGTGTTGGGGCCGCTCTGTGAGGAACCGTGAGGAACCGTGGTGAACAGCCAGGCCTAACTTCCAGCTGGAGGAACCCAGGGCGTTCCCAGCTGACTACCCACAGCGTGGCGTGAGGGACCCTGCGGTTCCCCGGCCATTTTAATTTTTTTCCTACACAGCATAGTCACCTAAACCCCTCTTTCTGAAAACCCCTCTGGTGCACTGTGGGATGAAGTAATGGAGGCAGGACATAGTGTGTTTTGAGTGCCAGTAAATATCCGTCCTGGACTATTTTCTGTTTAAGAACATTCTTCTCTGGAAATATGTAAAATTCAGGAACCCAAAATGTCTTTTCATGCTGCCTTGAAAGCTGGATGAGATCGGTCTGATCATACTGTGTGCCCTTCATGAGGCACTCCCCATTGGAAGGTCCCATCCCATCACCATCAGTCTGACCATAGCTTCTGATTCATAAATCACACTCAGGGACTCTTTCACCACACACTAACTGGTAGAGTCTAGAGTGGGGAGTGACAAGGGCTCAGTACACACAGTCGGGATGACCTCAACCTTAGTGACCACAGCTCCATCTCCTATCAACAGGAGGCTGCTTTCTCAGCATTTGGGGCCTGGGGTACTTACACTGGTATGGAGGAGGGGTTACTTATGGGAATGTGGAGGAGTGGTTACTTACAGGAGCTGAAATTTTGAAAAAGGCTGCATCACCAAAGGTCACCACAGGTTGGTTGACAGCTCACAAAATTTTGGAACCTGGAGAACACTCCAAGCAGTTCAGGAGGTTGGAAAGTGTTCTTTCCAATGAGTCAGTAGGTCTAAACCTATTCCAGGTACCTAAGCTGGTTTCGTCTTCTTCCAGCCAGCTGGTCTGGTCTCAGAGTCTTCTTTACAGCTTTGCTTGTGTGATGGTGACTCTGAGCAGCATTTATTATTTATTAATGGACAGGAGGGGCCTTGTGAATCTGATTAGTTTTGGGAATTTACTGAAGATATTTCGATTTTGCCCATTAATTTATTTATTCACTTTAAATCCCAGACATTGCCCCAGACCCACACCCTGAGAAGGAAACTGCAACCATGACATCAGTCCACTATGGCTCCAAGTAAGAATGACCTGTGTTTACATAGGGAGTGGTGACTCTGGTTATTGGCAGTGATGCTCCTGGACTGACAGGAAGCATGTTCTACATTGTGAAGGAAAATGTTTGCAGATATGACAGATGGGAACAGGCACAGTGAACAGGGTTCATGGGTAAGACTGAGCCAGTGGGGAGCATTGCTGCGTTCTATGCAGGCAAGGGAACCATTGTTGAGGTCTGGATTCTTACCAAATAGTACATATACTATTGCTACTCCATTCTCCAGTGGTTAGTGTTCGCTCCCCTGTCATGATTAGACAACATGATAAAGGGAGTTTATAGCACAGTCTCTTTGGGTTGACAGTTCTGGAAAAACAAGAGTCCATGTATCCTTGATGCAAAGCAGCAAGGAGCAGGCATGGTGGATGGAGCAGGCAGCTGAGAGATTACATCATCGACCATGAACACAAAGCAAAGAGAGGAAACTGGAGGCATGGCAAGGCTATAAAACACTAGAGCTCACCTTCAGTGATGCAAACCCACACATCCTAGACCTCCCCAAACAGTGGTGTCACCTGGCAGCCAGCTGTTCAAATACCTGAGCTGATGGGAGTCATTTGTTGTTCAAATCAACACATCATCTGCCCCAACCTGATCTCCATGCCAGGAAAGACCTGCTTGCTCTAGGTTTCATGGTTACAGTTGACACTCCTAGGCTTTAAGTGGTTTCCTTGAAGTGACATTTGGGTTTTTGTTTCCCAGAAAGCTCCACCAGAAACTGTTGGCCTCAGTGATGCAGATGAAGGAGAGAGGATTAGTTTTATTTATTTTTGACAAAATGTTACTGTTTTATTTTGTAAATATTTTATAGCAATATTTTAGAGCAAAATTATAGATACATGTCTTGCCACCAGCATTGGATATCCTAAGTTCCAGGTCTTGCTCACAGAGCACCCTATCCTATCACTGGGTCCCGAGTTCCTTTTGGAAACCAAGACAAGTAGTTTCCCTCAGTACTAATAAACAGATGATGAAGTATGCACATGTCCTTAATACTTTATTACCATAATGTAAATTTAGCAAGCCCACAGTCACTCTCCCTGCAATTAGTAAAACCCTTGTTTGTATTTTTTATTCCATATATATGTATATGTATGCATTTATGCATATATGTATGCATATATGTATGCATATATGTATTTATGTACATATGTATTTATGTAAATATGTATATAGGTAAATACATTGCATGTATATATGATGTACATATGTACATATGTATATTAGTATATATGTATACATGTATGTATGTGTATATGTATATATGAACATATGTGTATATGTATATATGAATATATGTATGTATATATGTATATATGTATGTATATATGTATATATGAATATATGTATACATATACATATATACATTTGTACATTTGTATATTTGTATATATGTACTTATACACATGTACATACACACAGACACATACATATATATTTATTTCAAGTGCCAGAGACCAAGCATCACAACAGCTGAGATACAGGCATGGAGTATTGCAACCTCAGCTCTGATAAACCTATATAGGAATTCCTCCTAAGGTGGGGGCAGGATTCAAGATGGTTCTTTTCCTTGAGGATTAGAAAAATCTCTAAACTCACATGCATGCCTCCATGAAGGTATACTGAGGTCTCAGCCACTTTCCTGAAATAGCTGAGCTGTCCTGATTTATGGGTCTCACAAGGTAATATTCAGATTATCTCTCAGGTGATGTAAACTGGATGCTCTTGCTGGAAACTCAGGCCAGTGAAGAAAAGATACTAAAACTAGCACAGCTCACAGGTGAAAAGCCATAAAGGAATTAGACATTTATAGTAAATGATTGTGTGAGCCAAACACACATTGCACAGAAGCTAGTAATTTTGTAACACACTTACTCTTGTGGTGTCTTTGTTGATGTTTTCCCTAGCTTCCAGCAAATATAAACTTATGAATAAATCAGGTCCCATGGGGGCACACCGATAATCCCAGGACTGTAGAGGCTATAATAAGGGGATCTGGGGTTAAAGACCAACTTGAGCTACACAGTAAGGCTCTATCTCAATAAAAGCAAGACAAACACAAAAACAAGTCTACAATTAGAATCACAGAGAGTATCTGGGCTTGAGTGGAGCCTGGCTAGACCCAGAGGGAGAAACAAGGCTTTACTGGAGAGGGATCTTGTGGAAGGGAGGCTAGGATTTTGCCCATGTGGGACAGCCAACCAACCCTTTGATTCAGGTTGGCAAGCTATTGAAGTGGCACACAATGGGTTTTCCTGCACAGGATGCCAAGCTTTGGATGCTCCAGTAAATTGTAACATAGGATTGGCTCTGGAGACAGCCATGCATGGGTGTGGGGTTGCCTTTCTACTTTTCAGGAGTGACTGTGGTCCAAATCTGATGCCTACCTCTCTGGAGCTCAAGGAATGACCCTAGTCTATGTAACTTTGTATCTTTATAGGTGTTTCAAACTATTGACTATTGATATATTTGTCTTCAGAGATCATAACTAAATGTGGTCACAGGAGTTCTTTATGTCCAAACTAATGGAAGAGACAGCACTGCTACAAAGAGAACAAACTGGCCTCCAGCGACTGAAACCTGGCATTGAACAGCACTGTGTGCACCAGCCCCTAGGCAGCTCCAGGGCATCAAAAAGTGGAGCTCCTGTATATCACAGGAAAGGGATGATCCAAACCTGACCATCCCATCCTACTGACACGGAGGGCCCAAGGTCATCCTCAGATCAGTTCTAGTTTAATTCTCATAAGAAGGCAGTCAGATATAGCCCAGACAGGCCTACCTAACTCCATGACGGATGTGTATACTCCCCTGACCCAGAGGGATGGAGAGCAGGGACTCCCACATCAGTGTATGCAATGTCAGTCCTTTTAATGTGTGTTATGGATAAGGACATGCTGCTGTGTCTTCTGCAGGAGCCCATTGAATGTCATCAGACTTGCTTTCATAGAGCCTTCATGACCAGTTCCCCCTAGCTTTCCTCTTCTGAGCCCTCTTTCCAATTTGGGGTTGGCTAGGAGACAGTCCTACAGTTGCTTCATAAATAGAAATGAAAAAATGTAGCTCACTGTGCCTTCTTGAGGAGTCAAAGTGTTCTGTGCTGTCATACCTGAGATGGAGTGATGGTGGTGGTGGAGGGGCTGCTTCAAGGTGACAGAGGACAGGCCAGGTGCAGGGCTGTGCACCTCATTCAAGTTCTCAACCCTACAGCCCCTCCCTGCTGATTAACTTTTAGCTGTTAATGACCTTCACTGCATGTGACCACCACAGCAGCCAAACCACCACATGCCTTTTCACAGGCAGAAGACAGCGTCCTCACCAGCCCTGTGGGCAGTTAGGACCGTGGCCACACTACCACCTCTCACTGCTGGGCTGTCTGGGTACCCTGCTCTGTGGATAACTGCGGCTCCTGTCAGTGAGGGGCAGATGGCCAGTTTCCCACGAACTAATTAGCCCCAGTTTTAAGGCTTACATGCTACAAACATGGTAATTACTTTGGACCATGCATTATCCTTAAACCAGGTTCACAGCCTTTGATTACTTAGTCTTATAATTCAGTTTCATCTCTTTATGGAAAATTGGCTAGAAAGATCAAATCGAAACTCTTATTTCATCTTAACTGCTCACATCTTGAGTTGTGCTACAAGTGTTGAGTTTGTTGTTCTGTTAAGTGGGTGACGGTTTGGGAGCGACTGAGAATGTGTGATATTGAGGACTTTGAAAAATCTGGAACTTAAGGTGGCCTGTGGGCATTTGGTTTGTGGAGTTTGGATTATTTTCGCTCCTTTGGTCTTTTTACATGATTGATTCTGAATGAGTTACTTTCTACACTCTTCTGTGACTGCAAAAGAGAGTTCACTCCTGTGGTGCATCTTCTGGCTATGAAGGGAAGCCAGTCTGCTGCTAAGGGCTCATGCCACAGAACGTGGTGGAGTTCAAGTCCTGTACACTGTTGCTGGTCTTCACTTCTACAGTCTTCACACAATCTCTCCCCATGGGAAGACTTGAACACTGCAGTGAAAAGTTTCGTCCATTCAGGGTCAACCTCAACTGTCATTTGCCACAGTGACTATGCACTCCCCAGGCCGTGCATGAGAGTGGCCCACTCTTTCTGACCTCACACCGTGATGAACTAACTGGTCATTCAGTGTTGGTTTATTAATAGGACTATGTCACAGCAGGATGATGTAATGATCTAATGATGTAATGATAAAATGAGGTGAGGGAGACCTATAGGCTATGTTGAGGAACAGACACATGACTCTCAGTCAAGCTGTCTTGAGGACACCTTGAGAGTAGAAATCACCATGGGGTCAGTGTCCTAGAGCTGTGCACATAACCTCAGGCATCTGCTTTCTCTATGCCTTAGAGTCCTGGTGTCTCAGCTTGGGGACTATGGCCTGTAGGGACTCCTGTTTACCTCACTGTGGGTAATTGCTCTCTGAGGGCCACTCCCTAGCAATCTCAGTGTCCACCCCTTGGGGCAGATCCCACTTTAAGGTCAATAGCAAACAAAGGAATCACAGGGCTCTAATTTTGTGGCCACACTGTATGTTCTCCATGACATGTAGACATTGTGGGTTTAGATAGGCAGCCACAGACATCTTCTCCTTCCACGTAAGTTGCTCCTTCCTCTATTCACTTCTTCCCTTTGGGCAACCATCTTCTCCCCCACTCTTTCCCTCCTTTCTTTCTTTCTTTCTTTCTTTCTTTCTTTCTTTCTTTCTTTCTT
>JANHMN010000003.1:127668490-127765925 GCA_030674055.1 Rhabdomys pumilio
AGAGAGAGAGAGAGAGAGAGAGAGAGAGAGAGAGAGAGAGAGAGAGAGCCTGATAGTTAGGGATCTCAGAGTCATATTTATGCTCTGTCCATCTGAAAAGAAAAAGACATAGTCCTGTCACTCCTTGCCAGGACTCAGAAGAGCTGAAGCCTCACAGCAGCTTCCGTGGATTTTGTAAGGGGAGAGAATTCTAGGAAGGAAAAGTATATTGTCTTATGATGAACCCTCATTTCTAAGGGTGACACTCCCCCCAATTCTCTCTACTTCCCCCTCCCCACATCTTCTCCAGTCAGTTCCTTTTTTTTAAGATTAAATTTTGTTGGATATTTTATTTACATTTCAGATGTTATCCCCTTTTCCCATTTCCATCCCACCCAGGAACCCCCTATCCCACCCCCTCCTCCTGCTTCTATAAGGATGTGCCCCCACCCACCTACACACTCCCTCCTCCCCACTTTCAAATTTTCCCACACTGGGGAACCCAGCCTTCATGGAACCAAGGACTTCCTCTCCCACAAGGCCATCCTCCCCTACATATACAGCTGGAGCCACCTCTTGCCCAACTGTCTTAACACTCAAGGGAGGCAACAAGGGCGTGGCTCCACCTAGAGGTAGACTTCATTTTTCACTGTACCTGGCTTTATTTGCACTGTGGATTTGAAAGCATCTGCAGCCACTCCAGGACAGTGCATCCCAGGCCCAGAGAGCTGAGGAGAATAGGGAAGGCTTATTTCCGAGTCATCTCCTCACATTGATTAAGGATAACTCAGAACACTTCATCTCATGTCTTCTCTTTCCTTAATATTGCCATGCCACGAAAGGCCAGTACCTATCTGATGTCCTCTAAATAGATTGGACAGAGTCAGACAAGCCTATAACTTGAATAGAAAAACTTTCCCATGGGATTATGCACTGGGGTTTTACTGCCAGCTGACGGACTTTTGTGAAGTGACTAGATCTGATATGGCATCTTTATCTCAATGATATGGTACTGGGAGTTGAAGGTCTACTCTTGATCACAGATATAGGAGGAAGCTGAGCATTTGGAAGGAATGGCTAAAGCTCTTGCACCACTAATGCAGCCTGACCCACACTGTGCTGGCCATGCCTCATGCTAGTTTGTAGAGTAATGCAGTCTGTCCCACACTGTGCTGGCCATGCCTCATGTTAGTTTGTAGAGTAGACAGGGTGCTAGGGAGGCAATCCCAGCACTGTTCTCAGGTTGCTTTGGGACCTGATTCGTGGCTATGACCAGAAAATTGTGATTAACCATATAGATGGCTGAACCACAGGCTGGAATCATGTGCACTGGGGCACAGGATTCAATGTCTACATGTCAGTGATTGTTGGTTATGTGGAGAATGTGGAGTAGACAGAAGCAGGGAAGGGCTGGAGGAAGATGGTGGACTAATACGCCAGTCCTTATTCCTGTAAGCAGTTCAGTGAGATGTGATTGAGCCTCTGAATCTAGGAAGACAATTAAGGCATGGATCTGATTACTGAGGCAAGGGGAGTTTATGTCCAAGTCCAGCCCCAGCCTGGAGAGGTGCCTTGCCCAGAGCCCAGGTGTCAGACAAGGCCTGTAGTTTGCCCTGACTGTAGAAGAATCAGCTATCCATGTTCCAACATAAAATGGTTCATGCCCCTGAAGGCTACAGCAGTCATGTGACCTTTCTGGGGAGAGAGAAGCTTCCTGGACCCAGACCAGCACTAGTCTAGCACCATTTGCTAAGGGCGGGTCACTTCAGGTCTGGGATGGGATGTTCGTGCTTGGGTGAAGTTTGCTCTTGCTCACTGGGTGAGGAAAGTGGACATGAAGGAGCAGAATTCTGACAACTGTACAGCCCGAGGACATTATCCACTTAGAGGAGATGAAACTGCATTGTGACCAGTGACTGTGCCAGAGGGCAGCAGACAGGGCTGGGGAAAGTGCTCTGATGTTGGCCTCTCAAGTGTCTCTATCTGGAATGAGGGGCTCTTTGAGATTGGAAAACTGTGTTTTGGGGAGTTAATTGGCTCAAGCCACAAACATCATTCCTAATCTGCCTGAGTGCTCCCTCTACCCTCTGCTGCCACTGGTGATATTGATAGACAGCTAGACCCTGGGTAGCAGGACAGACAAGCTGCTCTTGGGTCACCAGTCCTACAAGTGTGTGTTGTGTTGTCTGCAAAGAGGGTTGGCCATCTCCTCAGCCAGTCCTGCTCAGAAATCCAGAAATTAGATTCTGCCTAATTGGTCCTTCAGGGACTGGTTCCTCCCTGTGAGCACTTGTCTCTTCTATAATAGAGAATGCAGGGCCCCTGGTCCTCACAGCAGCATCCTAACATTTACTTTGTATTTGGAGATGTCAATACACTCTTTAAATGCTTTCAATGTAATCTGGTTCTAATGAAAATTGATGTGTGTGTGTGTGTGTGTGTGTGTGTGTGTGTGTGTGTGTGTGTGTCTGTGTGTGTGATGCTGAGAAGAAAATTTCTGGAGAGGATACTTGGGAAGATTCTTGCTGTAGGCTTACCATGTGAGTTTCATGTTGATTGCACTTGCATTTGAATATTAATGACCATGTTTTGATAATAAGTGTGGGTTATGAGGTCATTTAAGCTGTCGTTTTCAAGACAGTTCTGAAAGCAACTGAAAAAAAATGAACTACTTGGACATATCATATCATCATGCCCTTTTAGAGCCTACCTGTATCACTGTCTCTGCCTCTCTTTCTCTTTCACTCTCCTTTGTGTGTGTGTGTGTGTGTGTGTGTGTGTGTGTGTGTGTGTGTTTCCATGCTTTGTTGGCACCTCTATGTCTTCCTCCATCTCTATCTTTATATCTGTCTCTATATCTGCCCTTCCTCCTTTCCTCCACAGCTTTTTGTGTGTGACAGAGAAAATCTATTTCTGTCTCTCCTCATCTTTGCCTCGCCAACTTTCTCTCTCCATGCTTATGTCTCTCTCTAACTTACTGTCTTTCCCCACCCCTTCTTTCTTCCTTTGTACCCCTTCTCAGATCTCATGTTGAGATGTATAGCATCTCTTCTGCCAGGGAGCTCATTCCACAGGGAATGGGGTCTGGCATCTTCTAACCACCCCTATGTGAAGCAGCCTTGTAATATTCAGAGAAGTGTATCCACCTTCCAGACATTGCCTGAGGTAGGTATGAGAGTTAAAGTCTAAGCCCAAACAAGGAAATTGTTTGATATAATGATGGCTGTATATAGGTACATGAAAATAATAATAATGATAATCTTTAAATTGAATATAATCTAGTGAACTATTTGCAAATGTAAACTTTGAGCTCCAGTGCTTTCTAAATTTAAACAATGGTTTATATGAGAGGCTTCACAGTCTACTCTTACTCTTGCTTGGAGGTTGGCACACTCTTTTTAAAGCTCTTGCACTCAGCTGTAGAGTTTTAGCTCTGAGACAACATGTGGCTGTCAGGATATAGGGGTGAGACCTGGCTCAGTCCTAGCTGGTACCTTACTTCAGTGCCCTACTTTAAAGCCTTTGATCCCCAGCCCCAGTGACGTACACATGGACAACCATGGTTTGTATGAGTGCACCAGTTACCCCTGCCCTGCCCTGGGGAAGACCTGGCTGGTGTTTTACATGGCCAGATGAGGAACATTTTCTTATCTTACACGGCCAGGAGAGAGATATTTTCTCATATTTCGTATTCCTTCTCTGTTCCCACCCATTATCTGAGAGTTCTTGAATACAAGGTAACCACTTCTCTCCCATGTTACCAGGACAGACTAATTTCCACCCCACAGGATATTCCTGGTCCTGCTCCATATGCCCTTAAATCTGTGGAGAGAACACTCCCAATGGAGAAATGTCCTACATCTCTAAGGTTTATGAGTGGCCACATTAGTCTCCTAGAATCTAGAATGTTGCCCTCAGCCTTGGCTGGCACAGATTTCTATTCTCATCCCATGAAATACTGAGATTTAGGCTCTGGGTGGGTTTCGCCTCATCTGAGTTGGGTAGTTAGTACAAATTGGAACTGGAACATGTCTTTCATCTTTAGATCCTATCAGAGCTGTCACAGAAAACCCACTGCCTTTGGATCCTGAGGTCTCTCCAGCTTTATGATGAATGGGACACTGGTCACTGAGTTCCTCATCCTGGGATTCTCAGAAATGCCTCACCTTCGGATACCACTTCTCCTTAGCTTCCTCTGCCTATACATGGCTGCAATCTCAGGTAACCTGCTCATTATGGTGACAATCAGTGCCAGCCCAGCCCTGCATACCCCCATGTACTTCTTTCTGGTCAACTTGGCCATGGTGGACATCCTCTGCACCTCCACCATCCTACCCAAGCTACTGGACAGCATGATGGCAGGGAGGACCATCTCTTATGGGGGCTGCATGGCTCAGCTCTTCTTCTTCACATGGTCCCTGGGGGCAGAGCTTCTGCTCTTCTCAGCTATGGCCTATGACCGCTTTGTGGCCATCTGCTGTCCCCTGCACTACGGTGCTTGGATGGGACCCAGGGTGTGTGCATTCCTGGCTGGCATTGTCTGGAGCATCAGTCTGACTAACACCAGCGTGCACACAGGCCTGATGCTGCGACTACCATTCTGCAGCTCCAATGTGATAGAGCACTTCTTCTGTGAGATTCCCCCGCTGTTGAAGCTCTCCTGTGCTCCAACACAACTGAACGAGGCCATGGCCTTTGCTGCGGATGTGTTCCTGGCTGTAGGGAATTTCTCTGTGACCATCCTCTCCTATGGCTTCATTGTGGCCAGCATCCTGAAGATACGCTCAGCTGAGGGCAAGCAACGGGCCTTTTCCACCTGCTCTGCACACCTCATTGTGGTCACCATGTACTACTCCACTGTCATCTACACTTACATTCGCCCTTCATCCAGCTACTCACTGAACAAGGACAAGGTGGTGTCCATCATCTACACCTCGGTGGCACCCACCTTGAACCCCCTCATTTATACTCTGAGGAACAAGGATGTCAAAGTTGCACTCCGAAGACTTCTGTCTTGCTCTTGAGCCTGTGCCAGCATCACTGCCTTCAGCCCTGCTGGACTGGGGGATCACAGGTTTGGTAGAGGTCTCTGTTCCTTTTTCTGAGGACACATTTTGATGAACCACAAGGGACAAGTGTTCAACTGCTTCCCTTCAGGGAGGAGAAGCCCTGAAGAAGCACTTGATACCTTGTAGATCATGGAGAATCTAGGAGGTTGTGGATCTCAGTGGTTAAATGACTTCCCCCAAACATGCTAGCCTTCTCTGCCTACAGCAGTCACATGAGTCATGAGCTCTGGGTAGACACTGCCTTGTGCCTATGTTTTCTCTTTACCTACAAAGGTTACTCAGACTTGATTGTAGCTGGCATGTAGGTAGGGGACTTGAGGTTATAAAGGAGTTTAGAATAATTGGGAGTTTAGAATAATTGGTATTATCACAAGTGAAATATCTGAAAATTTTTATTTCCTTTTGCTTTTTAGTATATCTCTGAAAGAGATTTTTGGGGAAGATGCTTGCCATGCTGTGGGCATGCTGTGGGCATGCTGTGGGCATGCTGTGGGCATGCTGTGGGCATGCTGTGGGCATGCTGTGGCAGTGTGTGATAAGGCCTGCCTTTGCCTTCCATCCTGTCCAATATGAACTATCAATGCTTCGAAGCAGCTTCCCTGGCAAAACTGGCTCTCAGCCAGAAGGGCACCAGCAGAAGTTTGCTAGATGCTTGAGCGTTCTTGGTGCCAGGGCCTTACAATTTCCACTGTGAGGTAATGCAGCAGGGGTGCTGTGTGCTTGGGGCATGTTGTTTCAGAGGATGTAGCCAGAAAGGGAACTGTGAGAGGGAACATGGCTGCTGTCCTCCAGGAGTTCTTCTTGGAACATTCAGAAACCTTCAATGACCCATCCAAATCTGCAGTTCTGCTCTGGCTGTTTTAAGATCATGGGCTAAACTACTTTTTTTTCCTCCTGTCAATATTGGTTGAATTAACTAAATATTGCATTTAAAATTATTTTTAATTTTATATATGTGTATAGTATTTTTTATCATGCCCCTTCTTCCTTTCAACCCTTCCTATGACCTTTCAATTCCATGGCTTCTTTTTCTTTACTAGCGCTGCCTTTACATATATACAAATAAATATGCAAATAAAACCTACTAAATCCATTTAGAGTTATTCATATTTATATGCACTTAGAGTTGACCACTTGGTACTAGATGACCAATTAGGGGGCTAGTCCATGGGTAAGACTGATTCTCCTTGTCTGTAGTCATTAATTGTCTATAGCTACTCAGATTTCCACCATCCATGTTAGCATGCCAACTGGAGTTGCCGTTGTTCAAGTCTGTTTAAGTGACAATATTATTGAAGTTTCATGGATACAGCTTCCTCAACTTATGTTAAAGACACAATGTTGCTGCAGACATGTTGGTCCTCTGGGTCATAATGTTGCCAGTCCTTCTCTGATGTTCCTTGAGACTTAAATGCGAAGGTTGTGTTGTAGACAAATACATTAGGGCTAGGCAACTTACAGTCAGTTGATTTCTGTATTTTGACAAGTTGTGGCTTTCTTGTTGGTCTCTGTCTGCTGCAAAAAAAATCTTCCCCAATGAGGAATGAGAGTGACACCTATCTGTGTATACAAGAATAGGATGACTACAGTAAGAGATTATATTGGTTGGGAAAGTAGCATTAGTAGGTTCTGCTCTATGCCTGTGACCTGTCTAACCAGATGTAGTTGGTTAAATTTACAGTACCAGGCATTCTGTCCTACTGACTAGTCCTTTAGTCCAATTAGACAGCTGTTCGTTATGGCAGAGATGTGCGTGCTACTGTTGTATCCTTAGGAATACCTTACCATGCTGTTACTTGCTGTGGTTCACATGTGTCACAGTAGCAAAGATATTGATTTTCTTCTTTAGCAGCCTCTATATCACCTACAAAAAGATGCTTCTCTGATGAGAGTTGAAGTATGTTCTAATCTATGCACATAAAACTAAGAACTTGGGGGCAGCTTATTACTGTGTATATTTAGTAAAATAATATTAAATTTTCTTCCAAGACAGGGTTTTGGTCCAGTTGACAGTGTCAGCTATGAGTTTCATCTTGTGGAGTGGGTCTTAAATCCAATCCTAAAGTGATTGGTTACTCCTATAACATTCATGCCATTTTTTTTAAACCAGTGGATATCTTGCCTGTACATTCATTATTGTAGATCACAGAGTTCACAGCTAGGTAAACCCTTTGATTGCTTTTCTTCCCTAACAGTGTTATATAAACTTTTAGCATCATGAAAGCTACTCAGTAGGGATAAAGTTCCTAGGTCAATACATATTGATTTCTTCATGCGCAATGACTCAAGTATATTATATCTTTGGTAATAGGGTCCACAAAGTTCTGGATGACAAGCAAGAGCAATAACAATATCCTATAGCATGGGGTGTTATGGGAAACCATTGACCAATAACACAAGAAGAGTCTATTTATGTCTGGCACTGGGCTTCTTTATTTGAAAAGCTATGGTATCTGGGAAAAGCATTGTCTCTCTATTATAGAGTAACTCCATTTGAGCACCTTCGTTGTGTGTATATGTCTATATTTTAGGAAATTTCTGAAGTAGTAAGTTTACATATGACTTTTCAAGTATTTTTATTGTTACATATCCCTCTGCATTACAGGCTTAGATTTTTTAAAACTTATTTTAATTATGGTTCTTTAATGCTTCAACCTCCCTTCTAACTCACCACCCATCAGAGGCAGGGAAATAAAAAGGTTAATAGGAAATGGGGGTTGTGAACCTGTTTAGAAATAATTCTTTGTGGAGATTCCAATGTTTGTTGTCAGTCCAGTCCATTAGCAAAATACCAAACACAAATCAGCAGAGGCAGTTCAATTTACTTGGCAAACACCAAACATGATCCAGAAGAAACAACGAGGCTCAGCCAATTGACTGTGTCTGTAGAAGTGGCAAGAAGCAGCCAGAATAACACCAGATGTACTTTGGTGTGTTTCTCTCTACAAAGTCACGACAAGTGAAAATTGGTGGAGAA
Source organism: Rhabdomys pumilio (assembly GCA_030674055.1). NCBI lineage: Eukaryota > Metazoa > Chordata > Mammalia > Rodentia > Muridae > Rhabdomys > Rhabdomys pumilio. Next base: position 127,676,516 of record JANHMN010000003.1, read on the forward strand.
AGCAAGGTGAACCAATGCAAGAGCATCCTCAGTGAAGACCAGCTTCAGTGAAGCCTAATGAAGAGCAGCAAAGACTTGCAAGGTGAACCAATATGAGAGTGTTGTCCACCATCTGTTGGGTTATACTTACTGTCTTTCCAAATATCACATGTCCTCTCAAGCATCTGCTCCAGCAAAACATCACATGCTCTTTTACCAGGCATCTTCCAGAAAAATACTATGTGTTTATTCTCAGCAAAACATTCTCTCACATGACTGCTTCAGCAAAATATCTTCTCATAAGACAGTTTCCAGAAAAACCAACACATGGCATAGCTGAGTCTCCATCGAAACCAGAAATTCCCACTTCACCCCATACTCCCTCTTTTACTTGGTCTTCTCATGTCCCATCCTGTTTTAAGCTTCCTCTTCCATTATTTCTCTTCCCCTTCACATTATCTTCATTCTTATCCCCCTTTCCATGAGGTCATTTTCATGGCCTCTAACTGGTTCTCTGACTTTTTTGAGCATTCCAATTTAACAATACACACACACACACACACACACACACACACACACACACACACCTCTGACATCCACATATGAGAAGGAATATGTGGTAGTCATATTTTTTGGTCTTTATCACCTTAACTAAAATTATTATTGTCAGCCAATCCTTTTACTTGAAAATATCATAATTTTATTTTTATTTCTAGTTTAATAATATTCCATTGTGTATGTGTACCACATCTTTACTATTTACTGGTCAATTTATAGATACCTGAGATGTTTGAATATCTTGGCCATTTGTATTTCTTTATTTGAGAATTCACAGTTTAGTTACATAGCCTATTTGTTTTATTTTTAGGATTACATATAATTACAACATTTCTTCCTTTCCTTTCCTCCCCCTAAACTCTACCACAGACCAGACCCCCATTACTCTCCTTCAAATTAATGGCCTCTTTTTATATTAATTGTTATTACAACACACACACACACACACACACACACACACACACACACACACACACATATATATATATATATATAGAGATATATATATATATATATATATATATATATCTCCTGTTCAGTTTGTATAATGTCACTTGTATATATGTTTTCAAGATTGTCTTTTGGCACTGGATAACCAATTGGTATGGTCTTGCTGGTCCCAGCATCTTGGGCAGCACAGAAGAGATGCAGACAACGTTCATGGAGGCCAGATCACAAAGAAAAATGAACAAGTGTCTATGAAGCCTCATTTTGGAGTTGTCTAAAACAGCAGTTCCCATGAGTGCCACAGTGTACAAGAATAAGAAATAGCTGGTCAGGAGACTTGACAGGCTGGGGAGCTCTGAGAATCCCTGTAGCAGGAACTCAGTCACCAGTGTGTGGGTAGAGAGCAGTATCAATTTGAACTGTACTCAATTGCAAGAATCTGAGAAAAGATAACAGGTCCTTATTTCAAAGTTTGGTTTTCATACCTGATCACTTTGAAACTTGCACTGCTGTCAGAAATACAAGGAGTACATGTGTTTCTCTCATTGGAGATTATTTATCCTTACAGTCTGCACCATATCATTTTGACAACTACAGATACTTAATATATTTTCCATTTTCTACCCTGAACCTTTAATTCTATAGATTTAAATTCTGAGAGACATGTTTATCATAGAGTATATTGTGATCAAGATTTTCCCTCCCTCATATCCTCTCAGATGTTTCTCACCTTCCCACCATCCAACTCCATGCCTTCTTCCCCGCTTTCTTTAGAAAACTAATAGGCCAGTAAAAATCAAACAAACCAGTGTGGAGAGTACTTTCAGAGTTAACTTTGACTTCTTGCTTATGATTAATCATGAATTAGTCTGCTAACATCTGTCTTTGTTTTTAATTAAGACGTCCATTATAACCTTACAGGTTCCTTTGCTTACACATACATCCTTGAGAGACTGTCCAAGCCTGAAGAAAAGGGCATTAGTCAAATATAGATACTGTGTACCATAAACTTGCCATGTAAGGATATGTGGTCATTGTGTATCTTCCTGAAATTGGTATGCTTTGTGTTGCTTACCTTTAAAAGACACTGAGAAAGTAACTTGCTCACTGGCATGGTATTGACCAGCAGCCTTCCCATCCTTGTCTCTTGTATCTTCTTTCTGCCTTCCCTATAATCATCTTCACTTCCCCAGTAATGTTTCCCACTGTGACTGACCTGCTGGCTCTGGCAAACAGAATAAAGGCAAACAGATAAGCAGGCACACACACACACACACACACACACACACACACACCAAAGAAAAGATACACATATAGAGACACACACTCACATGTACACAAAGCCCATAAAAACACAAAATCAGAAACCACACAGCAGAGATGCAAAAGATATGTAAGGTTAAAAGAAAGAAAGAAACAAACAAAAACCCCAAATGCCCAAACAAAGTATCATGAGAAAAACTAACTCCAATAAATGTCATTGAGTTTGCTTTTGGAGGCACATTGTTTACTCTTGCCCATGGGGTCTCTCTTAATTGTGGTTTGTATGACCATTGAAACTCTCTTGGAGGAACTAATTTTCATTTGCAAACAGTTGTCAATTGGAGATAGCTTCCGGGTTAGTGATGGGAGCTCATGTTGACTTCCCTTTTCAGTTCTGGGACCCTATCTGTGGGACCTGCATCTGTGCAGGACTTGTGTAGGCTGTGACACTATCACAGTTGCTGTGAGCTTATATTTGCATCAGTCCTGTTGTGTCTGAAAGGAACTGTTTTCCTTGTGTCTTCCACTCTCAGAGGTTCTTATAATCGTTTCACCTTTTCAATATTGTTCCCTGAGCCTTCAGGACAAGGATTTGATGAAGAAATTCTACTTAGAATTGAGTATTTCAAGGTCTCTCACTCTCTGCTCATTGTCTAGTTTTGGGTCTCTATTGATTTCTCTCTCCTGCAATAGGAAGTGGCTTTGATTCTGGCTGAATAAAACATTGATATGTGGATATAGCAAATTGTCCTCAAGAATCATTTAATGCTATGTTTTAGCACAGTGGTTTTCAACCTTCCTAACCTGTGACTGTTTAGTACAAATTCTCATGTTGTGGTGACACCAACCATATTATTTTACTGCTACTTCATAACTGTAATTCTGCTACTGTTAAGAATTGCAATGTGAATATCTGATATGCTATATCTGAACTGTGATCCTTATAGGGTTCCTGACCCACAGATTGAGAACCACTGTTTTAGCAGAATAGTATTTAGATTTCTCTAGGCACATGGCCTGTTTAGTCTCAGGCTTTTGGCTGTCTTAGAAGACTTAGGCATGGTTTCTATCTCATAGAATGAGTTTTAAATAGAATGGGATAGTAGTTGGTTTCGCCTACAACTTCTGTGCCACTATTGCACCAGTTTTGACATCCTGTTTTAATCTGTGGAAGTCAGCTGTTATCTCAGTTTCCCTGTATCTATTGAGGCTTGCTTTGTGTCTAAATAATGTGGTCAGTTTTGGAGAAAGTTCCGTGAGCTTCTGAGAAGAATGTATTATTATTATTATTATTATTATTATTATTATTATTATTATTATTTGTTTGGGTAAAATGTTGGTAAATATCTGCTAGGCCCATTTGATTGATTATATCATTTAGCCACAGCATTTCTCCCTTTAATCTTTGTTTGGATGACCACTCTTTTGGTGAGAATGGGGTATTTTAACTACCAACTATCACTGTGTAAAGGCCATTATGTGATTTTAGCTGTAGTAGTGTTACCTTGATGAAGTTGGATGCTCTTGGTTTTGGTGCATAAATGTTTAAAATTGCAATATCCTGTTGGTGGGCTTCTCATTTGATGGGTATGTAGTTTTCTTCCCTGTCTCTTCTGATTAGTTTTGTTTTGAAGTCTGGCTTGCTTCTTTGGTCCATTTTCTTGAAATATCTTTTTTTATCCTTTTAATCTGACATGATATCTATCCTTAATAATGTGTGTTTCTTTGTTACAGCAAATGGGTAGATACTGTTTTTTTTAATACAATATGTTACTTTGTGATGTGTGTGTGTGTGTGTGTGTGTGTGTGTGTGTGTATGTGTGTATGCGCATGAGACCTGTTTTTTGTTTCTTCTTGGTATGGTGTTAGCAACCCCTACCTTGATTTGCTGGTATGGGATAATTTGTTTCTTGCATTTTCTTGAGTATGGTTTACCTTTCTACACTGAAGTTTTCTTACTAGTACCTTCTGTAGAGCTGGATTGGTACTTAAATTCAGTAATTTAATTGGTACTTAAATTTTATTATGGAATGCCTTTTCTTCTTCATTTATTGTGATTGGAAGTTTTGCTGGGTATAGTAGTGTAGGATGGCATCTATGGGCTCACAGAGTTTGTAGAATATCTGTCCAGTCCTTTGTGACTATTAGAATCTTCATTGAGAAGTCAGGTGTTATTTTGATAGGTCTGTCCTTATATATCACATTTTTTTTCCTTCATAGCTTTTAATAGTCTTTCTTTGCTTTGTACATTTAGTGTTTCAACTATTATGTGTCATGGGGAATTCCCCTTTCTGCTCCATTCTATTTGGTGTTCTGTATGCTTCTTGCACCTTGTACCTTGATAAGCACCTTCTTCATTAGATTGAGACATTTTTTTCAATGATTTTGTTGAAAATATTTTCTGTGTCTTTAAGTGAAGTTTATTCTTTTTCCTCTATTCTTATTGTTCATAGAATTGGTCTTTTCATAGTGTCCCAAATTACCTGGATTTTTAAACACTCAATATTTTCTTTGACCAAGGTATCTATTTCTTCTGTCTTATCTTCAATTTCTGAGAGTCTCTCTTCCATCTTTTATACTTCATTAGTAAGGCTTACCTTTGAACATTTTTTGCCTTGTTTTATTGACTTCCCAAATTTTTCATTTCCAGTTTGCCTCAGTTTGAGTTTTCTTTAGTGATTATATTCCTATGTCTTGAATTGTTTTCTTTTATCATTTTATTCTATTACTTTTGCATTTTTATAGATTTCATTAAGGAATTTATTCATATCTCCTTATGGACATTGAACATAATACTTTTTTTGATGTCCTCATCTTCTGCTCCAGCTAAATTACATTTCTTAGGGTCTAACAGGATTGCTGGGTTCTGGTGGTGACATATTATCTTTTGTGTTAGTGATTGTGCTATTGGGCAGGTATCTAGCCATCTGTATTTGGGATAATTGAGATTCTAGGTATTTATGTCTTGTTTTGCCTTCTCTTTGCTAGTTGAGTTTCTGTTCTATGTTTCTGGTGCCTTTCTAGGTCTTAGGAACATGTGGTGGCTGTGGGTGGCCTGCTCTTGAGTTGCTGCCAAGTGTGTCCACTGGGGGTCATGAATAAAGCATGTTTATAGGTATTGGGGACTAACAGGAAGGAATAGGGATGGGCTGGAAGAAAGGGCTGAAAGAGTCCAATGGGAGAAGTAAAGCTTGGTTTACTGTGAGGTTTGGTGCAGTGCTTAGGGAATTCAGTCTTAGATGGAAGACAGAATTCTGCAAGTGGTCTGCTACAGAGCTAAGGGCAAAATGGAAGAATTTGCAAAAGAATGCAGGAAGGAATATGAAAATCATCTATCTGATTCCCAGACCAGTGGGTTTGCAGTTTCAGAGTGCCTCCAGGTATTGTAGAGTGACCCACAGGGATGGTGTAAGAAAAAAAGGTTGGGTCTCTGTCAAGGATTTTTGAAGTCTCCAGGAAATGGAGGCAGAGGATGAACAAGCTTCTATGAATGGTTCCTAGGTAGAGGTGCTGAGTTTTGTTTCTATTGTTGCTATCTCCACATGGTCAGCTAACTGAGCATGGCCATCTATGTCTGCATGTGGGGTGATGTTTGATGAATATAGCAATTTGCTCATGGACTTGACACACAACGTTAAACCATGTTTATAGACTATTTTTCATGGGTATATCCCTGACGTGTCTTTCATTCAAATTGTGAGTCAAGAGAATAGAAACTAAAGGGGAGGTTCACATACAACTGCCACACTCTTGTGAATTTCTCTTACTTCAACCCCTCTCTGCTGGATGAGACCTGCATGGCAACCATCCTACCCATAGTCTTAAAGAGCCTTGTAGCCAGAACTGCCTCACCCAAGTGATTGTCTTTACTTGGGTCTGGAGTACTGAGCTATTGTTTCTCTTTGCATGGCCTATAACCTGGCCATCAGCCAGCTTTGTACTAGGGCATCACTATGAATGGCAGGTCCTGTGCGGCCTTGGAAACTTTTGTGTAGTTCATAGGTGCTGTAAACTATTTAGTGCTCACCTGTCTCATGTTGCCACTGTCCTTTTGTGGCTCCAATATTATATCATAGTTCTTCTGTAAGATTCCATCAATATTGTTGCTATACTGTAGTCCCACTTTCATCAATAATATCATAAGAGTCCTTGTAGACATGTTCCTGAGTGGCCTACACTTCCTATTGACCATGCTTTCCTCTGGCTTCATCACTCCAGCATCCTGCTTATCTGTTCTGTTGAGGGAAAGAATGCCCATTCTCCACTGTTCTGCTCGCCCCATAGTGGTCATCCTGTATTTCTCCACAGTGATCTACACCTAAGTTCAGCCTACTGTGGGATCTGCTGGGCTCCTGGAAAAGGCCATAACCATTTTGTATAGCGCTATAATCCCATCTCTCAACCCCTCATTTATACTACAAAAAAACCAAGGGATTCAAAGCATCCCTAAAAAATTATTTTCTGTTTGAAGACTCTAGCATTAGAGAGGAATTCTGTAAGATTAGAGAGGAAGCAGCAGAAAGAAGACTTCATGTATGCATCCCCTGACTATTGAGAATGCAGGCTAAGATGTTACCTCAGACCACCTATCCAAGTCTGTGTATAGAAAACGTTTTACTTTGTACTGAATTTGTTGATCTTTTATTTATTTATTTTTAGTAACTCATGCATTCTCACATACTTAATACATTCAAATGTACTTGAGAGTAAGTACAGTGCTCTTAAGCATTAAGCTACTTTGGCGACTTACCAAACCTGTAAGTTTTATTTGCCAAAAGTGTAACTTTTATTTGCCAGATGCAATTGTCATTTTAGAGGCTTACTGCTGAGTAAGATATTTTCTAGTTCTTTCTGAACTCTAGCTAGCTGGTTCAACTCAGCTGTTCTGGCTCAAACTCCTATCCAAGCTGATTCTATCTCTCTTCTCTTGGCTTCTTACTGAATTGTTCTGTGTGGCTTCAAACTAACTCTAGCAAATCTGTTCTAATCTGGCTTTTTCTTATTCTCGGGTTTCAACTGCCTCTGCTGACCTGCGCTGAACTGCACAAACTCATCTTGAATTCAACTGCATTCAACTGAACTGCACCCAAGTGCCCTGAACTGAACTCAACTGAATTCTACTGTATTGTCTGAACTCAACTGAGCTGCACTTACTGAACTTCTCTTTACCTAGAGGTCATTGTTTGGAATTAAAGGTGTGTACTGATGGCATACCTGTAGTCCAGCCAGAGGAATTAAAGGTGTATGGCATTCCAGCTGGATCGCACAGGCCTAGAAGGTCTTTGGATATGATCCCTTGCCAGAGCAAGCATGTTACTGGATTAAAATTTCTCTACATGAATCAAACCTCACTGCTAATTAGTTCTAGAGTGTAAGTCCTTTTGTGAGCCATAATTAAATTCCTTGAACATGTGTCTCAACAGTCACTATGATATTGTTATGGAGATGAGAAATTTCTACTCTCAGTGCATGCCTCCTGTAGGCTCTTGCAGCCTTGGTTTGATTTTTTTTTTTTTACTTCTTTTCTATTATCATTTCATAACATTCATTAAAGCACAGCTTGTATCTCAGGTCAAGGGAAGGACACCATTACAGAAGAGTACATAAGAGAAGGACATCCATTACAGAAGAGTAGATAAGAGAAGAACACCCATTACAGAAGAGTAGGTAAGAGAAGGACACCCATTACAGAAGAGTAGGTAAGAGAAGGACACCCATTACAGAAGAGTAGATAAGAGAAGGACATCCATTACAGAAGAGTAGGTAAGAGAAGGACACCCATTACAGAAGAGTAGATAAGAGAAGGACACCCATTACAGAAGAGTAGATAAGAGAAGGACACCCATTACAGAACAGTAGGTAATAATAGGATATTGGGCTTGACAACCTCTGATGCCTACTGAACTTCCCCTGATTTCAACAAGCAGAGAGGTCAGATACCAGCAAAGTAGACCTTTTCTAGACACACTGCCATATCAGAGGTCACAGTTCTGACTTAGGCCCTGGTGTCTGGTGTGTTTTATGTCACCTGACTTCTCCTGGAATAGTGTGTGGAATAGTGCATTATCCAGTAGATAATGTTAACATGCCATAAGGTATCCTCCATCAAAGAATCTCCAAATTATATATTTGTGAGATGTGTGCATATGTATGTGTTTGGAAGCATTTGAATACTCAGTGTTTGTGTGATTATCAGTTGTTTCAGCTTAAATATCAGTCACAAAACTAATAACAGAAGAAATGGCACAAACTATGACTTAAAGATGAGGCAAACAATGTGAAAGTACCTAACGGGCAAAACATGTCAGGTCAATGATTTACAGATGTTAATCTTTATTATCACTTTAACTGAGTGCAGAGTCATGTAGGAGATTATTGAGGGACACTTCTGTCCATGCAGATGACAATATTTCCAGAAATGATTCACTGATGCAGGGATCCATTCTTCATGGAGGCAGCACCATCCCAGTAACTGGGGACTCGAAATCATGGCTAAAGGGAAAGGGAGAAAGCCACCTGAGCACAGGCGTTTTTCATCTATGTGTTCTGGGCTGCCATGATGGGAGGGAGTGTCTCTACCACATAAGCCCACTGCTTTGAGATCCTGTCTGTCCACAAACCAAAACAAAAAGCCAAATGGCCATGGTCGAAGCTTCTGAAACCATGAGACAAAAGAAATGTTTTGGAAAAGTATTTTAGTCACACGGATGAAGAAAGAGAGTGAGAGAGAAGGAGAGAGAGAGAGAGAGAGAGAGAGAGAGAGAGAATAACATTGGATGAGTAAGGAGGTAGGGAGATGCTGGGAGGAATAGGAAAAGGAGAACAAATATGATTAACATATATTGTATGAAAAAAAGAGTTTAGCATTTGCTTCTTTACTTATGATCATTGTTGATTTTTATTTATGGCATGCTGGGAGCATCCACTCTATGCTTGGTGTGTAGTCATTTATCTACTTCTCCCCAAACTGTTAAAAATAGTCTTTCCCTCAGTTTAATTGTCTAATCCTTGTGAAAAATCAGCAGGACCAATACGTGTGAGTTCACTTTTGAAGCTTAACCTCCATCTCTGCTCCATCAATTAGCTCTCTCTCTATGCCAATATCACCAACTTTGACTACCATAGCTAAGAAGGAAGAAATCCCATTTCTCTCAACATTGGTCCTCCCAAGACACTGTGGCCATTCTGGCCTGTCAAGCTTCCTTATGAAGTTTAGATTCATTAGCCGTAGTTTGGAAACAAGGTTCATTGATGTTTATAGGAAGGCACTAGATGAAAGAGCTTCATTTTATGACAAATATCACTGTTGCCCACTGAAAATCTTCTAGTTCAGGAACATGGAATCTCCATTTATATAAACTTTAATTACTTTTAAAATTATGTTTATTTATCAGGAAATAAAGATTGAGTGTTTGGTTATATTGCCTCTAAGAATTCTGTTGTTTTGGAAGTTACAGTAAGTGGAATTGTGTAGCCCGCCGATCCCGATCCGGCATTACAAGATGGCGCTGGTTTACTGTTGCACCACTCGCAAACAAGTCTACTGCGCATGCATCAACAGATTCTGACACAAACCCCTCCCGAGTGGGTATATGCAAATGAGGTATTGGCGCCAGCCAATCCCTGCACAGCAACCACTCCCTGGGCAGGGCTTATGCAAATAGGATTTATGCTAATTAGGTCTGGGTAGAACAACCAATCAGAGAAGATATGCAAATGAGGTCGTGGGGCGACCAATCAGAGACGATATGCAAATTAGGTCCGACAGGGCAACCAACCAGGGAAAGCCACGCCCCCTCTCCCCTCTATATAAGCAGCCCTCTCTGGCTGCTCTGGGTCCCGGCTTCACGATGGGGTGTTCCTGCAATAAAGTGTGTTGAGAAGATCCCGGTCGTCGCGTCCTTCTTCTCCGTCGAGCGAGCGTAGATCGTTGCGTCTTTCTTCCTGGTCAAGCAGACGCAGGCGTGTTCCTTCCTGGTCGAGTGAACGCAGATCATCGCGCGTCCTTCGGGGTCGAGCGGTCGCGACAGAATTGTCCGGTACATACATCAGAAAAAGGTTTTCTGAAGCAGCGCTAGGTACACTTTGCCTCATGAAGCTGCTCTCAGGAAAGCATGTTTAGGAACAGCCCAGGCCAGAATGTTCTACCCATCTCCACTTAATGTGAGAAAGAGGGCAAGAGCCTGCTCAGGGCAAGCTTGACATCCTTGTTCCTCAGCGTATAGATGAGGGGGTTGAGGGTTGGGCTGAGGAGTGAGTACAGCACTGAGGTAACTTTGCTTCTTTCTGGGCTGTAGCTGGAAGCAGGACTGACATAGGCACAGAACACAGATGAATAGTACACAGAGACCACGATGAGGTGAGATGAGCAGGTAGAAAAGGCCTTCCTCTTGCCCTCAGCAGAACGCATGCGCAGGATGCTGGCAATGATGCAGCCATAGGATAACAGGGTTAGCATGAAGTTGATGCCTCCATAAAAGACATCTGCCATAAGAGTCATAATGCTATTTATATATGTGGGGCTACAGGAGAGCAGGAGGAGTGGGGGAATCTCACAGAAGAAGTGGGTGATGACCTTGGGTCCACAGAATGACAGCCGTGTCATCAGACCAGTGTTGATAGATGCATTTAGTGCACAGATGGACCACACACTCATGGCCAGTATTCCACATAGCTGTGGACTCATTCTAGAGCTGTAGTGGAGGGGACAACAGATGGCCACATAACGGTCATAGGCCATGACTGTGAGCAGCAGCAGCTCTGAAGACAAGGACCACACAAGGAAGAAGAGCTGGGCCATGCACCCTTTGAAGGAGATGGTGTTTTCCTCAGACACTAGACCGACCAGTGCCTTGGGCAGCACAGAGGAGGTGCAGATAATGTCCATGGTTGCTAAGTTACACAGGAAAAAGTACATGGGGCTGTGGAGCCCAGTGCTGGAGGTGACCAAAGCAATGATCAAAACATTGCCCATTAGAGCCATTGTATAGAGGGACAGGAAGCAGCCTGTCAGGAACAATCTTAGACCAGGGTGCTCTGAGAACCCTTGCAGAATAAACTCTGTCACTACTGTCTGGTTGGGCTTTGACATCATGATGGAGTGTATCAGGTCCACTGCTGTGTTTATCAGCTTCTCAGAAAATATCACAATTTACCACTACTCATCTGATTTTCAAACTTGAGCATCTTAAAATTCTCTGCTGTCAGAAAGAAGAGGAGTAAATGTATTTCCCTCAGGAAAACTTTTTGTCTTGCATTTGTCTGTACCACACTTTTTGGAAACCACATATATTTCATTTACTTTTAATTTTCTATGTAAAATCTCTTACTCTACTTGATCAAGAGAGGTATCTTGTCTTCTCCTGTCTTCTTGAACACTTGGATTGAATGGAGCATCTCTCACTCAGAGCCTGCCTATCCTTTACTTCTCCATCACCACCAAGCACTATGATCATCTGACAGTGATTGGAGGAACAGCTTTCTATAGCAGGTATTCTCCACATGATGGCATCGTTTGGGTGGATACACACACTGACACCTGACCTCTTGATTCTCAGTCACTTTGTCTTCTCTGATATTTGGAGTGGGAGCTCTACTACCCATTACTCAACATTATAATTGGCATCCCCCATAGGCAAGTAGCCATGCATTTTCTGAGTTTAACTTACTGTGATCTGTGACTTCTCTTGTTGTTGATATGGTCCTGACTCTAACTCACCTCAAATCTACTGCCCCAGAGATCATTTGTCAAAACCCAAGCCTGTACATTCAAAGTATGTCTTTTATGTCTCCATGAACCACAGTCTCATCAAATACATCATTCAACTGCTGAATTGTTGCCATTTTCCACAGCTTTTCCTGTGTGGTGTTAATGACCTTTCAAGGAAGCTTACCCTCAGCGGTCTAGTGTTTCAAGACACATGTTCTATGGAGCACAGCTCCATCTCTCTGACTCACTGTCTCACTTTAAATATATGCACTTGATAGATGATTAGAAGATTCTTGTTCTACAAAACAAGAATGGTGTTCTACATCCTCTTACCTGTCTCATTCAACTGGCCCTCAAAGCCTGCAACTATAGATTTCTGAACATTATAACTCATGTTCCCAGTGTCTTTAGTTGTTGCCCAGTTTATGACTCCTTGTCATTTCCAACACATTCAGGTTCTCCCTCTATCATCCAAGGAGTGCAGAATGTGAACCTTAAGTTATCTGTCTCTTTTGCCCTGAGTCCAAATCCACCACAACTCTCGTAATCCTTCAGCTTGTCAAGCTATAGAGATTGACACAGAAGATCCATCAGATATCATCCACTTGTTTTATCTGCAGGTTCCTTCATAAGTTCATATGTGAGCACACTCTATTCCTATATATAAGACTGTATGTGACAATCTTATACAGTGATATTTATGTGGAAATATTATTTGCTTTGCACTTCTCTGTCAGTGCTCAAGGTTAAAAAAAATGATATTGTACCTAATACAGCATTGCTCACCATTTCCCCACTTTTTCCTACACCAGTAGCATAACACTTCATTTTCTTTGATTATATTTTATCTCACATATCTTTTTCACAATTCACAGACTATTTTCTCCACAACTTAGTAGTAAGTATTGAGTTTTAAGCATAGCCATCTCTATTTCAAACTAGAGATACTCATATACTATATTTATGCTCTGCAACCCTGTGACAGCATTATATCAGACCATGTTTCTCCCCATTCTGCATCCCCCTTCTCTTTTTCTATTCTACTAGTGAATCTAATAAATATTTGGCAAATTAAGTGACTCTACAGAAACAGAAATACAAAAGTGAATTCTTTTCTATCTGGCTAGCTAATTAAACCACACTTGAAATTTGAATTACTCTCCTGATAGTACTAATAACCCATAGGTGGCAATAACTCCCACAGCCAGGGTTCACCTGCTTCTCAATACAGGAATTGTTGATGAATATTGAATCTAGACTGAGCTGGAAAAATTGAAACCTGTCAAAAACGTTTGCTATTTGATAGAATTATCACCATACCAATAGCACATCTATACAACTCTAATTACATGGAAAATAGGTTTACATTTTAAAATGACACATCTCAAAAGAAATGACAGAGAAATATGTTAAATCTTATGACTTAAGGACCCATAAATATGTCCACACATGTACATACACATGATATATTGCAAAGAAAAAAAGAGGCAATCCAGGAGAAGCAGCATCTCTGCTGGCTAGTCTTATGTCAACTTGACTCAAGCTGTAGTCATTTGAAATGAGGAAACCTCAATTGAGAAAATGCCTTTATAAGAGCCAGGTGTAGTCTCTATCATAATTGTGCTATGAAAGATTTCACATAGTATCTGATAGAAACATGCAGAGACCCACAGCCAAACATCAGGCAGAGAATGGGGTATCTTGTGGAAGAGGAAAGGTTGAAGGAGCCAAAGAGGTCAAGGACACCACAAGAAAACCTGCAGAATTAACTAACCTGGGCTCATAGGGGTTCACAGAGACCAAACCTCCAACCACAGAGCATGCATGGAATGGAACTAGGACTCCTACACATATGTAGCAGATGTATAGCCTAGTCTTCACATGGGACAACTGGAGCAGGGCTGTTTCTGACTCTGTTACCTGCCTTTAGATCCCCTTTCCCTAACTAGACTGCTTTGTCTAGTCTCAAGAGGAGATGTGCCTAGTCACACTGTAACTTGATATGCCAAGGTAGGTGGCTATCCGTGGGAAGCTTTCCTTTTCTGATGAGAAACGGAGGGGATATGGGGAGAGGCGAGCTGAGGTGAGACTGAGGGACTGGGATGAGAGGGGGGAAGCTGAGATTGGGATGTAAATTTTAAAACTTCTTAAGAAGAAGAGCAGCAGGAGGAGGAGGAGGAAGAGAGGAAGAAAGATCCAGCTGTAAAAAAATTTCCTTAATTAGTGATAGATGGGGGAAGGCCCAGTTCATGGCACATGCTGCCATCTCTGAGCTGATTGTCCCGGGTCTAGAAGAAAGAAGGCTGAGAAAAGCAATGGGGAGCAAGTCAGTTAGTAGCACTCCTCCATGGCCTCTGCATCAGCTTTGCCTCCAGGTTCCTACCATGTTTGAGTTTCTGTCCTGATGTTCTTTGATGATGAACAATGATATGGAAATAAAAGCCAAAGAAACCCCTTTTCTTCTCAAGTTGCTTTGGTCAAGTTGTTTCACCATAGTGATAAAAACCCTAAGACAATATCTTCACCAAATGATCATGATCTAACTGGAAAGGCACATGTAGAAGAATAAAACTAGATCCTTATCTCTGACAAAAACTCAACTCCAAGTGACTCAAGATTTCAACTTAAGACCCAACACCCTATAATGATAGAGAAGAAAATATGGAATATGTTTTAATTAATTGTCATAGGAAATGACTTTCTGAAAGGGGCCATGATAACACAAGCATTAAGATCAATAATTGACAAATGGGCTTACATATGAGTATAAGACGTCTGTACAACAAGAAACACCATTTGAGTTAAGAGCAGCCTACAGAATGGCCAAAAGTCATTTCCAATTATACATTCTACAAAGAGTTAATATCTAGAATATATACATTTTAAAATTAAACAATAGGAAAACAAACACCCCCAACAAAAATGAGGAATGGAACTAAACAGAGTTTTCAAAAGATGAAATATAAATAGCTAAAAAAAAAAATTCTTTAAATACTCAATATCCTAGCCAGCCAAGAAACAGAAATGAAAACTTCTTTGAGATTTGATCTTGCCTTAGGGTGGCCAAGAAAAAACAAAACAAAACAAAGCCAACAACAACAATGAAAGCAGATGCTGGCAAAGGTGCAGGGAAACGGGACACTTGTTAACTGATAGTGGGGGTGCAAACTGATACAACCACTTTGCCAATTAGTATGGAGTTTCATAAAAAAGATGGAAACAGATCTACCACATGATCCAGCTACAGCACTCTTAGGCATTTATCCAAAGGACTATATGTCTTCCTAAAAAGATACTTGCTGTTTCATGTACATTGCTGATCTATTCACAATAGCTAGGAAATGGAAACAAGATAACTGTTCATAAAATGATGAATGGATAGTGAAATCATGGTACTTAAGTAATGGAACATACTTGGCTTTTAAGGAGAATGAAATTATAAAGTTTGCAGGAAAATAGAACTGGAAGCAATTATGAACAAAGTAACCCAGACCTAGAAAGACAAATATCACCCAACTTCTCTCACATTTGGATATTATTCTTTCAGCATTAGTTATGTGTATTTCCTTTAGAATGCTCATAGAAATTAGAATCTAGTAAGACACCATGGGAGAGAATGGATCTTTTAAGCAAGAGAAGATGCAATACAGTGTATACATAGGAGAAGAGGAAATTTAAATAAGAATTATGAAAGGGGGTGGAAGTTGGGAGGAAAGGTAGAGGAAGGAATGTAGGAAAGGATAAGTAAAATTAAAAATCATTTGGAAAATTCACATGGAAACCTACTACAGTAGAATATATATATATATATATATATATATATATA
Source organism: Rhabdomys pumilio (assembly GCA_030674055.1). Classification (NCBI taxonomy): domain Eukaryota; kingdom Metazoa; phylum Chordata; class Mammalia; order Rodentia; family Muridae; genus Rhabdomys; species Rhabdomys pumilio. The sequence continues at coordinate 127,692,298 of JANHMN010000003.1, forward strand.
TATATATATTATACACATAATGTAAAAAGGGATTTAAAAGGAGTTACCATATAGTGGGGTATCCCAACTAGACACTACATGCTGTCCAGTAAATTTTTAGCACTAGAAAATGGCTACCTTCTTCTGAGATATTAATTACTTGGTCCTAAAGAGCCTCAGACATTACCTGCCATTGCTATTGCTCTTGGTAATTCTCTGGTAAGATTCTATTGCTGGAGACAACATCGACTTGAACAACAAACATGAAATCAAGTGGATACTGATGTGAAGATGCTTTGCACATTACTTGAAGTGAAAAAAAATCATCGTAAATATCACCCAGTTCTGGACCTCATGAGCTACAGCAACAGCCTGCCTGATAAGAGATGCAATAGTGGCTCAAATGTGATGGGGAAATCAACCACATTATGACTAAATTTAATGTCCACTGCACAAGATGGAACCCACACTTGGCCACTGTGAACAAGGCCAGCAACCTTTGATAGATAGGTTATAGGTTGTAGGGGAAAATCTATTACTGTTATTCTACTAAATAAACTATCATTAACATGAATTCTAATAATTCATAACCATAGGTCAGTGCGTCACCAAACACTCATCAGAGAAGCTGCTGCTGCTGCTCCTCTCTCTGGATCTTCTAACCGTTCCTCTTGTTTTATTGTTTTGAATTTCTTGTTTATAATTGAATTTCTTGTTTATAATTTTTCATATAATATATCCTAATCCCCCGCCCATCTTCTCCCAGATAGGCCCCAACTCCCTGTCCATCCAACTCCATGCCTTATCTTTCTCTGTTTAGAAAATAAATAGGCAAATAAAAACAAATAAACCAGAATTTTTAAAAAATCACAAGAAATGTACATACACATACAAAATCAGAACCCATGGAAACACAAGATTAAAACCATAATATGTAGGCAAAAGACTATTAAGATTAAAAATACCCAAACAAAAAATAAGACAAAAATCTACAGGAATATCATTGATTCATTTCGTATTGGCCATCTACTGGACATGGAACCCACCCTTAAGTGTGGTTGATATACCCAGTGAGAATCCATTGAAGAAAACTAAGTTTTCTATTGCAAGAAGATGTCAAGGTGATCACTTCTTAGGGATGGGAGCTTGTGTCCACTTTTCTGTCTCAGCACTGAGACTCCCTCTTGCTTGGACCTGCACAATCTCTGTACCTGTGCATGCTTTCAAGTCTCTGAGTTCATATGTACATCAATCCTGTTGTGTCTTGAACACTGTTTTCTTAGTGTCATCTACCTCCTCTGGCTCTTACAGTCTTTCTGCCTACTTTTCTGCATAGATTCGTGTACCCTAAGGGAGAGAGGTTTGCTGAAGGCATCTCATGTAAAAGTTGTAGTAGATGGTGATTAACACAAAGACCTGCTAACTAGTTATGGGAACACTGGTCACAGTGTTCAGGCCTAAAAGGGAGATCACACCCTTTCCTCAAGACTCAGGGATCTTCATGAAAGAGGGCAAGGAAAAAAGATTATAAGTGCCAGAGGTGGTATATGACTTCAAACAAATAATGTTTTCTGGAAACAACGGGGCAGATGTACATGCCATGGTGATCTTATAGCATACACTAGATCTGCACAAGCTCAAGCCAGACAAAATCCCAGCATGAGGAAGAGGTCGGCACATAGTCCCACTCTTCACTAAGGAGCTATTGGCAACTGATACCTGCTAGGAACGGCAGTCAGTTTTATTTAATAGATGTAATTCTGGTATATAGACCACATTCCAACATAGTTCACACACCTAAGAGTTGCTGGCCAACACAAACTGAACTCAGTGAGTTTTGAGAGAGAGAGAAAGAAAGAGAAAGAGAGAGAGAGAGATCAAAAGTTAGAGTAAGGAGGTGGGATGTATCTAGGAAGTGTTAGGAGGGAGCATGGACATGATAAAAATACATTGTATGAAATTATCAAAGAATTAATAAAATATTATTTTAAAAATTATAACACTTCAAAATTGGTGGAAATCTGGGTATGATGGTAATACATTTTAAACCTCAGCTGTTGGAAGACAGGAAATTCAAAGCCAGTCTGGTCTAGATAGATGAGTTCCAGATTTGTCAGATAATAACCAAAGGAAATAATAATCAATGGAAAGAAATGCTTAGATACAAGTTTATGGACATGATGTCTATCAAAAACAAATTTATCCAAGAGGAAGAGAAAGGTTATAGATCAATGATTTATGTTTCTATATTAAGGAACAGTAACAGACAATTAAATCCAAAGTGGTACAAGGAAGAAAAAGATGAACTAGAACGCAAACGGTGGAGAAAATACACTGCTCTTCTAGAAAGTCTGCAATGCTGATAGTAGTCTGGAAAATTAATCAAAATTGAAATAAGAGAGATGATCATAAAGATTAGAAGAAAGGTTTAAATATCTAGTAGGGCTTCAAGAGATTAAAAGTAAAGGTTTTGAAAACTATGGCAGTTATATTTGAAGATACAAAAATGGCGGAGACTAACTGAAAACAGCTGCCATTGGAAAAAACAACAAAAAATCAAAACCATTTCTATCCATAAGAAATTAACTGTTACTTTAGAAATGCACCCAGTGGTTACACTGGAGAGACTTAATGGAGAATTACATGGTAATGAACAAACCCAGGGCTGTATAGTTCTGCTCAGCTGAGTTTCACTGAGGTTTAAACAGTAGAAAACCATCACTTTATGAGACCAGCACAAGTTACTAAAAACATGAAAATGTGTAACAGGAGAGCATAATATAAATACTGAAGATGGACCAAAACCAGCAAATGATATGAAATAATAATAAGCCTTTTTGATTACAAAGGTTTTTTTTATTCCAGGCTTTCAAATCCCATTTAGCAAGGTGATGGCTAAGGTTCACCAATTATAATCTACCATAGATGTACAAATTGTAAAAGCTGTTTATTCACTAACTTAACTATACAAGAAGTAAGGCATCTGGAGAGATGCCATAGATATTAGTACAATATAACACATTATAGACTGAAGACGACATAGAGGAAAGAGCTCCCCATTACCAGTGAGAGGACTCATATTTGAGAGACAGAGAAATCAAGCCCTTAGGCTTGAGCTCAGTACCAGTTTGCCCCTTTGAAATCTATTACAGATCAGAGCCATATGACTCCTTTCCTCAGCCAGTACCTAAAAGCTAAACACTTGGACCACTAGATAGGGAACTAAGATACCACCATCACTACATCTTCTTAAACATGGGGCAACATAATGTAGAAGACAATTGCACTGATGGGGGAGCAAGACAGGGAAGCAAGCACAGATATTTGCTTTATGTCTCATTTAGGGTTTCTTATTTTTATTATTGGATATTATATTTACATTTCAGATTTTATCCCCTAGCCCCATTCCCCCCATCACCCAGGAACTCTCATAGGGGGTTCATTTATGGTTTCTATTGTGATAAAACACCATGACCAAAAGCAACCTGGGAACAAAGGGTTTATGTGATGCACACACTCTTCTCAGACTCCTATACATCATCAAGGGAAGTTAGGACAGAAGTCCAAGGAAGGAACCTGAAGCAGAGAACATGGAAGAATCCTGCCCACTGGCTTGTTCAACCTTTTGAAAAAATTCCATTTATTAAAAACAGGTTTTCTCGCATTATATAACCTGATTACACTTGCTCCTCTTACTCATTCTCCCAGTTTCTTCCCACATCCCCTACTATCTGGATCTACTCCCTTTCTGTCTCTCATTAGAAAACAGATCTCTAAGGGATTATAATAAAATAAGATAAAATAAAACTAACACACTGAATTTGGACAAGACAAACAACAAGAAGAAAAAGAATCCAAGAGATAAAAATCAGAGACTCACCCACTCATTCCCACACTAAGGAATGAAATGAAAACACTAAGTTGGATGTCATAATGTGCAGGCCCTATGTAAGCTACCTCAGTCTCTGTGAGTTCACACAAGCTTTGATCATGTTGATACAGAGGGCCTTATTTTCTTGGTATTTCTCATCACCTTCAGCTCTTATACTCTTTTTTTCATTCTCTTTTATGAGGTTCTCTGAGACCTGAGGGGTGGGGTTTATTTGATAGAGACATTCTATGTAGGACTGAAAGTTCCAAGTTCTATCACATTCTGCATCATATCTGGTTATGGGTTGCTGTATTCACTTTCATATACTACAGGAAAGATCTTTTCTGGAGATGATTGAGCAGGACACTGATCCATGAATATAGTAGAATGTCATTATCAGTCTGCTTCCTTATAGCACTCAGGACCACTAAACCTGCTGTGGCACTGCCCATGGTGAGCTGAGCCATTCCACATAAATCCTTTATTAAGAAGATGCACTCCAGATTTGCCTACAGGCAATTATAGAAGCATTTTCTCAGTCAAGAGTTCTTCTTCCAAAATGACTCTACTTTGTGTCAAGTTGACATAAAACTAGCCAACACACCTTGGAACTCAATGCCAGGTCTTCTGAGTTGAGACCTAGCATCAGGAAGAAACCAAAGTCTTCCTACCTAGGCCACAGATCCTACACACAACTTCTAGTCTTGTCTAAGCATCAGGTGGAGACATTTACATAGTAGGGCAGGCTAATGTTTTACCCTGTATCACTGTCAGCTATTTTCAAATGGTAAAGCTATTAAAAAAAATGGGTCAAGTCACAGAAAAACCACTAAATGAAATAATACTCATAAAGCCTCAATGGAAGAGACAGACATCTCAGTGCCGCAGGACTGCATCATGATAAAGGCCTCACTAGGCATCTCATACATAAGCTGTAAAGACCCCAAAACACCAAGAGAATTCTAAAACCATCAGAAGAAAGCCAAATTAGATTTAAGGGAATTAAACTAAACTAAAAGTAAAACTTCCAATGAAGAATATGTCCAAAAAATGTCATTAAGAAATAGATATATAGACTTCCCAAAGCAAGCAAGCCTGAAAGAATTCACAACCACCAGAGAAATCTACAAAATATTTTTAAGGTAGCCTCAAATCTTGAGATGAAGAAAAATAATATCTATGAAAAAAGTGTAAAATACAGTAAAGGAGAGATATACAAGAGGAAATAAAAAGAATAAAATCTTGTCAGTCAATACACTAAGTCACAGTGGTGAATGGCAGAGAGGAAGAAAATAAGAGAAAGAGATATTCAAAACTAATAGAGAAAAATGAAACAACACAGAAAACACTGATAATGACAACCTTGACCATAAACAGAGTAAAGGGAATAGATGGACAAAAAACCCCAACAACAAAAAACAAAGCAAAACAACAACAAACCACATCACAAAAAAGGCAGAAAATAGATTAAGGACAGATCAGCTCAAGAAATGAGTCACATTTTCATATACCAATGGATGTTACTGCTAGCAACAAAATTGCAAAGGAATCTTTTTCACAATAGGTAGAAAAACCCCTAATATATTAGGAATAGATTTAGCTAGGATGTGAGTAACTCTTTAATGAAAATTACAAAACAAATTGGGCTGTGGTGGCATATGTGTTTAATCCAAGCACTCAGAGGCAGAGACAATCAGATGGATTTCTCTGAGACTGAGGTCAGTCTGATCTATGGAGTGAGTTCCAGGACAGCCAGAGCTATGTAGCGAGACCCTAACTTAAACTGAGTCTGTAGACCCCACTGAAAGAGTTAGAGGCAGGATTGAAGGAGCTGATTGGGATTGCAACCCCATAGGAAGACAGAAGTATCAACTAATCAGATCCCTCAGAGCTCCCAGGGAATAAGCCATCAACTAAAGAGCATACATGGGCCAGTCCATGACTCCAGCTAGATATGTAGCAGAGGACTGCCTTATCTGACCTCAGTGGGAGGGGATATGCTTGTTCCTATGGAGGCTTGATGACTCATCAAAGGGGGGTACTACAGGGGTGAGGTGAGAGTGGGTGGGAGGGTGGGTGAGCACCTTCTTAGTGTCTAGGGAGAGGAGGGGTTGGGTGGGGGAGCTTGTGGGGGAGGAACCAGGAAGAGAGACATCATTTGAAATGTAAATAAATAAAATAATTAATAAAAAAGAAGGAAATAGGTGGAAAGAATTAATATTGTTTTTAGCATCAATGTAATACTATTCATTATAACATTAGAAAATTGCAATCTCAAAATTCATATGAAAACACAGAAGACCTGAAGTCAGGGCTTAATGTAGCAGTCTTGAGCAAAAGAATAATGTATGAGCATTTCTATGCATGGTTTCAAGACACCCACCATGTTGTCCTGACCGAGAGAACTTGATCTCATCTTGAGAGAGAGAGAGAGTAGACCATGGGAAAGATCAGAGAACCAAAGAATGGTCACAGGAACCTGCTACCAGCCGTTTTTCACGTAGGTACCATGAACATACAGGAGAGAAGGGACGACCTCTTCAATATATATGCTGATAAAACTGGATGTTCACATGCCAAAGAATGAAACAAGATCTTTCCCTTGCTCTCTTCATGAACCAACCCAAAAGGATCAAAGATCAAAGCTAATGCCTGAAAGAAAAGAAGAAACATTTCAAATCATCTGAATAAGCAACATTCTTTCAGATAAAACTCCCAAAGCACAACAAAAGCAAAAATAGACAAGTGAGATTATATCAGCCTAGGAAATGTCAACATATCAAATGAAAATTAACAAATATTTTCAAAGTAATCATCTGACAGGAGATTAATATCCAAAATAAAGACTTCAAAGTAAAAAGTGAAAAAATAATCCAGTTTAATAAGTGAACACGTAATTTGATTTTGTATTTCTAAAATTTACAATCTGTTACAGAATATATGAAAATAGGTTCACTAGTCACTGGCGGAATGCCAATCAAACAACAAGGAGATGTCATCTCACTAGCACAATGGCCATTAGGAAAACAAAGACAACAAATGTTAGTTAAAAAACATCAAACTTACACCAACATAAATTAGTGTAGCCATTGGGAAAACTGTATGACGTTTCCTTAATAAACTAGATTTAAAGCTTGATAACAGACCAGAGCTTCACTGCTGGGTATGTAACTGAAAGAAATGAAATCAGCACAGTAGAGAGACACCAACACTCCCTTGTGGAGAAGTGGTCAGAATAACAAACAATGCGCATGAGCATCCACCTGTGATGAGGGATAAAGAAAAGGTAGTATGCACATGCAGTGGAACGTTACATAACCAGAAAAGCATGGTCCGCTGTGCATGTACAGCAAAATGGATAGACCACATTCATTGCTCACATGTGGAAACTAGAAAAGTCTGTTTTAATAGAAAGTTCATCAATAGACATAGAAATAGCAAAGATGAGGGAGTGTTAAGGAAGATGGGACAATAAGAACTTAGCACATTAGAACAGAAAAATAAGTTCTAGGGCTCTGCATAGGGGAGTGACTACACTTCACAATCATCTTATGTGTTACCAAATAACAAGAAGAGAGGGGCTCAAAACTTGAAAAGACAGAGATGACAAAGTCACAGAAACATAAATATTTACTTTGAACATGTGTAAACATATTGAATTATCAGCCTATGCCCCATCAACACATGCAGTGACCTTCTGTTACAAATAACAACATGGACTGACGACCTTCATGGCAGATTTATTCATATACCAATTCAGAAGAATATATCACAAAAAAGACAATTGGGAACAGACAACTTAAGAAGAATAGGAAAGAAAGGAAAAAAAGAAGAAAAAAGAAAATAAAGCCAAAACCCTCAAACACCCAGCAAGTCCAATTTGTGGACCCCATATACTCACAGGAGCATGCCAAACTCTCAGTGACCAGTCCCTTAAGAAAATTGAGTCCTTTTCCAATTCCTAACTCTACAGGCAGAATCCATCAACTGTGAAGAGCCACACTTTTGGGGGGAGGGGCAAGGGTGGGAGAGTGAACCTGGGAGGAATGGGAAGCAAATATGATCAGGCACATTGTATAAAATTCCTAAATAATTAATAAAAATATTTATGTTTGGAGAAAAAAAGATGTGTAAAATGACTTCACAATGGAGTTATATGCTGGAAGAAAATGCACCCAAACCCAGACCAGTAGCAGAAAACCCCCATCTATGCTACCTCTTTTTTTTTTCTCTATGCTACCTCTTAATTACTGAGACCTGAACAAGACAGTGGTGAGAAGACTTCAGGGATCATGAAAATGTCCTGCATCTTCATGGAACTGGGCTACCTGAAAGAAAGCATTCTGCAAAACCATAAAATGGTTTAAAAACTGTAATTCTCTTCCTCGAGTGCACCTTGAAAACTATAAAGGAAGACTGCTTTTACTTGTTAAGTTTACTTTGATCAAAGTTCTCAAAATGTTGTTCATTAGAGCAGATGGGAATGATTTTAAGGACAACGGGGGCCTTAAAATGGAGAGGAGTCATCAATCAGAAAGGGGAGTGTGACCTTTGTGGAATAGGATTGTTACTGAAGAGGTCTGATGGAGACTTGCCTTTTGACCAGCATAACTCGATATCTTTGCAAATGGTGCAGTCCCATGGCCAAATCTACACTCATGCATTCACATTATATCAGAGGGGGGAGAGAGTAAGTGTGCACACAGCAGGTGACAGGTCTGTGTCAAACACAGGAAAACGCTAAAGATTCCATAGCATGTGTGCTGAATTTTCTGATCAAAGCTAAAGAGTCACATTGAAAACTAACATATTCCACCTGTGTCCACCGACAACACTTAGAAATAAAAACAAAACAGTTACAATAAATAGCTGAAGCCTGAAAAACAGGGCCTCTCAGTAAGGGGAATTAGGCTTGGTCAGGCCAAGGCATGGGTGTGTGGGGAACCTGATGTGATCAGAGGAGGAACTGAGTAAGAAGCAGGTGTCACCATGAAGGGCTCCTGTTTGTGCCTCTTGAAGTACCTAGAACAGGGACAATTAGTGACATCAGATTGGTGGGATTCTGGGATTCCCTACTTTACATTGAGACTGCGTAGTGAACTGGAGGAGGCTTTGTTCTTAAAGAATAAACAATGTAAAGGAGATTAGATCAGAAAGATCATGAATCCGTGGATGGGGAAAGGCTGGATTAGACACAGGACTTCAGATAGCCTAAGCTCCACACAGAATATGTGCTATCTTCACAGGAAAAGTACTAACTTTACCCTGTATCAGTCATGGCTTCTCATATGGATCAAACCAGGCAACCCCTGTAGAGTATCTTGGAGGAGCCTCAGTGTTTGTACCACCACAGAAGATAAACTACAGAGAAAAGAGGTCTATGAGACTTTGGTGGACAATGGCTGCCATTTTTCCTTGACTGGACACCTGGGGCATGTCATACACTGGTGCATCCAATAGTCAAATGCAGAGGTTTTCTGTGAAATATTTTTCATACATGACAGAGAGGAGAATGGCACCTGTGGAAAGCCATAAATAAATAGTTTTTTCATACACACTAGGTTTAGCAAGCCATATTTTGATGTTTGTCATTCCTATAGGCATGTCAGACAGTAGTATCTTACTCAAATGGGATACTGCTATACAGAGGGGAAAATTATCAATGTTTCCCAACTGCTCAACCAGACGCACTGTGATTGATGCACAGAGATGAGCTGGGTCCACCCAAGTCCTCCTTCCATAATTCCATCTGGTTCTTTTGGGAATTTAGTTTTGATTGCTAGTGTTGCCATTTGTGCCTAAGAGGACAATGGAGAATCTGGCCTCTATGTGGAGAGATTGAGGGGAGCAAGTTCTCAACAACCACACATGGCTACATGTAACCCAGATCTCAGCAAGGCTGACTTGAAAACCTTCAGAAACTGAGCCACAACCAGGAGCAAAGCATCTGAGGATTTGCACAAAGGACACAAACTGGAGTGTCTGCAGATGCCATGATTTGTCCAAAACCAAACCAAACCAAACCAAACCAAACCAAACCATCTAAACAAACAAAAAACCAAAATAAAACTGATAGAGAAAGCATCTATCCCTCCATCCCTGTTATCCCTTCTCCTCTTTATTTAGCCATTTCTCTGATACTTAAAGTCAGACAGCAGAAATTGTTTCTCTAGGTGATTCCCAGTCATCCTGGCTCTCATCTGCAGCAAACAGGGCATGGCTAAAACCAGCAGGGCTGGACTGATGGGGTTGTTGTTTGTTTGTTTGTTTGCTTGTTTGTTTGTATTACAGTTTCCCCTCCCTCAGGTCTTCCTGCCTGCCCTTGACCTCTCTTCTCTGCCCGATCCATTGCTCCTCTGTTTCCCTTCAGAAAGGAGGGGGCCTCCCAGGGATATCAACTGAATATGACATAACAAGATACAGTAAGACTAGGCACAAGCTCTCATACCAAGGTTGGGCAAGGCAACCCTGTAGGAAGAAACGCATCCTAACAACAGCCAAAAGAGTCAGACACCCTCAGTTCCTACGTTAGGACTTCCATAAGAACACCAAGCTTACACAATCCTAACATATGCAAAGGACCTAGTGCAGACCCATGCAGACCCAGGTGCTGTCATTGACGCTTCAGTCTCTGTGAGCTCCTAGGAGCCCTGCTCACTTAATTCTGGTGGCTCTGTTCTCCTGGCCCTCTACCTCTCTGGAAGGTGAAATTCATATTTTGCCCCTCAACAGTGGGGCAGTAGGGGAAGAGACTCTTCTGCAGCGTTTTCTCACCATCCTCTGTAAATACCACAGCCCAACAAGACAAAATTCAAGTCCTAGCTAGTCATATATAGATTGTAGATTAACCCAAATCTGCTGTTTTCATTTCAAAATTAGTATGAGTACTGTGGGTGATGAATGAAGAAGTCAGGTTTTAAATATAGGGGTGGGGGGAAACCCAGAAGGTAGACATTCTGCTGTTTATACAATGGAATATGAAACCAAATCTTTCTATCATAATCTGTTCTCTGACCCATTGCTCTTCCACAACCTCAGGCCTCGCTGAGAGCATGACTATGCTCTTTCTTTCTCTGTGTTGACATCTAAACACTGGGACAAATGTCACTTTTATAGTGAGACTCCTACTTCAGAGCTCCCGGTTAGCCAGAAAAGTCACATAGTGCAAGATTAGCTTTCACTGACCTTTCTGTGTCACAGTGAATTCAGGTGATAGATGGCTTCCACAAAAGTGCACACTGTACTGAGCACACACTCTCCTTTCCTGCAAGCAGCAAGTCTTTAGTGTTCCTCTGAAGCGCTGTCTTTCTTTGTGTAGAGGTCATTGACTTTCACAAGTCATTGTGACTTGTGTACCTGTCATTGTTGTGTCCAGGGGCAGGTACTTGTCCTGGTGCCTCTTGGGATAGGAACTCAAGGAGAAAGCTCTTAGGATCAATTAAGGGAGCCTCATGGATGCATGACCCAAGCTCCCTGCAGACTGGTGTGAAGGACAATGGTCAGGGGAGTCGCATACTGTGGGCAGGAGAAGTTCCTCTGTTTACACGTCCTCTGCTTGAATCTCCTAAGATGTCGTGGAATTCTCATGTCCTGTGTGGAAGGTCTCACCAAGGTATACATTGACGCCTCTGTGTTCTGCTGAGAGTACTTCATCTGAAGTCTTTGTTATTAGGGGCTAGGCTGGAGTGGAGATTGCACAAAGGCTCTGATGATAGCATGTGGGCATTTTGCCCCTCACCAATCCAGGGTCATGTCAGGCAAGGCCAGTTATGAACTGGTGCCGGGGCCTCTGGGACTGTAGTCTGGGAACTGGTCCTTGACACCATCCCCTTGTGAATGTGGTTTAATGTTCCTGACCCTGAGATATAAAATGCTTTGCTTGCCATATCATAATCTACCTTGCTAAGGGGAACCTGAGATGTTTTAGCTCCCTGTAATTCTGCCATCTGATGCTTTTCACTGATTTGTTTTCTGCCCCCCACCCCTACCCCCAAGGGCTAGAATGAGCTGTGCTGCTAATAAACTTTCTGGCCTGGGTCGTTAGCCACTGTAGCCTTCCTGAACCCAGCCTTTGACTCTTTTCTTTCTTATTTCTTTATTTAAATTTCTTCCCTTTTCCACTCCCTCGGAACCCTGTTAGAAACCCTGATAAGGCTGCTGTAAGTCTCTTTGTTTTTCAAGTTCTTTGTAAGTTCTGGACATTAATCCTGTTTACATGGTTGATTCTTTCTTTGGCTGTGCAGAAGCATTTTAGTTTTATGAAATCTCTCTTGTCATGTGTTGGCCTCCATTTTGGGGCAAATGGAGTTCTCTTCAGAAACTTCCTTCATACATCTGTACTATATGCAGGACTGCCTGTGCTTTCTTCTAGCATTTAAGCTTTCAGGTTTAGGTCTCTGATCTATTTGGAGTTAATTTTTGCGCAGGGTGATAGACCTCTAATAGTGACCGCATGAATCCTATATCTACTTGGAAATACCCAGTCCAAAGACTATGGGAGTTAAGACTGTGGGGGCTACCATGAAGTCTGTGACTGACTGGATATTGAGGTAGACGTGCACCCCTCATTCATGGGGTCCTCCAGAAAATGGCCTAAAAATATTTGCCTGATCTATTTTAAATTAAGTTACTTAATACAGGCTTGTAATCACAATAGTTGTGAGTCTGAGGCAGGAAAACCATAAGTGTTAGGTCAGTTTTCTACTTAGTGAGACCTTGTTCCAAACAAATATGAAATAAACATAGCACACAGTTTCCAAATGACTAAGTATAAAAACCAAACTTGGAAATCATGATCTATGATCTGTGCTCAGATTTCTGAAGACATTACAGTGTGTTGGTTCATACTGAGGTTGAGTTCCAACTAGATACTGGTAATTGACTTCATGCCTCAGGACTTCTCATCGTACCAGCTCTATAACTGTTCCTGACCAGCTACTTCTTATCCCTGTATAACATGATGTTCATAGAAAATACTTGAATTATTCCTTTGGTAAGTTCCTGTGAAGACCCCCAAATTCGGGATACCCTTACTCAAGTCTCAGGAAGTCTCAAACACCCACAAACTCCAAGACTCCATACCTGGATGCAATCAGCAGAGGTTTATTAGGGAAGAGAGCTGGCAGCCAGCATTCAAACTGCACACTTATGCAGGAGTACAGTTTGACCAAGCCAGTCAGTCTGGGGAGGGTTTTTAAACCACAAACCAGGGGAGTGGGAAGGGTGGTGAGGGGTTGTCAAGGATACATAACATAAGAATAGCGAAACATTCCAGAGCCCAAACTTAAATGATACAGGATCATGTGAAAATCACTCTGCACACTCATTCTTCTCAAGAATGTAGTCTTACCATGTCATTACCAACTATTTCAGGTTAACTATTTCTCACTTGCTCCGGTCGCAGTCCTACCTAGGTGACTTGCATCTTTTTGTAGTCAGGAATGTGTCTTCCTGCTTTGGGCTTTTCACACCCACAGGTGAGTTCTTTTCCCTGAGGCTTGAGGAATGTCCTCTGATTCAGGGATAATGTCCTCCACCCGGAATATCTTGGGGCAATGAAGGCCTGAAATCTTACATTCAGTTCTGCCTTCTGGAGCCTGCATTCTTTTGCTCAGGGTAAAGGAAAAGCCTATATATATTTCATAAAATGGTCTTTATATTTTTTTACTCTACACCTGCACAGGACTTTATAGTCCCATGTACTTTTTTTTCTGTGCAGTTGGGCCATCATGGTCATTATCTGCATGTCCATTGTGCTGCCTAAGGTGCTGGTTGGTCTAATTTCTAAGGAAAACACCATGTTTTTCAATGGGAACATGGCCAATCTCTTTTTTTCCGTAGTTCTTATCTTATGAGCTACTGATACACATGTGTGGGGCAAGCAGAACTGTGTCACTAGACAAAAGCTTGGTAAGGTCAAGTGGATTCAGAAACCCCAGTACCCTCATACCTGAGGATGGTAGGAGTTTCATCTACTCCTGACCAGGTTCCTGTCCTGGAACATGTGACCATGACATCCCATGGACAGGACTGTGACAATCAGTCATGTAACACCTAAAGCCCCTCCACGTGTAGATGAGGCATTCCTAACATCTCAGACCAAGCCAATAGAAAGCATCTGCTCTTAGACCCCCCCAACCAACCCCAAAATATATGTAAGATCCTGTCTCACAAGGAATAACACACACACACACACACACACACACACACACACACACACACAAGTTATTTCATCAACAATCTAACAGTATTTGTTGCATAGAGCTTATTTGTTGCAAAGTTGCATAGCACTTTGGGGAAAAGAAGTTCTCTCTCAAAACTTTTGTGGAAGCTGCTTGAGCCTAACAGCATCCCTCTGTGCCACACAACTCTGGAGCAGCAGAGGCTGCAACAGAAAGCCCAGCAGCTAGCCTTGATCCGACTCCTCCTCCCCTTCAGAGAGTGCAACTCTTCGGCTGCTGCAGCCAGGCCAGAGTCCCACAGATCTCCTTGGACAGTGTATGGTACATAGACCAGCACACATGGTCATGGTCTATGATCACTACACAGCCAGTTGATTTCTTTGGCACTATATATAGCTCTAGGATAAATCCATATGTATGTGGAGATCTGGCTATAGGCATGTGGTCCCATCAGTGCTGGTGTGATGACATGGTAGGCTGTCATTCTGTGGATCCAAGGTCATCACCCACTGCTTATGAGTCTGAGGCCCTTCTGTTACTGCTGCTCTTCGGAAGCCTCTCAAGTGTGAACAGCATCATGACTCTCGTGTGGATGACTACTGCAGAGGCATCAACTTCCTGCTTCTCTGCTACACTATGGCTGTATCAGCAGCAGTAGCATTCAGCACATGTGCTGAACTGAGGGAAGCAGAAGGCTTTCACCTACGTGTTCCACCTTATTGGGCTCATCCAAGTTCTGTGCCTGTTTCCAATTATATCCAGAGAGAACCTAATTGTACTAGGTTCTGAGACACATCCTGAACATCCTTACCTATACACAAAGGAATAAGAATGTCAGGACTGCTCTGAAGAGACTCTTGTATTCTTTTCAGTGTTAGGTGTGAAAACATGCAAGCCATTCTGCAAGTCTAAGACCGTCTCCCTCCTTGCCTAGAACATCTTCCCGGCCTTGTGCTTTGGCCTAGGCCATTACAGAAAAGTGCCTTTAAACTTAGAACCTGTACATATGCTTGTTGTTCTGTGCTGGTTGGTTTGCTCAGTCCATGCTTATCTATGTGCACCAAATAAAAGCTTAGTCCACATCACCACTACCCCAAGTCCTGACAGGTGCTCTTCTTTTAGAGAGAAAGTCAAGTTGCCTTCCCAAAGGGACACAAAAGAGCCTTGCTTCTCTGACCTAAGTTCTTGCTTAAATCAGCTACTACTGTCTATGTGCTATATCATGATCTCAATATGAACATTCGTAAAGAAACGATCAGTTCTCAGCATATCCTCCCTACTTTACGTGTGGCCAAGAGCTATTCTTCAGTTGTCCATATGCTATCCCTTACTCTTCTTTTACTAGTCAAAAGTGACATGTCACTGTGGACTCATTGGGTGTAGAGCCCCACAGCAGTAGAATGTGTGGTGGAGATTCTTCTTTATATTGTAGCAGGTAAGAACAGAGAAATTTAAACTTAGAACCTGTATGTGTGGTTTCTCCATTTGCTTATCCTATGTCTTCCTGTCCCCAGTGCATGCGAAGGTACAACCCACATTAAAGACAAGGTACAGCTGCTCAGGAAATACTCACTGGCAACAGTTTACAGATAATCATGGCGGTCTCTCTCAGCAATTTCCTATGAGATCTTACTCCAGTTAAAGTAACCATTAATAATCATATCCATGAGTCATCGACATGGTTCTGTCTCACCTGTTGCTTTCCTCCATCCTGCTTACCTACTCTCTTATGGTTTTTGCCATCTCTTCTGTACAAGTCACATGACACTATGTAAGCTTAGAGCTGATAACCATCCAAACACTACAGCGTGTGAAATGCTTCAAGTATGCTCACACCAGCATGAATACATCTTATAAGCTCTTTATTTCTGAGTTCCTGTCACAGTGGAACTGAACTCATGTCAGGTTAACATTACATACAACATTCAGTGTTGGATAATGATAACCCTTGATGATGGACAGATCACAGAAAACTTGTCCAGGCAGGAAATATGTTGAACTACAAGTTAGAGTTATGATTTAGCAAACCTTTACAATGACATGGGGTTTGAGAAGAGGCCACCACGCCAGTGTCTGGCTCTTATCTCTCATCTTTGAATGCTGGAATCAGGGAAGGTTTCATAGGAATTAGAGGTTACTGGACTCAGCCCCTAACTCCTCATGTCATCTCTAAGGATTTTCTTTCCTGAATCTGGTGGATGAACTAAGTACCAGGAGAAACTGAGATAAGAATATGACAAATGGGCTTCACATGCTCTGTGAGTTGTATCTTGGGTATTTTAAGTTTTGGGGCTAATATCCACTTATCAGTGAGTGCATACCATGTGTGTTCATGAAGAAAGAAGAGCAAAGTGTGGGTGCTGCGGTCCTTCTTAGAAGGAGTAACAAAATACTCATGGGAGCAAATATAGAGACAAAGTGTGGGACAGAAACTGAAGGAGGAGCCATCTGTAGACTGTTCTACCTGGGTATTCATCCCATGTACAGTCACCAAGACAGACACTGATATGGATGGCAGGAAGTGCATGCTGACAGGAGCCTGATATAGCTGTCTCCTTAGAGGTCTTCCAGAGCCTGACATATACAGAGGCAAATGCTCAAGCTAACCACAGAACTGATCATGGGGTTCCCAATGGAGAAATTAGAGAGAAGACTGAAGGAGCTGAAAGGGTTTGTAGCCCCATGAGGAGAGCAACAATAACAACCAACCAGGGCTCCCAGGATATAAACCATCAGCCTGGGAGCACATAAGGAGGAACCCATGGCTCCAGCTGTATATGTAGGGGAGGATGGCCTTGTTGGGCATAGGTGGGAGAGGAGATCCTTGGTCCCATGAAGGCTGGAAGACAAGTGTGGGGAATTCGAGGGTGGGGAGGTAGGAGCGGGGGATAGGTGGTGGCACATCCCCATAGAAGCAGGAGGAGGGAAATGGGATAGGGGTTCCTGGTTGGGGGGGGGAATGGGGTAAGGGAATAACATCTGAATTGTAAATAAAATATCCGATAAAAAATTAATCTAAAAAAATTTATAAAAAGAATATGACAAATGAGAACAGTCAAATCAGGTCAGTAAATGACTACACAATGTGTGGGCAGAGTTCATTATTTTTTATCTCTGTAATCATTCACTCTTGGCCTTTGTTATAGAGTATCAAAATTTTTTAAAGAGAGTTCACTTAAAGGACTACACTCATGATTTAAGTAGATTTAAGTAGACCTGATTCAGTATGTCATAGAAATATTTTAACATTTAATAACATTGAATTATAAGCATACACTTCTATGTATGAGATAGAAATGGTTAAAGCTATCCAAAACATTCAAAAGAGTAGAAGACTAGTATTATTTGGTAGACAGTCTGATTCTCCTCATAAAAACTGGACAGCCAGCCCAGGCTATAACTTAGCCTGTGTACTCCAGAGTCAGAACATACAAAAAGAAGGCTTGAGTGATCTTTTTAGCTCCTTGCCTGCTGCTTCCAGAGCTCTTCTCCAAGCTCAAAGTCATCAATGAGAAAATAAGAGTTTTTTAAAGGATGTTTTGAATTCCTTGTTTCTCAGGGTATAGATAAGGGGGTTCAGAGACAGGGTCACAGTGGTGTACAGAACAGAAATGATCTTGTCCAGGAGCCCAGCAGTTCCCAGGGCTGGCCAGACATAAGTGTATAGAACAGTGGAACAATAAAGGGTGACCACAACCAGGTGGGCAGAGCAGGTGGAGAAGGCATGCTTCTTGCCCTCAGCTGAGCGGATGCGTAGGATGCTGGTGATGATGAAGACATAGGATGTCATAGTCAATAGGAAGTTCAGGCCTGTCAGGAACATGTCTGCAATGATAGTCATAACGTTGTTGATAAAGGTGGGGCTGCAGGACAGCATCAACACAGAAGGGATCTCACAGAAGAAGTGTGTGATGAGATGGGGACCACAGAAGGACAGTGGCAACACCAGACAAGTGAGCACCAAGGAATTGAGAGCTCCAGTGAACCACGCAAAGGTTGCAAGGGCCACACAGGCCCTGCCACTCATGAGGGTGCCATAGTGCAGTGGCCGACAGATTGCAAGGTAGCGGTCATAGGCCATGGCAGAGAAAAGCAGAAGCTCAGAGCCCAGGACCCAGGAGAAGATGAACATCTGTGTGAGGCATCTCCCATAAGAAATGCTGTTCTCTGCCACCAGGCTCTGCAGGACTTTGGGCAAGACGGTCACAGTGCAGATCACATCCATCAGGGCAAGGTTGGCTAGGAAGAAGTACATGGGAGTGTGGAGGTTGGGACTGCTGTGGATGGTTGTGATAATCAGGCCGTTGCCAACTATAGCTGCTATGAACAAGGCAAAGAAGAGGCAGAAGAGGGTATCCTCAACCAAGGGGTCATCAACAAAGCTTTGCAGGATGAACATGGTCACAGCCAACTGGTTTACCGGAGCCATGGGAAGCACTGTATAGATTCAGGATAAGAGTTGTAGCTTGGGCGTCTGATAAAAGAAGTACTGAGATTTATTCTGATTAATTAGCAATTGTTTTAAAACTCAGGTAACAAATTGTAATGAGCAATTTGTTCTAGTATGAAAATAATATTTTAGTTTTATTCTCTTGTGTCATAGGTTAAAGGAAAGAACAAGCCAAGGACAGACCCCATACAGATTCCATGAACTTGTGAACATGAGTTCACCCTGAATATGAGGTTCCTCAGCACGGTATTCTATATATACAACATCTCATCCCACATAGAGGGAAAGAGTTTACTCTATTGCCAGCTGCTAGTCCCAGAGTGTGGGGCATGACATGCAAAACCTTAAAGTAATGACAGACTTTCCAAATATAGGACCAAGTGTGGTCTCTGTGACAATGTGACTTCTCATCCAGGTGACAGCAATGAACCTAGAATTTCCTCTCTTGGAACTATATTCTAACCAGGACAGGAAGCCAAGGAATAGAATTAGACTTATACACAACACAAAAGAGAAATCAGGATTCCCTGAGGGGCCTAGGATGTCTCAAGTTAGACCTTGAGTAACAAAAACTCAGCTGTTCCCAAGCCCAGCTCATGTAAGATTTCCAGAGTGCCATTTAAGGGACTGGAACATTCCTCATAGGACTTCACATTGCTAGTCACTGTCCAGCAAGCATTGAGAACACACATAGCCCTGTATGTTGAGAAAGACCTCTATTAAAAAGACAGGATATGGGGTGACCCAGACTGAGGCCAGCTGTGCTGTGTGTAGAGTCATTCACCACTTCTGACTACTGGACTCTGCCCATTAGGGTGTATTGAAGGATTGGTCACTGGGTGTGCATTAAGAGTCAGATTGTAAGGGCAGACTGACAGAGACTAGTGACAGGACTTTCCAGTGTGGCCTGTCATATGGAGGGCATGTTATGACCAAGCTGCTCTCATCCAACTCTCAAATCTAGCATGAAATGACATTTTGGGTTTCTGAGTAAATCATTTTACATGTCTCCAGAGTAAACTGTTCTAAAACTGAAAGTAGGCCAGGAGAGTCATTTACCAGAGCTCCTAATACAATATGCACCACCACCATTACTCTATACCACAGTGCTCCAGAGGGGTTTGGAGAAGGGGGTGGGGTGTGGATGACTACTGTGCTGTGCTGGCTCTGTTCCCATCTTCCATCCAGCAAACTAAGCTCAATGTAATGATGGTATATCCTGGGCTGGCAGGGCCTCTCCTGCCAGGAGGTTGATCTTCATTCCATGTTTTCAGAAGGCCTCAGACAAGGCTACACACAACCAATAGTTTCTATGTTTCACAAAGAGTTCTACTAGTCACTGGTCAATGGCTAGGCTATGCACATAACGTCCCTGAACACCAAGGATAACAAACCTAGTTGTCAGTTTTAGCAGACAAAATACAGGAAGCTGAGATAAATAGGAACACCCTTACAAAAATATGTTTCAACTCCTAACTAGGAAATCTGGATCTAAACAGTACTTTTTACTGACCTAAAATACAATTTTGTTTGGACTTCTCTGTTTTTTTTCTGGCCACTGAAGTCCACCCAAGTCCATGCATCTTTCTTTTTAATGTATCTTCGAGCCCAGCAACAATTGAGAATGCCCCTGTGTCAGGACATATCTGAGAGATGAACTACCATGTGGACTGCCCTGAGAATATGCTCCCTGCCCACACTTACCTCCAATACTTGCCTTAACGTTACCTGTACAGAGGGATGGGGCGCAGGTTTCTGTTTGTGCTGTTTAAGCTGCCTGGCAAGATAAGAAAAGAATGGAGTCCAGGGTCATTCTTCCTCCTGAGGAAAGTGACCTCTGCATGCTGTTCCCACTGGGATCAGGATGAAATGTTCATGGTACCCCAGAGCAGCAAAGGAGCTGGGCACAGGAATTTTCAGTAGGTTTTACCCCCCAACACTCTCCATCACCCGCTCACCTCCTGTGTGAGAGATTGAACCTTACTGACTCCCTAATTACATAGCACGTGTTCACTATGTCTTTGTGTAGTTGTGAGAAAGACACATGATCCATCTATATGGGGAGAAAATATCTTCATTTCAAATGTCTAAAAGGTCATAAGAAACTTACCTGTATGGCCACAGGCATGAAGTTGAGTGTCCAACAAAGTAACCTGTGGAAAGAAACCTGACAGAGAGAGCAGGACTGGGTGACTGCAGTATTACCTGTTTCTCCAGCCCTTCAGCCCTTTATCTCACTTCTCTGTGATAGCTTTTGGACCTGTTGATCCTTCTTTGTGGATACAAAAACATCCACAGAAACACATCTTTGTTCTTTTGACACTGGATACCCTGTGGCCCTAAAACATCACAGACGCTATAAATAAATCTCTTGATTTAACAGCTGACAGGAAGGAAGAGACACAGCCAACTTAAGCAGCAAAACACATTAAGAAGTTTTGGAACTAGCAATATTTTCCAGACAAGTCCCTAAGACTGACATAGGTTGGTTATTTCTGCCTAGAGACATGCATCTGGACCCTATAAAGGAGGGGCATCTAGGTCATGTCCTCACCACACCATCTAGACTGCAAGGATGTCTTAGTCCTGAGTGGTACAGAGATGTCTGCTTACTTCAGGTAATCCTGGCTTAAATCTAGGCAACTTTGCCTGTATGATGCAACCCAAGGCAGCCATGGCCCCTGGGATGCCTGCCCCAGGGTCCTGGCTGAGGTGGCTTTGCAACTACCTATCAAGTCTACCATAGAAAGAGAAAGTGAGGAGCTGGGTCCCAAGGGCAGATGGGAAGGGCACAGGTGTCTTGAGGAGTTTCTGCTTCCTGTGGCAGGAAGCCAGGTGCTTTCCCAGCAGGATTTCTTTCTTCCCATTCAAATCTCGTTTGGAAAGAATAGGGGAAGGAACAGGGTCAGGTCTTTATTAGCTAAAGTTCACCAGGAAAGGACAACATACTCGTTGCATCCTGGCCTTGGCAGACAGGGATTGAGTACCAGTGTAGGCTAGAAGAGGTCAGAACCAAGATGACTGGCTGCCCTGTTGTGAGCCTTGGCCCCCCAGGAGCTGTGAGGTATTGGGCACTCGTTCAGACTCTTGCTACAAAAGAGTAACTACTCCTAAATGCGCTAGCCATGTCCCTTCAAATAGACTCATCTCTCCAATTTAGGGTCTCACATTTGTTTTGTTTTGAGGAGCCCATCAGAGATGGCCACTAAGACACAGTGGATAGCCAACTGAATGTCTTTGTTCCTGCTGGCTATGAGTACATTCAGGTATTTGGGACCCAAGTGTAGCATAGAGTGTTTAGAATAAGGAGTACTTGAAGGCAAAAACCACATCCTGGTATCTCACTCAGCAGATGGGGGGCAGGAGGTGTGTTGCACAGGCAAGCAGTTTAACAGAAGCCAAAAATAACTTAGCTGAGTCATCTTCACCTTGTGTTCCTAGAACAGAGGTGGGTAATTTTTCACAGGGCTTCCCACCAAGAAGATCATTCTAGTCAAACTTTTGCTAAGGCTTCTAGTCAAATGGCCTTAGCAAAAATATAAGATGAAGGATCTTCTGCATTGCCATGCATCTTGCCCTGTGACATTCCCCACTGGTGCTACGGGCATGAGTTAAATTATTGACTCATCCTGTTCTGCTGTGTGGGCCGTAGGTCCTAAGGGCCAGTAGCTTATCTGAGTTTATTCTCTCTTTTTATGTAGTTATCCATGCAGTTGAGGATGCAGGATCCCACTGTTAGCCTGATCAGGATAAGAATCAGTGTTCTGGCTAATGCTGACAGTATGGTGGTCAGCCATGGGAACTAGATAAACAGAGATTGACAATTATTTGATCTATACTTCCTTTCTCCCTTTCTTTGAGGTTTTCCTTGACAATGGCAAGGTTTTCCCTAATTACCCCGATTGGCTGGCATAGAAACAGCAGGTTTCTCCCAAAGCTACGCATAAGCTCTTCAGTTTAGCACAATGAATCCTGTTGCTAAAGAGTCCACTTATTTTTCTAGTCTGAATGTGGAGTCTCTGATATCCCTAACTCCTAGCCTACTGGTTTACTTAATTCTCCAACGTTTTGATCACCAACTATGAGTGTCAGTGTTCCTATGGCTTTTGCACTTAAGGTCGGTGAACATCTTATCCCATTCTGGATGCTGCCATTTGGTCCTTTTGAAAGTGTCCTTTGCCTTACAGAAGCTTTTCAGTTTTATGAAGTCACATCTGTAAATTGATTCTCTTAGTGCCTATGCTATTCATTCAAGTTTATTCCCTACTTTTTTTTTATTCTACTAGATTTAGTGTATCTGTTTTGTAGTAGTAGTAGTTGTTGTTGTTGTTGAGGTCTTTGATCCACTTGGACTAGAGTTTTGTGTGTGTGTGGGTAATAAATATGTATCTATTTGTATTCTTCTACATGCAGCCATCCAATTAGACCAGTACCATTTGTCAAAGATGTTTTCTTTTTTCCATGCTATGATTTTGTTTGTCAAAAATTGAGTGTCCATAAGTATGTGGGTTTCTTGCTGGGCCTTTGATTGGATTTCAGTAATCAACCTGTCTGTTTCTACAGCAATACCTTGCAGCTTTTATTACTATTGCTCTGTAGTATAGCTTGACGTCATGGATTGTGATACTTTCAGAAGTTCTTTTATTGTACAGTATTATTTTGGTTATCCTGGGTTTGTTGTTTTTCCCATAGGAAGTTGAGAATTGTTCTTTAAACGTCTATAAAGAATTGTGTTGGGATTTTGATGGGAACTGTATTGGATCTGTAGATTGCTTTTGGTAGGATGGCCATTTTCACTATGATAATCCTACCATTGGGTGCTCTTTCGATTTTCTGGTATCTTATTTGATTTCTTTCTTCTGAGACATGAAGTTTTGTCATACAGGCCGTTCACTTGCTTGGTTATAGTTACACCAAGATATTTCGTATTATCTCTGGCTATTGTGAAAGGTGTTGTTTCCCTGATTTCTTTCTCAGCCAGTTTATCATCTGTGCAAAAGAGGGCTACTGATTTTTTCGATTTAATATTTTTTTATCCAACCACATTGCTAAAGGTGTTTATCTGCTGTAGAAGTTCTATGGTAGAATTTTGGGAGTCACTTAATGTATACTATCTTATCATCTGCAAATAGTGATGCTTTGACTTCTTTTCTAATTTGTTTCTCTTTGATCTCCTTTAGTTGTCTTATTGCTCTAACTAGAACTTCAAGTACTAACTATACTGAAGCAATACAGAGACCGGGGACAGTCTTGCCTTGTCCCCAATTTTAGTGGAAGTGCTTAAGTTTCCTTTCATTTAGTTTGATGTTGGCAATTTGACTTGCTGTATACTGTCTTTATTGTGTTTCTGTATGTGACTTTTAACTAACATAAATGGGTGTTGGATTTTGTCAAAAGCCTTTTCAGCAACTAATGAGATAATCATGTGTTTTTTTTTTCTTTCAGTTTGTTTATAGGGTGGATTATGCTGACTGATTTTTGTATATGGAAACAAGCTGGAGTGGCCATTCTGATAACTAATAAAATAGGCTTTCAACCAAAACTAATGGAAAAAGATGTGAAAGGGCTTCATATTCATGAAAGGAAATATCCATCAAAAGAATGCCTAAATTCTGAATATCTATGCCCCAAATGCAAGGGTACTCACATTCATAAAAGAAAGCTTACTAAAGCCTAAATCACAAACTGAACTCCACACATTAAGAGTGGGAGACTGCAACACCCTACTTTCACCAATGGACAGATCCATCAAGACAAAAACTAAACAGAAAAATAATAAAACTAACAGGGGTTTTGAATCAAATGGACCTAACAGATATCTATAAAATTTTTCACTCAAACACAAAAGAATATATACTTACATACAGCACTGTATGGAACCTCTCCCAAAGTTAACCATATATATTCAGTCACAAAGAAAGCCTCCACAGATACAAGAAGATTGAAATAAACCCTTTCATCTTTATGGGTTAATGATTTTGGGTTTCAAAGTCCAGGTGATAGTCCATCTGTAATCATCCTCTCTTAATTGGTAATGATGAATCCAGCAGATAACACCAGCCATTTTCAGAGCATGGTAAGGATAACTTAGCAGGATCCCTTCCATCAAAGTTCCAGAATCTGGGTATGGATCCTCTTTATCCAAACCAAGTTTCTTGTCTGGAACTTTTGGGTAGGTTTGGAGGTAGGAAATGTCACAATTCCGTTCTCAGTAAGGTCAATAGCCTGATGAGCTTCCTGCAAAGTCTGCAAGAACCTGACAAGGGACTGATTAGACATTTCTGCCAGGGGATGATGAGAGGTGGTCCATAAAACATAACTTAAATCCAGCAAACAGCACCCTTTACCACCATGGTCTCTGCATCAGCTCCTACCTCCAGGTTCCTGCCATGCTTGAGTTCCTGTCCTGATTTCTTTCCATGATGGGCTACAATATAGAAGTGTAAGTCAAATAAATCCTTTTCTCCTTAAACTTGTTTTTGGTTTGGTTTCACCACAACAATAGAAACCCTAACTAAAATAATTAGTATTATAATACCGACTGGGTGGGGTGGGTGAGAAGGACCACTCTATTTGACCCTCTGCCTCTAGTAATGTCCTACTGTCCAGCTCCAGAGACAACTTCCTATTTTCCAGCCATCTTTCTTTGTCATCAGCTGTACACAGAGTGGCTCCAACTGCTGGCAATCATCTCAAGTCAGCTGGTGTGTACCAAACAGTTTCCAACAGGCTGATAAGGACCTGTAGCTTCTCTGAAAAAGAAGGGTTTTAGGTCTTCCAATTCTATAAATCACTGGTGAGAAGGGGGTATACATCAAAAAATGGGATGGGGGTTCTTTTCTCTCCCTCTTCTTCCTGTTGTCTGTAATGGGATCCCAGCTCTACCCTCAAAGGGAACATAGATGATGGTCCTAAAACCTCAGAGAAAGCCTTTCTGACCTCCCCTTAGGAAGATCAGAGCAGCTTCTATGTCCAATGAAAAGAAAAGGAATCCTTTAATAAGCTAAAGGGATTGACACTATGACACTTGTCTATGGTCAGTTTTTACACTATTTGCTCATGAGACTTTTGCACTTCTAGGATATGCTGATGTAATTGGGTCACATCCATACTGCTGTTATTGTGTTCCAAACACCCAGGAGAGGGGCCCCAATTAATTTCCAATTAAATCTGCTCTCATAAAGAGTTTCTTTCACACATATGTGCTGATAGCCCATGTAACATTAAATCTTGCCTTAAATAGTTGGGAGATGTGGACTTCCATGAATAGTTGAGCAGAGACAATTGACGTGGAAGTCATAGGAGTAGACTGTCTGTCTCCTCCTGTGGCAGAACTTTAGCAAAACCATTGTATCTGGCAAGAATTCTGGAGCGATGGCATCTGGGCTTTGAAGTAGCCTTTTTGTTGGTGATTGTTATCTGAGATTTCATGGGCTCCTTCCTTTGAAGGATTCTCAGAGCCTTCGAGTAAGTTAGTCTGGAGACATGCCTAAGGGAATGGGAGGCAGAAAGAAACAGGAGTCTGACCTTTAACAGATATGGCTGTGTTTATTAACACAGAGCAAGAGGAAGCCTCTCTCTCATGGGAAGTTGAAGGGTCTGCCAGGGGAATAAGCTAGCTGTGAACCTTTAAAGCATCACAGTGAGGAGCTTGAGAGTGAACACACTGTTGAAGCCATAGCTTATATTTCTCTCTCATACGTTTTCTTTCCTGAAGTTGTTTACCTAAGGTGAGACAGGCTGTCTCAGCAGACTTTCCTTCCCAGGATGATCAAGCTGTAATTTTGTAGGAATCTTCTTTTAAGTCTGAGGAACTCTATTATTCCAAGTCCTAAAAGGGTATAAAAATGAGGCTAAGGCTGTAGATCCTTTCTTAGCTGTTTCCTCCTGGGGAAGGTCTTGTTCAGGGTCCATTGAAGAGGGGCTCCTCTGGTCACAGAGCGGAAGTGTTATAACTTGATCATCTGTGATGGATTTTGTGATTGCTACCCCTTTTTTTTCTTGAAGGGATATTGGAGAAAATAATCATTAGAAGGCTATAATCAGATGATTTGGTTACAGAGTAAAATTGAGAGATTAAAAAAAATTGAACAGAAGCTGGGAGGTGATAACTGTACAACCCTTGTCAGGCATAGGTGGGAGAGGAGATCCTTGGTCCCATGAAGGCTAAACACTGAGTCGGGGGGGGGGGAATTCGAGGGTGGGGAGGTGGGAGTTGGGGGGTAAGTGGGGGCACATTCTCATAGAAACAGGAGGCAGGATGGGATAGGAGGTTCCTGGGTGGTGAAGGGAATGGAGTAAGGGATAAAATCTGAAATGTAAATATTAATATCCAATAAAAAACCCTCAATATCTAAAGTCACAATTTAAAAGAGAAATGGGTTCCTATTAAGTCACTTTATAGACTTGTCTAGCAAAGTTCCAAAGACACCACTTGGATATTTTGAATAATTTCAAATTTGATGACAAAGTATCTGGCAGCCTTCTTTAATCAGGGAACATGGGTAATTAGAATATGGACTCTGAAATTAGGTATTGCTGAGAGGAAGAATTAAAGACCAGGGTAAAGGGTACAGCCAGTTGGAACTAGCATGCAAATTCCAAACCAGTTGAATGGTAGCTTAAGTATGAGGTTCTCCTGTTCAGAACATGTTCATATATCAGTTTGGTATATACTGGGTGGTAGAGTGCTATTTGCCTCTGTGTTGTTTAGACATGTAGAATGTGAGTGCAGACTGTGAGCTCCTCTAGTGGACAAGAGAATTCACAGCCACATGTCACATGAGACTGGAAGAAAGTAATTCATCTTTTCTGTAGATAAGAAGGAGACTGTTCTAATTTGGCCTACACAGCTGGAGCTGGCTGTGCCTACACAGCCAGAGACAGAAGAAGCAGATTTTTGACAGGTCTTATTTCCCCAAACTTCTTACCCTGGAATGAGGCTATCATGTAACTTATTCTGTAGAATCATTTTATCCAAGGGAACTACTTGGGCAGGAAGACATTATGCCATGCAATTATATTGTAAATTTAACTTGTTTTACTTTAAGAATAAAATCTTTGTAACTAGCTTTTATAAATATACCCAATTTTGAATATTATCTGATATTAAATAACTTTCAGTTTACTTTGAACTTGTTTAGAGTTACTTGATTTAGACTTGACTCTGACAATATAGACAGAAGACTATATAATAGGGAATATAAATTGGTCTCTCCCTCTAAGCTTGTTTCTGTAAATGAATTACATGTCTACTGAACATGACCACAAATATAGTTCTGAGCACATTAAATAATTTAATCATTTATCTGACTGAAGTGGAAGTTTCTAGATATGTCAGGTGACATAGACTCATGTGGTGTTTTGCTGAGGCAAGACCCATGGAAGGACACATGATGTTTGGAGAGAGTATAAATAGAACTCAGTGGACAGTGACAGTGTGCTTGCATAGCTAGCTTTGCAATGCTTTGTTGGATGCATCTTTGCTGGTCTTCACTTCATTGACAGAGGCACAACAGAGAACTTTTCCTGGCATCTCAGCTGGTACTGGTCACTGCTGCTGACTTGTGCTGATTCAGTGATGGAGGCCTGGCAGTTTCTGCTAGATTTTGCCACTGCTGCTGCTAAGGCTATAGTTGCTCTCCACAAACTGATGACAAGGGTCTATTGCTGAAGACAACAGCTATGTAAGTCATTGAAGATGGAAAAGTCAAGCTGTACCTAGCTAGAGCCTTCACCCCTACTTGGCAGTAGCCTGAGTGGTGTGGGTGTGTGTGAGGATGGGGGTGAGTTCTATGGGTCACTCTTGGCCAACAACTCAGTCAGTTGTAACACATTCCTGGCACTGGAGGTTTAACTTGATGGGAAGAGAGGACTAGTTGAGGCTTTTTCACCCTTATTTTGTGATTATTCTATTTAGATTCTTTCCATTTATGTATTATTTTAAGAAGTTTCTACTGCAGTAGATTTCCAGACGACCCTTCAAATCTTCCTCAGTGTTAGCTGTCATTCCTGCTATCCCCCTCTCTCCACCTTCCCTACATGAAACTCTACATGCTACCAGAGGAGAAATATCAACACCAAGTCAGCTCCAAATTTTTCAATCTATGATGACTTTTGTGTATAATAGGCTGTTGCAATAGCAGCATAAAAGTTGTGGAAGTAACCAGTCACTGCCTGCTTGGATTTAAGGTCCATTTCATGAGATGAAACCCATGCCTGGCATTGATCAGGTGACCAAGAACTTGAGACTAGACAATCTTTAAACCCAGAAAAGACCCAATACAACTGTTCTGATAAAAATATATAACAGTAAAATGATTCCTAATGACATTATGCTATAACTGTAGTCAGTGTCTTGCTCACCCAACATTAGAGAAAATTTCTCTTTCTCAAGACAGGAACTAATAGACCCACAACCAGATAATGTGCTGAGAGTAAGAAATCTTGGAACAGTCAATCTATAGAGTGAAAAATTATAAAGACCATTTTATGAAATATATATAGGCTTTTCCTTTACCCTGAGCAAAAGAATGCAGTCTCCAGAAGGTGGAACTGAATGTAAGATTTCAGGCCTTCATTGCCCCAAGATATTCCGGGTGGAGGGCATTATCCTTGAATCAGAGGACACTTGCTGGATTACGTTACTCAAGCCTCAGGGAAAAGAACCCACCTGTGGGTGTGAAAAGCCCAAAGCAGGAAGACACATTCCTGACCACAAAAAGATGCAAGTCACCTAGGTGGGACTGCGACCGGAGCAAGTGAGAAATAGTTTAACCTGAAATAGTCGGTAATATCATGGTAAGATTACATTCTTGAGAAGAATGAGTGTGCAGAGTGATTTTCACATGATCCTGTATCATTTAGGTTTGGGCTCCTCTGGAATGTTTCGCTATTCTTATATTATGTATCCTTGACAATCCCTCACCCCCCTTCCCACTGCCCTGGTTTGTGGTTTAAAAACCCTCCTCAGACTGACTGGCTTTGTCAAACTGTACTCCTACACGAGTGTGCAGTTTGAACGCTGGCTGCCAGCTTTCTTCCCTAATAAATCTCTGCTGATTGCATCCAGGTATGGTGTCTTGGAGTTTGTGGGTGTTCACGACTTCCCGAGACTTGAGTAAGGGTCTCCCGAATTTGGGGGTCTTAAAATCTTATATGGGATGTCTCTACCAAATCCTTTCCACTAGGGCTCAGGGAACTATGGAAAAGGAGGTGGAAAGGTGGTAAGAGTGACTATGGAAAAAAGACATTAAGATAACAGTTACAATACAGATACAGTAGGACTGGTGCACATATGAATTCAGAGACTGTGGCAGCACATGCAGGCCTGTACAGGCGCAAGCCAGGTAGGGACCCAGCACTGAGAGAAGTGAACATGAGACCCCATCCCTAAGCCAGAAGCTATCTTCAACCTGACAATGTATCCAAGTGCTGACAACCACTTGAAAAGGAAGAATTCATTTTCTTTATTGGACTCTCAGTGAGTGTACAAACTAAACTTGAGGGAGGCCCCCTGGCCAACAGTAAATAAGCAACACAACATAAATTTAATAGTGATTTTAGAGGTGATTTGCCTCATTGCTTTGTTTGAGCCTTAAAAACAAACAACAAAAACTAACTTGTTCTTTACTTATCTATAACAGTCTGATTTTGTGTTTCTGTGGGTTTTGTGTGTATATATGTATGTCTCTGGGTGTAAATGTGCTTCTTGTGATTTTTATAAAAGTTTATTTTCAAGAAAAAAAGAAAAAGAAGACAAAAATGAATGGAAGGACAGAGAAGAGGGAGGGGCAGAGAGAGAAGAGAGTGAGTTTAATTTTTAGGGCTTGGTGACTCAAAGTATGACATCCTGTACTATCCCATTTGGGCCTCATATAAAGTCTTCTCCTTGAAGTTGGTAGGTAGTTAATTACTCTTCTATGGGTGAAGACGGGCTTCCAAAACATGAAGTGGTACCCTGTGACTGTGTGAAGCTCAAAGCTAGATACAGTCTTGAACCTACAGTTAGGCATTCTAATCACCTTACATGATATAAGGATTTCAAACATAGCTGGCAAAATGACTTGCTAGAAACAGAGCTGAAAAATCTACTAACACCATACTGATTTGCTGATACATTGGTCTGCAAAGTACTGCTGTAGACTCTCCTTCAGGATGTAAACAGAACTAATCCTGGTTTTGTTGACATTCACAGAACAGAATCAGGAAGACTAGACCTCCCTTTCATCAGCACCATTCTGTCTTTGGTTGCTGTTTTCCTGTAGAGAGCACAAGGTCCTTGTTCTCACAGATGAGCACTAGGGTAACAGAAATGTTAAACATTCAGTGTCATCTCAATGAGGGAAATGTAGACTTGTTTACTACCCATAATGCTGGGAATGGATGTGCTTGATAGCCTGGTGATTTGTGCTCTCCGTAGAACCAGGCCAAATCTGAGTTCCCCAGGCTCTTATGTTTATTCCAGACTCTTCCTTCCCAGACCTTTATCTTCAGCATTGTTTCACAGCCAATAGAACTCACACATGTGGGAGATGTCACATGTACTCAGGTGACCTCTATAGGGCCATGCCACTTGTGATTCACATAGACTTTGATGTTTCTCTCAGTCATTCTCCCTAGTCCCTTATCTTGAGTACTGTTTCTCAGTCAACAGAACTCATCATTATTGGAAGAGGCCATATGTACTTTGTCAGGAGTTTCAATGTAAACAAGCCTTAAGCTTTGTTGTACATGTAGATTGAGTTAATTATCATCAGAAAACTTTTCCCCCAAATTGTGCTGTGCTTAAATATGCCTTCAATAGAACTGCCTGGTGTCAGACTGTAGAAGTTTGAAACCACGCTGGCTACCAAGGTCTGTTGAATCACATTTTCTTCTTGCTGCACACTCCTCTGGCCTGGAGTTTGCAGAAATCCCACAACTTGTTTAATAATTAATGCTGTTATCAATAGCCTGTATTTATTGTCTATGTTTAGAAATGCAAAATAAATGTGTCTATTAATATTGACATGGAAAGATCTCATTACAAAAAATCAACAATATGAAAGATCAAACAAGTTTCTTCTCTAGAAAATATACCTGTCCTGTAGAAATGTTTCTTAGTGAGAATTACCTGGATGGTTCCTAGGACATAGATTTGAAAAATAAACAAATGAGCACAACACATAAAGGACTCAGACAAGACTGTCAGCAAGGGCTGCTTCTGGATGCATTCAATCACAGTCTAAATTCCCTCTTGTCTATGTTTTCTACTTTCACTAGAATTCACGACATACTTATAATGAAAATTACCTCTTCCAGGGATGGAGAAATGAAAGGCAATGGAAACCAGGTTAAAGCACATTATTAGGGATCCCTGAGCTGGGTCTTCATACTTGGCATGGACACTTCCCTTAGCACAGATTGTCCTCTATATTCCAGACACTGTAGGGACCACACTCATACAGACTTCTGTACTCACATTTACCTCTGAAAGTGCATCCTGCAGCTTCTTGCCCATGGAGATCGGAATAGCAAGGCAGGCACAGTAAAGATTCTTAGGAGTCTAAACTCTTATACTGAGTTCATACCATGTGTGTCTTTCTGGGTCTGAGTTACCTCACTCAGGATGATATTTTTTAGTTCCATTTATTTGTCTGCAAAATTTCTGATTTTCTTGTATTTAATAGCTAAGTAGAATTCCATTGTATAAATGGACCACTTTTGTTTGTCTTTTTTTTTTTTTTTTAGTTGAGGGACATCTAGGTTGCTTCCAGTTTTGGTGTTATTATGAATAAAGCTGCTATAAAGATAGAGGAACAAGTGTCTTTGTGATATGGTGGAGTGTCCTTTGTGTATTTTCCCAGGAATGGTATAGCTGGGTCTTGAAGTAGAACTATTCCCAATTTTTATGTACTCACTTAAAAGTGGATATTAGCCATAAAGTACAGGATAACCAGGCTACAATCCACAGACTGATAGGTCCTAAGTATCAAGGAATGTCCAAAGAGAGATGCTTGGATCTCACTCAAAAGGGGAGATAAAATAGATATCTAAAATAATTGGAGGGAGGGAACTGGGTGAAAAGAGGGTTAGGGAGGGGAATAGGGGTGAGGGTTAAGAGTGGAGAGGTGGAAGAAGAGAGACCAGAAATCAATGGGGAGTCATCTCTGGGACAGGGGAGGCTTCTGGGAATCTATGGGGGTGATCCTAGCCTCTACCAGATGGAGATATGGAGCCTGAATGGGTCACCTCCAGTAACTAGGTGAGACTTCCAGTGAAGGAAAGTGGACACAACCCTACCTACAAAATCTCTGACCCAAACTTTGTTCTGTCTACAAGAAGTACAAGGGATAAAGATACAGCAGAGATCTAGGGAATTCCCAACCAATGACTGGCCCAACTTGAGATCCACTCCATGGGAGAGAGACAACCCTTGACACTCAAAGTATGGCATCCTGTACTATCCCATTTGGGCCTCATATGAAGCCTTCTCCTTGAAGTTGGTAGGTAGTTAATTACTCTTCTATGGGTGAAGGTGGGCTTCCAAAATATGAAGTGGTGCCCTGAGACACACACACACACACACACACACACACACACACACACACACACAGAGAGAGAGAGAGAGAGAGAGAGAAAGAGAGAGAGAGAGACTATTATTAAAAGCCACAACTGATCAAAATACAGAAACCAATTGACTGTGAGGTGCTCAGTCGTAATGAATGCTGCTATAACTCAACCCCACACCTAAGTCTCGAGGAACATTGGGGAAGAAGGATTGGAACAATTATGACCCAGAGGATGAAGATATCTGCTGTAATATTGTGCCTTCTATATATGGCAGGGAAGCTGTACCTACAAACCCTCGAGAATAAGGTTACTTAAACAAGACCTGAACAATGACAACTCCAGTTGTCATGCTAACATGGATGGTGGGAATCTGAGGAGAGACAGGCAATCAGTGACTGCTGAGAGGGAGAATCAGTTTTCTCCATGGGCTAGCTTCCAATTGGTTGTCCAATACTAAGTGGTCAGCTCTAAATGCATATAAATGTGCATGTTGTATTTATATATTTATTCATATCTATGTAACAATGATAACAATAAAACAAAGCCATAAAGTTGAAGAGGCATAAAAAGGGCTGAAGGGATGAGGGTGGATTGGCAGAAATACCATATACATAAATGATATTTAAAACAAATTTTCAAAAAATACAAAAATTAACTAACTAATCAAACCATTATTGAAAGAAGAATAAAACCAACATTGAAAGGAACAGGGATCAACCAGGAAGAGGAAGAGAGGTTAACAGCCACGAGAGTTTAGCATGTGAACCTGAGACAGCCTAACCTAGAAGAGAGGATTTGCATGGGGCATTATGGGTTTCTGAAGAAGTGACCAGCTCCTGAAGGACAGCAGCCCTGTTCCCTCTCACAGTTTCCTTTCTGGCTACATCCTCTGAAACAACATGCCCCAAGCACACAGCACCCTTGCTGCATTACCTCACAGTGGAAATTGCAAGGCCCTGACACCAAAACTGCTCAAGCATCTAGCAAACTTCTGCTGACGCCCTCCTGGATGATGCCACGTTGGCCAGGGAAGCTGCAGATTAGCATTGTTCATGCAGAGTAGACAGAATGGAAGGCAGAGGTAGGCCTTACCTCCTCACACATGCCCACAGCATGGCAAGATCTCCTCACACATGCCCACAGCATGGCAAGATCTCCTCACACATGCGCACAGCATGGCAAGATCTCCTCACACATGCGCACAGCATGGCAAGGTCTCCTCACACATGCGCACAGCATGGCAAGAGCCTGCACCAGAAATCTCTTTCAAAAGTACTAAAAAGTGGACGGAATCTTTTTTTTTTTTTTTAAGATATTCTACTTATAAGACAGAGCAATTGTTCTAAAACCTCCAGACCACTTTACAGCCCCAAGTGTCCTACCTAAATGCTAGCCACAACCAAGACTGAGTAGCCTTTGTGGATAAAATGACAATATGAGCACAAAGCAGTGTCTACCTAGACAGAGCTCCTGGCTCCTTCTGACTGCTACAAGCAGAGAGGGCTAGGAATACGCCACACCCACATTTGATGCTTCCTGAGGATTTGCTGAACAGCCACGTGGTCCCAGGGCTTCCCTATGAAGTACAGCAGTCCAACAATTGTCTCTTATGGTTCAACTAAATGTGTCCTCAGAAAAAGGAACAGAGAACTCTACCAAACCTGTGATCCCCCAGTCCAGCAGGGCTGAAGGCAGTGGTTGCTGGCACAGGCTCAAGAGCAAGACAGAAGTCTTCGGAGTGCAACTTTGACATCCTTGTTCCTCAGAGTATAAATGAGGGGGTTCAAGGTGGGTGCCACCGAGGTGTAGATGATGGACACCACCTTGTCCTTGTTCAGTGAGTAGCTGGATGAAGGGCGAATGTAAGTGTAGATGACAGTGGAGTAGTACATGGTGACCACAATGAGGTGTGCAGAGCAGGTGGAAAAGGCCCGTTGCTTGCCCTCAGCTGAGCGTATCTTCAGGATGCTGGCCACAATGAAGCCATAGGAGAGGATGATCACAGAGAAATTCCCTACAGCCAGGAACACATCCGCAGCAAAGGCCATGGCCTCGTTCAGTTGTGTTGGAGCACAGGAGAGCTTCAACAGCGGGGGAATCTCACAGAAGAAGTGCTCTATCACATTGGAACTGCAGAATGGTAGTCGCAGCACCAGGCTTGTGTTTATGCTGGTGTTAGTCAGGCTGATGGTCCAGACAATGCCAGCTAGGAATGCACACACCCTGGGTCCCATCCAGGTACTGTAGTGCAGGGGACAGCAGATGGCCACAAAGCGGTCATAGGCCATAGCTGAGAAGAGCAGAAGCTCTGCCCCTAGGGACCATGTGAAGAAGAAGAGCTGAGCCATGCAGCCCCCATAAGAGATGGTCCTTCCCCCCACCATGGTGTCCAGTAGCTTGGGTAGGATGGTGGAGGTGCAAAGGATGTCCACCATGGCCAAGTTGACCAGAAAGAAGTACATGGGGGTATGCAGGGCTGGGCTGGCACTGATTGTCACCATAATGAGCAGGTTTCCTGAGACTGCAGCCATGTATAGGCAGAAGAAGCTAAGGAGAAGTGGTATCCGAAGGTGAGGCATTTCTGAGAATCCCAGGATGAGGAACTCAGTGACCAGTGTCCTATTCATCACAGAGCTGGGGAGACCTCAGGATCCAGGAGCAGTGGGTTTTCTGTGGCAGCTCTGATAGGATCTGAAGATGAAAGACTTGGTCTAGTTCCAGTTTGTGCTAACAACCCAACCCAAATGTAGCGAAACTCACCTAGAGCCCAAAGCTCAGTATTACATGGAATAAGAATAGAACTCTGTGCCAGCCAACACTGTAGACATCATTCTATGTGCAAAGCTTCTAGGAGACTGATGTAGCCACTCATAAACCTTAGAGATTCAGGATCTTCCTTTACTGGGAGGGTTCTTTCCCAAGACTTTAGGGAGTATGAAGTAGGGGCAGGAATATTCCATGGGGTGAAAATATGTGTGTCCTGGTAACAGGGATAAGTATGATTACTTTCTTTCCCTTCAAGATCTCAGACAGTGGGTGGGAATAGGGAAGAAAGGAGGAAGAATGGCAAAATGTCCCTCAGATGGCTGTGTAAAACAGCGTCAACCAGTCTTTACAGGTGACTGGTGCACTCACCTATACAAACTGTAGTCATTCATGTGTATGTCATCGAAGCTGGGTGATTGAAGGCTTTAAAGTAGGACACTTAAGTAGGGAACCAGGCAAGACTGAGCCCTGTGTCACCCCTGTAGCCACACAGTCACATGTTTGTGTCAGAGGTAAAAGTCTGCAGCTGAATTTTAAAAGCCTTAAACAGAGTATGCTAAGATACGTAAGAGCCAACCTCCAAGAGATAAGGTCAGGACAGACTATATAAACCATTGATTAAGTTTACAAGTACTGGAGCTCAATGTTTATATTTGCAAATAATTCACTAGATCCTCTCTGTTTAAGAAAGATTTTAATTGTTTTCATGCACCTGTATCAAGCTAACTTCATACAAATAATTTACTGATTTGGGCTTGGGCCTCAACACTCTCTATCTGCATTAGAATTCTGAGATATGAATGAATATTTCAAGGTTGTGTCCCTGTAGGGGTGCTCAGAAAGTAGTAGGCCCCATTGCCCCATGGAGTGGCACAGGAGATGCTATATATTTCAATGTGAGTTCTGAGAATGGGGTACAAGGAAAGAAAGAAAAAGAGGTGAGGGTAGAAAGACACAGAGAGATAGGAGGACAAAGACAGAAGCACAGGGACAGGAAGGCAGGTGAGACAAAAGTAAGGAGTGACAGAAGTAGATATGTGGCACCCCCCCACACACACACACAGTGTAGTGATAGATATAGGAGCAAAGAAAGAGAAACAGGAAGACACAGAGAAACAAAAACTGCAAGACAAAAAATAGAAAACAGAGACAGAGTCAAAGAAACATACAGAAAGAGAGAGACAGACAGAGACAGGGAAAGGCAGAGAGACACACAGAAGGGCAGAGAGGCACAGAAATTAGGGAGCTACAGGGAGGCTCAGAGAGGAGATCATGCTATGATTTTTCCAACTTGTTCATTTGTTTTCAGATGCTTACAGAATTTTCTTGAAAATGTCAGCTTAAATGATCCCATACACCTGGGATCACACAGTTAAATTCAATAATCCAAACTTATTGCAAAACGTTGTCATTAATAATTAACACATGTACATTCACAATCAATACAAAACTCACACGATAGGCCTATGGCAAGAATCTTCCAAAGTGTCCTCTCCAGAAACTTGTTTCTCAGCACCACACAGACAGACAGTCAGATAGACAGACAGAGAAATCACATGTGCACACAGGTGCATGTGTGCACAGACAAAGACACAGAGAGAGGTAACCATCAGCATTCATTAGAAAACAGAATCAGATAAAATTAAAAACTTCTAAAGAGCAAATGGTGACATTTCTAAGTACAGAGGGGATATTAAGATGTCTGTGTGAGGACCAGGGGCCCTGCATCCTCTATTATAGAAGAGACAAGTACTCACAGGGAGAAGCCAGGCCCTGAGAGACCAATTAGGCAGAACCACACCAGCTTCCTAAGCAGGACTGGCTGGGGAGATGACCAAGCCTCTTCTCAGGCAATACAACACACTTGTAGGACTGGTGACACAAGAGCATCTTGTCTGTTCTGCTACCCAGGGACTTGCCATCTACCAATATCACCAGTGGCAGCAGAGGGTAGAGGGAGCACTCAGGCAGATCAGGGGACAACGTTTGTGCCTTGGACAATTAACTCCCCAAAACACATTTCTTCTAGTCTCAAAGAGCCCCTCATCCAGATAGAAACACTTGAGAGGCCAACGTCAGAGCACTTTCCCCAGCCCTGTCTGCTGCCCTCTGGCACAGTCACTGGTCACAATGCAGTTTCATCTCCTCTAAGTGGATAATGTCCTCGGGCTGTACAGTTGTCAGAATTCTGCTCCTTCATGTCCACTTTCCTCACCCAGTGAGCAAGAGCAAACTTCACCTAAGCACGAACATCCCATCCCAGACCTGAAGTGACCCGCCCTTAGCAAATGGTGCTAGACTAGTGCTGGTCTGGGTCCAGGAAGCTTCTCTCTCCCCAGAAAGGTCACATGACTGCTGTGGCCTTCAGGGGCATGAACCATTTTATGTTGGAACATGGCTAGCTGATTCTTCTACAGTCAGGGCAAACTACAGGCCTTGTATGACACCTGGGCTCTGGGCAAGGCACCTCTCCAGGCTGGGGCTGGACTTTGACATAAACTCCCCTTGCCTCAGTAATCAGATCCATGCCTTAATTGTCTTCCTAGATTCAGAGGCTCAATCACATCTCACTGAACTGCTTACAGGAATAAGGACTGGCGTATTAGTCCACCATCTTCCTCCAGCCCTTTCCTGCTTCTGTCTACTCCACATTCTCCACATAACCAATAATCACTGACATGTAGACATTGAATCCTGTGCACATGATTCCAGCCTGTGGTCCAGCCATCTATATGGTTAATCACAATTTTCTGGTCATAGCCATGAACAGGTCCCAAAGCAATCTGGGAGTAGTGCTGGGATTGCCTCCCTAGCACCCTCCCTACTCTACAAACTAGCATGAGGCATGGCCAGCACAGTGTGGGACAGGCTGCATTACTCTACAAACTAGCATGGGGCATGGCCAGCACAGTGTGGGACAGGCTGCATTAGTGGTGCAAGAGCTTTAGCCATTCCTTCCAAATGCTCAGCTTCCTCCTATATCTGTGATCAAGAGTAGACCTTCAACTCTCAATATGACACAATTACATGTAGAGACCAGGGCATGTCCTCAGTATCTACCCACTTCATAAAAGCCCATCAGCTGGTACCAAGACCCCAGTACACAAGCCTCTGGGGTGAACAGTCTCTCTCTGTTCTGGTTAGAGAAAACCATTTGCACATTGGCTTTTCATGACGTGGTTGTGTTCATGAAACAGAAGACATGAGACGAAGTGTTCAGAGTTAGCCCTAATCAGTGTGAAGAGACAAATCAGAAATGAACCAGCCTCTTCTCCTCAGCTCTGTGTCCTGGAATGCCTGGAGATGCTTTCGAATCCACAGTCCAAACAAAGCCAATTACAGTAAAAATGAAGTCTACCTCTAGGTAGAGCCATGCCCTTGTTGCCTCCCTTGAGTGGGCAAGAGGTCAAGGACTATACTGAGTGAGGATGGGGGAAGGGGAAGTGGATCACGTGGAGGTGTCAACCTTAAAAAGGTAGGTTAGCCTTAAGATAATCTACTTTTCCTTTCTAGGACCCCCTCCCACTTACAGTCCATGGGAGCTGCCATGAGGTTTGACTGGGTCTGCCAGCTTTCCTGAATCCTGACTAGGAGGGATAGGGCTATGTATTTTTCTTTCAGGTGCTGGATAGAGCATTAAGTATGACTTTGAACTCCCTAGCACTGTCAGGCTTCCCCATGCTCTCTCACACTCTGCTTCCCACTCCTGCTTATCTGTTGCATGTGACAGACCCTCCTTCAGGGTGGTTTTCTTTTCTTTTCTTTTCTTTTCTTTTCTTTTCTTTTCTTTTCTTTCCTTTCCTTTCCTTTCCTTCTCTTCTCTTTTTTAAACATTGGAACATCTCTCTTCAGCCTTCTGGCTCAGAATCATCTGACAGACCTCAAGTGAAGCAGGAGTTATTATGAAGGAATGGCTTACTCTGTCTTGGCAGAACTAAGCTGTTAACTACTCAGGGTGATTTTCAAACATGGTTTCCCCTTCTTTTTTTCATCCCTTTCCTTCAAGGCAGTTGCGAGATGTACAGCTTGCTTATCCTAGATTTTCTTAAAAATTTCTAACACATTAGGCCTTCTTTCTTTTTTTTTCTAAAGCAGTCCTTCCAGCCATGTGGCTGGCCTCCGTGGTTGTTTGCTTACTTGCTTGTTTTATTTCAGGTAGAATGTTTCCTGTCCTGCCTTCTATTCTCAATTATTTTACTCTGAGGAGCTGCAAGATTTACAGCTCGCCTGAGCCCAAGGCTTTTCCTTTAATCTGTAATAAGTTGCCATTGCACTTCAGTGTGAGTTGTTCCTTAAATTAACATATCCATGACACTCAGAAACCAAGATGGGACTCTAACTTTCTTGATATTATATAATGACTACACCTAAATTCTTCATGATTTCCAGTATCATGTCTTCCCTTCCTGTTAATTATTTAGTCAGTGGAGAGAATGAACCCATTGTTGTATACCCAGAAGGCATCAAGCCTTTCATACACTTTAGAACCTGAAGAATAGAAATACCCCAAAACTCACAATATACTCTGCTTGAACATTTTATTTATCTAGAATATACTTTGCTTCTTGAATACAACCCTCCCCTAACCCAGTGAGATGGTAAAGGCCATTGCTTAGCCTCTGAATCCCATCACAATTACTATAGTTGGAGATGCCATGTGAGAGAAAGCAATATGGCCTCCTCTTGTACAGCTTGACACATCTATTGCCACCCTGAAGCACGGTGGCTTCAGTGGCCCATAGGAGAGCTTGGTGTACAGCAACAGCAATGAACTGAGCAAAGTGATAGAGCCTGGAGCTAGATCTGGGGTAATGGTAATGGGGTTGTTGTCATGCTCCATTGGAAAAGGTCACAGGGTGCTCTCCTGGGGATCCAATCACCAGTCTTTCTTGTCTATCTATACAAATCTTAGAGATGCTAAGGTGTACAGATGCCAAAATTAACTAGATGTGAGACTTTCGATTAATGCAGCTGCCCATAAAACTATTTATTCACCAAGCTTGTCTTGACAGAATCTTT
Organism: Rhabdomys pumilio; assembly: GCA_030674055.1. NCBI lineage: Eukaryota > Metazoa > Chordata > Mammalia > Rodentia > Muridae > Rhabdomys > Rhabdomys pumilio. The sequence continues at coordinate 127,733,117 of JANHMN010000003.1, forward strand.
CTTTGGTCTGTCAATCCCTTGAGTATTTGGAGTAAGTAGATGATGCTTTAACAGTCCCTTCTGTTATGACATGTCTCCTGTAACATATATTCAGTCCAGTCTACTGTCATAGTGCTCTCAATGCTTTCAAACTTGTCTGATCTCAGAAGCTATAAGATCAGGCCTGGTTAGAACTCAACACAGGAGAACCTAAGTTGAGCAACACCATAGTCAGGTAACTGCATATTTCAAGATTATTGTGATGCAAGAAGACACCCAGAGGTCCAATCACTGTGTGGCCCATCCACATTGGGAGCCACTACAATGTATGTGGTGGAGGGATGAGAGAAAAAGGGAAGAAGAATGATTTGAACACCATGAGGAGAGGCAGAACTGGAGATATGAGGTTAGTGAAGAAAAGTCTGATGTGCATTGCCTTCCCTGCTACCTGAAGCCATGGTGAAGTCCAAGTCTGGGTCTGTGGCCATGCATCAGCAGGGGACCTATATTGATATCAGTGACCCATACCAAAAGCCATGGCAATATCCTCGATCTGGGCAGCTGCCTGGGACCTTGCCTGGCAGCACAGTAAATCTGATCCTGCTGGCAGGCATACAGGTTAATTGACCTGGAGGATATGAGCATCAGAAAGTTGCACTTGCCTCTTGTCTGTCTGCTGTGCAGTGGTATGGGCAGGGGAACGATGCCCTCCCAATCCCTGGCCTCTTGCCACCTTTGGCAAGTAGGAAAGCTAGCCATAAAATCATGAAAGCAGGAGAAATGGCCCCACTCCTTCTTAGGTGAACCAGGGAATACAGTGCCAGAGAGCTGGTCTTGGTGGTTTGGGTGTGAGAGAGTCTAACTCAGCTACCACCTGGACCCAAATCCAGGGCTTTAAGTTGGCCTACCCCAACATCTATGCCATCTGTAAACTACTCTAAGAAATTGGTCCTGCAGATTGGTAACATAGGGCAACAACAGGATATCTGAGAGGAGTCTCAGTGAGGATCCAATATTGATAGTATAACAGAAGCCAGAGCTCTCAAACCAGACCAATGACTCCTTGCAATGAACATTTGCAGATAAATATGTTTGTACAAAAGGGTGTACTCTATGACACATTGTGACACATTGCAGCTTCCATGAAGACATTTTTGTCTTGTCTATTTTTATTTTTTATTTTCTTGGGGGGGCATGTTGCAAGGGAAGAGGGCAGATACAAATGGATGGAGAAATGAGTTGGACTGAGATGCATGATGTGACATTCACAAAAAAATTGATAAAAGTTTTTTTTTAAAGATTATTACACGCTATATGGAAGAACAAAGAAAAAGAAAAATTTCTTACTATAACAAATGATAACAAGAAAAAGAGCAACAACTTGTGAGTGCTGAAAAAATTCACTCAGTTTCTAAACATAAAAGTTATCTTTAATAGATGATAGTGAAATAACCATATTAAATAAAAATATTCAGAATTTCTAAATTAATTACTACATAGTTTTTATGTTGCAGAATAAAGCATAACCAGACTATATGATGTCTACAAAAATATATACTTTAAATGTGGAAATAATAAAGAACTACAGAAAAATACAATCAAACAGATAGAGATCTTTAAAGAGGAAACAAATAAATCCCTTAATGATATGCAGCAAAATACAATAAAACAAGTGAAGGAAATAAATAAATCTGGACAAGACGTGAAAGTGGAAATAGAAGGAATAAAGACAACACAAACTGAGGGAATTCTGGAGATGGAAAACATAGGGAAGAATACAGGAACAACAGACACAAGCATTGCCAACAGAAGACAGGAGATGGAAGACAGAATCTCATGTGTAAAAGATACAATAGAAGAAATTGATACATCAGTCAAAGAAAATGTTAAAGCTAAAAATTCCTGATACAGGAAATTGGGGATACCAAGAAAAGACCTAACCTAAGAATAATAGGAATATAAAAAGGTGAAAAGTTTCAGCTCCAAGGCCCAGAAAATATTTTCAACAAAATCATAGTAGAAAACTTACCCAACCTAAAGAAAGAGATACCTATAAACATACAAGAAGCTTATAGAATACCAATTAGAGTGGACCATAAAAATAATCTTCCCACCACACAATAATCAAAACACAGAAATCTACAGAACAAAGCAAAAATATTAAAAGCAATAAGGGGAAAAGGGCAGGTAACATACAAAGGCAGACCTATCAGAATTACACCTGACTTCTCAACAGAGACTCTAAAAGCTAGAAGGGCCTGGACAGATATCTTTCAACCTCTAAAGAAACCACAGATGCCAACCTAGACTATTATACCCAGCAAAACTCTCAATCACCAGAGATGGAGAAAACAAGATCTTTCAAGACAAATCCAAATTCAAACAATATCTAGCCACAAATCTAGCCCTACAGAAAGTACTAGAAGGAAAACTCCAACTTAATGAGGATAACTACATCCAAGAAAACAGAGGAAATAATGCCATACCAGCAAAAGCAAAGGAAGCACACACACATTAACATCACTAATATAAAAATAACAGGAAATAACAATCACTGGTCATTTATATCTTTCAACATCAATGGATTCCCCATTTAAAAGACACGGGCTAGCAGAATGTATGGGAAAACAGGATTCATCATTTTGCTGCATACAAGAAACATATCTCAGCAATAAAGATAGACATTACCTCAGATTAAAGCACTGGATCAAAATTTTCCAAGCAAACAGACCCAATAAGCAAGCTGGAGTAGCCATTCTAATATCTAATAAAATAAATTTTCAATTAAAATCAATCAAAAAAGACAAGGAAGGTATTTCATACTCATCAGAGGAAAAAAGTCTACCAAAATGATATCTCAATTTTGAACATCTATGCCCCAAACACAAGGGCATTCACATTTGTAAAATAAATATGGCTAAGACTTAAATCGCACATCGAATCCCACACATTCAAAGTGGGGGACTTCACTCTCCCGGATCTGAGGCCCGAAGCAGACACCCTCCTGGTCTGCTTCTGGGGGCACTGGATCCATCCTGACCCATCCTTGAGGGTGCAAGGAACCCAGAGCAGTAGGTAAGAAGACCCCCTCACTGCCCTAGGCCCAGAGCTGAGTGCAGGGAGTGCTCAGATTCCAGCAGAACCCAAAACCCCGCCCCTGCGAAATAGCACACCCCTTCCACCTCTCTCCCGGACCTGAGGCCCGAAGCAGACACCCGCCTGGTCTGCTTCTGGGGGCACCAGATCCCTCCTGACCCACCCTAGAGGGTGCAAGGAACCCAGAGCAGTAGAGGATCCACTGAACCCAGAGTGGCAGAGGACAAAAGTAACTCAGAGTGACAGACAACATATCAGGAGACATAATAGAGGAGCCATGGCACTCAGAGCAGTGGACACATTATCCTGAGACATCCTAGAAGAGACATTACACCCAGAACAGTGAACACCTAGCTGAACTGCTACCTAGGAGACACCATTTTCTGAGTCATCTAGAGCTACCATTGTATTCAGAGCAGGTGGAGAAGATCACAGAGACATTGGGACCCCGAGGAGATCAGACACAAGCAAGATAACTGGAAAGGGAGGCTTCAGTCAGAGACAGAAAGTACAGGGAGCACTAAAGTTAACCAAATGGCAAAAGGCAAGCGCAAGAATGTAAGCAACAGAATCCAAAGTTACATGGAAACATCAGAACCCAGTTCCCCCATTATAGCAAGTCCTGAACACCCCATCACACCAGAAAAGCAGGACTCAGAATTAAAATCTCTTCTCATGATGATGCTAGAGGACTTTAAGAAGGACATAAATAACACTCTCAAAGAAATTAAGGAGAACACAGACAGACAGATAGAAGCCCTTAAAGAGGAAACACAAAAATCCCTTAGGGAATTGGAAGAAAAAATAACCAAACAGCAGAAGGAATCAAACAAAACCTCCCAAGATTTAAAAATGGAAGTAGAAACAATAAAGAAATTACAAAGGGAGACTACCCTGGAGATAGAAAACCTAAAAAAAGGATGAGGAGTCACAGACACAAGTATCACCAACAGAATACAAGAGATAGAAGAGAGAATCTCATGTGCAGAAGATACCATGGAAAACATTGACACAACTGTCAAAGAAAATGCAAAATGCAAAAAACTACTAACCCAAAACATACAGGAGATCCAGGACACAATGAAAAGGCCAAATCTAAGGATAATAGGTATAGATGAGGGGGAAGACTCCCAACTTGAAGGGCCAGTAAATATCTTCAACAAAATTATAGAGGAAAACTTCCCTAACCTAAAGAAAGAGATGTCCATAAATATACAAGAAGCCTACAGAACTCCAAATACTTTAGACCAGAAGAGAAATACCTCCCATCACATAATAATCAAAACATCAAATGTACAAAAAAACAAAAAAAACTAAAAGCAGTAAGGGAAAAAGGTAAAGTAACATATAAAGGACGACCTATAAGAATTACACCAGACTTCTCATCAGAGACTATAAAAGCCAGAAGATCCTGGACTGATATCATACAGACCCTAAGAGAACACAAATGCCAGCCCAGACTACTATACCCAGCAAAACTTTCGATCAATATTGATGGAGAAACCAAAATATTCCATGATAAAATCAAATTTGCACAATATCTTAACACAAATATAGCACTTCAAAGGATAATTGGGGGAAAACTCCAACACAAGGAGGGAAACTACAACCTAGAAAAAGCAAGAAAGTAATCTTCCAACAACCCTAAAAGAAGACCCCTACACAAACATAACTCCAACGCCAATAATAACAAAAATAACAGGAAACAACATTCATTATTCCTTAATATCTCTTAATATCAATGGACTCAATTCTCCAATAAAAAGACATAGACTATCAGACTGGATACATATACACAACCCAGAATTTTGTTGCTTACAGGAAACGCACCTCTGTGAAAAAGACAAACACTACCTCAGAGTAAAAGGATGGAATACAATCTTACAAGCAAACGGTCTCAAGAAACAAGCTGAAGTAGCCATTCTAATATCAAATAAAATCAATTTTCAACCAATAGTAATCAAAAAAGATAAAGAAGGACACTGCATATTCATCAAAGGAAAAGTGAACCAAGAGGAGCTTGCAATTCTGAATATCTATGCTCCAAACGCAAAGGCACCCACATACATAAAAGAAACTTTACTAAAACTTAAAGCATACATTACACCCCACGCAATAATAGTGGGATATTTCAACACCCCACTCTCAGCTATGGACAGATCATGGAAACAGAAACTAAATCGAGACACAATGAAATTAACAGAAGTTAGGAACCATTTGGACTTAACTGACATGAATAGAACATTTCATCCTAAAACAAAAGAATATACCTTTTTCTCAGCACCTCATGGTACCTTCTCCAAAATAGACCATATAATCGGTCACAAAACAGGCCTCAACAGATACAAAAAGATTGAAATAATCCCTTGTACTCTATCAGATCACCATGGACTAAGACTCGTCTTTGACATGGACAAAAACAATGGAAAGCCCACATACACATGGAAACTGAACAATGCTCTACTCAATGATAACTTGGTCAAGGAAGAAATAAAGAAAGAAATTAAAGACTTTTTAGATTTAAATGAAAATGAGGACACTTCGTATCAAAATTTATGGGACTCCATGAAAGCAGTACTGAGAGGAAAAATCATAGCTCTAAGTGCCCACAAAAAGAAAATGGAAAGAGCGTACATTAACAACATGACAGCACACCTGAAAGGGTTAGAACAAAAAGAAGCTAATATACCCAAGAGGAGTAGACAGCAGGAAATAATCAAACTCAGGGCCGAAATCAACCAAGTTGAAACAAAAAGAACTATACAAAAGATCAACAAAACCAGGAGCTGGTTCTTTGAGAAAATCAACAAGATAGACAAACCCTTAGCCAGACTAACCAAAGGGCACAGAGACAGCACTCAAATCAATAAAATTAGAACTGAAAAGGGAGACATAACAACAGAAACAGAGGAAATTAAAAAAATTGTTAGATCCTATTACAAAGGCCTATACTCAACAAAATTGGAAAATCTGGATGAAATGAACAGCTTTCTAGATAGATACCAGGTACCAAAGTTAAACGAGGAGCAGATAAACCATCTAAACAGCCCTATAACCTTTAAAGAAATAGAAGCAGTCATCAAAAATCTCCCCACCAAAAAAGTCCAGGGCCAGATGGTTTTAGTGTAGAATTCTACCAGACCTTCCAGGAAGACCTAATACCAATTCTCTTCAAACTATTCCACAGAATAGAAACAGAAGGAACACTACCCAATTCGTTCTATGAAGCTATAATTACACTCATACCAAAGCCTCACAAAGACCCAATAAAGAAAGAGAACTGCAGACCAATCTCTCTTGTGAATATTGATGCAAAAATACTCAATAAAATTCTCGCAAACCGAATCCAACAACACATCAAAGCAATCATCCATCATGATCAAGTAGGCTTTATCCCAGGAATGCAGGGTTGGTTCAATATTCGAAAATCCATCAATGTAATCAACTACATTAATAAACTCAAAGAAAAAAATCACATGATCATCTCACTGGATGCTGAGAAAGCATTTGACAAAATTCAACATCCCTTCATGTTAAAAGTCCTGAAAAGAGCAGGAATTCAAGGCCCATACCTAAACATAGTAAAAGCAATATACAGCAAGCCAGTAGCCAACATCAAACTAAATGGAGAGAAACTGGAAGCAATCTCACTAAGATCAGGGACTAGACAAGGCTGTCCACTCTCACACTTCCTATTCAATATAGTACTGGAAGTCCTAGCTAGAGTGATTAGACAACAAAAGGAAGTTAAAGGGATACAAATAGGATAGGAAGAAGTTAAAATTTCTCTATTTGCAGATGATATGATAGTATACTTAAGTGACCCAAAAGTTTCCATCAGAGAACTCCTAAACCTGATAAACAACTTCAGTAAAGTTGCAGGATATAAAATCAATTCAAACAAATCAGTAGCCTTCCTATACTCAAATGATAAACAGGCTGAGAAAGAAATTAGGGAAATGACACCATTCACAATAGTCACAAACAATATAAAATATCTTGGAGTGAACCTAACCAAGCAAGCAAATGATCTGTATGACAAGAATTTCAAGTCTCTGAAGAAAGAAGTAGAAGAAGACCTCAGAAGATGGAAAGATCTCCCATGCTCATGGATTGGCAGGATTAATTTAGTTAAAATGGCCATCTTGCCAAAAGCAATCTATAGATTCAATGCAATCCCCATCAAAATTCCAAATCAATTCTTCACAGAGATAGAAAGAGCAATTTGCAAATTTATTTGGAACAACTAAAAACCCAGGATAGCGAGAACTATTCTCAACAACAAAAGAACTTCAGGGGGAATCACCATCCCTGACCTCAAACTGTACTACAGGGCAATAGTAATAAAAACTGCATGGTATTGGTACAGAGACAGGCAGGAAGATCAATGGAATAGAATTGAAGACCCAGAAATGAGCCCTCATACCTATGGTCACTTGATCTTTGACAAAGGACCTAAAACCATCCAGTGGAAAAAGGACAGCATTTTTAGCAAATAGTGCTGATCCAACTGGAGGTCAACATGTAGAAAAATGCAAATCAATCCATGCTTATCTCCTTGTACAAAGCTCAAATCCAAGTGGATAAAAGACCTTCACTTAAAACCAGATACACTGAAACTAATAGAAGAGAAGGTGGGGAAGACCCTCGAATACCTAGGCACAGGGGAAAAGTTTCTGAACAGAACACCAATGGCTTATGCTCTAAGATCAAGAATTGACAAATGGGACCTCATAAAATTGCAAAGCTTCTGTAAGGCAAAGGACATTGTCAATAAGACAAAACAGCAACCAACAGATTGGGAAAAGATCTTAACCAATCCCACATCCGATAGAGGGCTAATACCCAAGATTTACAAAGAACTCAAGAAATTATACTTCAGAAAACCATATAACCCTATTAAAAATGGGGAACAGAGCTAAACAAAGAATTCTCAACAGAGGAAACTCGAATGGCTGAGAAGCACCTTAAGAAATGCTCAACATCCTTAGTCATCAGGGAAATGCAAATCAAAACAACCCTGAGATACCATCTCACACCAGTCAGAATGGCTATGGTCAAAAACTCAGGTGATAGTAGATGCTGGTGAGGATGCGGAGAAAGAGGAACACTCCTCCACTGCTGGTGGGATTGCAAGCTGGTACAACCACTCTGGAAATCAGTTTGGCGGTTCCTCAGAAAACTGGACATAGCATTACCTGAGGATCCAGCTATACCACTCCTGGGCATATACCCAAAAGACGTTCCAACATATAACAAGGACATATGCTCCACTATGTTCATAGCAACCTTATTTATAATAGCCAGAAGCTGGAAAGAACCAAGATGTCCCTCAACAGAAGAATGGATACAAAAAATGTGGTACATTTACACAATGGAGTATTACTCAGCTATTAAAAATAATGAATTCGAGAAATTTATAGTCAAATGGATGGATCTAGAAATTACCATCCTGAGTGAGTTAACCCAATCACAAAAGAACACACATGGTATTTACTCACTGTTAAGCGGATGTAAGCCCAAAACCTTAGAATAGCAAAGACTCAACCCACAGACCATGTGAAGCTCATGAAGAAGAAAGACCAAGAGGGGATGCCTCAGTTCTACTTAGAACCAGTAACAAAAATACTCAAGGGAGCAATTATGGAAACAAAACTTGGGACAGAGACTGAGGGAGGAGCCATCAGGAGACCATTCCACCTGGGCATCCATCCCATGCACTGTCACCTAAGCTAGACATTGATGTGGATGGCTGGAAATGCATGCTGTCAAGAATATGATATAGCTGTCTCCTTAGAGATCTGCCAGAGACTGACACATTCAGAGGATGATGCTCACAGCTAACCACTGATAAGATCAAAGGTTTCTCAATGGAGAACTTAGAAGACTGAAGGAACAGGAAGGGTTTGTGACCCCAAGAGGAAAGCAACAATACCAAACAACCAGAGCCCCCCAGAGTCTAAACTACCAGCCTGGGAGCACATAGGGAGGGACCTACGACTCTAGCGGTATACGTAGGGGAGGACGGCCTTGTTGGGCATAGGTGGGAGAGGATATACTTGGTCCCATGAAAAATGAACACAGAATGGGGGGGGGAATGTGAGGGTGAGGAGGGAGTAATGGAGGTGGGGGGTAGGTGTGGGCACAGCCTCATAGAAGGGATATAAGGAGGGAGGATGGGATAAGCGGTTCCTGGGTGGTGGGGGAAATGGGATAAGAGGATAAAACTTGAAATGTAAATATTATAACCAACTACATAAAAGGGGGAAAAAGTTGTTAGAACCAACATCTTTAAAAAAAAAAAAAAGTCAGCCCTCTAGAAAAAAATTTTTTTTTCTTGATACTAAAACTTGTCCAGAGAACTGTATATTGCAGAATACACAGCCTTGGTGTATCTACTCATCAAGCAAAATGAGCAGACCTATTCAAACCTCCAGTGTCTGGGAATTCCATCTGGGTGCAGTGAAGACACAGCGTCAGAAGCTTATCAATTTACTCTTCCCCTCCACCCCTCTTCTAATATCTCAACGCCCGTAATCAGCTTGAAGAAGTTAAGGAAGAGTCAGCGCCCCTATTCCCTGGGCTTGGGGACTAAGGTGGTTAATATTAGGCTGTCTCTCTGGGAAAAAGTAGTGGTTTTGTTGGAACAGGGAGGATTAGTTAGGATTTATGGCATAGCCATAACCTATTGGTAGAAATCTGTATAATTTAGTATCAAGATGAAGTTATAATTTCTTAAATGCTACAAAATTCACTTGGATTTCAAATTTAAGGTTTTCAATGGTATAAGCTTTTTATTGATATGAAAGTGAAATGAATATTGATACTCTCCTAGGCATTGTGCCTGTATAACACATTTAGAAATACAAGGTTTAGACCCAGTCCTTCTTTATCTTTTTTTTTTTTTTTTTTTTTTTTTAGCTGATTTGGGATGATTAGCCTGTGAGTTAAGGGACTATAGCAAATTCATGACTTTAAGTTTATTTTTAAGGTGTTTTCTATATTTTATTTAGAAATAGCTGAGAGGAGTTAACAGACAACAATCCAGGTTACCTTACATGGATAGTTGGATTTCAAAACGTCAGAAATCCATAGAATTGGCATCACAAATATTTCTATATTAATGTTCATCTTGATTAGAGACCTGTCTGCTCCTGACAGCTTCCTGTCTTGGATTCTAAGAAGAAATTGAGCATCCTTGGAGTTACTCCAGTTGTGGTGAGATAGCCACTAGGCAAGAATTGCCTCTCTCCATCTACAAATTACTGCCCAGAAAAGGACACACTTGCAGAATAGTCGACTGATTATATCTGCCTAGACAGAGTAACCAGCCCTCAAAAATTCTGCAGCACTAAGGTCTGTCAGATGAATTTGGGCCAGAAGGCTGAAGATTTGATGCTCCAATGTTCGGTAGTATAGGGGCTGTCCAGGTGTTCAGCGGTCTCTATAAATTGGCTAAGTTTTAGAAGCTATGCTTAGTGCTTCTCATAACTTCAGTTAATCTAGTCATTCTGGATTTCTGACGGCATTGAAGACCTATAGACTCATAGCCAATCCTGGCTATTTACCTTGAAAGAAAAGATCTGAGTGGATGGTTTTCAGCTGACATTCATTCTATAGCCAAGAAAAAGCCAGGTTCAAAATTAAGTGTTTTAGTCAAGAGAGACGACAGAGATTCTGGTTAGTCAAAAAGAGGAGGGACTGGGTATTAAGACTACCTTGTACCTCACTGGTACAAATAGGAATAATTATGCTCTAACTGTATTCTGAGAGAAAACTTTAATTTTAACAGGAAGGGTAATATGTAGGAAGAGCTAAGGGGGAAGGAGCACCGAGAGGAAAAGATGGAGTAAGGAGAGGAGAAGATGAAGTAGATGACAAGCTAGGTAATGGGAGAGAAAAAGAGAGAGAAAGAGAGAGAGGGCATGGAGGCAGAAGTGCACATGTCTCCACCAGTCAAAGATAGTTTATATAGCTAGGTTGGGTAGTAGGTTACACTTCTGATTGAGCATTACCATACTTATAAAGTCTTTGATTAACATTTAAAAAAATTTGTATAAAAGCAAAATAGAAAAGGGGGCACAGGATAGGGGTTTTCTAGGGAGGGGAAATGGGGAAAGGGGATGGTATCTGAAATGTAAATAAAATATCCAATAAAAAAAATACTGGAGAGAGCATACACTAACAACTTGACAGCACACCTGAAAGCGTTAGAAGAAAAAGAAGCAAATATACCCAAGAGGAGTAGATGGTAGGAAATAATCAAACTCAAAGCTGAAATCAATTGGCCATACAATCTTATTCTTTACATCATCAAATAATGATAACTTGAGACAATAATTTGACATTTCTAGAAAGTGTACAAGTTAAATTGCAAAAAAAAATACCTTGTTCTCAGTGTCCTCAATTTCCTCATAATGGTATTAAGCTTTGAGGTCTTATACATAATCAATTATGACAAATGAATGTTACTCATTTTTTATTTTGGAAAATTAAAATATGTACATGTGACTCGACACCTTTTAGGCTTTCTAGTTGCAACTGCTTTAACAAGAAAAGCAACTAAAAATATAATTAGTTATTGCCTATATTATTTTCCTGTGCTTGGTGTTCCATATCAGACTAAGATAGGTTATTACAGTTATTTGACTACAGTCAAAACATTTGAGATGTTTTGTTGACAATTTAATATTACCCATATTACTGAGATTTCTTATTATCCTCAGGGACACGAAATTGTTGAACATGCACATCACACTCTGAAAAATTGGCTTTTAAAAACTAAAAAGGGGGAATTATACCCTCCAAGGTCACCAAAAGAACACCTTGCTTTTGTCTTATTTGTTTTAAATTTTCTGCAAACTGATGCTAAAGGTCAGTCTTCAGCAGATTGCCACTGGCATCCAGTCACTTCCAGCCCATTTGTCAGGGTCAAATGGATAGACCCCCTAACTAATACATGGAATGGTCCCGAACCTGTTTTAATTTGGGGTCATGGCTCAGTCTGTATTTTTTCAGAAAAAGAAAATGGAGCCCAAAGGCTGCCTAAAAGATTGGTCCATCAAGTGGACACAGATCTTGAGCCTGATAATTATGATTTTAATTATGAAGATGGCTCAAAATCCCTATGAGCCAGCTGATTTAACAGGGCATATAGTCTCCACTCTTACTGGAGAGTAAGTGATTTTTATTATTACTTAAAGCCACCTATTTGGCCGGGCAGTGGTGTAGCATGCCTTTAATCCCAGCACTTGGGAGGCAGAGGCAGGCGGATTTCTGAGTTCGAGGGCAGCCTGGTCTACAGAGTGAGTTCCAGGATAGCCAGGGCTACACAGAGAAACCCTGTTTTGAAAAAAACCAAATAAATAAATAAATAAATAAATAAAAAGCCACCCATTTTATACCTGATGGCCAGACTTTGGGTATGATCCCTGCTAACTAGCAGTTGGATTAGATACTGGAACATTCCCACTTAAACTTTATTTTCTACATTGCTTGGATAACCATGTTGCTTTAAACCTTTGAACCTTGTATTTTAAGCAGATTGATTGCCCTCACACAGGATCACTCTCAGCAAGTTTGGCTATTCATCATGGCAGTTATCCATTTCTATGAAGAATTGCATCAAGTACATGCCCACAGGTCCTTTGGTCCGAATATGGCTCTGGTCTGTATGGGAAAGAGTGTGCCAATAATGGCTGGTTAGTCAAAGACAGATAAGAGTATTCTTGAGTTCTTATAAACCTAAGGCAGAGGCATACATCGATATGCTATGCATGTTTTCCTCGATGACAGGTAATTGAGGTATAGGAGCAATATAGACGCCAACCTAAGCCAGACGTGGTTGCCCAGCCACTCGCTACCCTAGAGGGGATAAAATCTTGTGCCCCATCCAGCTGCTGGCACTGCTCATCTTTATAAAACTAAAAAGAGGGAATTGTGCCCTTCCCCCAGTCTTGAGGAGGCCTGAAAGACCTTGTTTACCACAGTAGAACAAACAACAGGACCCAGGTGGTGTTACCCACCTTGGCTGTAAGTACAGCCTGCTACAGGAAATTAGAAGAATAGACTGCCTGCTGAGCTTGCCTTGAGACACCTCCAGCTGTGACTAAGAATGGGTTCCCCTCACCCATGCCAGCTGAAGCAAAAAAGGGTTTGGTGGTGGAGGTGGGGCTTTCCCTTTTAATTGAGAGCTGAACATTAAACTTGGAGCCTTGATCAGAATACATTGTCTTGGCTCCATCTTTTCTCATCCTCTGTCCCTTTTTTCATTTCCAGCCCCCCTTTCAGGTGAATCCAGTTGATCCATTGACATGGGCGGCCACAATGAGGCCTTGCTTCATTATAGGCCAAAACAAATAGTTATGTGTCTATAAACTGAAACTTCTGAAGCCATGAGGCAGAGAAAATGTTTTGAAAAGATGTTTTGGTCCTAAGGATGAAAAACTAATTAAACAACATACCTTATTTAATTACCAAGTCCTGGTGTGGCACAACATTTAAGAAGAATAAGAAAGTAAGTTGATGAAGAATGGGTTTAGTCTGAAAAAAGATATAGAATCTTTTTGGCAGCACTTGCTAGAGATTCTGCCCTTTTACCATGTGGTTCTCTTTCTACCAATATCTTAGCAGAGGCTACAGATACACTCCCCCTTCCTCTTTATGTCTTTTCTACTTTATTTCTCAGAGAAATTTCTACTTTAGTTTTCAGAGACTTTTAAGGGTCTACCCAGAAGTAATTGGTCAATGCAAAATGAACTCCACAGTGTGTGTATGTGTGATTTTTGATTTGTTTTGGTGTATCTTTTTGGTCTTTATTGGCTCGGGTTTGTTGTAGTTTTTGTACTTTGCTTGAGAGAGAGAAACATAGAGACAGAGGCACAAAGAGACAGAGACACAGATTGAGTGGATAGGTCAGTAGATAGGTAGGCTCTGGGAGGAGTTGTGTGGAAGGAGAAAGAATATGATGTATGAATATAAGGTGCCCTAGCATTTTTATCTATTTTCTCGTTTTTGATGATTTTTATTTATAATGTGAAGTAAGACTTCCACTTTACCCTTGACAAGTCAATATTTGCCAGGAGCCATCTAGGAGTAAGGTTCTGTGTTTCTGCTTCATCACCAGAGTGTCAGGACACCACTTGGGATATGAAGCCCAGCCCAAGATGGGATCCCAGCCCATGTTTCTCTGAGTAAGAAATGGCAGGGGTTAGGGTAGAGGTAGAGGTTGTGGTTCTCGAACTCCTGGGCATCCAGATGCTTCTGGGAACCTTGAAGAGTTGAGAAGGGGGCAGGCCTGAGATGAACCCAGTGAGGGGCATGGAGTCTGGCTTAGCTCGGGGTGAGTTCCAGGGGTGCAGAGGGACCTTCTTCGGGAGACTTTGGCATGGCTTTATATGATGAAGGCTTTCTCCCTCACACCCCTTTCCCGACGGTACTTGATGGAGATAGTCCTTGCTTGTTCAAACTGTTTATTCATGATAGGAAGAGGATGCATACAACTTAGGGTGGACCAGAGATTAAATATCTTTTGAAGGAAAAAATGTCTTGGAAGGGAAGCTTATTGGCTGAACCCTCAGGGCCCATCTAGATACCTCATTAGCATGAAGAACTCTGGGTTTCTATGCTACATGGCCAGTTATCATGGTCCCCTTAGTGGGGTGTTGTGATCATATGCTCCAGGATAGGAACCTGGTCTGGAGTAGATTCAGACACCTACTGTCCTCAATTATGAGACTTGCCAGGGTTCCTTAATCTGCTCAGCCTTACCAGTTTTTCTGTCTGGTGACATGATTCCATTTGGCCCATATAGGAGAAGCTAAAAACTAGCAGGTGATCTTCCTGAAATAATTCCACCATGGACTCTAAAGTTATGACAGATTTGCTTCTTTAGGCAAGGCCAAGAAGATTACATTTGAGGAAAGATTCTTGTTATTAATAAGCTTTTCCTGTTATTATTAAATTTATATAACAATCACTAGGTATTAGCCCACCCTTTTGAGCAGATTTCTGCAGAACAACAAAGATGTACTATCTTGTAGTGATGCTATATAGACAAATAGGTGATTTCTTAATTCTTTCCTTTATTGGATATTTTATTTACTTACATTTCAAATGTTATCTCCTCTCCAGGTCTCACCTCTGAAAACCCCCAATCCCATTCCTCCTCCCCCTGCCTCTATGAGGGTGCTCTCCCACCCACCCACTTTCAGCTTCCCACCCTAGCATTCCCCTACACTGGGGCATTGAACCCCCACAGGACCAAGGGCTGCTCCTCCCACTGATGTCCAACAAGGCCATCCTCTGCCACATACACAGCCAGAGTCATGGGTTCCTCCATGTGTACTCTTTGGTTGGTGGTCCTATAAGAATTCCTAAAATTATATTAGTAATTATTAAGATCTTTTATAATAGGAACTGCTATGAAGTCTTTTTGATGTCAAATCTGCAATGAGAACTCTGCCAGTCTTCAAGGGTCATGAGTAATTTGCTTCTGAGATAGAAAGAAGGCATTTACAACTTAGAGCACATTCCAATAGGTTGTAAAACAATCAACCAAAACTCATAAAAAGGGAACTAACTATTTACTATAGGTACAAGGACAGAAGATAAAAAATTGACTGAGCTTATCTATACAAAACTTTGATAATTAAGTCACAAAAATTATGGTTTTTAACTTTCAATGAACATGTTGAGCTTGTGACAAATAATAAATATTTAGTCAGATACTTTTAATGGATATGCATGTAAACATTCTCTGCTGTAAACTTCTTATTCAATTTATGATTTAAATTTATGCATAAACTTGTGGTGAACTTTTTACCATGTCAGCATGTATTCTGAAACAAGTACTGAGGAAAAAGAGAGCAGGGAGAACTATTTTTGGAGATCTCTTAGAGAAGATTTTTGGATAACTTTTCAGATATAGAATTTAGAAATAAAGTGTCCCTCTTTCTTCCTGGGACTTGGAGTAGTAGGCTGGGTGCATCAGAGCCAAGTAGTTCCTGTGGAGATAGAACAAAGGCTACTTTACTTAATTCCTCCCCCCACTTATCCCCCCTGCTGCCATTAAGCTACAGGTGTTAATCACCTAAGCAGGCAGTTTTTAACCCTCAGAATGAGGAAAAAAGTTTTTATGACATTTTAGAAGTTATCAGCAAGCATTCAGTATAGCTAGAGAGTTAGAATTGCCAGAGATCATCAGTCTTTAAAGTGGCTCCTGTGTCTGATTCTGTGTACCACTTCAACCAATTCCAAGCCAGGCAAGCTGCCAGTGAACATTCATTTAGTTTTATCAAAGCTATTTGTTGGAAATAATTAATCTTTCCCATGTTCAATTATCATCATTTTCTTAGGCAAGTTGGACTCATATATGTGAGTTCATTTTTGAAACATAAACTCTATCTCTGCTCCAAAAATCACCTCTCTCTCCATGCCATCTTTGACTTCCACAGCTTAGTAGGAAGCTATAAAATTGAGAGCCCGAGTCTCTTAACTTTAGACTTCTCAAGATTCTGTGTCCATTCCACCCCACCAATTTTTTAATAAAGTATATATTCATTAATATATTCCTAGAGTAAAGTCTTGTGTTGTTTACATGGTGGCACTGGTTAAAAACACTTTGTTTTACATGAATCACCATTGCCACACACTGAAAAATCTTCTAGTCCAGGTATGTAGAATTTCCATTTAGATAAACTTTATTTTGAAATGGTTTGTACTGGTCAGAAAAAAAAATCCTTGTAGTTGTTTTTATATTTTACATCTGAAGAATTTTGTTGTTTTGGGGGTTGCAGTAAGTGAAATTGTCCAGTCCTTGAATCAGAGAATGGTTTTCTGAAGAAGCAATAGGTACAGCACTCTCCATGTGGCTGCTCTCAGGAAGCAAGCTTAGGAACAGCTCAGGCCAGGAAAAGAACATATACATCTCCACTTAATGAGGAAAAGATGGCAAGCATCTGCCCAGGGCTAGCTTGACGTCCTTGTTCCTCAGTGTATAGATGAGGGGGTTCAGGGTTGGACTGAGGACTGAGTACAGCACTGAGGAAACTTTGCTTCTTTTTGGGCTGTAGCTGGAAGCAGGACTGACATAGGCACAGAATACAGATGAATAGTACACAGAGACCACGATGAGGTGGGATGAGCAGGTAGAAAAGGCCTTCCTCTTGCCCTCAGCAGAACGCATGCGCAGGATAGTGGTGATGATGTAGCCATAGGATAACAGGGTTAGCACGAAGTTGATGCCTCCATAAAAGGCATCTGCCACAAGAGTCATAATGCTATTAATGTATGTGGGGCTACAGGAGAGCAGGAGGAGTGGGGGGATCTCACAGAAGAAGTGGGTGATGACCTTGGGTCCACAGAATGACAGCCGTGTCATCAGACCAGTGTTGATAGATGCATTCAGAGCACAGACAGACCACACACCCATGGCCAGTACCCCACATAGCTGTGGACTCATTCTAGAACTGTAGTACAGGGGACAGCAGATGGCAACATAACGGTCATAGGCCATGACTGTGAGCAGCAGCAGCTCAGAGGATGCAGACCACACAAGAAAGAAGAGCTGGGCCATGCACCCTTTGAAGGAGATGGTGTTTTCCTCAGACACTAGGCCAACCAGGGCCTTGGGAATCACAGAGGAGGTGCACACAATGTCCATGGTGGCCAGGTTGCACAGGAAAAAGTACATGGGACTGTGAAGCTTATTACTGGAGGTGATCAGAGCAATGATCACAGTGTTGCCCATTAGAGCCATTGTGTAAAGGGACAGGAAGCAACCTGTCAGGAACAGTCTTAAACTGGGGTGCTCTGAGAACCCTTCCAGCACGAACTCTGTCACTACTGTCTGGTTGGGACTCAACATTATCATGGAAAGTATTGGGTCCACTGGTGTTTATGTCAACGTCTGAGAAAATATCACAGTTCACCACTGGTTTCCAAATGTTATCATCTCAAACTTTTCTGTTGACAGAAAGAGAACTGAATGTATTTCCTTCATAGAATCCCAGGGTTTTTTTTTTTTTATTAACTGTATTACACATCTGAAAACACATATATTTTATTTAATTTTGGTTGCCCACCTAGCAACTTTCACCCTGTAGATTTGAATCAAGAGGGACATCTGATCCTCCTCATCTTCTTGAACTTGTGGAATGAGTGCATCATTCCTCCCTCAGGACCTGCCTGTGTTTTCCTTCTTAATAAAGAAAATACTGTGCTCTGTTGACAGTGCTGGAATCAGACAGTCCCCAATCACAGCAGGTATTTTCCGTTTAATGGCAAATTTTGAGTGGCCACACATTCTTGTTGCTTCCTTCCCACCTGACCTATTGGCTTCTCAATCACTTTTTTCCTCTCATATTTGGAGCAGGGACTCTTCCATCCATTTCAACCTGGTAATTGCCATCTCCATGACTAAGCAGGCATGTATTTTCTGCATTTTACTTACTATAATTCTGTGAATTCTCCTGTGTTTGAAACTGTCCTGACTCTAATGTACTTCCAGTCTATCAACCCAGAGAGCATTTCTCAAAACCTCAGCCTATAGAGAGAATGAACCTCTGTGCCTTTCCATCTCAATAAGACATAATAACATCAAAGTCAATACACTCACAACTGAAATCATTGCCATTGTCTACAAATGATCCTGTGTGCTTTCAATGGCCATGAATAGAAACTTAGCATCACCTACCCAGTGTTTCAGGCTGCTTATTACATAGAGCACAGCTGCATCTCTCTGACTTATTGTCCTCCCTTTATCCTATGTCCATGAAAGAACCTCAGTAGCTTTCTGTGCTGAACCAAGAATGGTGCTCTTCATCCTCACACCTCTCTCATCCAATGAGAGAGCAATAGTTAGGAGTCATGCTAACCCTATGTTCATAGTTTTCCTCTGTGGCTTGCCATCTATCTAGCCACAGGTTCCTGGCCTTGTTAAGAACTGTAAGTGTGGGTTCCATATACTGAAGTGAGTTCATCTGCTCCTCAAACCCTGAAACCATAGCTTTCCAAACATTATAATTCTTGTTCTCAGTGTCTTCAGCTGTTTCATAAGTTTTGGTTTCTTGTCATTTCCAACATTTCCAGCTTTCTCCTCTATCACCTAAGGACTACAGACTACTAAGGCGCTTTATGATAAAAGGTCCTCTTCCCCTAGCCCAAATGTATTATGTCTTTCCACAGTCTTTCAGCAAATCACACTCTTGCATGATACCAAAGACACATCTGACATTACCCATTAGCCTTTCCCATAGGTTCCTTCCCATGTCCATGCATGAACACATTATTTCTCTAAAAACTTATTAGTGGCAATTATTTGTACTTCTCTGCAAATTCTTTGCTTTTCATCTCTCTTTCAATGCCCAAAATAGAAGGATACTATTCTTTATGATCAAGCACATTTATGACTCATTAGTCAGTGAAGTATGTTCCACTTACTGAATTGAGTAGATCTTACCACTTGTACTCTTTGCCCTATACCCATCTTCTTATATTTTATTTTATAAGTCATATTTTATCTCCTATATCTTCTTTATAGTATGGATCACAGCCTACTTTTTCCTCATCTGAGTAGGAAATGTTGAATTTTAACATTATAGTTGTCTCTATTTCAAACTAGAAATACTTAAATGTTGTATTTATCCTCTGCAACCAGGTGGACAATGTTACATCTGACCATGTTTCGAACCCACTCTCAAATTTATTGCACAAGAGAAAGTCAGTGCATAGTTTGGCATTGCATTTGGTTCTCCAGAATCAGAATTACCAAAGGAATTTCTCAAATGATCTTCATAGTTTCTGGATCTGGATATCTAATTCAATTGTACCTTAAATTGTGAAATATTCTTCTGATAGTACTAATAATATATTGATAATATTAGATCCCAGTCCCCAGGGTTCATTTCCCTCGGAGTATAGAGTGTTAATATAGACCCTAGGCTCACCTATAGAGGAAGTTTTGAAAATTATTGAAACCTCAAAAAAAACCATTTGCTGTCTGATAGAATTCTCCTTTACCTATACCACATCAATAAACATCTAATTACATGGATAATAACTAATTGATTTCAAAATGACATGCATGAGAAAAATAACAGATTAATATAAATAGGGTAATTTGAGGACCCAGACATATGTCCACCCACCTAAGGGCACATGACCTATTACAATAAAGTAAACACACACACACACACACACACACACACACACACACACACCACAAGAGAAAAGACAGCATCTTCAACAAATGGTGCTGGTCAAACGTGACAGTTACATGTAGAATAATGAAACAATATCTTTATCTCTCGCCCTGTAAAAAAATTAAACTCCAAGTGGATCAAGAACCTCAGTATATGACACAAACATCTAAATGACACAGAAGAAATCTTCATTGTTACAGAAAGAACTTTCTAAGCAGGATCATGGTAACGGGCATTAAGATCATTAGTTGACAAACAGGTAAAATGGAACAACAAAGCTTCTGTACAGCAAAGAGCACCGTCATTTGAAAAAGGAAGCAGCTTGCAGAATCGCAAAACAATATTTGCCAAGTATACAAATAACAGAAGGTTAATATCTAGAAATAGAATAATTTAAAAATTAAACTTGAAAAGAAAAATGCCGTCAATCTCACCCCGCACAGAATGATATGAGCTACAAGAACAACCTACTTGACAAGATACGGCCATTGGTGCAGTAGTGGCTCAAATGCTATGAGGTAACCAACCATTTTTTGACCAAATATAATCTCACTTCACTATCTGGAACCCATACCCAGAACTCTTCACAAGGCCAAGAATATGTGGCTACATAGATCATAGCTCATAACAAAAACCTATTAATCTTTTTTCTACTAAATAGACATGGCAGTACCATGACTCCTAATTATTCATTGTTATACTCATAGATCAGTGCATCATTCAAATCTCATCAGAGAAGCTTCTTCTTGTCATTTATGACAATTAGCACAAGGCTTTACATGTGGCCAATGTGAACAGAATAAGAAAGTTTGCAGTGTTCAGCTCTAAATGGGAAACCACACACCTTTTCTCAAGAGCTTCATGATCTTCATGAAAGAGGAAGAGAAACAAAGATTGTAGGAGCCAGAGATGTTATATGATTTCCAAAAAAAGAATGTTTTGTAGAAACAGTGGGGCAGATACACCTATGAACTCACTACTATTTTACAGCATACACAAAATCTGTGCAAGCCAGACAAAAATCCCAGCATTAAGGAGGAGGTAGGCACATAGCCCTTGCTCTTGGCTGAGAAGCTGTTGGCATTTGGTAGCTTCTGGGGAAGGCAGAGTCAGCTTTATTTAATGATATAATCTCTCTATATAGACCACACTCCAAAGTTAGACCACACACTTAAGAGTAGCTGGCCAATAAAATTGGATCTAGTGAGTTTTAAAAGAGAGAGTAAAAAAAATGGAGTGAGGAGGGAGGTGAGGAAGAAAAGTGAACCTGATAATAAAAATACAGTGTATGGAATTCTTAAGAATTAATAAAAATATTGTTTTAAAAATTACATCATTTAAAATGTTGGTCAGTTGGCAATATACCTTTAATCTAGCTACTGGGAGAAAGGGGCAGCTCAAAGCCTGGCATATATATATATATTTTTTTTTTCCAAATTGGCCAAAGCTACATAGTAAGACACTGTTTCAAAAAGCAGAAAATATTTTCCAAGGAGATAATAACAGCATATCATAGAGATAGAAACACTCCCTTGTGGAGAAGTGGTCACACTGTCAAATAAGTGGAATAAACCTAGGCATCTGTCTTGGGAAGAGGAGATGAAGAACAGGTATCATATATGCTCAAAGTAACATTATTCAGCCATTGAAAAAGCACGATCCCTTTGATGTATTGTAAGATGGATGGAAATAGAGAATAATATGTGAAGAAAAATAAGCCAGGCACAGAAAGACAGCTACCACATTTGTCTCTCACATGTGGAAACTAGAAAACTCAATTATAGTAGAGTAATGATCAATAGATGTGATAAATGGCAAAGATAGAAAGTGTTAAGCAAGAGAGGACAATGGGAACCAAGCACATTTAGACAGAAAAGTAAGTTCTCAGGTTCTGCATGTGGAGTGACGACAGTCTGCAATCATCTCTTAAGTATGTAGAAATAACAAGAAGAGAGGAGCTCAAAGCTTGAAAAAAAACAGAGACGATAAAGTCATAGAAACAAACATTTACTTAGAATATGTACAAACATATTGAAATATCAACCTATGTTCCATCAGCATATGCAGTGACCTTCTGTTACAACTAACAGCAATGACTGACACCATTCTTCGTAGCTATTGGTATTCATAATATGAATTCAGAAATATATAGAACAGAAAAGCCAGATATAAACAGACGACAGTATGGATACAGTCTAAAGTTTAAGATGTGCAAAATAACTGCTAATGAATTATATACATTCATGTGGAAGGAAATGCACTTAAAAGCTGATCTGTAGAAGAAGAAGAAGCATATGTGAGTTAACTCTTAATTACTGTGACCTGAACAAGAGGGCGTCTGGGACTTCTAGGACTTTGAAGATGCCCTGCATCTTCATGGAACTAGGCTACATGAAAGAGCACATTCTATAAAACACAAAATGGCTTTTACAGTGAAGACCTATGCAAAAAACATTACTTTTACCTTTAAAGTTTCCTTTAACCAAAGCCTTGACATCTATCTTGAAAATGTTTTAAGTGTGTTAGAACAAACAATATATATTCAAAGTAATGGGAGCACATGCCTTTAGGTGGAGAAAGGAGACCCCAGTGGGAACGGGGAGAGAGTGTGACCTCTGTGGAGTAAGATTTCTACAGGAGAAGTTAGATGGAGACATGTCTTTTGAACAGTGGAACACAATGCCTTACCACATAGGTGTTCCAATGGTAACATGTACACTGCTACATTCAGTTTACAATAGTGAGAGAATGGTTGTGAGTGTGTACACAACACCGAACAGGTCTGAACTGAACACAGGAAATCACCAATTATTCCACAGCAGGTGTGCCACATTTTCTGATCACATTTATGCCAATGACTTTGAAAAATGCCATGTTCCACTGAGAATACTTAGAAGCAAGAACAGATTAATTACCACATGTCTGTAGCCTGATAAGCATGATCAGTAAAGAGACTGAGAGCCTCAGAATTAACAGTATGGGGACCACCTGTAAGATCCTGTAGGGCCGAGATCACTCATGGGCACCAGTCCTAGGAGACAGAGATACCATTAGAGTTCTTGTCTATGAATTCTGAAGCTCTTAGAACTGGAAAAGATAATGAAACCAGACAGTTGCCCAGTTCTGGGATTTCTAAGCAAAACTGAGACTGCCTACGGAACTGGAGAGGAGCTTTGTTCTTGAAGAACAAACAGTGTGCGGTGGCATTATAAGACCATGACCATGAATCTGTGGTGGGAAAAAGCTGGATTAGACACTAGTCTTAGTCTTAGCTCCCTGTAGCATATGTGCTGGCTTTACAGGAAAAGTATTAATTTTAATTTGTGCACCTCACCAAGTGGCATTCATTGCTACTTTTCATCTGGATCAAACTAGACATTTACTGAAGACTATCATGGAGGGGCATTGGTACTTATACTGTCATAGAAGACAAACTCCAGAAAGATGTTGGTGAGGGATCACTTGGTGGTCAATAACTGCCATTTTGCCTGGCCTGGCCACCTGTGGTATGCCATTTACTGTTTTGCACAGGTTTCTTTGTGTATGTGTGTGTGGGGGGGTATTTTGCAAGTATAATAGAGAGAAGACTCACACTTTTGGTAAACCATAAATCAGTACTTACTCTGTTTATGCACACTGTGCTTAGCAAGCTATACTTTGATGCCTGTCATTCCTATTGGCCTAGCAGACAATACTATCTTAGATGCAATGGTGCTATACAGATGGAAAAATTAATGTTTCCTAAATGCTCAACTATAAACACTGTGAAGCAGAGAGATGAGCTATGTCTACCCAAACTCTCTTTCCATAGTTCCATCCTAGTCTTTTGGGAATTTAGCTTTGATTGTCTGTGTGACCATTCGTGCCTAAGTGGACATGGGAGAATCTAGTATCCAGGTGGGAGATGTGTGGGAGCAAATTTGCAACAGCCTCTCATGATTACTCGTAAGCCAGATCTCAGCAAGGATGACTTGAAATCCTTCAGAAGCTGAGCCTCAATGAGGAGCAAAGCTGCTAGAGAATCCTCACCATGGTCACAAACTGTGGTGTCTGCAGATACCATGGTCTGTTCAGAAAAAAATTGGTAGAAGAAGAAAATACATGTCCAGCCACATTGTCAGAGTCCTCCCTGTCTTTATTTAGCTATCTTCCTGATACTTAACGTCAGACAACAGAAATTGTTTTCTTAGGTAAGTCCTAGTCATGAGTCCTGCCAGCCCTGATCTGCAGCAGACAGGGTGTGGCTAACGTCATCAGGGCTGAGCTGGGGTTTTTAACTCTATGGACAGTGCAGGTCATTTTCCATATTTCAACCATGGACTCTGGATGATGGGATATGAAAATCTCTCTGTGGCATTTTCTCACCAGGTTCTGTGGGTTCCATGTCCAAACAAGACAACATGCAGTTTCCAGTTAGTCATCAATATAGATCTTAGATTAATCTAACTCTGTTGGTTTCATTTTAAAATTAGTATGAGTACTGTGTGTGATGATGCTTTTGACAAAAGAAAAATCATGCATAATAATCTGATTGTGATCAGGAGCTGGACACTCTGCTGTTTTCTACAACAGAATTCAAACTTTCTGTCATCATCTGTTCTCTGACCCATCACTCTTCCTGAAACTCAGATCTCTTTGAGAACATAATTATGCTGTTTCTATCTCTTTGGCGCCATTCAAACACTTGGATAAATGACACTTTTATAGTGTCATTTAATAGTGATATTAAAAATAGAAACTTTTATACTGTCATTTGCTTTGGAGCTCCACTGTTTGCCAGACATGTCACGAAGTGGAAGATTAGCATTCACTCACCTTTCCATGTCACAGAGAAGTCAGGTGACAGATGGCTTCCACAAAAGTGTACACTGGGCTGCCCATTTCCTGCAAGCAGCAAGTCTTTAGTGTTCTCTGAAGCTCTGTCTTTCGTTGTATTGAGGTCATGGACCTTCAGAAATACCTGTCATTTCTGAGACCAGGATCAGGTGCTTGTCCTGGTGCCTCCTGGGATAGAAACTCAAGGAGAAAGCTCTTAGGATCAATTAAAGGGGACTCATGACTGCATGACCCAAGCTCCCAATTGGCTGTCAAGGAGGACTGTGGTCAGGGGAGTCACATATTGTGGGCAAGAGCATTTCTTTCTCAATGCCTTCCCCATGTCAACCCTGTACATATATATCCCAGAATGACTTTGGGATTCTCATGGCCTGTGTGGACAGCCTGAATTGGACATACACACAGTGGGTTTATTCTAAGAATCTTGTACTGTCTACCTCTCCCTCTCTCTCCTACACTCCAGCCTTTCCACATATTGTTAAGAATTAATGTTCCTTCAGCACTTCCATTTTGTTTGCTACATTTTTAAACATTTAAAATATTTATTCAGCCCTGTATTATTATACAGACTTAATGGGTTATATTTAGAAACACACACACACACACATACATGCAATAAAAGTTAGCAATAAAAAAGAGGTCATGCATTTGGAGGAGACTAGGTGGGAGCATATGAGAAAGAAAGGAATGGAATGAAATGCAATCAAATTATAACCTCAAAAAATTAAAGATAAAAAGTCACTCAATATTTTATATAACACCAAATCCTTCATAAATTAAAATATAAATAAAAACATTATTTTAAATTTTTTTAATTCTAAAAAATATTTACACAATATATTCTGATCACTATTTTTCCTCCCCCAACTACTTCCAGTTCCTCCTCTTCTCCTCCACTGACCCAATTCCAGTGACCTTTCTTTCTCTAGAAAGTCAACAGTTAAACAAACAAATTAACCCAAATAAGGCATCATCATCATCATCATCATCATCATCATCATCATCATCATCATCATGAGGAGGCAGAGAACCAAACACACACACACACACACACACACACACACACACACACACACACACACAATTGAAGAACCAGAAACCATAGCATACAAGGAAAAGGTCATTAAGAGAAAAATGTCTCCCACAATTCAATATCAGACAAAATGTTTTCAAAAATACCATTGAGTTCATTTTGTGTTGATGGTCATGAGGCTTGCCCTTAACTGTGTTCGACATGCCCTATGAGACTCCAGTGGGTAGACCTAATTTTTCTTTGTAAGCACTTGTAATTTGGAGATAGCTTCTTGGTTATGGATATTTTATGTCCATTTCCTCCAGTCAGTGCAGGGAACTGGTCTAGCTTGTGCCTTTGAAGTACCTGTGCATGCATGCTGCCACAGTTTCTGTGAGTTCGTATGTGCATCAGTCCTGTTCTGTCTGAGAGATACTGTTTCCTTGAAACCTTCTCTCCCCTCTGGCTCTTATAACCTTTCTGTCTCCTCATCCTCATAGGCCCCTGAATCCTGAGGGGAGGAGTTTGATGAAGACTTATTTATTGTTTAGGACTGAGAGTTCCAAAAATCTCTCAATCTGTGCATATTGTTCAGTATAATATGCTAGTCTTGATTCTGTCAGGCATTTCTCTTGCCTCAAGTGAACTACAAGTCCTTATTTTTATGGAGGGTTGAGAATGACTCTTTGCTCCGTCCTCTCAGTTTACCAGTCCCTGGTTTCCTTTTCCTGTTGAGAATGTCCCCTGAAACGTACTTTTCAGGGCCAGTGTATGCATTACACGTAAGTTTTGTACTGCCTCATTTGTACAAGGTTAAATGTAGTATCGTAATAAAAGTCAAAGAGACAGAAATCTTAAGCGGTGCTGTTCCTTCTTTAGAGTATGATTTCTACCTGTTTAAATCCTCCTTGGGAGCCTCTGAATAGCTGATTTTTTTTCAGATACTAATTGTTGTTATCTTCAGGGTTGTAAGACCTTCTGCAGAATTCACTCTCTTGCTTGCACATGTAGTGATTGACTCTGATCTTCAATACTGATGAGCTAACCAACTTTCCAAACTTACATTAGTCTTGGTTTCTATTGAGCTTCAGGGTCCCTCTGAGAAGCAACTAGTTGAGATTTCTTAGGTAGACTAGCTGAAAACTAACTACTACTTTTGCTATAGTGAGAAAACATCAGGGGAAAGGCATACTATCTTTTTGGGTGAAGTTGCCACTCCTGGACATTGTATCTTGATGGAGGCATTGTAGAAAAAGAATTACTTGTATCAGAGATGGGATCCTGACCTCTGACTAATGCCACTGTGTCAGGAATATTACCAGAGTAGTGGAACTGGCAAATCCATTCCATTCTCAGTCAAGGTAACTTTAGAATTACCTGTCATAATTAAAATGCTTCCTCAAAAAATAGAGATGAAATTTGCAGAGTGAAGAACTCAGACTAATTATTAAAGACATTCATTTACTTGGTGAAATTTTTCTTAGGAAACATTCCTGGCCAAGTTCAGATATTAGCCTTGGAATAAGAAGATAAAGAGTTTATGGATATTACTGT
The DNA here is from genome assembly GCA_030674055.1 of Rhabdomys pumilio. NCBI lineage: Eukaryota > Metazoa > Chordata > Mammalia > Rodentia > Muridae > Rhabdomys > Rhabdomys pumilio. Next base: position 127,760,795 of record JANHMN010000003.1, read on the forward strand.
AGAAAATGTTTCAGACACAAAAGCTTTAAAACTGACATATATTGGAGAATGATGGTGTATATACTGGAAGCCCTCACTAGTGAGCTACTGTACAGCAAATCGGGAATGTGTTCAGCTTTGAAGTATGTTATTAGGAATTAGGAAGATTTGAAGAATCAGTAATTGTTGGGCAAGATATTGAAGGATATTGATTTTTGCTTTGAGAAATGACAAAGAAGTGGACAATAAAGGACATTTCCAGAGAATGGCAGTCCAAAGAATTGGCACCTACAATATTACAGAGGTAGAGTGTGACCATAGCTGGACTCAGGGAGCATTCTGCAGAAAGGACCATGGGGCCGTCTCAGATGGACTTCCATTGACAGCTACATAATATATCATTTTCTTGAGGACTCAAGAGAGTTACAGTCTTATTGGAGTGTGTGATGGATGCCAAGCATCAAGCATCTGATTTTAAGGGTACTCAATCTGGTCTGCATGAGGAAAAATAACAAATGGCACTAAAACACAAACCTGGCCATGTAAGAAATGACAAGAAACCTGGCATATCCAAAGTTGCAAGAAGAGAGAATGCGTAAGTGATGTTCAGGAAGTTTTTACTATAGGCTCCCATGACCATTTGGATGACAGAGATAAGACACATTCTTTGATTCATGGAACAGAGATTTCCCAGATGTCTACTACGGAAAGATAACTCAAGAGTATTAAAATACAGTGAACTAGGAAGATGGAGCTCTGCTCCACAGAACATCCAACCTCTGACAACCCGAGTGCCTGAGGCTAGGTTGTACTGTGAGGTGGTTAAAACTCCATAGGAACAACTCAAGAAACCAACAGTGACAACAACTATGTGAGTATTGAGTTGGAAGTACCTGTGGCTTGCAGAAGCATAAAAACCACAGAAGTGCTTTGAGTTCACAAGTCTGGAGCTTGAAGAGAGGCTCTCTGGGTTGATAGATTTGAGATTAATCAGAGTAAGGATAGTGTCTTATTTGGGGTTTCTATTGCTGTGAATAGATACCATGACTACAGCAACTCTTGTGAAGGAAAACATTTAATTGTAGCTAGCTTACAGTTCACAGGTTTAGTTCATTATCATCATGATGGAAAGCATGGCAGCACACATTTAGATGTGATTCTGCAGAGGTAGTTAAGGGTTCTACATCTGGATTGGCAGGCAGTAGGAAAAGACAATGAACACTAGGTCTAAACTGAACTTCTGAAATCTCAAAGCCCACCCTCAGGGACACTCATTCTCCAACAAGGCTATACCCACTCCAAAAGGGCCACTTCTTCAAACAGTACACTCTTTATGGGCCAATGGGGACTATTTTGATTCAAACCACCAAAGATAGATGTAATCACAGATTAAGTGATAAATCATATTAAGTTAGGCTTAGAAAAGACAAAAGTAATGGAGTCTTTTGAATAGAACGGGGATCAGATAACACAGTTCCCACTCAAAGTAGCAGAGATGGGACAGTAAACTAGGTGGACAGGCTGTGTGGAAATCACAAAAGCCATCAGTGTGGTAGTCTGAATAGGTATGGTCCCCACACACTCAGGTGTTTTTGAATGTTTGGCCCATAGGGAATGCAACTACTTGTTAGAAGAGGTGTGTTACCTTGAAGGTGCTTTGAGGATGCTCAAGTTATACTCAGTGTAGCATTCTCTGACTGTGGATCAAGATGTAGAACTCTGCTCCTTCTCCAGCACCATATCTGCCTAGAAGCTTTCATGCTTTCTGCCATGATGATAATGGACTAAACCTCTGAAACTATAAGCCAGCCTCAATTAAATATTTTCTTTTATAAGAATTGCCATGGTCAGGATATCTCTTCACAGCAATGGAAACACTAAGACACCATCTCAGCATTTTCTTCTCTGAATGGTACCACTGGTGAGGAGAACACCTGCTGTTTAAGTTATTGGCACAGAGATGTCTCCATTATATCTTTGGCAAAGCACACCATTTGAGGTAATTAATCAGTAAAGAGAAGGCAGGTATGAAGCAAGACATCTTCTACTCTGTTTACACATTTATGGAGATGAGAAAGGGATACGTGTGTCTCAGAACCTAAAGCTATAGGATGGAAGGTTAAAGGACCGAAAGTAAAAAATATAATAAGGATCTATAGTTTTCAATGTGGAGTGTGGCGGCAAGTAAGGATTAAAAAAAAAGTTCCCATGGTAGAAACACATGCATTCCTCGTCTTTCTGAGACCAGGACAAGTTTCAAAGTAATCAAATATAAAAATCAAACTTTGAAATCATGAGCTATAAACTTTTCTCAGATTCCTGAAGACACAGCAGTGTTTTGGGTACAGTTCCTACTGATGTTGAGCTCCAACCAGACACTGGTGATTGAGATCCTGCTATAGAGGTTCTCAGAGCATTCCAGTCTATGACTGCTCCTGAAAAAATGTCTTTCTCTCTTGTAAACTGTAAGGCTTACAGGGAAATGTTGTCATAATTCCTTTGGCTCTGTATGCCACAAGGTATTGGTTGGTCTAATTTCTAAGAAAAACACCACCTTTTTTCCAGGGACATAAGGCTCAGTTCTTTTTCCTTGTGTGATCCATAATTTTTGAGTTGCTGCTGCTGTTTGTGGTCATGGCCTATGATCACCACCATGTAGCCATTTGCTTTCCTCTGCACTACAGCTCTACAATTAACCCATACATATGAGGGACCTGACTATAAGCATGTGGTCCACCTGTGCTCTAACTTTTTCCATCAATGCTGGTCTAATGAGATGGCTATCATTCTGTGACACCAAGGACACCCACTTCTATGAGATTTGCCAGTTTTACTGCTCTCCTGCAGACCCTCAATTGTAAACAACATCATGACTCTCATGACTTTTTCAAAGGCATCACTTTTTGCCTCCCTGTAGTCTTATGGCTGTATCAGCAGCAACATCTAGCACATATGCTCAGCTGAGGGAAAGCAGAAGGCCTTCTCTTGCTTATCTACATCACTGTGATCTCTCTCTATTACCAATCCAAGTCCTGTGCCTGCTCCCAACTACAGTCCAGAAAAAGTTACCCACCTAAAGTGATATAGCAGGCTCTAAGTCTCACTCTCAAGCTTACACACCGATGAACAAGAATAACACACATACTCTGAAGAGACTCTTGCAGGCCATTCTGACAGTGTAAGGTCATTTCTCACCTGCACTGCTAAAAGCATCTTCATGGCCATGTGGCTTGGTTATGGCCATTAAAGAAAAGAACCTTTAAACTCAGGACCTGCATATGAGCTTTTTGTTCTGTGTTCATTGTTTTAATCAATCTATGATTATCTATGTACGCCAAATAAAAGCTTAATTCACATCAACATCACCCCAAGTCCTGACAGATGTTCTTCTTTCATAGAGAAAGTCATTTTGCCTTCCCAAAGACACAAGAGAGCCTTGCTTCTCTGTCGGCTCCTTGCTGGGAGGTCCAGGTGAGAGGAGAGTGGTCCTGGTCCCAGTCCTGCTGGATCTCTTTGGGGCTAAGTGGGATAGTGAGTGTTGACAGCCCAAAATAAACACACTGTGCCAGGAGTCTTGTCGAAGCAGGAACTCAACTTTATTGCTTCAGCCTCTGACTTATATAAACTTGGAGCATAGGGAGGGGGATTTTTGGTGAGGTGAGATGATGTAGGAAGAGTGACAAGCGGTATGGAGTGACTGACAGGACCAATGGCAAAAATCTACATTAGCAATGGTGGGACAGAGGCAGAGCCAAATAGGTCTTGCTGAGTCACCCCATAAAAAAGTGACTGAGATAGGTCTCAAAACTCAAGCAAGGCTCAGGTTTGTCCACAAGACCCAAACCAGGGCCAAAATGGGGCCCAACACTTCTCTGAGATGAGTTCTTGCTTACTAGCTACTACTATTTCCATTAAACAATTCTTCTGAGAAAAGGCCACTGTCTGTATGTGTACAGTATAATCTCAATATGAATATTGGTAAATAAACAGTCTGTTTTCAGTGTCTTCTTCCTACTTTATACGTGGTCAAGTGCTGTATTTCAGCTGTCCATATATTACCCCTAACTCTCCCTTTACTAGACAAATGTGGCATATCACTGAGTGCACATTCTCAAATCAATAGAATGTGTAGCATAGATGCTTTCTTATCTTGAAGCAGTTGGGAATTTTTTTTTTATTATTATTCTCTCATACATTACATCTCAACTTCAGTTTCTCTTTCCTCCACTCCTCCAGGTTCAGCCCCCACATCCTCTCTCTGCCAGATGCATTCCTTATTCATTTCCTTTCAGAAAAGAACAGGACTCCAAGCGATAGCAGCTGAACAAGGCATAACAAGCTACAATAAGTCAAAGCAAAATCCCTCATATCAAGGTTGGATGAGGTAACCCAGTAGGAAGAAAGGGGTCCTAAGGGCAGGCAAAAGAGTCAGAGACAACCCCCTACTCCCACCATTAGGAGTACCACAAGAACACTAATATGTACATCATAACATATTCAAAGAACCTAGATCAGATCCATAAGGCTACATAATAGCCCCTTCCGTCTCTGTGAACCTCTACGATCCCTGCTTAGCTGAGTCTTTGGGCTGTGTTCTCATTGTATACAAAATCCCTCTGGCTACTACAACCCTTTCTCTCACTCTTCTACAGAGCGCTCTGAGCTCCACCTAGTATTTGACTGTAGATCTCTGCATATATTTCCATCAGTTGCTAGATTGAAACCTCTCTGATTACAGTTGGGCTAGACACCAGTATATGAATATAGCAGAATACCATTAGGGATCATTTCATTGACTCCCTTCCCTTGTCTTCCTTTGCCTTCCTTTGCCTTCCCTTCCCTTCCCCCCCCCCACCTCTATTTTGTGCCAATTGTGCTTGGCTCTATCCTAGGTCTATAGGCTATTGAGCCTCTAGTTCCTGAAGATTCAGGAATAGACTCCCTTTAGTGGAATGGACCTCAAATGGAACCAATCATTGTTTGGCCACTTTCACAAGTTCTGTGCCATTATTACCCCAGCACATCTTGCAGGAAGGCTATATTGTAGGTTGAAGGCTTTGTGTCTGGATTGGTGCTCCAGTTCTACCACTGGAAGTCTTGCCTAGTTACAAGAAGCTGGCTGGTTCAGGTTCTCTACTCCCATAACTAAGAG
>JANHMN010000003.1:127786576-127811466 GCA_030674055.1 Rhabdomys pumilio
GCAATGCCCAACAGTGGGAATACCAAATAAAATGAAAGGAGAAATTACTGTCCTAAAAGCTGTGTGTGTGTGTGTGTGTGTGTGTGTGTGTGTGTGTGTGTGTCTGTCTGTCTGTCTGTCTGTCTATCTCTGAATTATAAATATTAGTGAGTATAGATCTTAAAAGTTAAAATACAAACCCTTACGTTTCTTCCGAATTTTAAATTTTAAAAGTTAAAGAAAATAAAGTATTTCCTAAATTAAAGATACCATTTTCAACTATATTCTGTTTGTGTATCTGGTGAAACTGAAGACATTTAGCATCCCAAAACCTTTGTCTTGGGAAGGAAGGCGAGAATGTACACTGGGGAATCTGAGGCCCGTGGCAGGTACCTTTTTTGAGGAGCAAGGCTTTCATAGCAGCAGCTGGATGAGTGCAACACCTCAGAGCACTGACTTGCTGAGACATGCACAGAACAGCCTGGGATTTTGAACTCCTGCCTGTTCCAACTCACAGTGTGACTCAACCCTGTCTGATACTGTGAGTAGGAGATCCTTTTCCCACACAAATTTTGTCATCACAGCCTCAAATGCAGGCAGTGATGGTCCCTGATGTTAGAGAAATCTGAGATCCTTTTCTGGAGAAGTTAGCCAGTGAATATCAGCCCCTGTGCCCTTCCCTGCTGTGTTTTCAACAGTGACTTGAAAGAGAAGTGAGCTCCAGCTGGGAAAGCATGAGTTCCTGCCACAGCAAGCAGAAGCAGTGTCCTTCCCATCTGCCCTTGGGGCCAGGCCCCTCTCCACCTTCACTTTCCACTTGACAAATAGTTGCAAGGCCACCTTGGCCAAAGCCCTGAGGCAGGCTTCCCATGGGGTATGGCTAACTTGGTTGCATCATACAGCCAACGCTATCTAGATTTAAGCCAGAATTACCTGAAGCAAACAGACACCTCTGTACTCCTCAAGACCAAGGCTTCCCTGCAGCCCAAATGGTGTGGTGAGGACATGACCTAGATGCTCATCCTTTGTAGGGTCCAGATACATCTCTCTAGGCAGGAGTTGACAACCCTATGTCAAAGTCCTGGGGACTCATCTGGAAAAGATGCTTAGCTTTAATGTGTATTGCTGTTTAAGTTGTCTATGTCTCTGCTTTCCTGTCAGCCATTCAATCAGGAGACTCATTTAAAGAGTCTGGGGGGCTGGCGGGTTAGGACTACAGTCTCTCTGATTTCAAAAGAACAAAGATGTGTTTCTGTGTATGTTTCTGATATTCACAAAGGAGGATCCGTAGGTCCAAGAGCTATCACAGAGAAGTAAGGCTGGAGGGAGGGAGTAACGGAGTAATAGTTCAATCCTCTCCTCTGCTCTCCTCTCCTCTCCTCTCCTCTCCTCTCCTCTCCTCTCCTCTCCTCTCCTCTCTCCTCTTTTCTCTTCTTTCTTCAGGTTCCTTTCTACATACTTTGCTGGACACCCAGACATACGTTTTTGGACATACAGGTAGGTTTCATACCCATGTGACGCTTCCAGACTTTTGCAAATGGAAATAGTTTCTTCCCATATAGATTTCATCTTTCTCATTCACAGCTACACAAAGATATAACAGAAACGTGCTGGTTGTATTTTGGGAGTAAGTTTCAATCTTTCAAATAGGAAGTAGAGAACCTATGTGGGGTTGTGTTTGTATATTCAGCGGCAGTTCCTGCATCAAGCTCCTTAGCCTCTGTGGAGCACTCACTGCCATTTCACCTCCATCCTAGTGGGGACAGACTAATGAGGTCATGCCCCTTTCCCCAGGATGTGGAATTGGGCTCAACTTCATTCTCTTCTTCTTTTGCCAGGCTGCCTAGACAGAACAGATAGCAAACTGCTCCTGACCCCTCTGCACAGGCAATGGGATGGCAATTATTAGGGGTAAGTTTGGGGCAGGGAGCACATTCTCATGTTGTTTGATAGTGGTTCAGCTCTCAGATATGTAAATCCAGGCTCAGGGGCATCCTCAACTGCTGCTGGTCGAGAAGACTGTTAAGGAGAGGGATGTATGGAGTTGGGTCAACTTCAGTGGACAGAAAAATAGAGAAGTTCAGATGAAACTGCATTTGATTAATCAACAAGTATTATTTGGAATAATAATTTTCTAGGGAGTATGTTAGACCTGTTTTTGGAGGGTGCTTTTGTTTATCTCAGCCCCCTGTATTTTGTCTATAAAATCCGGCACTGAGTCTGCAATTCTTGGTGTTCAGGGACACCATGTGCACATCCCAGCCACTATCCAGTGACTAGAAACTCTTTGTAAAACAGAAGGGATACTGGTCGTGTGAAGCATGACCTGAGGCCATTTGGGAGCAAAGAATAAAGGTCAACCCCAGGAAAATGTTCTGAGGACTATACTAAGTATTAATAGTCCAAGCTATACCAGTATTGATAACATTGAACTTGGTTTTCTGGATGAAGGTAGGAGCAGAGACAGCCCAGCATAGACACCCACAGCCCTCTCCCTGAAAACCCCTCTGGAGCACTGTGGGCTGAACTAATGGAGGTGGGGCATAGTGTGTTTGCAGTTCCAGTAAATGTGTGTCCAGGATTATTTTCTGTTTTAGAACATTCTTTTCTAGAAATATGTAAATGCTTTACTCAAGGACCCGAAATGTTTTCTCATGCTGCATTGAAAGCAGGATGAGAGCAGCCTGAGCACACTTTTCATGTGGCACTCCCCATCGGAAGGTTCCGTCCCTGTCACCATCAGCCTGGCCTTAGCTTCTGATTCATAAATCACACTCATGGGCCTATCCTTTACTGTACCCCAATTGGCAGAGTCTGGCTAGTGGAAAGTGACAAGTGACCAGTATACACGTAGTCCAGGTGAGCCAAATCTTGGTGACCACAGCTTCAGCTCTTATCAACAGAAGGCTGCTTTCTCAACATCTGGGGGCTTGTGTATTTCAGGTACATGCTGGACAGAGACAGGCAATGTGAAGTCCCACAGAGATTGTTTGATTTGTTTAGGTGACTCTCTGTGTAACTTTGCAGGAGCTGGGTTTGGGACTAGCTGAGTTCCTATGGCTCAAAGTGTTGAAAGACACCCTAGGGACCGTCAAGAGGTCCAAGTTTTCTTCACAAGTTGTACATGAGCCTTGATTATTATCCTCCAGCTTTATGTGCTAGTGGAATAGAGTTCTAAGAGAGGAAGCTCTTGGTTCATTGCCGTCATCTGGATGAGAAGCCACATTGTCATAAAAACCACACTAGGTTCTGTCTCCAGAGAGACATTCTATTAATGCTCTGTGTTTTATTCTCCGACTCTAGGACAGCAGCCAGCACCAGGGTAAACGCTTCTCACTGATCCCTTTCTCAGCTTTTTCATGATTTTTCATGTCTTCCCATTATCCACAGACAGTCTCCAGTAACTATGTCCTGGTTGGCTCACACAAGCATGGCGATCTCTCCCACCTTGATGGATAAGCTGCAGCTTGTATGAAGCAATTTGCACAGAATCCTTCATTCAGGGTCCACCTGTGTTCAAAGACTGAGTCTGTATGGGGTATAACTTTGACCTGCTAGTTTCTTTAGTCTGTGAGTCATGAGAATAAAATTAAACCAATTTTTCTTACAAGAACAGGTTCCTCATTACATAGAATTGATTGTTACCAATGCTTTAAAATGATTTTGAGTTTATCAGACTAATGATCACTACTTGTGCCAGAGGCCCAAGGTGCAATTCTCATCCTTAGCCTAGACAGTGCTTCCCATGGCTCCGGTAAACCAGTCGGCTGTGACCATGTTCATCCTGCAAAGCTTTGTTGATGACCCCTTGGTTGAGGATACCCTCTTCTGCCTCTTCTTTGCCTTGTTCATAGCAGCCATAGTTGGCAATGGCCTGATTATCACAACCATCCACAGCAGTCCCAACCTCCACACTCCCATGTACTTCTTCCTAGCCAACCTTGCCCTGATGGATGTGATCTGCACTGTGACTGTCTTGCCCAAAGTCCTGCAGAGCCTGGTGGCAGAGAACAGCATTTCTTATGGGGGATGCCTCACACAGATGTTCATCTTCTCCTGGGTCCTGGGCTCTGAGCTTCTGCTTTTCTCTGCCATGGCCTATGACCGCTACCTTGCAATCTGCCGGCCACTGCACTATGGTACCCTCATGAGTGGCAGGGCCTGTGTGGCCCTTGCAACCTTTGCATGGTTCACTGGAGCTCTCAATTCCTTGGTGCTCACTTGTCTGGTGTTGCCACTGTCCTTCTGTGGTCCCAATCTCATCACACACTTCTTCTGTGAGATCCCTTCTGTGTTGATGCTGTCCTGCAGCCCCACTTTTATCAACAACGTCATGACTATCATTGCAGACATGTTCCTGACAGGCCTGAACTTCTTATTGACCATGACATCCTATGGTTTCATCGTCACCAGCATCCTACGCATCCGCTCAGCTGAGGGCAAGAAGCGTGCCTTCTCCACCTGCTCTGCCCACCTGGTTGTGGTCACCCTTTATTATTCCACTGTTCTATACACTTACGTCCGGCCAGCCCTGGGAACTGCTGGGCTCCTGGACAAGATCATTTCTGTTCTGTACACCACTGTGACCCCATCTCTGAACCCCCTTATCTATACCCTGAGAAACAAGGAATTCAAAACATCCTTTAAAAAACTCATTTCTCTATTGAGAACTTTGAGTTTGGAGATGAACTCTAGAAGCAGTGGGTAACAAGCTAAAAGGGTCACCCAAGTCCTGCGAAGTTATAGCCTGAGTTAATTCTCCAAAGTTTGTACTGTCTTCACAATAATAACACAGTTCTTCCCATTTTAAATGCTTTTAATAGCTTTACCCATTTCTACTTTATCCTTAGAAATGTATGCTTACAAGTTCAGTACTAGTAAATGTTAAGATATTTTTATGAGTAGACAAATCAAATCTTGTTAAATATTGAGTGTCATCCTTTTCATAATCCTATTTAAAATTTCCTGATGGCTTTGGCCACAAGTCAATGGTTAAAGAGACTAAGAAACATGACTACCCACACACACATATGCTCTGGACATTTTCTGGTCTTATTTGACCGTTTCTATTTTTCGTATTATTATCTCACTGTTTTTCCTGTTGCTTGGTTTACGAAAGAGTTTGAGGCAAGGAGATTTCCATAGAGGAACTGTATTTGGGGCTGTGTCTGGGAGCATCTGATCCCTATTGAAATGTCTCTTATCTCAACATTCATAGATGTCAGACCAGAATCAGACATTGGCCAAATGGCTTCTTCTCAGATCCCATGTCATTGCAAAGGTTTGCTAATTCATGACTCTAACTTTTATCTCATCATCAACTTCCTGCCTGGAAGAGTTTTGTGTGGCATGGCCATCCTTCAAAGTTGAACACTTCATGTTGTATGCAATGTTAACCTGACATGAGCTCTATTCTACCATGACAAAAACTCAGAAATAAAAAGCTTGTCAAAGCATTCATAGTGATGTGGTCATGTGTACTTTGACCATTTCATACACCGTGGTCTTGTTCTATATGTTACATAGAGTCGTGTGACTAGTACAGATGCCATATCAAAAAACATGATTACCAAATAAGGTAAATAGAATGGAGAAAATTAGAAAGTAAAAAAGACCATGTCAATGAATCATGGTGTGATGATTTATATGCTTGTAGACTAGATTTATCTCCAACAATAACATTTACACACACTTCCACGATTATCTGTAAACTGTTTCCAAAGAGGATTCATTGAGTAGCTGTGCCCACATGTACTGGGGACAGGCAAATGTGGAACACAGCAAGAGGAGAGACAAGTTTAAATTCCTCTGTTCCCTTTTAACTGAATGACTATTGAGTAAAGGCAGATAGAAAGAAAGGAAGAAAGAAAGAAAGAAAGAAAGAGAAAAAAGCAAGAGAGGAAGAAAGAAAGAAAGAGAAAAAAGAAAAAAGAAATAGAGGAAGGAAGGACAGAAGAAAGAAAGGCTTCCTAGAATTCAATAAAAATGAATGCACAGTATACCCAAAATTTTGGGACATGATGAAAGCTGTGCTATAGAAAAGTTTATAGCACCAAATACCTTCATAAAGAGATCTTATACCAGCAACTTAGCTGTTGGAGGATGGTTTTGTGCACTGTGCATTCAGATGCTGATTTCTAGGTCCAGACATCTGGCTGCAGCCCAGATGATGGCATGGTGAAGAATCTCTTGTCTCTATTTTATGTAAATTGTTTTCCATTACCTTGATTGGTTAATAAAGAGCTGGTCAACCAATTAGCTGGTCAGAAAAAAATAGGGTGGGACTTCAGATCCCAGTCCAGGGGCCCCAGAGGAGATGAGAGGACAGAGAAGTACCTTGAGGAGAGGAAGATGTAGAGAAACCATGCAGTGAGACCAGGAGGATTCAACATGAGAGAGCAGTCATTGGGAGACACATTTCTTTCTTTTCTTTTTCTTTTTTTTTAAATTGGATATTTTATTTATTTACATTTCAGATGTCATCCCCTTTCCCTATCCCCCTTCCTTTTTGCTTTTATACCATTTTATTACATGCAAGTATTGAGGTCAATTCTAGGTTGAGGGACTAACAATACAATAGATGCAAATAGTCAAGGAACAAGCAAGACAAACACAAATAGTCAAAGAACAAGCAAGGCAACAAACAAAGTTCTGTGATCACTCCTGTGATCACTATTTCTAAGCGCTTATCATGATGACCAAAATATCTGAACCTACTTCCCTGTCCTAGCGCTAAGTCATTTTCATGTCTGAAGCCTACTTCTTTGTTCCAGCTTAAGATTTAGATTCCTGCCTGAAATTACTTCTTTATTCTAGCCTAATGTCAGACTTCTGCCTGAAGCCCACTCCTTGTCCTTGGCCAATGTCATATTCCTGCCAAGAAGCCCATTTTTTTGTCCTTTGCCAATGTCAGATTCTTGTCAAGCATCGTCAAAAGCTCTCTGCCTCTCCCCCTTTTTTATTTCATAAACAAGACTGAACCTGTCTTAGGTTGTTCTGACAAGAATGCCTTCCTTACCCATCATGGAATATGCATTATCAAAACAAATGCACTTTTGTCTTAGGTTGGTAAGACTCTGTGCAGAATCATACCCGTCCTTGGCTTACCAGCCTTTTAAATTAATTACTCTGTCTGGGGGTCCTCTTTCAGTTTCAAGCCATGTACTTTGGCTGCCAACATGTTGATGTTGTTAAAGACAAGTTTTAACATGATGGGCAGGAATAAAAGTATTCCCAGAACAAAAAGGAAATGCCATTCTTGAAGCTCTTTTCTGAAAGGAAAATGAACAAGGAATTCATCTGGCAGAGTGAAGAGGTGTGGGGGTGGGAACTTGAAGGAGTGGCAGGAAAGGAAACTGAAATTTGTATGTAATGTATGAGCCATGGCAGACTCAGATATAGGTAAAGAATAATTTGACTAGGTAGTAGCAGCCTAGATGGATTAGAATAGATCACAATCTGCCCAGCTATTAGTGCTTGTTTCTGTTTCTTTATTTGGGTGCTAAAATGAGTTAGATTGAGTGTAGAAATGCCCTGAAGTTATTTGGGAGCAAAGCAGGGCATAGGACCTCCCTCCTCTCTAGGAGTTACTTTTACACTTAACAGCACACCTAAAAGTTCTAGAACAAAGAGAAACAAGCACCCATGAGGAGTAGAGGGCAGGAAATAAACTCAGGGCTGAAATCAACAAAATAGGAACAAAGAGAACAATGTAAAAATCAAAGAATCACTGAAACAAAGCAAGATAGATAAACTCTTATTCAAGCTAACTAAAAGACAAAGACAGAGAGAGAACATCCAAATTAACAAATCACAAATGAGAAGGGAATATAGCAACAGACACTGAGGAAATCTAAAAGATCATTAAGTCATACTTCAAACATCAATACTCCTCAAACTTGGATCAAAACTACAAGTGACAGCTCACGCTGACAAACTTGTACAGCCACTATGGAAATCAATATGCTGGTTCCTGAGAAAATTGGGAATTAATCTACCTCAGGACCCAGCTATACCACTTCCATCATGCCACAAGGACACTATGTTTATAGTGACTTTATTCATAGTAGCCAGAAACTAGAAACAACCTAGTTTTTCCTCAACTGACAAATGGCTATACAAAATGTGGTAAACTTACACAATGGAGCATTACTCTGTTGGGTTATGGCTTTATAGCATTGGCAAAAAATGGAAGAAAGTTAAAAAAAAATCATCCTAAGTTAGGTAGCTTAGACCCAGAAAGGCAAAACATGTTATGTACTCACTTATATACAGATATTAGCTGCTAAGTAAAGGATAACCATGCTAAAATCCACAGATCCAGAGAGGCTAAGTAACAAAGAGGTCTTAAGGAGGACCACATGAATCCCCCTGGGAAGTGAAAATAAAAATAGATTTTATAGGTAGACAGGAGAGATTGGGCTGGGGGCATGGAGGAAGAGAGTACAGGGAGAGATGGCTGGAATTGAGAGGTGCTGGAGGGAAAATGTAGAAATATAGTGCAGTAGATACTCTATGGAGTCTATAAGGGTGGCCCTAGTAAAGGCTCTTAGTTATGGGAGTAGAGAACCTGAACCAGCCAGCTTCTTGTAACTAGGCAAGACTTCCAGTGGTAGAACTGGAGCACCAATCCAGACACAAAGCCTTCAACCTACAATATAGCCTTCCTGCAAGATGTGCTGGGGTAATAATGGCACAGAACTTGTGAAAGTGGCCAAACAATGATTGGTTCCATTTGAGGTCCATTCCACTAAAGGGAGTCTATTCCTGAATCTTCAGGAACTAGAGGCTCAATAGCCTATAGACCTAGGATAGAGCCAAGCACAATTGGCACAAAATAGAGGTGGGGGGGGGGGAAGGGAAGGGAAGGCAAAGGAAGGCAAAGGAAGACAAGGGAAGGGAGTCAATGAAATGATCCCTAATGGTATTCTGCTATATTCATATACTGGTGTGTAGCCCAACTGTAATCAGAGAGGTTTCAATCTAGCAACTGATGGAAATATATGCAGAGATCTACAGTCAAATACTAGGTGGAGCTCAGAGCGCTCTGCAGAAGAGTGAGAGAAAGGGTTGTAGTAGCCAGAGGGATTTTGTATACAATGAGAACACAGCCCAAAGACTCAGCTAAGCAGGGATCGTAGAGGTTCACAGAGACGGAAGGGGCTATTATGTAGCCTTATGGATCTGATCTAGGTTCTTTGAATATGTTATGATGTACATATTAGTGTTCTTGTGGTACTCCTAATGGTGGGAGTAGGGGGTTGTCTCTGACTCTTTTGCCTGCCCTTAGGACCCCTTTCTTCCTACTGGGTTACCTCATCCAACCTTGATATGAGGGATTTTGCTTTGACTTATTGTAGCTTGTTATGCCTTGTTCAGCTGCTATCGCTTGGAGTCCTGTTCTTTTCTGAAAGGAAATGAATAAGGAATGCATCTGGCAGAGAGAGGATGTGGGGGCTGAACCTGGAGGAGTGGAGGAAAGAGAAACTGAAGTTGAGATGTAATGTATGAAAGAATAATAATAAAAAAAAAATTCTCAGTTTCCCAACTGCTTCAAGATAAGAAAGCATCTATGCTACACATTCTATTGATTTGAGAATGTGCACTCAGTGATATGCCACATTTGTCTAGTAAAGGGAGAGTTAGGGGTAATATATGGACAGCTGAAATACAGCACTTGACCACGTATAAAGTAGGAAGAAGACACTGAAAACAGACTGTTTATTTACCAATATTCATATTGAGAGTATACTGTACACATACAGACAGTGGCCCTTTCTCAGAAGAATTGTTTAATGGAAATAGTAGTAGCTAGTAAGCAAGAACTCATCTCAGAGAAGTGTTGGGCCCCATTTTGGCCCTGGTTTGGGTCTGGTGGACAAACCTGAGCCTTGCTTGAGTTTTGAGACCTATCTCAGTCACTTTTGTATGGGGTGACTCAGCAAGACCTATTTGGCTCTGCCTCTGTCCCACCATTGCTAATGTAGATTTTTGCCATTGGTCCTGTCAGTCACTCCATACCGCTTGTCACTCTTCCTACATCATCTCACCTCACCAAAAATCCCCCTCCCTATGCTCCAAGTTTATATAAGTCAGAGGCTGAAGCAATAAAGTTGAGTTCCTGCTTCGACAAGACTCCTGGCACAGTGTGTTTATTTTGGGCTGTCAACACTCACTATCCCACTTAGCCCCAAAGAGATCCAGCAGGACTGGGACCAGGACCACTCTCCTCTCACCTGGACCTCCCAGCAAGGAGCCGACAGAGAAGCAAGGCTCTCTTGTGTCTTTGGGAAGGCAAAATGACTTTCTCTATGAAAGAAGAACATCTGTCAGGACTTGGGGTGATGTTGATGTGAATTAAGCTTTTATTTGGCGTACATAGATAATCATAGATTGATTAAAACAATGAACACAGAACAAAAAGCTCATATGCAGGTCCTGAGTTTAAAGGTTCTTTTCTTTAATGGCCATAACCAAGCCACATGGCCATGAAGATGCTTTTAGCAGTGCAGGTGAGAAATGACCTTACACTGTCAGAATGGCCTGCAAGAGTCTCTTCAGAGTATGTGTGTTATTCTTGTTCATCGGTGTGTAAGCTTGAGAGTGAGACTTA
Source organism: Rhabdomys pumilio (assembly GCA_030674055.1). NCBI lineage: Eukaryota > Metazoa > Chordata > Mammalia > Rodentia > Muridae > Rhabdomys > Rhabdomys pumilio. The sequence continues at coordinate 127,797,168 of JANHMN010000003.1, forward strand.
GAGCCTGCTATATCACTTTAGGTGGGTAACTTTTTCTGGACTGTAGTTGGGAGCAGGCACAGGACTTGGATTGGTAATAGAGAGAGATCACAGTGATGTAGATAAGCAAGAGAAGGCCTTCTGCTTTCCCTCAGCTGAGCATATGTGCTAGATGTTGCTGCTGATACAGCCATAAGACTACAGGGAGGCAAAAAGTGATGCCTTTGAAAAAGTCATGAGAGTCATGATGTTGTTTACAATTGAGGGTCTGCAGGAGAGCAGTAAAACTGGCAAATCTCATAGAAGTGGGTGTCCTTGGTGTCACAGAATGATAGCCATCTCATTGATGGAAAAAGTTAGAGCACAGGTGGACCACATGCTTATAGTCAGGTCCCTCATATGTATGGGTTAATTGTAGAGCTGTAGTGCAGAGGAAAGCAAATGGCTACATGGTGGTGATCATAGGCCATGACCACAAACAGCAGCAGCAACTCAAAAATTATGGATCACACAAGGAAAAAGAACTGAGCCTTATGTCCCTGGAAAAAAGGTGGTGTTTTTCTTAGAAATTAGAGCAACCAATACCTTGTGGCATACAGAGCCAAAGGAATTATGACAACATTTCCCTGTAAGCCTTACAGTTTACAAGAGAGAAAGACATTTTTTCAGGAGCAGTCATAGCCTGGAATGCTCTGAGAACCTCTATAGCAGGATCTCAATCACCAGTGTCTGGTTGGAGCTCAACATCAGTAGGAACTGTACCCAAAACACTGCTGTGTCTTCAGGAATCTGAGAAAAGTTTATAGCTCATGATTTCAAAGTTTGATTTTTATATTTGATTACTTTGAAACTTGTCCTGGTCTCAGAAAGATGAGGACTGCATGTGTTTCTACTATGGGAACTTTTTTTTTAATCCTTACTTGCCGCCACACCCCACTTTGAAAACTATAGATCCTTATTATATTTTTTACTTTCGGTCCTTTAACCTTCCATTCTATAGCTTTAGGTTCTGAGACACACGTATCCCTTTCTCATCTCCATAAATGTATAAACAGAGTAGAAGATGTCTTGCTTCATACCTGCCTTCTCTTTACTGATTAGTTACCTCAAATGGTGTGCTTTGCCAAAGATATAATGGAGACATCTCTGTGCCAATAACTTAAACAGCAGGTGTTCTCCTCACCAGTGGTACCATTCAGAGAAGAAAATGCTGAGATGGTGTCTTAGTGTTTCCATTGCTGTGAAGAGATATCATGACCATGGCAATTCTTATAAAGGAAAATATTTAATTGGGGCTGGCTTATAGTTTCAGAGGTTTAGTCCATTATCATCATTGCAGAAAGCATGAAAGCTTCTAGGCAGACATGGTGCTGGAGAAGGAGCAGAGTTCTACATCTTGATCCACAGGCAGAGAATGCTACACTGAGTATAGCTTGAGCACCCTCAAAGCACCTTCAAAGTAACACACCTCTTCCAACAAGTAGTTGCATTCCCTATGGGCCAAACATTCAAAAACACCTGAGTGTGTGGGGACCATACCTATTCAGACTACCACATTGATGCCTTTTGTGATTTCCACACAGCCTGTCCACCTAGTTTACTGTCCCATCTCTGCTACTTTGAGTGGGAACTGTGTTATCTGATCCCTGTTCTATTCAAAAGACTCTCCATTACTTTTTGTCTTTTCTAAGCCTAACTTAATATGATTTATCACTTAATATATGGTTACATCTATCTTTGGTGGTTTGAATCAAAATAGTCCCCATTGGCCCATAAAGAGTGTACTGTTTGAAGAAGTGGCCCTTTTGGAGTGGGTATAGCCTTGTTGGAGAATGAGTGTCCCTAGGGGTGGGCTGTGAGATTTCAGAAGTTCAATTTAGACCTAGTGTTCATTGTCTTTTCCTACTGCCTGACAATCCAGATGTAGAACCCTTAACTACCTCTCCAGAATCGCATCTAAATGTGTGCTGCCATGCTTTCCACCATGATGATAATGGACTAAACCTGTGAACTGTATGTAAGCTAGCTACAATTAAATGTTTTCCTTCACAAGAGTTGCTGTAGTCATGGTATCTATTCACAGCAATAGAAACCCCAAATAAGACACTATCCTTACTCTGATCAATCTCAAATCTATCAACCCAGAGAACCTCTCTTCAAACTCCAGACCTGTGAACTCAAAGCACTTCTGTGGTTTTTATGCTTCTGCAAGCCACAGGTACTTCCAACTCAATACTCACATAGCTGTTGTCACTGTTGGTTTCTTGAGTTGTTCCTATGGAGTTTTAACCACCTCACAGTACAACCTAGCCTCAGGCACTCGGGTTGTCAGAGGTTGGATGTTCTGTGGAGCAGAGCTCCATCTTCCTAGTCCACTGTATTTTAATACTCTTGAGTTATCTTTCCGTAGTAGACATCTGGGAAATCTCTGTTCCACGAATCAAAGAATGTGTCTTATCTCTGTCATCCAAATGGTCATGGGAGCCTATAATAAAACTTCCTGAACATCACTTATGCATGCTCTCTTCTTGCAACTTTGGATATGCCAGGTTTCTTGTCATTTCTTACATGGCCAGGTTTGTGTTTTAGTGCCATTTGTTATTTTTCTTCATGCAGACCAGATTGAGTACCCTTAAAATCAGGTGCTTGGTGCTTGGCATCCATCACACACTCCAATAAGACTGTAACTCTCTTGAGTCCTCAAGAAAATGATATATTATGTAGCTGTCAATGGAAGTCCATCTGAGATGGCCCCATGGTCCTTTCTGCAGAATGCTCCCTGAGTCCAGCTATGGTCACACTCTACCTCTGTAATATTGTAGGTGCCAATTCTTTGGACTGCCATTCTCTGGAAATGTCCTTTATTGTCCACTTCTTTGTCATTTCTCAAAGCAAAAATCAATATCCTTCAATATCTTGCCCAACAATTACTGATTCTTCAAATCTTCCTAATTTCTAATAACATACTTCAAAGCTGAACACATTCCCGATTTGCTGTACAGTAGCTCACTAGTGAGGGCTTCCAGTATATATACCATCATTCTCCAATATATGTCAGTTTTAAAGCTTTTGTGTCTGAAACATTTTCTACAGTAAAATCCATAAACTCTTTATCTTCTTATTCCAAGGCTAATATCTGAACTTGGCCAGGAATGTTTCCTAAGAAAAATTTCACCAAGTGAATGAATGTCTTTAATAATTAGACCGAGTTCTTCACTCTGCAAATTTCATCTCTATTTTTTGAGGAAGCATTTTAATTATGACAGGTAATTCTAAGGTTACCTTGACTGAGAATGGAATGGATTTTCCAGTTCCACTACTCTGGTAATATTCCTGACACAGTGGCATTAGTCAGAGGTCAGGATCCCATCTCTGATACAAGTAATTCTTTTTCTACAATGCCTCCATCAAGATACAATGTCCAGGAGTGGCAACTTCACCCAAAAAGATAGTATGCCTTTCCCCTGATGTTTTCTCACTATAGCAAAAGTAGTAGTTAGTTTTCAGCTAGTCTACCTAAGAAATCTCAACTAGTTGCTTCTCAGAGGGACCCTGAAGCTCAATAGAAACCAAGACTAGGGTAAGTTTGGAAAGTTGGTTAGCTCGTCAGTACTGAAGATCAGAGTCAATCACTACATGTGCAAGCAAGAGAGTGAATTCTGCAGAAGGTCTTACAACTCTGAAGATAACAACAATTAGTATCTGAAAAAAATCAGCTATTCAGAGGCTCCCAAGGAGGATTTAAACAGGTAGAAATCATACTCTAAAGAAGGAACAGCACTACTTAAGATTTCTGTCTCTTTGACTTTTATTACGATACTACATTTAACCTTGTACAAATGAGGCAGTACAAAACTTATGTGTAATGCATACACTGGCCCTGAAAGGTACGTTTCAGGGGACATTCTCAACAGGAAAAGGAAACCAGGGACTGGTAAACTGAGAGGACTGAGCAAAGAGTCATTCTCAACCCTCCATAAAAATAAGGACTTGTAGTTCACTTGAGGCAAGAGAAATGCCTGACAGAATCAAGACTAGCATATTATACTGAACAATATGCACAGATTGAGAGATTTTTGGAACTCTCAGTCCTAAACAATAAATAAGTCTTCATCAAACTCCTCCCCTCAGGATTCAGGGGCCTATGAGGATGAGGAGACAGAAAGATTATAAGAGCCAGAGGGGAGAGAAGGTTTCAAGGAAACAGTATCTCTCAGACAGAACAGGACTGGTGCACATACGAACTCACAGAAACTGTGGCAGCATGCATGCACAGGTACTTCAAAGGCACAAGCTAGACCAGTTCCCTGCACTGACTGGAGGAAATGGACATAAAATATCCATAACCAAGAAGCTATCTCCAAATTACAAGTGCTTACAAAGAAAAATTAGGTCTACCTACTGGAGTCTCATAGGGCATATCGAACACAGTTAAGGGCAAGCCTCATGACCATCAACACAAAACGAACTCAATGGTATTTTTGAAAACATTTTGTCTGATATTGAATTGTGGGAGACATTTTTCTCTTAATGACCTTTTCCTTGTATGTATGCTATGGTTTCTGGTTCTTTAATTGTGCGTGTGTGTGTGTGTGTGTGTGTGTGTGTGTGTGTGTTTGGTTCTCCTCATTATCATTATTATTATTATTATTATTATTATTATTATTATTATTATTATTATGCCTTATTTGGGTTAATTTGTTTGTTTAACTGTTGACTTTCTAGAGAAAGAAAGGTCATTGGAATTGGGTCAGTGGAGAAGAGGAGGAACTCTTTTGTAGTTGGGGGAGGAAAAATAGTGATCAGAATATAATGTGTAAATATTTTTTAGAATTAAATTTAAAATAATGTTTTTATTTATATTTAAATTTATGAAGGATTCGGTGTTACATAAAATATTGAGTGACTTTTTATCTTTAATTTTTTGAGGTTATAATTTGATTGCATTTCATTCCATTCCTTTCTTTCTCATATGCTCCCACCTAGTCTCCTCCAAATGCATGACCTCTTTTTTATTTCTAATTGTTATTGCATATATGTGTGTGTGCGTGTTCCTAAATACAACCCATTAAGTCTGTATACTAATACAGGGCTGAATAAATATTTTAAATGTTTAAAAATGTAGCAAACAAAATGGAAGTGCTGAAGGAACATTAATTTTTATCAATATATGGAAAGGCTGGAGTGTAGGAGAGAGAGGGAGAGGTAGACAGTACAAGATTCTTAGAATAAACCCACTGTGTGTATGTCCAATTCAGGCTGTCCACACAGGCCATGAGATTCCCAAAGTCATTCTGGGATATATATGTACCGGGTTGACATGGGGAAGGCATTGAGAAAGAAATGCTCTTGCCCACAATATGTGACTCCCCTGACCACAGTCCTCCTTGACAGCCAATTGGGAGCTTGGGTCATGCAGTCATGAGTCCCCTTTAATTGATCCTAAGAGCTTTCTCCTTGAGTTTCTATCCCAGGAGGTACCAGGACAAGCACCTGACCCTGGTCTCAGAAATGACAGGTATTTCTGAAGGTCCATGACCTCAATACAACGAAAGACAGAGCTTCAGAGGACACTAAAGACTTGCTGCTTGCAGGAAATGGGCAGCCCAGTGTGCACTTTTGTGGAAGCCATCTGTCACCTGACTTCTCTGTGACATGGAAAGGTGAGTGAATGCTAATCTTCCACTTCGTGATATATCTGGCTAACAGTGGAGCTCCAAAGCAAATGACACTATAAAAGTTTCTATTTTTAATATCACTATTAAATGACACTGTAAAAGTGTCACTTATCCAAGTGTTTGAATGGCGCCAAAGAGATAGAAACAGCATAATTATGTTCTCAAAGAGATCTGAGTTTCAGGAAGAGTGATGGGTCAGAGAACAGATGATGACAGAAAGTTTGAATTCTGTTGTAGAAAACAGCAGAGTGTCCAGCTCCTGATCACAATCAAATTATTATGCATGATTTTTCTTATGTCAAAAACATCATCACACACAGTACTCATACTAATTTTAAAATGAAACCAACAGATTTAGATTAATCTAAGATCTATATTGATGACTAACTGGAAACTGCATGTTGTCTTGCTTGGACATGGAACCCACAGAGGCTGGTGAGAAAAATGCCACAGAGAGATTTTTATATCCCATCATCCAGAGTCCATGGTTGAAATATGGAAAATGACCTGCACTGTCCATAGAGTTAAAAACACCAGTTCAGCCCTGATGACGTTAGCCACACCCTGTCTGCTGCAGATCAGGGCTGGCAGGACTCATGACTGGGACTTACCTAAGAAAACAATTTCTGTTGTCTGACCTTAAGTATCAGGAAGATAGCTAAATAAAGACAGGGAGGACTCTGACAATGTGGCTGGACATGTATTTTCTTCTTCTACCATTTTTTTCTGAACAGACCATGGTATCTACAGACACCACAGTTTGTGATCATGATGAGGATTCTCTAGCAGCTTTGCTCCTCATTGAAGCTCAGCCTCTGAAGGATTTCAAGTCATCCTTGCTGAGATCTGGCTTACAAGTAATCATGAGAGGCTGTTGCAAATTTGCTCCCACACATCCCTCACCTGGATACTAGATTCTCCCATGTCCACTTAGGCACGAATGGTCACACAAACAATCAAAGCTAAATTCCCAAAAGACTAGGATGGAACTATGGAAAGAGAGTTTGGGTAGACATAGCTCATCTCTCTGCTTCACAGTGTTTATAGTTGAGCACTTAGGAAACATTAATTTTTCCATCTGTATAGCACCGTTGCATCTAAGATAGTATTGTCTGCTAGGCCAATAGGGATGACAGGCATCAAAGTATAGCTTGCTAAGCACAGTGTGCATAAACAGAGTAAGTACTGATTTATGGTTTACCAAAAGCGTGAGTTTTCTCTCTATTATACTTGCAAAATACGCCCCCCCCACACACACATGCACAAAGAAACCTGTGCAGAACAGTAAATGGCATACCACAGGTGGCCAGGCCAGGCAAAATGGCAGTTATTGACCACCAAGTGATCCCTCACCAACATCTCTCTGGAGTTTGTCTTCTATGACAGTATAAGTACCAATGCCCCTTCATGATAGTCTTCAATAAATGTCTAGTTTGATCCAAAAGAAAAGTAGCAATGAATGCCACTTGGTGAGGTGCATAAATTAAAGTGAATACTTTTCCCGTAAAGCCAGCACATATGCTACAGGGAGCTAAGACTAAGACTAGTGTCTAATCCAGCTTTTTCCCACCACAGATTCATGGTCATGGTCTTATAATGCCACTGCACACTGTTTGTTCTTCAAGAACAAAGCTCCTCTCCAGTTCCCTAGGCAGTCTCAGTTTTGCTTAGAAGTCCCAGAATTGGGCAACTGTCTGATTTCATTATCTTTTCCAGTTCTAAGAGCTTCAGAATTCATAGACAAGAACTCTAATGGTATCTCTGTCTCCTAGGACTGGTGCCCATGAGTGATCTCGGCCCTACAGGATCTTACAGGTGGTCCCCATACTGTTAATTCTGAGGCTCTCAGTCTCTTTACTGATCATGCTTATCAGGCTACAGACATGTTGTAATTAATCTGTTCTTGCTTCTAAGTATTCTCAGTGGAACATGGCGTTTTTCAAAGTCATTGGCATAAATGTGATCAGAAAATGTGGCACACCTGCTGTGGAATAATTGGTGATTTCCTGTGTTCAGCTCAGACCTGTTTGGTGCTGTGTATACACTCACAACCATTCTCTCACTCAGCAGGAGGGAGAAGTGGGGGGAGGGATTAAGTAAAGTAGCTTTTGTTCTATCTCCACAGGAACTACTTGGCTCTAATGCACCCAGCCTACTGGTCCAAGTCCCAGGAAGAAAGAGGGACACTTTATTTCTAAATTCTATATCTGAAAAGTTATCCAAAAATCTTCTCTAAGAAATCTCCAAAATAGTTCTCCCTCCTCTCTTTTTCCTCAGTACTTGTTTCAAAATACATGCTGACATGGTAAAAAGTTCACTACAAGTTTATGCATAAATTTAAATCATAAATTGAATAAGTTTACAGCAGAGAATGTTTACATGCATATCCATTAAAAGTAGCTGACTAAATATTTATTATTTGTCACAAGCTCAACATGTTCACTGAAAGTTAAAAACCATAATTTTTGTGACTTAATTATCAAAGTTTTGTATAGATAAGCTCAGTCAATTTTTTATCTTCTGTCCTTGTACCTATAGTAAATAGTTAGTTCCCTTTTTATGAGTTTTGGTTGATTGTTTTACAACTTATTGGAATGTGCTCTAAGTTGTCAATGCCTTCTTTCTATCTCAGAAGCAAATTACTCATGACCCTTGAAGACTGGCAGAGTTCTCATTGCAGATTTGACATCAAAAAGACTTCATAGCAGTCCCTATTATAAAAGATCTTAATAATTACTAATATAATTTTAGGAATTCTTATAGGAACACCAACCAAAGAGTACACATAGAGGAACCCATGGCTCTGGCTGTGTATGTGGCAGAGGATGGCCTTGTTGGACATCAGTGGGAGGAGCAGCCCTTGGTCCTGTGGGGGTTCAATGCCCCAGTGTAGGGGAATGCCAGGGTGGGAAGCTGAAAGTGGGTGGGTGGGAGAGCACCCTCATAGAGTCAGGCGGAGGAGGAATGGGATTGGGGGTTTTCAGAGGTGAGACCTGGAGAGGAGATAACATTTGAAATGTATGTAAAGAAAATATCCAATAAAAGAAAAAAATTAAGAAATCACCTATTTGTCTATATAGCATCACTACAAGATAGTACATCTTTGTTGTTCTGCAGAAATCTGCTCAAAAGGGTGGGCTAATACCTAGTGATTGTTATATAAATTTAATAATAACAGGAAAAGCATATTAATAACAAGAATCTTTCCTCAAATGTAATCTTCTTGGCCTTGCCTAAAGAAGCAAATCTCTCATAACTTTAGAGTCCATGGTGGAATTATTTCAGGAAGATCACCTGCTAGTTTTTAGCTTCTCCTATATGGGCCAAATGGAATCATGTCACCAGACAGAAAAACTGGTAAGGCTGAGCAGATTAAGAAACCTTGGCAATTCCCATAATTGAGGACGGTAGGTGTCTGAATCTACTCCAGACCAGGTTCCTATCCTGGAGCACATGACCACAACACCCCACTAAGGGACCCATGATAACTGGCCATGTAACATAGAAACCCAGAGTTCTTCATGCTAATGAGGTATCTAGATGGGCCCAGAGGGTCCAGCCAATAAGTTTCCCTTCCAAGACATTTTTTCCTCCAAAAGATATTTAATCTCTGGTCCACCCTAAGTTGTATGCATCCTCTTCCTGTCATGAATAAACAGTTTGAACAAGCAAGGACTATCCCCATCAAGTACCGTCGGGAAACGGGTGTAAGGGAGAAAGCCTTCATCATATAAAGCCATGCCTAAGTTTCCTGAAGAAGGTCCCTCTGCACCCCTGGAACTCACCCCGAGCTAAGCCAGACTCCATGCCCCTCTCACTGGGTTCATCTCAGGCCTGCCCCATCCATTCTCAACTCTTCAAGGTTCCCAGAAGCATCTGGATGCCCAGGAGTTCGAGAACCACAACCTCTACCTCTACCCTAACCCCTGCCATTTCTTACTCAGAGAAACATGGGCTGGGATCCCATCTTGGACTGGGCTTCATATCCCAAATGGTGTCCTGACACTCTGGTGATGAGGCAGAAACACAGAACCTTACTCTTAGATGGCTCCTGGAAAATATTGACTTGTCAAGGGCAAAGTGGAAGTCTTACTTCACATTATAAATAAAAATCATCAAAAACGAGAAAATAGACAAAAATGCTAGGGCACCTTATATTCCTACATCATATTCTTTCTCCTTCCACACAACTCCTCCCAGAGCCTACCTATCCACTTACCTATCCACTCAATCTGTGTCTCTGTCTCTTTGTGCCTCTGTCTCTATGTTTCTCTCTCTCAAGCAAAGTACAAAAACTACAACAAACCCAAGCCAATAAAGACCAAAAAGATACACCAAAACAAATCAAAAATCACACATACACACACTGTGGAGTTCATTTTGCATTGACCAATTACTTCTGGGTAGACTCTTAAAAGTCTCTGAGAACTAAAGTAGAAATTTCTCTGAGAAATAAAGTAGAAAAGACATAAAGAGGAAGGGGGAGTGTATCTGTAGCCTCTGCTGAGATATTGGTAGCAAGAGAACCACATGGTGAAAAGGCAGAATCTCTAGCAAGTGCTGCCAAAAGATTCTATATCTTTTTTCAGACTAAACCCATTCTTCATCAACTTACTTCCTTATTCTTCTTAAATGTTGTGCCACACCAGGACAAGCTGCCTTGCCTCAAGTTTTTAGACCTTGTGGAACAGAGAATCAAAAAGAGAAGTTACAATGACTCTTATATTGTATTTAAATGTGACCAGTTATTCAGACTCAATCGTGGACTGGTCTAGAAATCAATCCAATATTGGAAATAACAGTCTTCATTTGGAAGGCTGGTTCTGAACATTTTCAGAGACATATTTGGAAGTTAGCTGCAGTTCTCTAGGATGTTAAGTTAGCAAGAGATAAAGATGGGACAGGATGTGGATTTGAAGCAAGTGTTAGCACATGTGTTAAGGCTCTTTGAATTGTCAAGTTAAAATTACGTTTGTTTCTTCTACAGTAGTTGATGCAAGTTGCATTGATTTTACACTTTCTAATTGTGTTACTGTGTTGAAACCTGGCATGTCTGTTATGGAGGTCTATCAACCAGCTTTTGTTTTATTGCCCTGAGTATCACAGAACTTTGGTATTCTGAAAAAAGCTTGCAAGTACTGAAAGAAGTGAGTCAGGCTTTAAGCAGAAGCAAGAGGGTAGTTGGCTTGATTATTGCTGGTATAACAGCTTTGATTTCATTAATTGCTAGAACCACTGCTTCTGCAATTGTTTTAACAGAAGAAGTTAAGACAGCTACTTTTGTTAATCACTTAGCAAAAAACATTACTAATATGTTGAGTATACAAGAGAATTTAGATCGGCATTTGGAACAATGGATTGATGCTCTCTATCCTATTCAAGTTATTGGAAGGAGGTTCAGAGTTTAAGAGTAAGGAGCCATCTTGAGTGTCATACCAAATACCATTTGATTTGTATTAATTCTAAAATTTACAGTGGTAGTCATTATATTTAGGAAAAAGTTTAAAGACAGTTGCAGTGTATTTGGCATAATTCTAACACCTCTCTGGATGTTTTAACTTTGCACAGTGAGCTGATGAATTTCAAGAATGCTGCTCTGCTGAGTGTTGATGCAGCAGATACTGCTGATAAAAATTACCCATGGCCCGAAGTCAGTATTTCTATTTTGGTCAAGCTTCAAGAATGGCATAGGAGTTTACTAATGAACACTTCAGTCCATGCAGGTGACAGTATTTCCAGGAAGGATTCATTGGAGCAAGGAATCCACCTTCTATGTGGTAAGCACCATCCTAAAGACTGGAGACTAGAAATCAGGGGGTAAAATGAAAAGGAGAAAGCCAGTTGAACACAGCAGTGTTCCTCTTTTATGTGTTCTGGGCTGCCATGATGGGAAGAAACTTCTCTATCACATACTCCCACTGCTGAGAGGTCCTACCTCACAATAGGCCAAAATAAAGAGCCAAATGTCCATGGACTGAAGCCTCTGAATCCATGAGTCAGAATAAATACATTGAAAATACATTTATTAGTCACAAAGATGAAGAGTTGATTAACACAACATACATAGTTTGCATCGCAAGTTCTGGTGTGGTACAACATTTCAGAAGAATAACAAAGTAAGTTGATGAAGAATGGGTGTAGTCTGAAAAGGATACAGCACCTTTTCAGCAGCAGTTCCTGCAGAAGCTGCCCTTTCTCCACTAAATTGTCACTGCACAGTCTTTCAGCAGTCATCACAGAAACACTTTTCCTTCCTCTTCCTACCTCCTGCACCCTCCTTGCTGTTCTTGAGTGTTTGAGCCAGAAGTAATTGGTCAATGCATAAAGAACTTCATTTTCTGAGTGTGTATTGGATTTGATTTGGTATTATTTTGTTTATTGGTTTGGATTCTCTGCATTTTGTTTGCAAGAGAAAGAGAGGTGTGGGTATTGGGTAGATAGGTAAGTAGGTAGTTAGGACCTTAGAAGAGTTGCAGGAAAGAAAAAGAAGATGATTAAATGATGTTGAAAAGAAGGTTTTAACCTAGCCTTGTCTATGATCTATTTTTGTTTAGTTTTTATAGTATGAATAAGGCTTCTACTCTACCCTTTGCATGTAGTCATCAATCTAGTTTCCACAAATCTCTTTGCTGGAAATAATTAATCTTTCCCTTGAATTTGATTGTTTACATTGGTATACATATGCTGTTTTAAATATGTGACTTCATTTACTTAAACTTTATCTCTTTTCCATAGATTACCTCGTTCTCCATACCATCTGACTCCCAGAGCTTGTAGGAAACTATAAAATGGAGAATCCAAGATATGCAACTTTGGTTTCCCCAACATTGTGGCCATGCTAGCCTCTTATGTTTCCTTATGTAGTTTAGATTTATTAGCCACAGTTCTGAAACAAGTGCCTGTTATGTTTATGGAGAGTCCCTGCATGAAATGCTGTTTTGTGGCAATCACCATTGACATTCACTGAAAATCTTCCAGTCCAGGAACATAAAACTTTCATTTAGATAAATGTTAGTTAGTTTTGAAATGGTTTTATTTCTCAGAAAATAAAACTTGAGTGTTTTGTTTGAGTTTTTTGTTTACATTGTCACGAAGAATTTTGTTTTTTTGAGGTAAGTGGAACTGTCCAGACCTTGCATCATAGAAAGGTTTTCTAAAACAGCGATAGGCACACATCGCTCCATGAAGCTGCTCTCAGGAAAGCATGTTTAGGGACAGCCCAGGTCAGGAGAACAGCCTGTACATCTCCACTTAATTTGAGAAAGAAGCCAATATTCTGCTCAGGGCTAACTTGACATCCTTGTTCCTCAGTGTATAGATGAGGGGGTTCAAGGTTGGACTGAGGACTGAGTACAGCACTGAGAAAACTTTGCTTCTTTCTGGGCTGTAGCTGGAAGCAGGACTGACATAGGCACAGAACACAGATGAATAGTACACAGAGACCACAATGAGGTGGGATGAGCAGGTAGAAAAGGCCTTCCTTTTGCCTTCAGCAGAACGCATGTGCACGATGCTGGCAATGATGTAGCCATAGGATAACAGGGTTATCATGAAGTTGATGCCTCCAAAAAAGGCATCTGCCACAAGAGTCATAATACTATTCACATAGGTGGGGCTACAGGAGAGCAGGAGGAGTGGGGGTATCTCACAGAAGAAGTGTGTGATGACCTTGGGTCCACAGAATGACAGCTGTGTCATCAGACCAGTGTGGACAGATGCATTCACAGCACTGATGGACCATACACTAAAGGACAGAGCCCCACATAGCTGTGGGCTCATCCTAGAGCTGTAATGCAGGGGACAGCAGATGGCCACATAACGGTCATAGGCCATGACTGTGAGCAGCAGCAGCTCAGAAGATGCAGACCATGAAAGGAAGAAGAGTTGGGTCATGCACCCCTTGAAGGAGATGGTGTTTTCCTCAGAGATTAGGCCAATCAGGGCCTTGGGAATCACAGAAGAGGTGCATGCAATGTCCATGGTGGCCAGGTTACACAGGAAATAGTACATGGGATTGTGGAGGCCAGTGCTGGAGGTGACCAGAGCAATGATCACAATGTTGCCCATTAGAGCCATCATGTAGAGGGACAGGAAGCAGCCTATGAGAAACAATCTTAGATCAGGGTGCTCTGAGAACCCTTCCAGCACAAACTCTGTCACTCCTGTCTGGTTGAGACCCATCGTCATCATTGAGAATATGGAGTCCACCACTGTGTCTGTCAGATTCTGAGAAAATACCACAGTTTACCACTTCAAAGTCTGCAATCAAACTGTCTGCTGTCAGAAAGGGAAGCAGTGAATGTATTTCCTTCATGGAAGCTTCTTGTCTTTTCTCATATGTACCACACCATTGGAAAACCACATATATTTTATGTCCTCTTATTTCTCACACAGTAACTTTCACCTTGTAGTTTTGTCTGATCTTGAACATGCAAAAAGAGTGAGGCATCCTTTACTTAGCACCTGCCTATGCTTTCCTTCCTCATCACCACTAAGCCCTGTGCTCTGGGGACAGTGCTTGGTGACCCAGATGTACCCCTTACTTTCACAGTTCCTATTCTCCACATGATGTCAGTTTTAGATAGACACACTGAGATGACTATTATACCTTTGTTTTCACACTTGGCCTCTTTAGCTGACAG
>JANHMN010000003.1:127823292-127895057 GCA_030674055.1 Rhabdomys pumilio
GTGGTCTCTGTGTACTATTCATCTGTGTTCTGTGCCTATGTCAGTCCTGCTTCCAGCTACAGCCCAGAAAGAAGCAAAGTTTTCTCAGTGCTGTACTCGATCCTCAGCCCAACCCTGAACCCCCTCATCTATACACTGAGGAACAAGGATGTCAAGCTTGCCCTGGGCAGAATATTGGCTTCTTTCTCAAATTAAGTGGAAATGTACAGGCTATTCTCTTGACCTGGGCTGTTCCTAAACATGCTTTCCTGAGAGCAGCTTCATGGAGCAATGTGTGCCTATCGCTGTTTCAGAAAACCTTTCTATGATGCAAGGACTGGACAGTTCCACTTACCTCAAAAACAACAAAATTCTTCGTGACAATGTAAACAAAAAACTCAAACAAAACACTCAAGTTTTATTTTCTGAGAAATAAAACCATTTCAAAACTAACTAACATTTATCTAAATGAAAGTTTTATGTTCCTGGACTGGAAGAGTTTCAGTGAATGTCAATGGTGATTGCCACAAAACAGCATTTCATGCAGGGACTCTCCATAAACATAACAGGCACTTGTTTCAGAACTGTGGCTAATAAATCTAAACTACATAAGGAAACATAAGAGGCTAGCATGGCCACAATGTTGGGGAAACCAAAGTTGCATGTCTTGGATTCTCCATTTTATAGTTTCCTACAAGCTCTGGGAGTCAGATGGTACGGAGAACGAGGTAATCTATGGAAAAGAGATAAAGTTTAAGTTTCAAAATGAAGTCACATATTTAAAACAGCATACATATAACAATGTAAACAATCAAATTCATGGGAAAGATTAATTATTTCCAGCAAAGAGATTTGTGGAAACTAGATTGATGACTACATGCAAAGGGTAGAGTAGAAGCCTTATTCATACTATAAATAAAAACTAAACAAAAATAGATCATAGACAAGGCTAGGCTAAAACCTTCTTTTCATACATCATTTAATCATCTTCTTTTTCTTTCCTGCAACTCTTCTAAGGTCCTAACTACCTACTTACCTATCTACCCAATACCCACACCTCTCTTTCTCTTGCAAACAAAATGCACAGAATCCAAACCAATAAACAAAATAATACCAAATCAAATCCAATACACACTCAGAAAATGAAGTTCTTTATGCATTGACCAATTACTTCTGGCTCAAACACTCAAGAACAGCAAGGAGGGTGCAGGAGGTAGGAAGAGGAAGGAAAAGTGTTTCTGTGATGACTGCTGAAAGACGGTGCAGTGACAATTTAGTGGAGAAAGGGCAGCTTCTGCAGGAACTGCTGCTGAAAAGGTGCTGTATCCTTTTCAGACTACACCCATCCTTCATCAACTTACTTTGTTATTCTTCCGAAATGTTGTACCACACCAGAACTTGCGATGCAAACTATGTATGTTGTATTAATCAACTCTTCATCTTTGTGACTAATAAATGTATTTTCAATGTATTTATTCTGACTCATGGATTCAGAGGCTTCAGTCCATGGCCATTGGCTCTTTATTTTGGCCTATTGTGAGGTAGGACCTCTCAGCAGTGGGAGTATGTGATAGAGAAGTTTCTTCCCATCATGGCAGCCCAGAACACATAAAAGAGGAACACTGCTGTGTTCAACTGGCTTTCTCCTTTTCATTTTTCCCCCTGATTTCTAGTCTCCAGTCTTTAGGGTGGTGCTTACCATATAGAAGGTGGATTCCTTGCTCCATTGAGTCCTTCCTGGAAACACTCACCTGCATGGACTGAAGTGTCCATTAGTAAACTCCTATGCCATTCTTGGAGCTTGACCAAAATAGAAATACTGACTTCGGGCCATGGGTAATTTTATCAGCAATATCTGCTGCATCAACACTCAGCAGAGCAGCATTCTTGAAATTCATAAGCTCACTGTGCAAAGTTAAAACATCCAGAGAGGTGTTGGAATTATGCCAAATACACTGCAAGTGTCTTTAAACTTTTTCCTAAATATAATGACTACCACTGTAAATTTTAGAATTAATACAAATCAAATGGTATTTGGTATGACACTCAAGATGGCTCCTTACTCTTAAACTCTGAACCTCCTTCCAATAACTTGAATAGGTTAGAGAGCATCAATCCATTGTTCCAAATGCCGATCTAAATCCTCTTGTATATTCAACATAGTAGTAATGTTTTTTTGCTAAGTGATTAACAAAAGTAGCTGTCTTAACTTCTTCTGTCAAAGCAATTGCAGAAGCAGTGGTTCTAGCAATTAATGAAATTAAAGCTGTTATACCAGCAATAATCAAGCCAACTACCCTCTTGCTTCTGCTTAAAGCCTGACTCACTTCTTTCAGTACTTGCAAGCTTTTTTCAGAATACCAAGGTTCTGTGATACTCAGGGCAATAAAACAAAAGCCGGTTGATAGATCTCCATAACTGACATGCCAGGTTTCAACACAATAACACAATTAGAAAGTGTAAAATCAATGCAACTTGCATTAACTACTGTCGAAGAAACAAACGTAATTTTAACTCGACAATTCAAAGAGCTTTAGCACATGTGCTAACACTTGCTTCAAATCCACATCCTGTCCCAACTTTATCTCTTACTAACTTAACATCATAGAGAACTGCAGTTAACTTCCAAATATGTCTCTGAAAATGTTCAGAGCCAGCCTTCCAAATGAAGACTGTTATTTCCAATATTGGATTGATTTCTAGACCAGTCCATGATTGAGTCTGAATAACTGGTCACAGTTAAATACAATACAAGTGTCATTGTAACTTCTCTTTTTGATTCTCTGTTCCACAAGGTCTAAAAACTTGAGGCGAGGCAGCTTGTCCCATCTGGGATATAGGTAAGCAAAGGTGGGTTGGGAACATATCTCCAATACAGCTTCCCAGTCGCCATTGTCAGGGCACTCAGAAAGCTCACAGGTCAGCATCATTCTTTGTGCTGTTATCAACATGTCTCACCCATCACTCTGGCAGCCACCATGCTCTGCTGGGGGCCAGCCCCAGCTTGGGTGGAAGGAGAAGCCTTTCTTCTCTTCTTGTCGGATCTTCTTGAGGCAGCTGAAGGGGGAAGAGCATGAGGGGGTAAGACTTGGTCTTATGAGATTCGGGGTAAGGTCTTGGGCCTTACGAGATTTGGGGTAAGACTTTGGTCTTATGAAATATTTAGGGTTGCTGTATAACAAAAGTTTACTTATCTATGCTAGAAAAGTTCACTTACTATACTACTGTAGCTGACCTGCCATCTACGACCCTGTGGCCAGAAACTGCAGTCTCTGGCATTTAGCACCTCAGCCCAAAAGCACCAAAGGATTAAGTAAAATAGACTTTGTACTCGCTCAGCAGGAACTGCTGGGCTTTAATTTATGCCTGCTAGTCTGAGGTAACAGGAAGAAAAAACACTTAGAGGTGTGGTTATAGCATTTATTACTAAGTTGTTAAAAGTTTCCTATGAAAGCTATCTAAGGGGAAAAGCAGAAAGGTCCTATGTGGGGAAAAGGAAAACTTCTATTCCATCTGGGGAAAGGGAAAAATTCTATCCTATATACTACTCTAACTGGGGAAAGGTAAAAAAAAATCCTATCCTATCTCTATTCTATCTATCTATTCTAACTCTCTATTCTAACTATTCTAACTCTCATCTCTTTGTCCTCAATACTTATACATCTTTCAGAGTACATGATCACATGTTACAAAGTTTATCACAAGTTCACACCAAAAATCAAATCATAAATTGAAATAGAAGTTTACAACAGAGAATGTTTACATGCATCTCCATTAGGAGTAATTATTTGGCTAAACATCCATCACCTGTTTAACTCCACAGGTTTGCTGAAGGTTTAAAACTATAACTAAGAAATTGGTGAAGTTTTGTATAGATAAACCCAGGCAATATTTTATCTTCTGTCCTAGCACCTATAATAAATCATTAGTTCCCTTTTAGTGCCCTTTAGTTAATTATTTTACAACCTCTTGGAATGTGCTCTGAGTAGGAGAAAGTCTGGTTACTATCTGAGAGCAATTAACTGATGACACTTGGGAGACTGGCAGAGTTCTCACTGCAGTTTTGACTATCAGAAAAGTACCTAATAGCAGTAATGTTATAAAATAGCTTAATAATCATTAATATAATTTTAGGAATTCTTATAAGATCATCATTAAGACTTAAAAAATCATCTATTTGTCTATATAGCATCACTACAAGACAGTACATCTTCGTAGATCTGTAGAGATCTGCTCCAAAGGGGTATGCTATTGCTTAGTGCTTGTTACATATGTTTAATAATAATAATAATAATAAAGCATATTAATAGCAGGAATCTTTCCTAAAATAAGTCCCTTACAGCCTTGCTGACTAAGAGCTCACTTGTCGCAGATTATATAATAATTTAAGGCAAGCAATTTCAGGATGATTACCTGCTAATTATTAGCTTGTCCCATTATGGCTCCTGCAGAAAAAAACACAAACATGCCTTCTTCCCCGTATTAAATACCTGATCGGGATCATGCCATATGCCAGTAAGTGGGTCCTTCTCTTTCACCTATGCATAAGTATGCCTGGTTGTAGAGTGCCATAGACACTCAGTAGAAAGCTCCTTGGAATCAAAATTTTTAAAAATTAAATAGAAAGAACACGATTTAAATAAATTTGTGGTGTATGGGGATATATCTCTTCCCCCCCCCCTTTTTTTAAATGAAGATATTGTTTTAAACTTCCATGGGCCCCTTCCACAGTCTCTTGTCCTTGACAATTACAAGGAATCCCAGTAATATGAGTAATATTAAATTGCTGACACAAAGTCTCAAATGCTCAACTGCAATAGCCAGTTCCATTATCTATTGTTGGGTTTTTTACTGAATAATTAATCTACATTTCAGATGCTATCCCCGTCCCTTACCCCCCCCTGCAGAAACTCCTTATCTCATCCCCCATCCTCCTACTTATATGAGGGTTTGCCCACACCCACCCACCCACTCCCAACTCCCTGCCCTCAAATTCCTCCACACTGGGGCATCCAATGGCTGTTTTTTATATTCTAGTTGTTATTGTATGCATGTAAGCATACACAAATGTCTACATAATCCTAAATATGAGCTCTTCTGTCTGTATAATGCTACTCGTATAGAGGGTCTCAGGGCTGAATAAATATTTTAATTGTTTAAAATTGTAGCAAACGGAATGGAAGAGCTGAAGGAACATTAGTTTATAACAATATACAGAATGACTTGAGTGTAGGGAGAGGCAGAGAGAGGTAGACAGTACAAGATACTTAGAATAAACCCATTGTGTGTGTGTATGAGTCAGATGAAGCAATTTCAGAATACAGAGTAGTCAATTTGTATCATGGTGATACCTTCCAGACAGGACATGGTAACACCAATGCATGCACAGGGTTGGTGGCAGGGAGGCTGTAGAGCAGGAACAGTTCCTACCCAGGTAGTACCCACAGTATGTGACTCCCCTGACCATTGTCTTCTATACAAGTCTGCAGAGAGCTTAGATCATTAAGTCATGAGTCCCCTTTAATTGATCCTAAGAGCTTTCTCCTTGAGTTTCTATCCCAGGAGGCACCAGGACAATGCCTGCCCCTGGTCTCAAAAATGACAGGTATTTCTGAAGGTCAGTGACCTCTAAACAAAGGAAGACAGAGCTTCAGAGGGACACTAAAGACTTGCTGCTTGTAGAAAAGTCTGTGCTCAGCACAGTGTGCACCTTTGTTGGAATCATCTGTCACCTGAATTCACGGTGACAGAAAAAGGTGAGTTAAATTCTAAGTTCCATATGTGTCTCTTTTGACTAATAGTGGATCACCAAAACAAAGCACTCACTATTTATATTTAGATGAATGTAAGATATACACAACTGAGTAGATAGAACTTGGATGCTGTCTTGTTGGTCCGTGGTATCCACAAAGAATGGTGAGAAACGCCACAGAGAAAGAAAAAGACCTGCAGCTTCTGTAGAGTTAAAAACATCAACAAAGCCCTGATGGTGTTAGCCCTGTCCTGTTTGCTGCAGGACAAGACTGGCATGACTGGGAGTCACCTAGCTGTCTAATATTAAGTTGTCAAGAGAAATGGCCAAACAAAAAAGTGGGCTGTAATTACAAGTATGGAGGTGTAGATGCTTTCTCTGCCTTTATTTGCTCCTACATGGCATCTGCAGACACTCCAGTTCATGACCGTGGTGAGGATCCTCAGCGGCTTTAGCCCAGTTCAATGAAGATGCAGGACATTTTCACGATCCCAGAAGTCCTCTAGCGCCTCTTGTTCAGGTCACAATAAGTAAGAGGCAACATGATATGCATTTTCTGCTGCAGGTCAGGTCTTTAAGTGCAATTCCCTCTACACAAAATCATATACGTTCATTGTAAACATGGGTTGATATTTCAATATGTTTATGCATATTCTAAGTAAGTGTTTATGTTTCTGTGATGTGGTCATCGCTGTCTCCTCTAGGTGCAATCTCTCTTCTTGTCTGTAAATACGTAAGAGATGACTGCAGAGTGTCATTACCCCACCATGCAGAGTCCTAGAACTTACTCTTCTGTCTAAATGGGCTTGGTTACCATTGTCATATCTTGCTTAACACGTTCTCATCTTTGACATTTATTATGTTATTAATCATTATTCTTCTCAGATACAGTTTTCTAGTTTCCACATATGAGAGATAAATGTGATATCTGTCTTTCTGTACCTGGCTTATTTTTCTTCGTATATTTTTCTCCATCCCTATCCATTGTACTGTACATAAAAAGGTACATAAAAATGCTTTTTGTGGTTGAATAACATTCCATTGTGCATCTTTATTATCTTTCCTTCATCTTCTCATTTCAAGATGTATGCCTAGGGTTATTCTGTTTATTTGCTAATATGACCTATTCTCCACAAGGGTGTGTTGGTGTTGCTCTGGTATACTGATTTTTAAAAAAAATTTTATTGATTATTTTGTTTATTTACATTTCAAATGTTATCACCCTTCCCAGTTTCCTCTCTGAAAATCCCCATCTCACCCCTCTCTCCCTGTCTCCATGAGGGTGCTCACCCACCCACCCACTTATACCCCACTGTCCTAGCATTCCTTTATGCTGGGGCATCAAGCCTTCACAGGACCAAGGGCCTCCCCCACCCTTTTAATGCCAGACAAGGCCATCCTCTGCTACATATGGAGCTGGAGTCATGAATCCCTCCCCATGTATTCTTTGGTTGGTGGTTTAGTCCCTGGGAGCTAGGGGAGGGTCTGGTTCGTTGATATTATTGTTCTTTTTATGGGATTGCAAACCCCTTCAGTTCCTTCAGTCCTTATCCTAACTTCTCCCTGTGCTCAGTCCCACGGTGGGCTGCAAGCATCCCCATCTGTATCTGTAAGGCTCTGGCTGAGCCTCTCAGGAGACATCCATATCAGGCTCCTGTCAGCAAGCACTTCTTAGCATCAGCAATAGTGTCTGGGTTTGGTGGTTGCATATGGGATGAATTCCAGGTGGGGCAATCTCTGGATGGCCTTTCCTTCAGTCTCTGCTCCACTCTTTGTCCCTGTATCCTTTAGACAGGAGCAATTCTGGGTTAAAATTTTGACACTGTGAGTCTTTCCTGCCTGGTTACAGGAGGTTGGCCAACTACTCTTAAGTATAGAGTCTACTTTGGAGTGTGGTCTATAAAGAGAGATCACATCAGTAAACAAAACTGACTCTGCTTTTGTCACCAAATGTTGATAGCTCCTCAGCTAAGGTTGGGACTATGTGCCGACCTCCTCCTCATGCTGGGGTTTTATGTGTCTTGCACAGATCTTTTGTACGCTGTGAAATCTCTGTGAGTTCATATGTGCATCTGCCTCATTATTTCCAGGCATCCTTTGCTTGATGTCATCTGTCACCTCTGGCTCTTATAATCTTATTTCCTTCGCATCTTCCATAAAGACTCCTAAGTTTTGAGGAAACGGTTATGGTCTAAACCTCCCATTTAAGTCTGAGTACTCTGATGTTCCTTTTCCTGTGTACATTGTCCAATTATAGGCCTTTGTTAATTGTCCTCTGCTGCAAGAAGAGGATTCTCTGATGAGAGTTAAAGGATGGCCTGATCTATGAGTGTGGCAATAAATTATGACGAGTCATTTTTATGCTATGTTCAGTTAGTAGAAAAATAGTATTAGGTTTTCTTCTGAGGGCTATGATACCTCTAGTCACAGGTTCTTGGCCTTGTTAACAGTACCACATATGGGTTCTAGCTAGTGAGGTGGGCTTTAAATTCAGAAAAAGAAAGAAAAGAAAAAAAGAAAGAATAGTTGGTTAGTTCGTAACATTTGTTCACTACTGCATGGTGGCCACATATTACCAAGGAGGCTGTTGTTACAGCTCACAGGATTCTGCTTTTTCAAAAGGCCTTTAGTGTTGCTTATCTCTCCACATATTCCCTACTCTACCTTTTCTCCCAACTTCTACCTCCCTTCATCATTCCTAGGTAATGTTCTCCTTCCCATACGGGAAGCATTGTATGTCGTCTCCTATCCTTCCTCCCCACGGTGACTTTGGGATTATTGGGCAGAGTTTTGAAAAAACATTCTCTTGGACAGATTTAAAGTGGATTAGAATCAAGATAGTCCCAAGTACAGGAGAAGTCATAGATAACAAGTAAAATTCAGGACATGCATGGCTACTTGACCATGGGGATGTCATTATCAGGTTGAGATTACCCATAGAGCAACCTCTCCAGATATCAGAAGAGACAAAGTGCCTCAGAAGGTAGGAGGCAGGTGTGGAGCAACATACAAGAGTCATCTCAGTGCGTCCTTCTAAACTTTTTCTCCTGTGGAGAATCCCTACTGTGGAGGTAAGGGTACAGCTGTGTTGCCAGGCACTGTTTAGTGGTGAGAGAGAAGTAAAGCACAGGCAGATGCTCAGTGAGGGGTGATTCCACTCATTTAACTTGAACTTTTTCCACATGTTCAAGAAGATGAGGGAGGAGCAGATGTCGCTCTTGATTCAAATCTACATGGAGAAAATTTCTAGGGGGCAAACCAAAAGTAAATAAAATATATGTAATTTTCCAAAGGTGTGGTACAGACAAAAAAAAAAAAAAAAAAAAAAAAAAAAGACAAGAGGCCACCATGAAGGAAATACATCACTCCTTCCCTTTTTGACAGCAGAGAGTTTGAATCCAGATTTTGAAGTGGTAAACTGTGGTATTTTCTCAGAACCTGACAGACACAGCGGTGGACCTGATACTCTCCATAATCATGCTGAGTCTCAACCAGACAGAAGTGACAGAGTTTGTGCTGCAAGGGTTCTCAGAGCACCCTGATCTAAGATTGTTTCTCATAGGCTGCTTCCTGTCCCTCTACATGATGGCTCTAATGGGCAACATTGTGATCATTGCTCTGGTCACCTCCAGCACTGGCCTCCACAGTCCCATGTACTTTTTCCTGTGCAACCTGGCCACCATGGACATTGTGTGCACCTCTTCTGTGATTCCCAAGGCCCTGGTTGGTCTACTGTCTGAGGAAAACACCATCTCGTTCAAGGGGTGCATGGCCCAGCTCTTCTTCCTTGTGTGGTCTGCATCCTCTGAGCTGCTTCTGCTCACAGTCATGGCCTATGACCGTTATGTGGCCATCTGCTTTCCTCTGCACTACAGCTCTAGGATGAGCCCACAGCTGTGTGGGGCTCTGGCCATGAGTGTGTGGTCCATCTGTGCTTTGAATGCATCTGTCCACACTGGTCTGATGACACGGCTGTCTTTCTGTGGACCCAAGGTCATCACCCACTTCTTCTGTGAGATCCCCCCACTCCTCCTGCTCTCCTGTAGCCCCACATACATTAATAGCATTATGACTCTTGTGGCAGATGCCTTTTATGGAGGCATCAACTTCATGCTAACCCTGTTATCCTATGGCTACATCATTGCCAGCATCCTGCGCATGCGTTCTGCTGAAGGCAAAAGGAAGGCCTTTTCTACCTGCTCATCCCACCTCATCGTGGTCTCTGTGTACTATTCATCTGTGTTCTGTGCCTATGTCAGTCCTGCTTCCAGCTACAGCCCAGAAAGAAGCAAAGTTTCCTCAGTGCTGTATTCAGTCCTCAGTCCAACCCTGAATCCCCTCATCTATACACTGAGGAACAAGGATGTCAAGCTTGCCCTGGGCAGGCTCTTACCCTCTTTCTCACATTAAGTGGAGATAGGTAGAATATTCTCCTGACCTTGGCTGTTCCTAAACATGCTTTCCTGAGACCAGTTTCATGAAGCAATGTGTAGCTAGCGCTGCTTCAGAAAACCTTTCTCTGATACACGTACTGGACAATTCCACTTACTGTAACTTCCAAAACAACAGAATTCTTAGAGGCAATGTAAACAAAACACTCAAGCTTTATTTCCTGATAAATACAAACCATTTTAAAGGTAATTAAAGTTTATCTAGATAGAGATTCCATGTTCCTGGACTGGAAGATTTCAGTGGGTGACAATGGTGATTGCCAGAGAATAAATCTCTTTTATCCCCTGACTCCCGTAACCATCACAGGGTCTTGTTGTAGAACTAGGACATAGAATGTAAACCTCAGGAGGAAGGTTGAGGGGCCAGCATGTCCACAGTGTCTCAGAAAGGACAAAGTTGAGTGGCTTGACTTCTCCACTCCACAGCTTCCTACTGAGCCATGGAAGTCAAAGCTGGTGCAGAGAAAGAATCTATGGCACAGAGGTAACGTTTAAGTTTCAAAAATGAAGTCGCATATTTCACACAACATACTTATGAAAATTATGACAATCAACTTCATGGGAGAGATTAATTGTTTCCAACAAAATGCTTTGGGGAAACTAGATGAATGTCTGCTCAAAGGGTAACATGGAAGCCTAGTCACAGTATGAAAAGTATTATATGCATAGACAAATCGCTGGGGCTGAAACCCTTCTTTCATACAACCTATTTTAATCATATTTTTCCCGCCCATAACTCCCAGATCCTACCTACCTACTTACCTACCTACTGAATACCTTTCTTTCTTTCTCAAACAAAATGCAAAAGCACAAAACAAATCAAAACCAGTAAGAAAAAAAAAAGGAGTTCGTTTTGCATTAACTAGTTACTCCTGGATAACCTTTTTAAAACACTCCAAGAACATCAGGGAGGAAAAGGAGGAAGGAGGAGGACGAAGTTCATCGGTGGCCACTAAGACACTGATGGGACCTCAATCCAGTAGAGAAAGGGCCGCATCTGCAGCAACTGCTGCTGAGAAGATGCTGTATTCTTTTCAGACTAAACACATTCTTCATCAACTTCCTTCCTTCTTCTTCCTAAAGGCTGTACCATGCCTTGTGATACAAATTAGGTATGTTACAGCACTTAGCACTTGATCCTTGTGACCAAATTATCTTTTCAAAACATTTATTCTGTCTTGTGGTCTCAGAGGACTCCATCCACGGACCCTTGGCTCTTTGTTTTGGCGTATGTGGTGAAGAAGGTTCCTCCCATCATGACAGCCCAGAACCCATAGAGAAACACCAGGGCTTTCTCCTTTTCCCTTTAACCCATGCTTTCTAGTCCCCAGTCCCTGAAGTGTTGCTGCTAATCTCCCCCTTCTATAAATCCTTTCTGGAAACACAGCAGACAGGTTAACTTCTATTGTGGTAGGAACAGTAGGGGGTGCTGGAAGAATATAATCAGAAGGGAGGCTGTGCAGTTTACCAGGCAGTATGAAGGGTTTGCTTTGATACCTTTTTTCTGGCTTCAGAGTCTGGGGAGTAACATGCAGATCCTGCTACAGATGACAGACTCAATAGACAGATCAAAGTGTAATCTCTGTGACAATGTGGTTCCTCATCTACATAACAAAAAGGAGTTCTGGACATTCTCTTTAGTTTCTACTCTCCTGACTCATGAGTTGAATAAAAGAGCAAGCTAGGGACATAGCCTATGGAAATAGCTTTTGAATGTGGGTTGATGTTGTGCCATTGTGTCAAGTCCCTGAGCAAATTTCATATGCATCAAGGACCTGACTTTCCTTGGAGACAGAGTTGGCCACGCTTCAGCAAGATAACATGTGGTGATGCTAGGAAAGAAAATAAAATCAGCAAAGGGCTGTGAAGGGTGTGAGAGTGCAGTGAGGGGCTCTGCCTCAATGCAACTATTGGCCAGGAATGTAAAATACAGCATTCAGATCCTGAAGCCAATGACAGACTCTCCAGAGACAGACTCAGTGTGTTCATTTTCTTGAACACACTCTTGCAGTTTGCCATCCAAGTGACAGAAGTAAGTCCTACACCTCCATTCCAGGAGCTTCATTCTCCCTAAACCATCATACCAGGGCAAGGTACCTAGGACACAGGCTGAACCCAAGAAATAAGGTTGGCCCTCCTTGGGGTCAAGGATTGCTAGCTGTCAGGGTGTCTCAGATGACTTAGATTCCAAGCCACAGCAACTAAGCTGGTCTTCAACCAAACTCAGAAGAAACAAACAAGGATCTCAGACCGACCCTGAAACACTAACCTCCAATAGTTGTGTGCCACTCCAACATGTGCTTGAACCAAGTGGGACCACATAGAGCAGGTCGGGGGCCATTGCCAGCCAGAGTATGCATACTAGCAGTTAGCACAACCTGTAACCTGACTTGAGCAATCAGAGTGCAGTGAGTACTGAGCTTTTCCCTGGGTGTGAGCCATGACTCTACAGCTGGGACAAAGTTGAGCCTATTGTACTATTCGCTGTGGCCTCACCAGCAGGTACACAGTGTGGTACAGTGCCCTCAGCCAAGGCCAGGATGAAAATAAGCTTCAGACTGCCAATGAAAGTGCTTCGTCTACTTCCACCAGATCCTATTCTATACTAGAGCTTGGTCCCAGAGATTCAAGGTGTTAGGTGCATATTGGTGAAGTTCCTACTACTCTGAGTTGTTCAGATCACCATCCTGCTAGGGTCATGTCGGAAGGGAGACGTGGCAAGATTATGTTATGCTGGTTGGCTCATTTACCGACCAGAAAATCAATGTCAATGTGATAAATGTTCCGTCACAACTGGCAGATGCACCTCTTCCTGAGATAAACCTTCACTCTGTGTTTTTAACTTCCCAGCCACAGGGCTCTCAAGACATTGTCTGTTTGTCCAGCCTGTGCTAAATTTCATGAAGACTGTCAATGGCCAATGTCCAGGCTATGTATATGGTGTCCTGAACACCACATGTCCAGATCCAGCTGCCAATTTTAAAAGAAGCCCTGATATCATTAGAAAACACTTCATTGGCTTCTTTTCTCCAATCATGTTTGGTTCTATCCTGGGTCCAGCCTCCGGTTTCTGGACCTCCAGGCAGTGTCAAGGGTAGTCTCTTTCTGTGGCATGGTTCTAAAACTGAACCAGTCATTGTCGGCCACTCTCACAATTTTTGTGTCACCTTTGCTTACAGACAGGAGCCTAATATAATTGTCATCAGAGAGGCTTCCAGCAACTGATGGAAGCAGTCCTCAGCCACACAACAGATGGAGCTCAGGGATTCCTACAAAAGAGGAAAAGGAAGAATTGTAGGAATAAGAAGGGTCAAAGACACCACAAGAAACCCCACAAAATCAACTAACTTGGGCTCATAGGAGCTCACAGAAACTGAACCAACAACCAGGAAGCCTGCATCAGTCTGACCTAGGCTCTCTACACATATGTTTCAGTTGTGTAGCTTGGTCTTCTTGTAGGATTCCTAACAGTGGAAGCAGGGGCTGTCTCTGACTCTTTTGCCTGGATTTTGGGACCCTTTACTTCCTTCTGTGTTACCTAGTCTAGCTTTAATATGAGGGGAGGAGCCTAGTCTTATTGTAACATAATATGCTGGGTTTGGTTGATATCCCTAGGAAGCCTGCCCTTTTCTGAAGAGAAATGGAGGGAGAGTGGATGGGGTAGTGGATAGGGACTGGGAGACTGGAATGGAAGGGAAACAGCAGTAGAAACATAATATATAAGACAAGAAAATTAAAAATTAAAAAAGAAACCCAGATAAACTTTAGTACACTTGGTAAAAGTATGTACCAAGTCCTGCCTGGGAAATTCAATTATAGAGCATTTGTTATGGATCTAAAACACAGGTTGAAGTAAACATCCTGTATTTTCTCTTGCAGTGGTAGCTGAGGCACTGCCAAATGTCTTTGAGGCCAGTAGCAATTGGCAAACTCCCCGTATCAGGATTCAGGTGTCTAAGAGGTGAGCCACAATGCCATTTTTACTTAAAGATGTCCTTGATGCCATCTCAACCCTCCTGGGCACATGTTCTCCAGAAAGATCATGAGGAGATTGTACAGTCTCTCTAGAGTGCCGAGAAAGACAAGAGACAGATGCAGTACAGGAACATTCTTCCTGCTTGGGGAACTAAGGTAAATTCTTTGCATGCTGCCCCTTCTAAGGAAGGGGATGAGATAGACAAGTCTCCCAGATAGAGTAGAACACTAATGAGCATCACATTAATGGTGACAGACAGGCTAGATAGAGACAGGAGCTGCTGCTGAGAGGTTTCCCTCTAAACCTCATCTAGAACCTGTATCAGGGATCTGGCTTCAACCACTCCTGAATCATGACTAATATGTGTCCACCATACTTTTTCGTATTTGTGAATAAGGCACATAAACTCCACTGTGGCTGGGAATGCTTCAATTCCCAAACACTGAAAAAGTCACAAGTATGACTTATCTTTATGGATACAGGCTTGGGACTGGACATCCAGTAGCTAGTAGACAGAAATCAGATAGATAGATAGATAGATAGATAGATAGATAGATAGATAGATAGATAGATAGATAGATATGAGTTCAAAGTCAGTCTATATCACAAAGCAAAATCCTGTCCCTCTCCCAGATAATTACAAGTATGTACAAACATTCTTCATATAATTTCTTTAAACTTCAATATGACAATTTTTACAGCATACAGATTGTATTAGGTATTGCAAATAATAATTTGTCCCTTTGTCAAGCTAGGCTCCCCTCTCCACATAAAAGTTGGGACATAAGGATTCTGCCTAGGGCCATAGGAAGCAGGATGAAGAATGAGCCCTTTCTGATTTAGTTGCTTACCTCAAAGAAGGTTTTATTCTTTTCTTCTTTCTTGGTTAAGTTTTACATTTTAACATTTCAGTTTCCCAAGGTTCTACACCCCAATGGTTTTACTATTTAATGAGCAGAGAATATTCTGGAATGCTTATCTTCGGGGTACCTGCAACTAACCTACAACTGCTCTGCAAGACATGCCCAGGAGAAGTTTGCTTCTAGGAAACACATTCTGCTCTTCCCATGGCCCTCTGAAACTAGGAAATTTTCTGGTTGAATTCCTAAGTGACAGTCTTCAATCTGCCGCAGATGATCAGATGCTGGGAGAGAAGCCAGCCAGGTCTAAGGTCCCACAGAGTCTCACTACACAATTCAGTCTGAAAGACTTCTGTCTTGCTATTCAGAGTTCAGAGATATTTGTAGTAAGCGTTTTGGTTTCTTTAAAAACTCAGTCATGTTATGTTTTTGTTTTAATCCCAGGTGTGAAATATGGGGCTACTTTGGATTGCCCACAGCAGCTAAATGATTTGTCTCATGCTCTGGCAGGGGTATGATTCTGTTGGATTCTAAGGATCCAAACCCACGGGGCGCACTCCCCCAGAAATACTCAATGAAAGAACTCTTTGTAATCGCATGAGGTTTATTGATGAATTGATAATAGCTGGTACCAGGGTTCTCTTGTATGTAGGCAAAAAGAACCCTGAGCCAAAATTGAGGGAAGCATTCATACCATATTTACAGGGCTCATAAAGGCAGTTATATAATTATTTCTTAAACATTAACCATAAAGGCCAAACTCTAACAGCAGTTCTCAGGCTCAGTTGCTAAGTAACTAACAAAGGTCAGCTTAAGTAGCTTCTATTTATCTAGGTTTTACTGTGTTAAGGGCTAATAAACTCTTACCTTGGGTCTTTCTTCCTCTGAAATGTTTGTTAAGCCTCTGAAATATGCTTCTCCTGGGATATGTCCCTAAGGGAAGTTAATGTTTGAGTTTAAAACCAAAATCAGAGGGGTTTTTTTTTATTAATTCTAAGTATCTACAATTCTGCCAACTGAAGACAGTTTACATTTGGAAATCTGGGGATTCTTGAGAGGATTATAAAAATGCCAAATAGGCTATGGCAGTTGCTCCTTCCTCTGCTGCTGCTGGTTCCTCCTGCTGTTTTTGATGTTTGCTGGGTTGCTGAATTTTTGGTTTGCTGATTGCTGGATTGCTGGTTGAAGATATCTGGACAATGAAGATTGGACTTGCCCCAAGGAACTCGACACCCCTAATCATTAGGAAGTAGTCTAAAGAGATCTATGCCCTTTTTGCCCTCTAACCTTTCTCATCTACCTAGTGTTGGGGATTGGAAGGGGTTGAGGTGGAGAAGGGTGAACCCAATAAAGTAGCCAGAAGTCCAACTACAGTTATCTGCCAACAACAAGAAGTATTGACTTGTATCTGTGGATAGCCTTGGCTGTTTGATGTAACCCAAGGCAACCTCTGCCCCATGGGAGGTCTTCCCTAAGCCCTGGGTCATGTGTCTTTATATCTGAGAGCCAAGACCACAGTAAAGATTGTTCAGAGGATCATTCACAGGACAGTTAGGTCACAGGTGTTTTTCTGTGTTCCTGCTGTCTGTGGCCAGAAGCCAGATGCTGGCCAAGTTCCTGCTCAGTTGTTTGCATCCAAGTCTCAGGTAGAGTTACAGCAGAGGAGAACTCGTGGTCATGGTTCTTGCAGGTCCACCAGAAAAGGATCTCAGTTTTCTCTAACTATGTGAGTCCATTCATGAGAAAATATGCCTGTGTTTGTGGTGACAAGTATCGTGGTCACCTACACTCTGCATCTCAACAGAGGCAGGTACAGAGCTGGATTTCTGTAGGATGTCCTGATAAAAGTCTGGGCAGAGGCTGCAATTTCACATACCCCAGCCCTTCAGGAGCTGAGTGGCTCTGTGCACTCCTCCAGGCTAGAGCTGTGGCAGTCCAGCTCCCTGAAATACAATGGTCCTGTGCCCTTAAATGGACCTTCTCCTCAACCAGTGTGGTTTCTCTTACTCCTCAAGGTACAAGTTTCAGAATAGCAAATGCCTTCACCATCACAAGATGCTGATGGAGATACAGAGTGAAGGTGTAACTCATATTCTTGGTGCTGGAAAATTTTTATTTTAAATTTAAAATTGGGGATATATATATATATATATATATATATATATATGTATATATGTATATATGTATATATATATACATATATATGTGTGTGTGTGTATAATATACTATTATATATAATATATTATATATAATTTATATATATAATTTAATATATATATTAAGTTAAGCTTATATTCAAATGTAAAACCCTTCACAGCAATGATAATATTTTCACCTTTGTTTTTCTTTCACCTCTATCTTTGTGCAGTGTCCCTTCCAGTCTGAGCTGCCAAAAGCATTTACACAGTGTCAAACAACAATATAAAAGGACAGTATGTGTAGGGAGAAGCTGAAAACTAATGGAGGATTCCCCCACCCATTGTGTGTTTCCCCATGTGCCTGGGAGAAAGAGTGACTGTACAATGCTGTTCTTAGCCGCCATAATTCACTCATCCACCATCTAGCCATCCCTTACCCTCTTGCCCACTCGTTCATGTGTCACATGCATTTAGAGTGTCCACTTGTCAATTTCTAGAATGTTAATGAATTTGGATGGAAAGTGCATTGGACTATAAACTCCCATGCGGGGATTAAAATCTGGAGTATACTGAGTCTCCACATGTATGAACATACTATGTCTTCACTATTTAGGTCTTTTTCATTTCTTTCAGCAATGTTTCTGAGTCTTGGTAAACAGTTGTACAAGGAATACCAAAGCATTTCCTGTTATACTCTATTGTAAATGGTATTTTAAGACTTGAGTCTCCAACTAGTCTTCGCAGTTGATGATATTAATGAAGATATTAAAGTATTTGTTTTCACACATTTGCTTTCCATTCTTTAGCATCGTTGAGCCCATTTACTGCTTTTTAAATTTTTATGGTTGTTATTTTATGTGTATGTGTGTGCCTGAGCATACATATGAATATCACACGCATGCATGAGTAAGCAGCCGTTAGAAGATGGTGTCAGGTCCAATGGAACTGGAGTGATAGGTGGTTTTGAGCTGAACTCATGCAAGGAACTGGACCCATGACCTCTACAAGATCAAAAAGAGCTCTTAACCTCAAGGCTATCTCTCCAGCCCTCATCTGCTTCTTTTAAGAGACATTTTTATAGTGGAATCACAAAATATTCCACATAACTAATGTTGTACTTAGATTAAAAACAAACTCCTTCTTTCCTTATCCTCCAACCTCTGTCTTCACATCTTCTCAGCCTCCAGTAGTGATGTGAGGTTCTAGAGCAATGCTGAAAAGAAGCAGTGAGAGGAAGAAGATCTAGTTTGCCATGTTAGAGGGAGGAGGATGAATAGTTAGTTTCACCACCACAGATCACACAGCTCCTGGTCTTTATAAGTATCCTTTATGGGGATGAGGAAAGATTGTGATGTTGCTTTTTTATTTTTTATTGAATATTTAATATTTAATTTACATTTCAGATGTAATCCCCTTTCCCCCCACCCAGGAACCCCCTCCATCCCCCTCCTCCTGCCTCTATGAGGATATGCCCCAAGCACCCTTCCACTTTCACCTCCTCACCTACAATTTACCCCACACTGGGGCGACCAGCCTTCACTGGACCAAGGACTTCCTCACCCATCTATGCCTGACACTGTCATCCTCCCCTACTTAGACAGCTGGAGCCATGGGCCCCTCCCTATGTGCTCCCAGGCTGGTGGCTTAGACCCTGGGAGCTCTGGTTGGTTGGTATTGTTGCTCTCCTTATGGGGCCTCAAACCCTTTCAGCTCCTTCAGTCTTCTCTCTCATTCCTCCATTGGGAACCCCATGATCAGCTCAGTGGTTAGCTGTGAGCTTCTACATCTGTATATTTTAGGCTCTGGCAGACCTCTAAGGAGACAGCTATATCAGGCTCCTGTCAGCATGCACTTTCTGGCATCCACATCAGTGTCTACCTTTGGTGAATGCACAAGGGATGGATACACAGGTAGAGCAGTCTCTGGACTGCCCCTCCTTCATTTTCTGTCTCACACTGTCTCCATATTTTGCTTCCATGAGTATTTTTGTTGGCCCTTCTTAGAAAGCACCCACACTTTGGTCTTCCTTGTTCGTGAGCTTCATGTGGTCTCTAAGTTGTATCTTGGATATTGAGAACTTTTGGGCTAATATCCAATTATCAATGAGTACATACCATGTGTGTTCTTTTGTGATTGAGATACCTTACTCAGGATGATATTTTCTAGTTCCATCCATTTACCTAAGGATTTCTAGAATTCATTGTTTTTAATAGCTGAGTAAAATTCCATTGTGTAAATGTACCACATTTTCTGTATCCATTCCTCTGTTGAAGGACATCTGGGTTCTTTCTAGCTTCTGCCTATTATAAATAAGGCTGCTATGAAAATAGTGGAGCATGTGTCCTTGTTATACGTTGGAGCATCTTCTGGGTATATGCCCAGAAATGGTATAGCTGGGTCCTCAGGTAATGCTATGTCCTTTTCTGAGGAACCACCAGACTGACTTCCAGAGTGGTTGTACCAGCATGTAATCCCACCAACAATGGAGGAGTGTTCCTCTTTCTCCACATTCTTGTCAGTATCTGCTATCATCTGAGTTTTTGATCTTGGCCATTCTGACTGGTGTGAAGTGGAATCTCAGGGTTGTTTTGATTTGCATTTCCCTGATGACTAAGAATATTGAACATTTCTTAAGGTGCTTCTCAGTCATTTGAGTTTCCTCAGTTGAGAATACTTTGTTTAGCTCTGTACCCCATTTTTAATAGGGTTATTTGGTTGTCTGGAGTCTAATTTCTTGAGTTCTTTGTATATATTGGATATTAGCCCTCTATCGGATGTAGGATTGGTAAAGATCTTTTCTCAATCTGGTTGCCTTTTTGTCCTATTGACAATGTCCTTTGCCTTACAGAAGCTTTGCAATTTTATGAGGTCCCATTTGTCAATTCTTGATCTTAGAGCATAAGCCATTGGTGTTCTGTTCAGGAACTTTTTTCCTGTGCCTAGGTATTCAAGGGTCTTCCCCACCTTTTCTTCTATTAGTTTCAGTGTATCTGGTTTTATGTGAAGGTCCTTTATCCACTTGGACTTGAGCTTTGTACAAGGAGATAAGAATGGATTGGTCTACATTCTTCTACATGCTGACCTCCAGTTGAACAGGCGCCATTTGTTGAAAATGCTGTCCTTTTTTCACTGGATGGTTTTAGCTCCTTTGTCAAAGATCAAGTGACCATAGGTGTGTGGGTTCATTTCTGGATCTTCAATTCTATTCCATTGATATTCCTGCCTGTCTCTACGAGTACCATGCAGTTTTTTTCACTACTGCTCTGTAGTACAGTTTGAGCTCAGGGATGGTAATTCCCCCAGAAGTTCTTTTATTGTTGAGAATAGTTCTCGTTATCCTGAGTTTTTGTTATTCCAAATGAATTTGAAAATTGCTCCTTCTATCTCTATGAAGAATTGATTTGGAATTTTGATGGGGATTGCATTGAATCTGTAGATTGCTTTTGGCAAGATGGTCATTTTTACTATATTAATCCTGCCAATTCACGAGCATGGGAGATCTTTTCATCTTCTGAGATCTTCTTTGATTTCTTTCTTCAGAGACTTGAAGTTCTTGTCATACAGATCTTTCACTTGCTTGGTTAGATTCACTCCAAGATATTTTATATTATTTGTGATTATTGTGAAGGGTGTCATTTCCCTAATTTTTTTCTCAGCCTGTTTATCCTTTGAGTAGAGGAAGGCTACTGATTTGTTTGAGTTGATTTTACATCCAGCCACTTTGCTGAAGTTGTTTATCAGGTTTAGGAGTTCTCTGGTGGAAGTTTTAGGGACACTTAAGTATACTATCATGTCACCTGCAAATAGTGAAATTTTTACTTCTTCATTTTTTATTTGTATCCCTTTGACTTCCTTTTGTTGTCTAATTGCTCTAGCTAGGACTTCCAGTACTATATTGAATAGGTAGGGTGAGAGTGGGCAGCCTTGTCTAGTCCCTGATCTTAGTGGGATTGCTTCCAGTTTCTCTCCATTTAGGTTGATGTTGGCTACTGGCTTGCTGTATATTGCTTTTACTATGTTTAGGTATGTTCCTTGAACTCCTGATCTTTCCAGGACTTTTACCATGAAGGGATGTTGAATTTTGTCAAATGCTTTCTCAGCATCTAGTGAAATGATCATGTTGTTTTTTTTTTTCTTTGAGTTTGTTTATATAGTGGATTACATTGATGGATTTTTGAATACTGAACCATCCATGCATTCCTGAGATAAAGCCTACTTGATCATGATGAATGATTGTTTTGATGTGTTCTTGGATTTGGTTTGTGAGAATTTTATTGAATATTTTTGCATTGATATTCATAAGAGAGATTGGTCTGAAATTCTCTTTCTTTGTTGAGTCTTTGTGAGGTTTAGGTATGAGTGTGATTGTGGCTTCATAGAACAAATTGGGTATTGTTCCTTCTGTTTCTATTCTGTGGAATAGTTTGAAGAGAATTGGTATTAGGTCTTCCTTGAAGGTCTGATAGAATTCTGCACTAAAACCATCTGGTCTCAGACTTTTTTTGGTGGGGAGACTGTTAATGACCGCTGCTATTTCTTTAGGGGTTATGGGACTATTTAGATGGTTTATCTGCTCCTGATTTAACTTTGGTACCTGGTATCTGTTTAGAAAGTTGTACATTTCATCCAGATTTTCTAGTTTTGTTGAGTATAGGCCTTGGTAGTATGATCTGATGATTTTTTGAATTTCCTCAGTTTCTGTTGTTATGTCTCTCTTTTCAGTTCTGATTTTATTAATTTGGATACTGTTTCTGTGCCCTCTGGTTAGTCTGGCTAAGGGTTTATCTATCTTGTTGATTTTCTCAAAGAATCAGCTCCTGCTTTTATTGATTCTTTGTATAGTTCTTTTTGTTTCTACTTGATTGATTTCAGCCCTGAGTTTGATTATTTCCTGCCGCCTACTCCTCTTGGGTGTATTTGCCTCTTTTTGTTCTAGATCTTTCAGGTGTGCTCTCAAGTTGTTAGTGTATGCTCTCTCCAGTTTCTTTTTGTAGGCACTTAGAGCTATGAGTTTTCCTCTTAGCACTGGTTTCATGAAGTTCCACAAGTTTTGGTATGATATGTCATTTTCATTAAATTCTAAAAAGTCTTTAATTCTTTCTTTATTTCTTCCTTGACCAAGTCATCATTGAGTAGAGCATTGTTCAGTTTCCACATGTATGTGGGCTTTCCATTGTTTTTTTCATTATTGAAGATCAGGCTTAGTCCATGGTGATCTGATAGAATGCAAGGGATTATTTCAATCTTTTTGTATCTGTTGAGGTCTGTTTTGTGACCAATTATATGGTCTGTTTTAGAGAAGGTACCATGAGGTGCTGAGAAAAAGGTATATTGTTTTGTTTTAGGATGAAATGTTCTATATATATATCAGTTAAACCCATTTGGTTCATAACTTCTGTTAATTTCAATGTGTCTCTGTTTAGTTTCTATTTCCATGATTTGTCCATTGCTGAGAGTGAGGTGTTGAAATCCCCCACTATTATTGTATGAGGTGCAATGTGTGCTTTGAACTTTAGTAAAGTTTCTTTTATGTATGTGGGTGCCCTAGCTTTGGAGCAGAGATGTTCAGAATTGAGAGTTCATCTTGGTAAATTTTTCTTTTCATAAGTATGAAGTGTCCTTCCTTATCTTTTTTTATTACTTTTGGTTGAAAGTCGATTTTGTTTTATATTAGAATGGCTACTCCAGCTTGTTTCTTGGGACCATTTGCTTGGAAAATTATTTTCCATCCTTTTACTCTGAGGTAGTGTCTATCTTTGTCACTGAGGTGTGTTTCCTGTATGCAGCAGAATTCTGGGTCCTGTTTATGTATCCAGTCTGATAGTCTATGTCTTTTTATTGAGGAGTTGAGTCCATTGATGTTAAGAGATATTAAGGAAAAAAGATTGTTGCCTCCTGTCCTGGCCCAAGCTGCTGCTCCAATTTGTGGGTCAGGGTCTAGCAAGAGAGAGAGTGGCAATGGAGGGGCAAGAGACAGGAAGAATGGAGACAAGACAGAGGGTCTGATCAAGTCTCCTTTATTGAAAAGAAATCCTAGCTATTTATATTCTTTACCATGTGCCTTGCATCCATGAACAAGCAGGGGAACACAGCTGCAGGCACTTTGCCATGTGCCTTGCAGCCAGGATTACCACATGTGCCTTGTAGCTGGGTGTACTAAACAGCAAAACAAGATATGTAAGAAAAACAAGATGTTTATCAGAGTGTGCTCAGCTGTTGTGGGCTGTTGAAAAACAAGTCTTCTTGTCAGGGTATATGGCTTGAGGTGGTTGTAAAGCTGATAGCCACTTTCTGCTAGGAGTTGGCTCCCAACAGCTTCCTGTTATTTTTGTTATTAGAGGTAGAATTGTGTTTGTGTAGCTATCTTCTTTTAGGGTTGTTGGAAGATTACTTTCTTGCTTTTTCTAGGTTGTAGTTTCCCTCCTTGTGTTGGAGTTTTCCATCAATTATCCTTTGAAGTGCTGGATTTGTGGGAAGATATTGTTTAAATTTGGTTTTGTCATGGAATATCTTGGTTTCTCTATCTATGGTAATTGAGAGTTTTGCTGGGTATAGTAGTCTGGGCTAGCATTTTTGTTCTCTTAGGATCTATATGATATCTTTCCAGAGTCTTCTGGCTTTTATAGTCTCTGGTGAGAAGTCTGGTGTAATTCTTGTAGGTCTGCCTTTATATGTTACTTTACCTTTTTCCTTACTGCTTTTAGTATTTTTTTTGTTTTGTGCATTTGATGTTTTGATTATTATGTGATGGGAGAAATTTCTTTTTTGGTCTAGTCTATTTGGGGGTTCTGTAGGCTTCTTGTATGTTCATTGGCATTTCTTTCTTTAGGTTAAGGAACTTTTCCTCTATAATTTTGTTGAAAATATTTACTGGCCCTTTAAGTTGGGAATCTTCACCCTCATCTATACCTAGTATCCTTAGATTTAGTCTTCTCATTGTGTCCTGGATTTCCTGGATGTTTTGGGTATGGGGATTTTTGCATTTTTCTTTGACAGTTGTGTTAATGTCTTTCATGGTATCTTCTGCACATGAGATTATCTCTTCTATCTCTTGTATTCTGTTGGTGATGCTTGCATCTGTAATTCTTAATCTCTTTCCTAGGTTTTCCTTCTCCAGGATAATTTCCCTTTGAGATTTCTTTATTGTTTCTACTTTCATTTTTAGATCCTGGATGGTTTTATTTAATTCCTTCACCTGTTTGGTTGTGTTTTCTTGCAGTTCTTTAAGGGATTTTTGTGTTTCCTCTTTAAGGGCTTCTACCTGTTTACCTGTGTTCACCTGTACTTCTTTAAGGGAGTTATTTATGTCCCTCATAACGTCCTCTGTCATCATCATGAGAAGTGATTTTAATTCTGAATCCTGCTTTTCCGGTATGATGGGGTGTCCAGGGCTTGCTATGATGGAAGAACTGGGTTCTGATGACGCCAAGTAACTTTGGTTTCTGTTGCTTATGTTCTTGTGCTTACCTTTCACCATCTGGTTAACTCTAGTGCTACCTGCACTCACTGTCTCTGATTGAAGCCTGTCTTTCCAGTTATCTTACTTGTGTCAGAACTCCTCAGATTCCAGATGTCTCTGTGATCCTGTGATCCTGAGCTCCTGGGTGGAACAACTCCTGGGACTCAGGCTGCCTCTGGGATCCTGAAATCCTGCTGCTCTGAGTGCAGTAGTTCCTCTAGGATGGCTCAGGATATGGTGTCTTCAGGGGAGCAGACCAGCTAGGTGTCTACCCCAGCCAAAAGGACCAAGTGAAGGGTGGAAGGGGAGTGGTATTCTGGAGGGGTGGGGTTTGGGTGGCTGATGGGTCCTGAGTTCCGCCCCTCACCCCCCACACCCCCCACTCCCAGTTGTAGCTCTGGGGCACAGTGTAGTGTAAGAGTGTTCTTACCTGCTGCTCTGAGTGCAGTGGTTCCTCTAGGATGACTCAGGATACAGTGTCTTCATGGGAGCAGACCAGCTAGGTGTCTGCCCCAGCCAAAAGGTATGATGTTTCTTATTTTACTGAGAAATTGTCATAAAAGAAGAATATAAAATGCTAAGTAAATTTGATTAAAACAAGAAACTGAGGGGTGGGGAATAAGCTACTTGAATAAAACTCAATGAACTCTGTAACCTTGCTTTAGAGACTCTCAAGTATAGCAAAAAGAACAGAGTGAAGACATACTAGCATGTGAGCAATATAGTATATGTAGGGGAAAGGCCGTGCAGAGTACAAAAGACTCAGGGAAACACTTTTTCATGTGTGTCCATTTCAGATGAAATATCCACAGGGACACAGAGGCTGAGACAGCAACAGCTAGGTGAAACATGTGCTGCTTTTTTTCTTTGAACCCCTGTTTATCTGGACCACCCATTGCAAAGTATCACTCACATTGAAGGTGTGACTTCTTAGCTCAGTTAATCCCTTCTGGAAATGTTCTTACAAACAAACTGCTAAGTGTGTCTCCTAGGTGATCCTAAATCCCAACAAACTGAAAGTCAAGATCAACCATCAAGGACCCCATTCCTTTTCATCTATGTGTCTTTAAGGGTAACAGAAGCCCTGTAGGCAGCACTATGTAGCTCTTATCTC
The DNA here is from genome assembly GCA_030674055.1 of Rhabdomys pumilio. Classification (NCBI taxonomy): domain Eukaryota; kingdom Metazoa; phylum Chordata; class Mammalia; order Rodentia; family Muridae; genus Rhabdomys; species Rhabdomys pumilio. The sequence continues at coordinate 127,849,022 of JANHMN010000003.1, forward strand.
TTTTTTGTATCTTTCTGCCACTAAATGATACTTTGGAGAATTTTATTTATAGCCAGGGTAGTTATGCATATTAACTGCTGTCTTTTGTGAATTGGTCAGAATATTTTTTATTATCTAGAGTTCTTATTATAACATAGAACCACTAATGAGATTTTTTAATCATCCACAAGGTAAATGCATCTCATCAGTTCTCTGACAGCAAGGAAGCATAATCAGTTCTTGCACCATCCACATCTTTTCCTAGGACAAATTTTATAGCTGGATCTCTCCAGTTTGGAATAGGGGACAGGAAAGTGCCCTGTAGAAATGGTGGTTATATTTAACTAATCTAACGTTCACTTATGAGCTTGAGAGAATTCGGGTCATGAGTCCTGTTCTGGAAATAATTTTTAAAATTAAAAGTAATAATAAAAAAAGAAGAAGTGTTATGAGAGCAAGATGGAAGGTAGTGTAGGGGAAAGTGCACACATAGTGAGTTTTACTGCATTAGCTAGAGGCAGGAAACTTCACTGAGTAACTTGTCACAGATGTGCTACATCATGAGGGATTAGGACTGCAGAGAGTAAAAGAGAGTTCAACAGTAAAGAGCATTTTCAGATAAATAGCACCACAAAGGATTATCACATTGGTATTCATTGGTAGGGGTAGAGTGTGTGTGTGTGTGTGTGTGTGTGTGTGTGTGTGTGTGTGTGTGTGTATTAATGGAGAAAAGGTCAGTGGATGACCTCAGGTCATAGCACAGGTATTTCCTGGGAGGCTATTATTGGTAAAGGCTAACAATAAGATTATCAAAGAAGTTGAGCCATGCTCTGAAAAACAACCACCATTCCCTCCCTCACACACTGATGACTGGAGTGAGCTGCCTACTAACAGTACATATAAAACCCACAAAAAAGGCTCTGGAAAGTGGTGATGCCATGAGCTATAGGCCTGTTGAGTTTAGAGTGGTTATCAGTCACAAAGGCAGAAAAGTCACAGAGTACTTTTGGGTTCACAGGCCTGTGGCAGACAGGAGGGCTCTCTAGGATGACATATTTGAGATACTTCATGCTAGTGATAGAATCAACCAGGAAGACTGATGGATCCCAGAAAGTAAGGCTTATAAAAGACCTGAGTTTATGAGGAGAGATGTGGGCAACCAGAGACCACACAGAAGTACCAGAGTGTGGGTTCCCAAGCCAGATGAGCACTGCCCACATCCCAGAGAACTCTCAGAGAGCATGGTGGGAGTAGGGCTGATCTCTACCCAAATCAAGATTGTGCCTACTCAACTCTATAGAGACAAAGGCCATGTAATAAAGCCAGTTCAACTTCTGTTTCCCTGCCAGAGAACTGGCTTCTCAGAAATCATGTGACCAGCAGTCTGCTAATATAGCTGACATACTTAGAAGGTCCCTGTCTCTGCTGAAATACTTCTTCCTTTTTACTTTTTCTTTTCCTTTTCCTTTTCCTTTTCCTTTTCCTTTTCCTTTTCCTTTTCCTTTTCCTTTTCCTCTTCTCTCCTGAGTCTAGCTAGCTCTATAATCTAGCCTCTCTATTTCAATAACAGAGCTGTTCTCTGACACAATCTCCTCATTATTTATACTCACCATACACACAGATGCCTGAACCCTGAGCCAGTGTGCCACAGCTATTTGGGGCCGGGGACCCACACCAGAGAAAGGATACTGAGTGAGGTCCCAGGAGACAAGGTTATACTGCATCTACAAGAGACATCTCAGCATGTCTTTCCAAGAGGTGTTGGTGGTTGTGAGAATGTCTGCTATGAAGGTTAAGGGCACAAATTTGCCTTCAGAACAGTCACCAGAGTACAGTGTGGAAGGAACTGAGCACAGAGTAGACAGGTCCTAAACAAGGAATGCTCTACCACACAATGGAAAGAACCTAAATCTGAAGAATGAAAGTTTCAAAGGTATAAACTGAAAAACAAATGAAGGAAATTGGAGTTTAGAAAATAGAAAGGGTGGATGATGAATAGACAAGCTTCCATGAGAGAAATGCATTCACTCCGCCCCCTTCTGTCAACAGGGTCAACTTTAAGATGGTTATGTTTGAAAACCAGACACTGAAGTTTTGGACTATGACCTTGGCTCAGAGGTTTGCAGACACAGGAGTGGATCCAGAGCTGTTCAATGCTAATGTCGAGTGCCAACCAGACAGTAGTGACTGAGTTCATGTTGCAATGGTTCTGGGAACAGCTGAGTTTGTGAATGTTCCTGCTTGGCTGCATCCTGTCCCTCTATGCCATAGCATTCACAGACAATGCAGCAAAAATTGTACTGGAGTCCAGCACTGGCCTCCAAAGTCCCATGTGCTTTTACCTGTGCAACCTGGCCACCATGGATATTGTCGGTGCCTCCTCTGTGAGTCTCAAGGCCCTAGTTGGGCTATTGTTATAAGAAGAGCACGAACCAGCTCTTCTTTCTTGTCTAGTCTGCATCCTCTGAGTCTTATCCTTCCACTAGGGGTCTTGCCTGGCTACAGGAGGTGGTCTCTTCAGGTTCTCTGTCCCCATTGTTAGGCATCTCAGCTAAGTTCACCCACATTGACTCCAGTGAGTCTCCCCTATCCCAGGTCTCTGGAACTTCCTAGAGATTTTCCTCTCCCTCCATCTTCCCAGCAGCTGCAGATTTCCCTTAATTCTACTGGTCCTCTGGGCCTCTCTCCTGTCTTTCCTCCCACTTGATCCTGTCTCCTCATTCACCTCTCCCTCCCATCTTCCCCCAGTTCCCTCCCTCCCTCTGCTTTCTGTGGCTATTTTGTTTAGTCTTCTAGGTGGGACTTAAGAATCTTTACCTGAGCCTTCCTTCTTGTTTAACTTCTTTGGATCTGTAGGATATATTATGGCTATCCTGTATGTTATGGCTAGTATCCGCTTATCAGTGAGTACATACCATGCATGTCCTTTTGGTCTGAGTTACCTCACTCATGATGATATTTTCTAGTTCCATCGATTTGCCTGCAAAATTCATCATGTACTCACTCTTTTTTTTTTCTTTTTTTGGTTTTTCGAGACAGGGTTTCTCTATATAGCCTTGGCTGTCCTAGAACTCACTCGGTAGACCAGGCTGGCCTCTAACTCAGAAATCCGCCTGCCACTGCCTCTCAAGTGCTGGGATTAAAGGCGTGCGCCACCACTGCCGGGCGTACTCACTCTTAATAGCTGAATAGTATTTGATTGTGTAAATGAACCACATTTTCTGTATCTATTCTTCAGTTGAGGGACATCTGGGTTGCTTCCAGTTTCTGGCTATTACAAATAAGGCTGCTATGAACACAGTGGCGCACAAGTCCTTGTAGTATGATGGGACATCTTTTGGGTATATGCTCAGGAGTGAAATAGCTGGATCTTTACTTCTTCAGGCAGAACTAAAATTTTCTAAGAAACTGCCAGATTGATTTCCATAGTGATTGTATAAGTTTGCACTCTCCCAGCAATGAAGGAGTATTCCCCTTTCTCCACATCCTTGGCGGCATGTGCTGGCCCTTGGGTTTTGTATCTTAGCCATTCTGAGGGTGTAAGGTGGAATCTCGGGGTTGTTTTCATTTTCATTTACCTGATGAGTAAAATATCGAGGATTTCTTTAAGTGCTTCTCGGCCATTCAAGATTCTTCTGTTGAGAATTCTCTGTTTAGTTCTGTGCCCAATTTTTAAATTGGTTTATTTGATTTGTTGGAGTCTAACTTCTTGAGGTGTTTTATATTTTGGATATTAGTCCTCTGCTGTATGTAGGGCTAATGAAGGTCTTTTCCCAATGTGTAGGCTGCCATTTTGTCTTGTTGACCGTGTCCATTGCCTTACAGGAACTTTTCAGTTTCATGAGGTCCTTTTTATCAATTGTTGATCTTAAGACCTGAGCCATTTAATTTGATGTTGGCTATTGGCCTGCTGTGTCTTGCTTTTATTATGTTTAGATATGTGCCTCAAATTCCTGATCTCTCCAAGACTTTTAACATGAAGGGATATTGGGTTTTACTGAAGACTTTTTCAGCATTTAACGATCATGTGGTTTTTGTCTTTGTTTATTTAGTAGATTACGTTGATGGATTTTTGTATATTGATCCATCTCTGCATTGCTGGGATGAAGCCTATTTGATCTTAGTGAATGATGTTTTTCATGTGTTCTTGGATTCCATTTGCAAGAATTTCAGTGAGTATTTTCACATCCATGCTCATAAATGAAATTGGTCTGAAGTCCTTTTTCTTTGTTGAGTCTTTGTGTGGTTTAGGTATCAGGGTAACTGTAGCCTCATAGAATAAATTAGATAGTGTTCCTTCTCTTTCTATTTTGTGTAATAGTTTGAGAAGTACTGGAATTAGCTCTTCTTTGAATGAGCTTTGACTATCTGGTAAGATTCTGCACTAAAACCATCTGGCCCTGCACTTTTTTAATGACTGCTTCTATTTCATTAGGAGTCATGAGTCTGTTTAGGTAGTTTACCTGATCTTGATTTAACTTTGGTATGTGGTATCTGTCTAGAAACTCATCCATTTAGTTTAAATTTTCTAGTTTTGTGGAGTACAAGCATTTGAAGTAAGACCTAATGATTTTTTGCATTTCCTCAGTTTCTCTTCTCATGTTTCCCTTTTCATTTCTGATTTTGTTAATTTTGATACTGTCTCTGTGCTTTTTCATTAGTTTAGCTAAGAATTTGTCTATCTTGTTGATTTTTCTCAAAGACCTAGCTTTTGGTTTTGTTGATTTCTTGTACTGTTTTTTGTTTGTTTGTTTGTTTGTAATTGACTGTTTTCAGCCCCTAGTTTGACTATTTCATTCCCCTACTTTTCTTGGATGTTTTTGCTTCCTTTTGTTCTAGAGCTGTCAAGTATGCTGTTATGTTCTTAGTATGTACTCTCTGCAATTCCTTTATGAAAGCACTACCTGCTACAAACTTTCTTCTTACCACTGCTTTTATTGTATCTCATAAGTTTGGGTATGTTTTGCCTTCTTTTTCATTGAATTCTAGAAGGTCTTTAGTTTCTGTCTTTATTTCTTCCCTGACCAGTTATCATTCAGTAGAGAATTGTTCAGTTTTCATGAACATGGGAGATTTCTGTTGTTTCTGTTGTTGAAGTCCAGCCTTAATCCATAGTGATCGAACAGAATGCAAGTGCTTATTTCAGTTCTTGTATCTGTTGAGGCTTGCTTTGTGACTAATTATATGGTCAATTTTGGAGAAGGAATCCACGAGGTGCTGAGAAGAAGGTGTATTCTTTTGTTTTAGGGTGAAAGGTTCTGGGGGTATCTGTTAAGTCCATTTGCTTCATAATTTCTGCTAGTTTTGTTGTTTCTCTGGTTTTTTCTGTTTATATTACATGTCCATTGGTGAGAGTGGGGTGTTGAAGTCCCCATTATTATTGTGTGGGGTTCAATGTGTGCTTTGAGCTTTAAGTTTCTTTTCCAAATGTGGGTAGCCTTGCATTTGGGCCACAGATGTTTAGACCTGAGACTTCATTTTGGTGGATTTTTCCTTTGTTGAGTATGAAGTGTTCTTCCCCGTTTCTTTTGATTACTTTTGGTTGAAAGTCTACTTTATTAGATATTAGAATAGCTACTCCAGGATGTTTCTTGGGACTGTTTGCTTGGAAAACCTCTTTTCAGTCCTTTTCTTTGAGGTAGTGTCTATCTTTGTTGCTGAAGTATATTTCTCGTATGCAACAGAATGATGGGTCCAGTTTATGTATCCAGTCTGTTAGCTGTGTCTTTTTATTGGGGAATTGAGTTTATCGATATTGAGAGATAGAGATATTAATGACCAATGGTTGTTAGTTCCTGTTATTTTGATGTTGGATGTGTCACTCACACTCTCTCTCTCTCTCTCTCTCTCTCTCTCTCTCTCTCTTTCTCTCTCTCTCTCTCTCTCTCTCTCTCTCTCTGTGTGTGTGTGTGTGTGTGTGTGTGTGTGTGTGTGTGTGTGTTTGTCTTCTTTGGGTTTTGCCATAAGATGATTAATTTCTTGTGTATTCTTGGTTGTAGTTACCCTCCTTGTGTTGGAGTTTTCCTTCTAGTGCAGGGATGGATTAGTAGAAAGATATTGTTTAAATTTGGTTTTGACATGGAATGTCTTGGTTTCTTCATCTACAGTTTTGTTGGGTATAGAAGTCAGGACTGCCATCTGTGGTCTCTTAGGGTCTCCTACACATCTTTCCAGGATCTTCTGGCTTGTAGAGTGTCTGTTGAGAACTCACATGTAATTCTCATATGTCTGCCTTTATATGTTATATGTTACTTGGTAATTTTGCCTTGCAGCTTTTAATATTCTCTCTTTGTTCTGTACATTTAGTGCTTTGATTATTATGTGGCAGGAGGATTTTTTTCTGGTCCAATCTGTTTGGTGTATATTCTTCTTATACATTTATAGCAATCTCTTTGGGTTAGGGGAGTTTCTTTAGTGTTTTTGTTGGAGATGTTTTCTGGCCCTTTGAACTGGGAATCTTTACCCTCTTCTATTTCTATTATTCTTAGGTTTGGTCTTTTCATTGTGTCCCAAATTTCCTGGATCTTTTAAGTTAGAAACTTTTTACATTTGGCATTTTCTTTGATTGATGTATTCATTTTATGATATTTTTTCTTCTATCTCTTGTATTCTCTTCATGATGTTTGTGTCTGTAGTTCCTGTTTTCTTTCCTAAGTTTTCCATCTCCAGGTTTGCCTCCATTTTTTCTTTTCTTTATTGCTTCAATTTCCATTTTTAGGTCTTGGGGAATTTTATTCATTTCCCTTGCCTGTTTGGTTGTATTTTCTTGTCTTTCTTTAAATAACTTATTTGTTTCCTCTTTGGCTTCTACCTGTTTGATTGTGTTTTTCTATATTTCTTTAAGGGAATTATGTATATTCTCTTTAAAGGTCTCTATAAAATGGGATTTAAGGTTAAAGTCTTGCTCTTCAGGTGTGTTAGGATATCCAGGGCTTGCTGTAGTAGTAACACTGGGTTCTGATGGTGGCATATTGCATTTGTTTCTGTTGATTATGTTTTTGTGCTTGCCTTTTGCCATTTAGTTGTCTCTGGTTTGGTTGGCCTGAGTGCCCCACATTGGGGCAGGCCTTCTGAGAGACAGGTGGAGCTGAGTGTATATTGTGTTAGACCCACTCTCTTGGGAGGTAGGCAGGGTGGTGGGCAGAGTGTACTGCTCTGCCATTGCTGGTGGTCCAGGCATCCACTGGAAGGACAGTGGAGCTCCAGGCTGATGGACTTGCTGATGTCCTTGCAGATGGGAGTATTGGGTCAGAGGTGTGGAGGTATCTCACCTATGTGTCTCTAGGGCAGGCAGGGAAGTAGGTGTTGGGTTGGTGCATGGAGTGCTGGCGGTTGTAGACTCAAAACCTATTACTTAAGTAGTATTAACAAGCATGTGACACAGGATCTGAGAAAAACCATTAAAGAAGAAAAACTTAGAAAAATTCCAGGAGCTGACACACCATAACTGAATCATTGGGTTTTCATGTCATTCTTTCTATGTATGTCCAGCCTCAGAAATGTGGAACTAGTATGGACAGAAAACAATTTTGATTATACAGTTAATGACAAACCTTGGTATCCTCCTGAAAGCAAAGCAAGCAATTTTTAGAATCCTAATATTTCTCTACCCTTTATCAGATTATAATAAAGATAGAGATCATATTTAAATAAAGGGTTTATGACAAAGACACACAAAAACATTTTGGCTCAGTGAACTGCCTGGCTTCCTAAACAGGCTTGTCAGATCAGGACTTTTTCTGATAGTATAGAAAAATAAAGAAGATTGCCCTTGTTTAAGCAATGCTTGTATACTGCCGAAAGGGCTATACAATTCAAGTAGATGGAAAGGATGGTGGTCTGTGTTAACTACAAAAGAAAAGTGGAGGAGAAAGGGGAGAATTAAACAAAGGGCTGAGGGATTGAACTTCTACAGAAATAATAAATATTCAGGGTAATAAAACACTACAGGATAGGCTTGATATAACAGGCAGTAGGAAATAACTTCTGATTTATTAACTAGTCAAACTTAAATAGAGTCATCCTGCCTAACGTTTCTGTAACTGCAAGGCTTTACCACACTGATTTTAAGGAAAAAGACTTTGAGTTAAAATTAATTTCTACCATGTTAATTTTTAGTTTTCATAAAATTTGCTGTTTTCTCGCTTTGTTTCTCTTATGTCATCAAGAAAGATTGTACCCTAAGAAATTATGTAATCAATGATTAAATTTTTGAAGAAATGTTTTGTATATAAAGCCTGTGAGAGACATAGATTGGCAGAGTAGGTCAAGCTACGCCGAGATGTGCTTCCTCTCTGTCCCATCTCTCATGAAATGAAACTAAGAGGTGTCCCATGTCTGAGTCCTCCCTCCATACTCTTGCATCTACCTGCATCAGGCCCTGATCCTCACCTGGAGCTGGACTCCGGCATCCTAACATCGTCTCTGGCTCAACTCAACATCTCCTGGCTCAACATCACTCATTTTCAGTCTGCTCAGTTTCTTCTCTTCTCCAGCCCTACTCAGCCTTCTTTCTTCCTGTACCAACTCTCTTATCTAACCCTACTCTCCCACCCTACTCTCCTGCCACCTGGACTCTACACCCCTCTCTCTGAGCCTCTGATGGCTTTTCATGTCCTCTACTGTTCCAAGTCCAAGAGGCAACCAACACTAAAGGTCATAAGGTCAAACTGTTCACTAATGGTTAAGCATTCTCAAAGAGCCAGTTGACTAGCCACTGGGGATCCTTTAAAGGGCCAGGCACACAAAATAAATCACACTACATTACAGAAATTAAAGTGTGGTCAGAGGTCAGAAAGATATGTCACTACTCAGATACGTAGATTGGAGATGGGATTCGTTATACACACTAAGAAATTGGGGTAGAATTAAGTACTACCTGAACAAGTTTCAGATAGAATGAAGAGTAACCAGGGAGCCTAAGTTCAGGTGGCACAGTGACATGTCATTTTTGTTTGATGAGGAAAGGTTAGGGCATGATTATGTAGAAGATTTTGAAGAATAGAACATGACAATGTATTGAGGGATGGAGAAGATGCTAAGAATAGGTTATTAATTACCCACTTGTGATGACTAATATTGACTGTTGACTTAACAGGAACAAGAATTACCAAAGAGACAAGACTCTTGGTAGTCAGCAAGTAATTATCTAGATTACATTAGTTAAGGTGGGAAGACCTGCCCTAACTATGGAACATTACTATTCCATGGGCTAGAGTTTCAGACTATATTTAAAAAAAAAAGGGGGGGTGAACTGAGTGTGGACATTCATTGATCTCTAATATGGGTGCCATGTGTCTATGTGGCACTTCCATCACGTGTATTCTGCCATGATGAACTGTACCATCAACTGCTAGTCAAACCCAAAACCTCTGTTACATTGCTTCCGTCAACTATTTTGTCAAAGCAATGAGAAAAAGTTAGCTAATCCACTAACAGTGTGAGTAACTGGAAAAGAGTGATATTGGCCTTTGGAACAATAAAAAGGAGTAGTGGTGCACAAGCAAGGGCTGAGAGAAGCTAAGCTCTGTGGCACTGTTGCCCTGGAATGTTAACCTAGATGGGAGAAAAGCACGTCAGGACCCTGAGGGAGTGGTTCTGAAAATGAGACATTTATTGGTGACACACAAATCCCTGAGACCCAACCAAAATAACACAGCAGAGCCAACAATGTAGTGCCATCACCCATGACTGAAGGCTATTTTTTTTATTATGACAGCTGCCTCTGTACTCTACGGGGCTGCTCTCAGTAAGGATGTGTGAGAGAAGAATAGGCCTAAATGGCAGCCTGTGCATTTTTATCTGTAGTTTAAAAACCTCCCATGGCTTGTAGGATCTTATTTCCCAGTGTATAGATGAGCAGGTTCAAGGTAGGTCTCAGGACTGTGTACGGCTCTGAAGACACGGCTACTTTCCGGGCTGAAGCTGGAAGTGATGTTGACATAAGCACAGAGTATGGACAAGCACTGCACAGGCTACTGGGCAGTGTGAAGAAGAGACAGAGAAGGTCTTCTCCTTCCCCTCAGCTGAGCACATGTGCAGAATGAGATTGAGATGCAGCCACGGGTTGCAGGGTGAGCAAGACACTGATACCTCCATAGAAGTCTTTGGCCATGAGAATCACGATGCTATTCACAGCCACATTATCAGACCAGTGTGCACAAATTCATTCAGTGCTCAGGTGAATCACACACTCATGGCCTAAAATTTCAACCCAAAATTCATCCTGTCTAAAAGAAATGCAGGAATGGAGCAGAGACCAAAGGAAAGTCCAACCAATAACCAGCCCATCTAGATGTCCATCCCCATGTGCCATCACAAATCCCTGACATTGTTAATGTTACTCTATTGTGCTTGCAGACAGTATCCTAGAATAACTGTCCTCTGAGAGGCTACCCAGCAGCAAACTAAAACAGGCATAGATAAGCACAGCCAAATATTAGACAGAGGTTGGAACACTTATAGAAAAGTTTGGGGAAGTATTAAAGGCCCTCGAGTAGATGAAAACCCCAGAGGAAGACTACAGAGTCAACAACCCTGGACTCCTGAGGGTTCCTGGAGTCTGAGCCACCAGCCAAAGAACATACATGATATGGAAAGACACATACATACCTAGCCAACAGGCGGCTCAGTCATCATGGCTGCCTTGTCTGGCCTAAGAGGGAGAGAATACACCTAATCAGGCCAGGATTGATGTACCAGGGTGGGGGGATCGCCAGGAGGGCCCAACATTCTCATTGGAAAATGGGAGGGAGGACAAGAGGAGGCACTCTAGAAGGGAGGGGCCTGGAAGGAGAGAAGCATTTGAGATGTAAATAAGTAAATAATTTAATTTTTAAAAAGCAACAGGTTCTATGGAAGACTCAATCTTTTGCATAGCTGATTCTCCCAGGGAACTACCATTAGTTTATTCTTATCAACACTAGCTTTTATAAGAATTGTTACATTCTAGTGGCTACTCCTATCCCCCACTGCTACACACTTCTGTTCATTTACCTGACCCTCTATACTTGTCCCTGTCTCTTCCCACACCTGATCCTGCCCCCTTTTCTCTCCCCCTTTTATCTTCCTCCCAGATCCCTCCCTCCCTATTTCTCATGGTTATTTTGTTTCCCCTTCTAAGTAGGACTAAAGCATCCATATCTTGGTCTTCTTCTTGAGTTTCATATGGTCTCTGAGTTGTATCATGGGTATTTTGAGCTTTTGAGCTTTTTTTTTCCTAATATCCACTTATCAGCAAGTACACACCTTATGTGTTCTTTTATGACTGGGTTACCTCACTCAGGGTGGTATTTTCTAGTTCTATCCATTTGCCTGTGAATTTCATGAAGTCATTGTTTTTAATAGTTGAGTAGTACTCCATTGTGTAAAGGTACCACATTTTCTGTATCCCTTCTTAATGTTGAAGGACATCTACGTTGTTTCCAACTTCTGGCTATTATAAATAAGACTGCTATGAACATAGTGGAGCATGTATACTTATTATATGTTGGAGCTTCTTTTGGATATATGCCCAGGAGTGGTATAACTGGGTCCTCAGGTAGTACTACGTCAAATTTTTTTTGTTGTTTTTTTTATATTAACCATTCTGACTGGTGTGAGGTGGAATCTCACGGTCATTTTGATTTGCATTTCCCTGATGACTAAGGATGTTGAACATTTCTTTAGGTGTTTCTCGGCCATTTAAGACTCCTCAGTTGAGAATTCTTTGTTTAGCTCTGTACTCCATTTTTAAATAAGGTTATTTGACTCTCTGGAGTTTAACTTCTTAAGTTCTTTGTATATATTGGATATTGTAACCACTAGAAAGTGCCAGATGCCAAGAAATCAAGAGGATCCCAGGACACAACGGGGATGACATTAGCTGAAATACCAACAAAGGGAGAGAGAACATGTAGAGACCATATCCAGAGGTTAGATAAGGCCCCTGGTTAAGGTATGAGGGCACCTACTCATCTCGAAAATATTAACCCAGAATTGCTCCTGTCTAAAGGAAATGCAGGGACAAAGAGTGGAGCAGAGACTGAAAGAAAGGTCATCCAGAAACTGCCTCTCCTAGGAATCCATCCCATCTGCAGACACTAAATCCAGACGCTATTGTTGATGCCAAGAAGCACTTGCTAACAGGAGCCTGGAATAGCTGTCTCCTGAGAGGCTCTGCCAGAGCCTGACCAATACAGAGGCAGATGCTCACAGCCAACCACCTGACTGAGCACAGGGACTCCAATGGAGGAGTTAGAGGAAGGACTGAAGGGGGTTGTAACCCCATAGGAAGAACAACAATATCAACCAACCAGACCCCCCAGAACTCCCAGGGACTAAACATGGGGGGACTCATGGCTCCAGCTGCACATGTAGCAGCGGATGGCCTTATCTGGCATCAGTAGGAGGGGAGACCCTTGGTCCTGTGGAGGCTCATTTTCCCAGTGTAGGGGAATTCTAGGGCAGTGAGGTGGGAGTGGGTGGGTAGGTTGGGGAGCACCCTCATAGAGGGGGATGGAGTAGGAGGTTTGAGGAGGGGAAACCAGGAAGGAGGATAACATTTGAAATGTAAATAAATAAAATAACCAATAAAAAGTAAAGTCTATATTTTTTTTTTAAAAAAAAGAATTATTATGCCAGGCTGTGGTGGCGCACGCCTTTAAACCCAGCACTTGGGAGGCAGAGGCAGGTGGATCTCTGAGTTCGAGGCCAGCCTGGTCTACAGAGTGAGTTTCAGGACAGCCAGGCTACACAGAGAAACCCTGCCTCGAAAAACCAAAAAAAAAAAAAAAAGAATTATTATATTATCCCAACCGTAGCCTTCGATGAGGGGCTCATAACAGCATGGAATTCAAATATTAAGCATGTCAGAAACACAAGCAAAAGTTGTATAGCAAATTTCCACCAAGAGCAGTGAAAGATCAGTCCAGGTTATTGTCAGTGTCTGCAGGACAGGATGCTTGACATCACCATAAAGAGACAGGAAAAGAGCCCACAATGTAGCAAAAAAAAAAAAAAAAAAGGAAAAGCTACACTGTAATGCTGCAGCTATGTGAGGCTGCTATCCCTGAGATGGAGGTTAATCTCAGGTGTCCCCCTTGTCCATAGAGGAAGCAACACACAGCCATACTGGGAAGAGTGACCCTTTGCCACTCTGTAATCTGCATATCTGACAAGTGACTGAACCTCTCACAGGCTTTATCTATTGCATTCCTAAGTGTCATTTGGTTGTAACTTGGATTTCAGCTGTCCAGGTGTCTGGACAGGATCAGTACCATTTACAAAGCACTGACCCTCTCTTTCATACTCACTTGTTTCTTTTCTCCTTTGTTAGATTCCTCTTCCTAATTTTCACATGCCAAGTTTGACACAAGAGTCATCCTCATCACCAGCCTGGAATCTATGTCCCAATACAGCCATAGTATTACCTTGCTGCTCTCAACATTTCAGTTGGACCCACCTGAACAGTTTCCTCGGGAATGTCCAGTCCTAAAACAGCCAGTCACCAGCTTACCCATCCTGAAAGGTCCCTGTATTAATGATCTTTGCATCGCTATACCAGAATGCCAGACACAGATAACTTGATAATGAAGATTTATTAAGTTGCCAGTTTGGGAGGCTCATTTCTGATGAGAACATCGCAGAGAATGATTTGTAGATGACAGTGTTTGGAATGTGTGTGTCAGGAAAGGCAGTCACAGCTACCGCCAACCAGCAAAGAAGCTGGATGGGGTTAAACTCAGGCTTTTATAATAATCAGCTTGGGAAAAAAACAGCAAGGAGTCCTCTAAAAATTATCTTCCAGGGGCTCTTCCTAGTGGCCTCCTGCTAAGCCCTTCTCCTTAGGTTCTGCCTTCTCTTAGGAGCAGTAATCTTTAAACCACACTTATGCTATAGCACCTGCTGTTGTTTAAATGCTGATCTTACCCTCTAATCTCCACACATAGTAATCCAAATGCCCACATTTAAGTTTTCTACCCATGAATTCCCAACACAAACCCTCGGTTTTAGCTCTACTTATTCCTTCACGATCTACTCAGAATCCTGTTTCCATCCAGGTATGATCTGTACTAGGGCCCCCAACATGTGTTATAGGGCCAGTGCCTGGAGGAGTGTGATCTTGTTTGGGAATATGGGTCTTTTAAACACAGATATTTGCCAGTTACAATAAAATCACTAGTGTGGGCTCTACAGAAGAGATACAGATACACAGTAAAGATACTAATTGGGGTCCAAGGCACAGCCTGCAGTGGCATGTTTACAGCCTTCACATCAGTGTATGAGTGAGTGAGAAAAGGCAACAAAGGATGCTTTCCTGCAGATGTCACATGAGACAGGGTGACGCTGACGCTGAGTTGTCTAGTGTGGCCCTGGCATTATGGAAAAATAGGATTCTGTGATTTAAACTTCCGGTCTCTGGTAAATGATGACAAGAGGAATGTTAAACAAAAAATTGTTTTACTTTTTCTTTATTTTTGAGATTATAATATAATCACAACATTTCTCCCTTCCCTTTCCTTTCTTCAAAGTCTCCCATATGCTCCTCCTTGTTCTTCTTCAAATTTATGGCCTCCATTTTCATAAGTTGTTGTTACATTCACATATGTATATGTACACACACATGCATATATATATATATATATATATATATATATATTCTTAAATAGAACCTACTTGGTCTACATAATGCTACTTATATGTACATTGTCAGGACTGAACACTGAGTATAGGATAGCCAGTTGGTATGCTCTTCCCTAGGGAAGACCATTCCTCCCACTCCCAACACTCTCATTCTTTCCTTTTTTCTTTCTTTCCTTCTTTCTTTTTTCTTTCCTCTTCTTATCTTTCCCCTTTTTTCTTTCTTTTCATTTCATTTTTTCTTGTTTGTTTGTTTGTTTGTTTTGAGACACAGTCTTACTATGTAGCTCTAGGAGTCCTGGAACTCACACTCTATACCAGGCTGACCTCAAACTCACAAATCCATCTGCCTTCTGAGTTCTAGGGTCAAAGCCATGCACCTGGATGTAACCTTATCTTTCAAAGTAAGATTTTTATATACAAACAAAAGCTGAGGGAGAAAATTGTCACTAGATAGTCACAAGAAATGCTGAAGCTAAAAGGAAAAGATGTTGATTAGTAACAAGAATGTATGCATTACCACTGGTTAAAACAATTAATTACCAAAGTTAAAGCTCTAATATTGTAATAGTGGTTTTAATTGGTTATGTCTCTTGTATAACTTTAAAATGGAAAGTATACAGAGCTCATATGAATTCACAGAGACTGACATAACATAAACAGGGGCTTCATGGATCTATACCAGATTCTCTCTGTATATATTATGGCTTGTAGTTTAGTGCATTTTTATGAGATTCCTGAGTGTTTAAACTAGTTAGTCTCTGATTCTTGTGCCTTTTATTGGGCCCTTTTCCTTCTGTTTGTTTGGGACAGCTTTTGATTTATCTTTTTACATTTTATTTTGTTATATGTTATTATTATCTCTTGGAAAATTTTCCTAGCTTCCGGTCCACAACAGGCTCGGGGCAAATTGGGCACTCCAGCCCACCCACCCACACCCAGAGACACCCCAGAAGGCTTGCTCTAACCCAGCTCACAAAGCTCCACCTTCCTACAAGGAAGGATAAACTTCAGTCAGAGACAGTAAAGTCAGTTAACACCAAAGATAGCTAGAGGCAAATGCAAAAACATAGGCAACAGAAACCAATGCCACTTGGCACCATCAGAACCCAGGTCTTCCACCACAGCAAACCCCGAATACCCTATCATGCCTAGAAAGCAAGATTCTGACCTAAAATCTCATCTCATGAAGATGATAGAGGACTTTAAGGAAGAAATAAATAACTCCCTTAAAGAAATACAGGAGAACACAGGTAAACAAGTAGAAGTCTATAATGAGGAAACATATAAATAACTTAAAGAATCACAGAAAAGCACAACCAAACAAACAGAAGAAGGAATTGAACAAAACCATCCAGAATGTAAAAATGGAAATAAAAAGAACAAAGAAATCAAAAAAGAAGGAAACTCAAGAGATGGAAAACCTAGGAAAGAGATCAGGAGATACAGATGCAAGCATCACCAACAGAATGCAAGAGCTAAAACAGAGAATCTCAGTCATAGAAAATACCATAGAAGATATTGACACAACAGTCAAAAATGTAAAATGCAAAAAGCACCTAACCCAAAACATCCAGGAAATTCAGGACACAATGAAAAGACCAAACTTAAGAATAACAGGAATACAAGAGAGTAAAGATTCCCAATTCAAAGGGCCAGAAAACATCTTCAACAAAATTGAAGAAAAAAACTTCGCTACCCTAAAGAAAGACATAGCCATAAACATACAAGAAGCCTACAAAATACCAAATAGACCAGAAAAGAAAAACCTCCCATCACACAGTTGTCAAAACACTAAATACACAGAACAAAGAAAGAATATTAAAAGTAGTAAGAGGAAAAAGCCAAGTAACATATAAAGACAGACCTATCACAATTAACCCAGACTTCTCAACAGAGACTATAAAAGCCAGAAGATCTTGGGCAGATGCCATGCTGACCCTACGAGAACAAAAATGCCAGCCCAGGCTGTTAAACTCAACAAAACTCTCAGTCACAAAAGAGGGAGAAACCAAGATATACCATGACAAAACTAAATTTAAACAATATCTATTCATTAATTCAGTCCTACAAAGGATACTAGAAGGAAAATTCAAACACAAGGAGGGTATCTGCACTCAAGAAAAAACAAGAAATTAATCATCTCACAACAAACCCAAAAGAAGAGAACCACACAAGCATATTACCACCTCTAACAAGAAAAATAACAGGAAGCAACAATCATTGGTCTTTAATATCTCTCAATATCAATTCCCCAATAAAAAGACATAGAATAACAGAATGGATATGTAAACAGAAACCAGCATTTTACTGCGTACAGGAAAGACACTTCAGTGACAAAGACAGACACTAACTCATACTAAAAGACTGGAAAAGAATCCAAGGAAATGACCTCAAAAAACATGCTGGAGTAGCCATTCTAATGTCCAATAAAATATACTTTCAACCAAGTTATCAAAAAAGATGGGGAAGGACACTTCATTCTCATCAAAGGAAAAGTCCACCAAGACAAACTCTCAATCCTGAACATCTATGCCCCAAATGCAAGGGCTCCCACATTTATAACAGAAACATTACTAAAGCGGAAAACACACATTGAACCTTATACAATAATAGTGGAAGACTTTAACACTCAACTCTCACCAATGGGCAGGTCTTAGAAACAGAAACTAAACAGAGACACAGTGAAACTAACAAAAGTTATGAACCAAATGGATTTAATAGATATCTACAAAACTTCATCCTTTAAAAAAAAAAAAAAAAAGGAATATGCCTTCTTCTCAGCAGCCATATAATAGGACACAAAATAAGCCTCAACAGATACAAGAAGATTGAAATAATCCCATTCTATCTGATCACCATAGACAAAGGCTTGTTTTCAATAACAACAAAAACAACAGAAAGACACATACTCAGGGAAACAGAACAACTCTCTACTCAATAATAACTTGGTCAGGGAAGAAATAAAGAAAGAAATTAAAGACTTTCTAGAATTTAACAAAAATGAAGGCACAGCATATCCAAACTTATGGGACACAATGAAAGCAGTAATGAGAGGAAAATTCATAGCACTATGTGAAATAGTAGCAGTCATTAAAACTCTCCCAACCAAAAAATCCCAGGGCCAGATGGTTTTAGTGCAGAATTCTATCAGACCTACAAAGAAGTCCTAATACCAATACTTCTCCAACTATTCCACAAAACAGAAACAGAAGGAATACTACCCAATTCGTTGTATGAAGCCACAGTTACTCTGATACCTAAACCACATGAAGACCCAACAGAAAAGAGAACTTCAGACCAACTTTACCTATGAATATTGGTGTAAAAATACTCAATAAAATTCTCAAAAACTGAATCCAAGAACACATAAAAACCATCATTCACAATGATAAAGTAGGCTTCATCTCAGAGATGCATGGATGGTTCAATATACAAAAATCCATCAACATAATCCACTTTATAAACAAACTCAAAGAAAAAAATCACACAATCATCTCATAAAATGCTGAAAAAGCCTCTGTCAAAATACAACACCCCTTCATATTAAAAGTCTTGGAAAGATCAGGAATTCAAGACTCATACCTAAGAATAATAAAAGCAAAATATAGCAAACCAACAGCAAACATCAAATTAAATGAAGAGAAACCTGAAGCAATACCCCTAAAATCAGGGACAAGAAAAGGCTCTCTCTCTCTCTCTCTCTCTCTCTCTCTCTCTCTCTCTCTCTCTCTCTCTCTCTCTTTCTATTTATTCAGTATAGTACTTGAAGTTCTAGTTTGAGCAATTAGACAACAAAAGGAGGTCAAAGGGATACAAATTGGAAGGGAAGAAGTCAAGTGACCTTATGTAAGTGACCTTAAAAATTCTACCAGAGAACTTCTACAGCCGATAAACAACTTCAGCAAAGTGGTTGGATATAAAATTAATTCAAACAAATCAGTAGCCTTTCTCTACACAAAGAATAACTGGGATGAGAAAGAAATTAGGGAAGCAACACCCTTCACAATAGTCACAAATAATATAAAACACCTTGATGTGACTCTAACCAAGCAAGTGAAAGGTATGTATGACAAGAACTTCAAGTCCCTTAAGAAGGATTGAAGAAGGCTTCAGAAGATGGAAAGATCTCCCATACTCACGGATTGGCAGGATTAACATAGTAAAAATGGTCATTTTACCAAAAACAATCTACAGATTCAATTCAATCCCCATCAAAATTCTAATGCAATTCTTCATAGAATTGGAAAGAACAATTCTCTAATTCATCTGGAATAACAAAAAAAAACAGGATAGTGAAAACTATTCTCAACAATAAAAGAACTTCTGAAGGAATCACCATCCCTAATCTCAAGCTGTAGTATAGAGCAATAGTGATTTTAAAACCACATGATATTAGTACAGGCAGTAGATCAATGGAATAGAATTGAAAGCTCAAATATGAACCCACATTCCTATAGTCACTTAATCTTTGACAAAGAAGCTAAAACCATTCAGTGGGGGGGGGGAAGACAGCATTTTCAACAAATGGTGTGGTTCAACTGGAGGTCAGCATGTAGAAGAATGCAAATCGATCCATTCTTATCTCCTTGTACAAAGCTCAAGTTCAAGTGGATCAGGGCCCTCCACATAAAACCATATACACAGAAACTAATAGAAAAGAAAGTGGGGGAAAGCCTTGAACATATGAACACATGGGAAAAGTTTCTGAACAGAACACCAGTGGCTTATGCTCTAAGATCAAGAATTGACAAATGGGACCTCATAAAATTGCAAAACTTGTGTAAGGCAAAGGACACTGTCAATAGGACAAAATGGCAACCAACAGAGTGGGAAAAGATCTTTGCCAATTCCTACATCCAATAGAGGGCTAATATCCAATATATACAAAGAACTCAAGAAGTTAGACTCCAGGAAACCAAATAACCCTATTTTAAAAATGGGAAACAGAGCTAAACAGAGAATTCTCAACTGAGGAAACTCAAATGGCCAAGAAGCACCTAAAGAACTGTTAAACATCCTTAGTCATCAGAGAAACGAAAAATCAAGACAACCGTGAGATTCCACCTCCAAGCAGTCAGAATGGCTAAGATCAAAAACTCAGGTGATAGCAGATGCTGGCAAGGATGTGGAGAAAGAGAAACACTCCTCTATTGTTGGTGGGATTGTAACCTGGTAAAAACACTTTGGAAATCAAGCTAGAAATTCCTCAGAAAATTGGAAATATTTCTACGTGAAGACCCATCTATACTGATACTGGACATATAGCCAAAAGATGCTGCAACAATATAACAAGGTCACGTGCTCCACTATGTTCATAACGGCCTTATTTATAATAACCAGAAGCTGGAAAGAACCCAGATGTCCTTCAACAGAGGAATGGATACAGAAAATGAGGTACATTTACACAATGGACTACTACTCAGCTATTAAGAACTTTACGAATTTTGCAGGCAAATGGGTGGAACTAGGAAAATATCATCCTGAGTGAGGTGACCCACATCCAAAAGGACATACATGTACTCTCTGATAAGTGGATATTAGGAAATAAAACCTTAGAATACCCAGTATATAACTCACAGACCATATGAAACTTAACAAGACGGAAGGCCAACGTGTGGATGATTCAATCCCACTTAGAAGGGGCAACAAAATAATCACAAGAGGCAGAGGAAGGGAGAGAATTGGATGGGAGAGGGGAAGGGGCAAAAAAGGAGGGCAGGATCAGGTGTGGGAAGAGACAGGAAAGAAGTCCAGAGGACCAGGAGAATGAATAGATGTATGTAGCAGTGGCGGGTGTGGAACAGGAGGAACCACTAGAAAGTCCCAGACAACAAGGATGGGAGAGGCTCCCAGGACCCAGTGGGGATGGCATTAGCCTGAATGCCCAACAGGGGGAAATAGAACCTGAAGAGACCTCCTCCAGTAAATAGACATGGGCCCCAGTTTAGGAATGGTGCCGCTCATCCATCTTGAAATTTTTAGCCCAGAATTGTTCCTGTCTAAAGGAAATGCAAGGACAGAAATGGAGCAGAGACTGAAGGAAAGGCCATCCAGAGACTACCCCACTGTGGGATCCATCCCATCTGCAGACAGCAAACCCTGACACTATTGCTGATGCCAAGATGTGCTTGCAGACAGGAGCCTAGTATGTCTGTCCTCTGAGAGTCTCTGCCAGCACCCGACTAAGACAAATGCAGATACTCACAGCCAACCATTGGGCTGATCCCAGGGACCCCAATGGAAGAGTTAGGGGAAGGACTGAAGAAACTAAAGGGAATTGCAACCGAACAGGAAGAACAACAGTATCAACTAACCAGACCCCTCAGAGCTCCCAGAGACTAAACCTCCAACCAAAGAGCATACATGGGCTGGTCCATGACTCCAGTTACATATGTAGTGAGGACTGCCTTACCTGGCATCAGTGGGAGGGGAGGCACTTGGTCCTGTGGAGGTTTGATGCCCCAGAAAAGGGGGGATGTTAAAGAGGTGATGTAGGAGTGGCTGTGTGGGTGCCAGATCACCCTCTTAGAGGCAAAGTGGAGGAGTATGGGAAGGGACATTCGTGGAGGGGATAACATTTGAAATGTAAACAAGTAAAATAATTCATAAAAAATATCATAAAAAGAAGATTTTGCTAATGAGAAACAGAGTGGATTCACAGGGGAAGGGAGGTAGGGAAGGACTAGGGGGAGTGGAGTTAGGGGAAACTGTAATCAATATATATATTGTTATGTAAGAAAAGAATACATTTTCAATTAAAGAGAGAGTGAAAGCTACAAAAACTACTATAGCTGTAATAATTTATATATCAGCCAGTATTCTCTTCAGGGATAGACTACCAGATGCCATGTAACAGAATGTTACGTAGGTAGGTAGGTAGATAGGTAGGTAGGTAGGTAGGTAGGTAGGTAGGTAGGTAGGTAAATGATAGATAGAAAGATAGATAGATAGATAGATAGATAGATAGATAGATAGATAGATAGATAGAGACAATTGATAGATATAGAAATAATACATTAGATTGACTTACATGACAAATGACTAAGTATATCCACAATAGATGTGCATATGCTATATAGGTGGAGAAACTAGCAGCTCTCAGTACTAGAAACTGGAAGCTTCATAAACAAGATGCAGTCCAAGTTTGAGGTTGAAGGTATAAAATTCCCTACAAAGCTGCTGATGTGACTCCACATTCAAAGCTAAAAATGGTGGAGTCAGGGGTTCACAGGTGATTATAGCAGCAAATAAAAACAAAATAAAACCAACAAAAATATAGCCTATGAAAGTTAGTTAAAGACAAAACATAATTTAAACAGGCCCAAATCATCCAATGAGATAAAGACTTGAATTTAAAATCTCCCAACTAATTTAACCAGATGTTCAAAGAATAAATAACACCATTACTCTTCAAATTTTTCAATAAAATAAAATAGAAGGGAATACTTGCAAAATCTTTTTACAAAACTAGTATTATCTTGATGCTAAAACCTAAGACTTAGTAAAAAAGAAAAATTATAGGCCAATAACTCTGGTGAACGAGGATGCAAAAATTCTCAATAAAGTATTTCAAAACAAATTCAAGAACACACCAAAAATTTTACTTGCTTTTCTTATTTTTTAAATATTTGCTGTTCCTTTATATCCTAGTAATTAATTCCCTGTCTGATATGCATTTTGCAAAGATTTTTTTTCCTTCATTCTGTAGACTACCTCTTTCTTCATTCTGGTAAATTGTTTCCCTTGTTGTATACAATAAGCAATTTGTGCTGTTGGTGAGCGCTTACGAAAAGCCCTTCCTATTTCTATATATTAAGGTATTTTTATCCACATGAGACTGAAGCATCCACACCCTGGTCTATTGAGAGGGGAACAGGATGATCATGGGAGGTGGAGGAAGGGAAAACCCAGGAGGGAAAGAGGAGAGGGAGGAAATAAGAGAGGCAGTATCAGGTACTGGAGGGGATGGGAGAATGGTACAGAGGGTCAGGAAATCAAATAAGAAACATGCAGCAGTGGAGTATGAGGAACTCAGGATAGCCACTGGAGAGTCCCAGACGTCTGGGGAATAAGAGGCTCCCACGACCCAAAGGGGATGACTATAGCCAAAATGTGCAGAAAGGGGGAGATAGAACCTATAGAGACTACCTCCAGCAGATAGGCATGGCTCCTGGTCGAGCGATGAGGCCACCCACCATCTCAAAGGTTTTTCTTCACTTTTATAAAAATATATTTGAATATTCCTAGCATGTATACATTAGTATAAAAGCATTAGGAATATATAATAAAAATGTAAACCTAGTTATCATTCAGTGGCAAAATTGGTATGATTTTTTTCTCTTTATTTGTTTACATAATTGAATGTTCTATAATTGGACTTGTTTTATCTTTGCAAGAACAAAATAAGAATATTAGTGTTTTACATAAAGGCCCCAAAGAGGCAGGGGCAAATAATGTCTCTGTTATCCCTTAAGGCAAATCAGCTAGGAGCTCACCCTGCAAGCACCTGCCTCTCACCACACAGCCTAAGAAAAAGTACCATTTAAATTGGACATGGTTACATATTTGTCACATAAACAGCTATGTGACTCTGTTGTTCTGGGATCACGGGGCCTCTGCGTGCTAGACAAGTGCTCTACCCCTGAGACACACCCCCAACCCAATTATAAATTTGATCCACTAGAATTCACTCCCATGTTCAAAATAAGAGACTGGATTGTTGTTAGCATTAAATGAAATCTCATAAAAACTAAAATAATAAATGTAACATGCTTGTCCTGGTTCTGTGCAAGCTGTTTTCTTCTCAGTAACTTCTCAATATGTATTTGCTTTCTGTCCAATCAAAGGCACGGTCTCTCTTTGTTCATGTTTACTGCGTAGGAGCAAAGAGATTTAGAAGGCACAGTGTTGAGACCCTTTGCTTAAGACAGCTCACATGTTTTTAACCCAGAAATGTTCCTGTCCAAAGAAGAACAGGGACAAAAATGGATCAGAAACTGAAGGAAGGGCCATCTGGGAACTCCCCCATCTGGGGATCCATCCTGTTTGCAGACACCAAACCTGACACTGTTGCCATTGCCAAGAGGCACTTGCTGACAGGAACCTGGTGTGGCTGTTCTTTGAGAGGCTCAACCAGCAACTGACCAATACAGATGTGGATGCTTGGAGCCAACCATCAGACTGAGCTCAAGGACCCTGGTGAGGGAGTCGCTAGAAGGACTGAAGCAGCTGAGGGGGATTACAACCCCATTGGAAGAACATCGGCTGTCCAGACCACCTAGTGCTCTCAGGGACTAGACCACCAACCAAGGAGTGTCATGGCTCCAGATACATAGGTAGCAGAGGATGGCTTTGTCTGACATCAATGGGAGGGGAGGCCCTTGGTCCTCTAGAGGTTTGATGCCCCTGAATAGGAGTATGCTGGAGCTGTGGGGTGGGAGAGGGTGGGTGAGTGGGAGAGTACACTCATAGAGGGAAAGGGGAGGGAGGAGAGGGCAGATGTGGGATGGGGGGTAGTGGAAGTGTAACCAGAAAGTAGGATCATTTGAGATGTAAATGAATGGAATGATTAATTTTTTAAAAAGAAGATATTGTATCTATGCTTTCTGCTAGCAATTAGAAACTTCAGGTCATCTATTGTGATTTGTTTTGAATTGAGTTTTTAGCCCAGGGTAAAAGATACCAAGAAGGAAATCTACAGAAGGAAATCCAGTTTTTTTCTTTTTTCTTTATCGTAATTATTTTGACCACGGGTGCTTGTGGACACACACGTGGGCACACACGCGATGCAGCACTCACTTTTGTTGATCTATGCAGATCTGTTTGCGAGACCTGAGAGTTGAAGACCTTAAAGAATAGGGCAGACTACAGTCTAATATAGACAATTGGACTTCAGTTTTGGTGTGGTTTTAGACATGAATATAACAAAGCAATGATCCAAGGAAGGTCATTTGAGTTCAGGAAAGAAAATGGTCAGAAAAACAAGTAAATAAACTTCAGTAAGCACATACTAAATATTAACAGAACAGCTCTTTCCCAGAACTTTCTCAGAAAAAAAAATTAAACACAATTTCCTGGCATGCACTATAAACTATATCTGGGAAGGCACAAAATCAAGACTAAAGGCCATGGCCAGATTCAAAGCACACTGAGGACAGCATTCAGCATACCTTCTCACTAGATTTGGTTCTATAATTATGTCCTGACATCCAACAAGAATAAACAAATCTTATAAATTGAATATAAATGTTTAACACGGAAGGCACAAAATAATTTCCAAGAGCAATCCAGGAAACAGAATGAGGTAAAAGGCCCTCTGCCTTTTTTCCTGGAGTTTCTCTCACAGTTCTCCAAGGCATTGTTCACCATTCTTTTGACCATGTTCTGATGATGCAGGGTCAGAGAACACCATTTGGAACTCACTCCTTCTACTGTGGACTCTGGAGATTGATCAGACAGCAGGGACTTTTACCCACTGGGACATTTCACCATCCAGAAAATCCAGCTTTCCCAGCAACATCTGTTAAAGAGACTTTCTGTTTTGGGTACTATTTTAAAAGTTTTGTTAAAAAAAAAATAAATGGCTGTAGTTGTATTCATTTATGCCTGGATGGTGGTCTATTCTATTCTATTCTATTCGCCAAGATATCTCTACATCAAAAAGATTAACCAATAAGATCAAGTAGGTTTCATTCCAAAGATGTAGGGATGGTTCAACATACATAAATCAATAAATTTAATCTACTATATGAATAGGCTCAAGGACAGAAACCACATAATCATCTCATTTGATGCAGAGAAGAAGACCATTGACAAAATTCAACATCCTTTTATGATAAAGACTCTAGAGAATTCAGGCATACAAGGTACATTATCTCAGCATAAGAAAGACAATGTCTTAGTTTGGGTTTTACAGCTGTGAACAGACACCATGACCAAGGCAACTCTTATAAAGAACACTTAATTGGATCTGGCTTACAGTTTAAGAGTTCAGTTCATTACTGTCACAGCAGCATCTAGGCAGGCATG
Organism: Rhabdomys pumilio; assembly: GCA_030674055.1. Taxonomy (NCBI): domain Eukaryota; kingdom Metazoa; phylum Chordata; class Mammalia; order Rodentia; family Muridae; genus Rhabdomys; species Rhabdomys pumilio. The sequence goes on from JANHMN010000003.1 coordinate 127,874,651, forward strand.
GTGCTGGAGGAGCTGAGAGTTCTACATCTTCATTAAAAAGAATCGAGGAGCAAACTGTCTCCCACATGGCTAGGAGGAGGATCTCAAAGCCCATCTCCACAGTGACACACTTCCTCCCACAAGCCACACTGACTCCAACAAGGCCCCATCTCCTAATAGTGCCACTTCCTGGGCCAAGCATATTCAAACCACCATAAGGAATATAAGGCAAACCTATAGCCAATACTTTGTTAAATAGAGAAAACTTCAAAACATTGTCAGTAAAATCAAGAACAATGTAAGTTATGTCCACTCTCTCACCTTCTGTTCAATATAGCACTTGAAGTCTTAGTTAGAGCAACAAGGCAACTGAAGAAGATAAAGAGGATACAAATAGGAAAGTGGAAAGTTAAAGTCTCCTTCTTTGCAGATGATATGATTTTATACATAAAAGACCCCAAATACTTCACTAGGAAACTTCTATACCTGAAAAACACGTTCAACAAAGCAGCAAGATATGAAATTGACACATAAAAATCAACATCTTTACTACATACGAATAACAAACACAGAGATAAAGAAACCAGAGAAACAATGCCATTAGCAATCACCTAAAACATCTTGGAGTAAAACCAACCAAGGGAGTTAGAGGCCTACACAATAAAAACTTTAAGAAACAGAAAAGAAATTGAAGACACCAAAATATAGAAAGCCCTACTATGCCTGTGGACTGGCAAGATTAATATTGTGAAAATGGCCATACTGCCAGAAGCATTCTACAGACTCAATATAATCCCTTTTAAATTCCAATGCACTTTTTGATAGAAATTGGAAAATAATCTTACATTTCATATGGAAACACAAACAACCCAGGATAGCCAAAACAACATTGAGCAATAAAAATAACATATCAACACCCCATAAAGATATAATACCACAAAAATATAATAATACAAACAGCATGGCACTGGCATAAAACAGACTCATTCAGCAGATTAGAATCTAGGAATCACACATAAACTAACACTCCTACAGTCACCTGATTTTGACAAAGAAATCAATAATAAACACTGGAGAAAAGACCTCATCCTCAGGAAATGGTCTTGCGAAATGGTCAACCTCGCAAGCTACATGGAAGAATGGAACTTGATCTTTATCTCTCAGCTTGAATAAAACTCAACTCGAATGCATCAAGGACAACAACGTAAGACACAATGTCCTGAATCTGATAGAGGAGAAAGTAGTCAATACACTTGAGCTCACTGATATAGGAAAGGGCTTTCTGAAGGGCATAAGATCGAGAATTAATAAATGTGACTCCACGAAACTATAATGTCCCATACAGCAAAGTGTACCACCCCCTGAGTGAAGAGGCAGACCACAAAATAGAGAAGAAATATTTGTTAGCTATACATTTGACAGAGGACTTCAATCTAGAATTCACAAAGACCTAAATAACTAACCATCAAGAAAACAACCGAATTTTTAAAACGTGGTATAAAATGATAAAAAAAGTTCTCCAGAGAGGAAATACAAATGTCTAAGAAACATTTTTAAAACATTTGATAACCTTTACCATCAAGAAAATCCAAATTAAAAGCTATTTTGAGATTTCATCTTCCCCTAGTCAAAATGGCTATAAAAAAAAAAAATGATGACAAATGCTATCAAAAATGTAGGAAAGGTAAATGCTTATTCATTGTTGGTGGGAGTGCCAATTTGTGTGTCCATTATAGAAGTCAGTGCATAAATTACACACACACACACACACACACACACACACACACACACACAAACTAAAAATATATCTACCATGTGATCAAGTGGCAGCACTCTTAAGCATACACCCTATAGCCTACTGTTTTAGTCAATGTTCTATTGCTGTGAAAAGACATCATGACCAAGGTAATTCTTAGTTTGTTATTTTTAAAAAAAAAAAAAAAAAAGGACTTAATTGAGGCTTGCTTATAGTTTTTGGAGGTTTTATCCATTATCATCATGGCAGAAAGCAAAGCATAGTGGCAGGCAGATGTGATGCTGCAGAGGTAGCTCAGAGTTAAATCCTGATCCCAGGCAGAGAGAGAAACACTGGGCCTGGCATGGGCTTTTGAAACCTCAAAGCCCACTCTCAGTGACCATCTCCTCCTATTCCTTCTAGTCCTTTCAAATAGTGGCATTCATTCAAATAGGGTCATTGTTGTCCCGTTATAGAATAACATGTGTGTGTGTGTGTTAATTTTATATTATTTAAATTAGATATATATTTGTATATATGTACATAGATATATATAGATATTTGTATGAGGCCATTCCCATTCAAACCACTATACCTATTATAGAGATAACTACTAACTTATTCATACTTATTAATGCTGTATGTACAATAGCCAGGAAATGAAAACAGCCTACATGTCTAGCAACTGCTAAGCAGAAAGTAAAAATGTTGTATATTTACACAGTGGAAATTATGAATACTGTAGTTAAAATAACAAAGCTTGAAACAATCATTCTGTGTGAGGTAATCCAGGCCCGGAAAGACAAATGTCACATATTATCTCTCATTTGTTGTTATCTTTGATCCTTAGATACGTATGCTCATTTGGAATATCCATAAAGGCTAAAAAATTATTAAGGAGCCATGTGGGGTAGAATTCAAGGAAAGGGAGACAGAAAGTGGTGGTATAAAAGCTTAAAGGGAATTAAAGAATGAGGAAGGTTAAGTTGGGGTGAGAGATGACAGGGAACATAAAGAAGGGTACATAACTCCACAGACCCTTTGAGGAAGTCACATGGGAACCTCCTACTACTGAAGAAACTTCACAGATACTTCAGATTGTCATTATGAAATATATATAATTAAAATGGTGTATATAATTAAATATATATGTAATTTAAGTAATATAGATTTATATACATATACACATACATATACATATTAGTTACCCTATAATGCAACAACAATGACCCTACTAGAGAACAAAGGCAAAGAAAGGAAGAAAGAAAGAAAGAAAGAAAGAAAGAAAGAAAGGAAGAAAGAAAGAAAGAAAGAGAAGCTCAGTGTCAAACAGGAATGGGCTTCATCCTTTGGAGATGTTGTCCAGTACAGTCCTGTAGATCCCCAAACATTACAATTGCCAATGATGTTGGTTACTTTCCAGAACTTGACAGTAAGGCCCTATTGTTGAGGACACCATGTATATCATGGAGAACAAACTTTGAAGTTTAAAACCCACTGGATAGCTTTTATAGTGCTGGAAGGTGGCTATCCACATTACTGGAAGTAATTACCTGTGAATTCTGCAAACTACAGTAATGTCTTGCCTGTTAACTTATGCCCACTGGTGCATGAACATTGTGGGGGTGACCACTCACTTTATTATTAGACTTAGTCTCATTCCATGAGATGAAACCTATACCTGGCACCATTTTGTGACTACACAGGTATAGTTCACAGGGGAGACCCTACTGCTGTTATTCTGCTGCGTGAATGCGATATTAAACGGACTCCTAATGATTTATCTTTATACCCACAATCCTTACCAAGGAAGCTTTTATTTTTGATAGGTGATGATTAACATAGAGACCCACAACTGGACAAGATAACAAAAACGAGAGCCTATGGAATGCTCAGCCCTACATGAAACATCTATACTACACTGCTTCCTCCCAAGGTTTGTGGATCACTGGGGAAGCAGAGGCAGAAAGAGTGTAAGAGCCAGAGTCAGTAAACAAATACAAGAGAACAATATACTCCTGACACAACAGGAAGTTGCACATATAAACCCACAATGACTATGCAGCATGCCCAAGCTCATGCATGCACAAAACAGACCAAATCCCAGCACAGAGAAGAGAAGTGGACATGAAGTTCCACCCATAGCCAAAGAGCTGCTTGGAAAAAGGGAATTTGTGTTGTTGTTGTTGTTGTGGTGGTGGTGGTGGTGGTGGTGGTAGTGGTGGTGGTGGTGGTGGTGGTGGTGGTGGTGGTGGTGGTGGTGGTGGTGGTGGTGGTGGTGGTGGTGTTAAGAACATAGCCACTGATGGGTAGATTGACCACACTTTAATGAAAGGCTGCACATTAATGTATAAACAGCACATATTGGAATTGATGGATTTTATTAAAAGACTGCAAAATGAATGGGAAAGGAAGGGGTGTACCTGGGAAGAGCAGGGTTGGGGAAGAGTAAATACAGTCAAAATCCATTGTACAAAATTCTCAAGAAATTAATAAAAATTATTTTCAAAATCCACATGCTCCTACAATTCTTCCTTACCTTCTTCCATGGGGTTCCTTCAGTTCTGCCTAATGTTTGGCTGCAGAAGGATTATAAAAGCAAGAAGGGACAAGGACACCAAAGAACACAGCCCACAGAATCTACTAAACATGGTTCATAGGGACTCACAGAGACTGAAATGACAAAGAGCCTGCATGGATCTGAGCAAGGTCTTCAGAATAGGTGATACAATTGTGTAGCTTAGTTTTCTTGTGGGCCTCCTAACAGTGGGACTGGGATGGGGGAGTCTCTGACTCTCTTGCCTGCTCTTGGGACCCTTTCACTCCTGCTGGGTTGCATTGTCTAGCCTTGATGAGGGTTTATACCTAGTCTTATTGTGACTTGTTAGCTATGTTCAGTTCATATCCCTGGGAGCCCTGCTCTTTTCTGAAGGGAAACAGAGGAGGAGTGGATCTGAGGGAGAGAAAAGAGAGAGGGAAGACTAGAAGAGGTGGAGGGAGGGGAAATCATGGTCAGGATGTAATATGTGAGAGAAGAAGAAATAAAATAAAATAAATTAAAGTTGGGTCTTTCAATTTAAAAAAAAAAAAAGCCACATGCTCAAGAATCAAGCTTGTTTGCATGCATAGGCTTTCTTTTTCAACCTTTGTTCCATCTGGGCTCAGAGCCTCTTGAACAGAGTTGTCCACATTCAAAGCTGACATTCCTTTTCAGTTCCCTTTCACACATGTCACAGGTCTTTGGAAACACAATAAAGTATAATTCATTGATTTTCTTAGCATCTCTCAACCCAATTGTGTTAATGAACAAAAACATACCTCACATTTTGTTAAGGGATATACGTTATACAAATATTAAGTTATGAACATTAAAAAATATTTTAAAGGTGAAGAAGAAATGAAAATTTCTTTATGGAATAAAAGCTATTTATACTAGCTTAAAATAATTTTATAAGTACAAATGTTTTACATTGATATTGAAATCTAAACACAGAACCCTGTAATAGAAATACCAAGGTTTAAAAGAGAAGACTTAAAGTTTACCACTATAGACATCATCTAACCCAGAGAAAGAAAGGAGAATATTGGCAAATGTTAACAAAACGGCATTAGTGAGCCCTTACATGTTAACACTATAGCAAGCAGAAGTTGATTGAACTTGCTTATCCAAGAAAAACCAGAATACTCTAATAAAATGGAAGAGACGGTATGACAGATCTCACAGAAGAGTTAGACAGTTACTCTCAACAACTACAAACAAAACAGACAGCCTTAAACACAGAGTACTTCATGGTTACAGAATCATAAAATCGTTAGACATCAGAACAAAATGATTATGAATAAGAGATTGAACCCACGACAAAAATTCTGTCGTTAAAACAAAAGCAAAGATCCTCCGAGTGACAAGAGTCAGAATAAGGAAAGAGTATGTTCTGTGGAGAGAAAAAGAGAAAGCACACAAAAATTGGGAAAGAAGTGACTGGAAGTATAAAAAAAAAATGAATGAACAGAAAGCCAAGGCCCAGGCGAGCAGGAACCAGATTCCAGCTCCACTCCAAGTTCCTGCGTAGGATGGGGGTAAGATAAAAGTGAAAACAGGAACTACAGCCCCAATGTCACTGGAGCCTGGGGACAGCAGACAACAATCTATGTTTAGAAGAGAACGTGGTATTAATACAAACTATATAAATATAGAAAAACTTAAAAAGTTTAGTCTATATATTAACATTGATATATTTTCTTAATCTTTACTCTTGTAGCTTTCAACCATTACCAAAATGGCGATATGGTTTCTTTCAGTAAACTATTGTTGTGTGAAGACCTGGCCGTTGAGTAGAAAGAGAACTTCTAAAACCGAGTTTCTTCCAACTGCCCACACTTACTCTGATGTTTATAAACTGTTTTAGAGTTTGTTAGGATTCCTTGGTTGAAAAACATATTTAAACTTCTTCAGCAACTTGTTTATGTTTCCTTAGTAATATTTTGAAATTATTTACATAATTATAAACTTAAAGTTTATATTCACAGAAGTTTATATTCACAGAAGAAGCAAAATAAATTATAAAAATTCCCAAAAAGTGTGACATCTTGAACTCAGCGGCCACTAGCACATTCCACACTATTGATGCAACTCACAGAGGCAATAATGGCTGAAAAAAATCAGGCCTCGGGGAACACAAATGTCATAAAATCACATCTTAAAATAAAGATAGAAAATGAACAATAGCAAAGGTGCAAGAAAACCTCAGAGACAAGAGCAACACTAGAGGCAATATTCAGCCCTGGGTGGGGCGCAGTTGCAATACCGGTGCTGGATTAGGCCTAGGTGCTAATTAAGCTAGCATGCTCTACCATTTATAGGAAGTGCAGCACCACCTCCCTCTAGACATCAAACATATTACTAAGGACACAAGAAGTTATGCTGCCTAGCCACTTTCACCTCGTCCCCTGGCTTTGCCTGCCCTCCTGTCCTGGGTAAGCTATGTATGACTGATAGGCTATGCACCATCTCCACTGTGGTCTCAGAGGGCTAGAGCCCACTGGGAACTCAGGAAATGGATGCTTCCTCCACCCCTCAGGTCTAACTCTTTGCACTGTTGGTAGGAAAAACATTTGCTCTCAGAATGTTAAACAGAAGCTCAGACTTGGAGACCATCTGGCAGAGGACAACACGGTGACTCCAACTCCTTTGATGTCGGGTACTCTGTCCCCAGGCCAGGTTAGCTTGTTTGTACTGATACTGTGTATTTTATGTTTTTGTTTTACTTGGAAGAGAATTTTGGGCGTCAGTCAAGGTCATTGATTTAATGAAAGATAGTGCTAAATAACAGCTACTTATCCAACCAATTTCTAGTTTGGACTCCTTTTCATTGGAAAGATTTTATCAAGGTCTGACATTTTGCTATATAAAAACAAGAGAAAATTTGCAAGAGTATACTTAAATCAACTTTCACTTTACTAGCTAGCTTTTTAGGTATCCAAAATGGCATATTTGCCTACTATGTTTTAAACCATTGTGGCCTAAGGATTTATGCCTGCTGAGTCCCATTCTTCTTTGAGTAAGAAGAATGTTAAAGGAACAGAAAGTCAGAGTACCAAGTCTGACATGTGACCTGTCCCAAGTGGAGAAGCCCATGATCAGGAGGGGGATGTTACTTTGGCACCTTTGTAGAGCTTGACCTCTTCCTCATAGAAACTGGTCTGCTGTAGCAGAGTTCACATGCCTGGGAGGAAGAAACCAGGAAAGACTCCAAAATGAACCAGATATGACATAGAAGACAGGAAGAGGCCAGCACAGTATAAAGAATTACTGGAGAAGAACACTGTAAATATTAGTGTCATTACTAAAATTAATTTATAAAAGAAAAGAAAATTTATCCAAACAAATTTAAAGCTGTTATTCTAAAATTTCTAAGTTTCCGCATTGTGTGGAGTAGAGAAGAAAATTTCACTAAGTTTGTTAATTAACCTATTTAAGTTAATTAAGAACATAAAGCCTAAATGGCCTCAGATGGAAAGATCATGAGAGTAAAACAGCAGTAAGCCTTTAGATTCCAATGCACCAAGGAAGAAAAGGAACTAACAAAATACGATCAAGCAAACTGGAAAAGAAACACACATATCATGAAACCATTGCCCCAGCACATCTTGCAGGCAGGGTAGTTGAAGGTTTTGTTGCTGGAGTTGTGTCCTAGTCCCACTACTCTGCCTGGTTACAGATGACCATTTCCGGCTCCATGGCCCAGTCCCACTACTCTGCCTGGTTACAGATGACCATTTCCGGCTCCATGTCCTCCATTACTATGAGTCATTGCTAGAGTCTTCCTTATAGATCTCAGGAAGCTGTCACTGCACTAGGTTTCCATATCACCTGCCAAATGCCCCCCAATTCCAGTCATCTCTCCCTCTATCCCTTCTTCCTCCACCCAATCAATCCTTTTTTGCATCCCCACCTTCCCATAACCCATCCACAAATCTTTTCTACTCTATCCTGTCCTATTTTATCCTATTCTCTCTTCTCTTCTTTTCTATTCCATTCTGTTCTATTCTCCTTGCCAGGGAGATCCATTCATCCCCTCCTTGTTACTTAGCCTCCTTGGATCTATGGATTGTAGAGCAATTCACCTTTGCTTAACAACTAATACCTACTTATGAGTACATAGCATGTTTATCTTTCTTGGTCTTGGGAACCTCACTTAGGATGACTTTTTCAAGTTCCATCCATTTGTCTACAAATTCTATGATGCCATTTTTTAACAGATGAGTAGTGCTCCATTGTATACATGTACCATGTTGCCTTTTACCCATTCTTTGGTTAAAAGACATCTATGTTGTTTCCAGTTTCAGGCTATTGTTAATAACACCACTACAAACATAGTTAACCAAGTGACTTTTTGTGGTAGAATAGAACATACTTTGGGTGTATGCCCAAAAGTTTTATAGCTAGGTCTTAAGGTAGATGAATTCTCAGTTTTCTGAAGAACCATCATATTGATTTCCAAAGTGACCCTACAAGTCTGCACTTTCACCAGCAATGAAGGCATGTTCCCCTTGTTCTACACCCTCATCAGCATGAGCTGTCACTTGTGTTATTGATCTTAGTCACTCTGACAGGTATAAGATGGAATCTCCGAGTAGTTCTGAATTGCATTTCACTGATAGCTGAAGATGCTGAACATTTCCTTTAGGTGTTTCTTGGCCATTTGAGTTTTCACTGTAGAGAACTCTCTGTTTAGATCTATACCCCATTTTTAAATTGGTTCATTTGGTTTGTTGATGTCTAGTTTCTTGAGTTCTTTATATATTTTGGAGATTAGCCATCTGTCAGATGTGAAGTTGCTGAAAATCTTACCCATTCTGTGGGCTACTGTTTTGACACTGTCCTTTGCCTTATGAAGTTCTTCAGTTTCATGATGTACCACTTACTAATTGTCAGTTTTACCACCTGTGCTATGCATGTTCTTTTTAGGAAGTTGTCTTTTATACTAGTGTAGTCAAGGCAACTCCCCACTTTCTCCTCCGACATGTTCAGTGCGCCTGGTTTTACGTTGAGGTCTTTGATGCCCTTGAACTTGAGTTTTGTCTGGGGTAATTAATACAAATCTATTTGCTTTCTTCTACATGCAGACATCTTGATAACCCAGCAACTGCTTGTTGAAGATGCTTTCTTTTTTGCAATGTGCATTTCCAGATTCTTTATCAAAAATCAGCTGTCCACAGGTGTGTGAATTTATGTCTGGGTCTTTGATTAGATTTCATTGATCAACATGTCTGTTTTTATAACAATGCCATATAGCTTTTATTACCATAGCTCTGTAGTACAGCTTGAAATCAGGGATGATGATACCTCCAGAAGATCTTTTATTGTTCAGTATTATTTTATCTATTATGAGTTTTTTGGTTTTCCATATGAAGCTGACTACTTTCCTTTCGATGTCTGTGAAGAATTATGATAGAATTTTGATTGGTATTGCATCTAATCTGTAAATTGCTTTTGGTATGATGGCCATTTTAACTATGTTAATTCCACCGATCCATGAACATGGGAGATCGTTTCATCTTCTGATAGCTTCTTCAATTTCTTTCTTCAAAGACTTGAAGTCTTTGTTATACAAGTCTTTCACTTGCTTGGTTAGTGTCTTAGTTAGGGTTTTACTACTGAGAACAGACACCATGACCAAGACAAATCTTATAAAGGACAACATTTAATTGGGGCTGGCTTACAGGTTTAGTCCATCATCATTAAGTGGGAACATGGCAGCATCCAGGCAGATGTGGAGCAGGAGGAACTGAGAGTTCTACATCTTCATCTGAAGGCTGCTAGTAGAAGACTGACTCCCAGACAGATAGGACAAGAATATTGAAGCCCACACCCACAAGACCACACCTCCCAACAGTGCCACTCTCTGGGCCAGCATATACAAATCATCACAGTTAGGGTTACCCACAATATTTTATGTTGTTTATGGCTGTTAGGAAAGAAGTTTCCCTGATTTCCTTCTCAGTCAACTTATCATTTGTATATAGAAGAGCTATTGATTTTGTTTTAGTTAATCTTCTATCCAACCACTTCACTGAAAGTGTTTATCAGCTGTAGGAGTTCCCTGATAGAATTTTGGGGTCACTTATGTATACTATTATACATCCAAATAGCGATACTGTGGCTTCTTTCTTTCCAGTTTGTACTCTTTTCATTTCTATCAGTTGTCTGATTGCTCTAGCTAAAACTTCAACTACTATATTGAATAGATATGAAGAGAGTGGACAGCCTTGTCTTGTTACTGATATTAGCAAAATTGTTTTGACTTTCCATTTCTATTTAATGTGATGTTGGCTACTGGCTTGCTGTAAATTGACTTTATCATGTTTAGGTATGACCCTCGTATCCCTAATCTCTCCAAGTCTTTTATTATGAAGACATATTGGATTTTGTCAAAGGACTTTTTAGCATCTAATAAAATGATCGTGTAATTTTTTTTGTCTTTCGGTTTGTTTATATGGTGGATTATATTGGCACATTTTTGTACATTAAGCCAGCCCTGCATCTCTGGGATGAAGTCTACTTGATCATGCTGAGTGATCCTTTTAATACATTCTTGGACTCAGTTTGCTAGTATTTTGTTGACTACTTTTGCCTCAATGTTCACGAGGAAAACTGTATTTCTGTATTTCTTTTTCTTTATCGAATCTTTATGTGGTTTGGGTATCAGGGTGACTATAGCCTCATAAAATGAATTTGGTAGTATTCCTTATGTTTCTGTTTTGTGGAATAATTTGGAAAGTATTACTGGTAACTATTTGAAATTCTGGTAGAATTTTGCACTAAAGATGGTTTGGCCCTGAGCTATTTTTGGTTGGGAGAATTTTGATGATTTCTTCTATTCCCTAGGACTTACAGGTCTATTCAAACTGCCTCCTTGATCTTGACTTAACTTTGATAAGTGGAATCTATCAAGAAAATTATCCATTTCTTTTGAATTTTCCAATTTGGTGGAGTAAAGGTTTTTAAAGTCCTTATGATTCTCTGCATTTCCTCCATGTCATGTCCTCATTTTCATTTTTACTTTTGTTAAGTTGGATATTCACTCTCTGCCTTTTAGTTACTTTGGAGAAGGGTTTGTCCTTTTTATTTTCTCAAAGAACCAACTCTTTGTTTCATTTATTCTTTGTAGTGTTCTTTCTGTTTCTATTTTATTGACTTCAACCCTCAGTTTGATTGTTTCCCGCCCTCTTTCAGACTTGGTGTCAGGTTGCTAGTATGAGATCTCTCCAACTTTTTATGTAGGCACGTAGCGCTATGAACGTTCCCCTTAGCACTGCTTTTGGGTATGTTGTACATTCATTGCATTCTAGGAAGTCTTTAATTTCATTCTTTGCTCTGCCTTGACCCAGTAGTCATTCAGCAGAGTGTTGTTCAGTCTCCATGAGTTTGTAGGTTCTCTGTTGTTTCTGGTGCTATTGAAATTCAGCTTTAATGTGGTTCTTCCTATGGGGTTCCAAACCTCTTCAGCTTCTTCAGTCCTTCCCCTAACTCCTCCATTATGGTCCCCATGCTCAGTCCAATGGTTGGCTGCAAGCATCCACATCTGTATTGGTTAGGCTTTGGCAGAGTCTCTCAGGGGACAGCCATACCAGGCTCCTATCAGCAAGTGCTTCTTGGCATCAGCAATAGTGTCTGGGTTTGGTGTCTGCAGATGAGATGGATTCCTAGGTGGGGCAGTCTCTGGATAGCCTTTCCTTCAGTCTCTGCTCCACTCTTTGTTTCTGCATTTCCTATAGGCAGGAACAATTCTGTATTAATATTTTTGAGATGGGTGGGTGGCCCCATCCCCCAACTGGGGGCCATGCCCAACCTCGGGATGTGATCTCTACAGGTTCTCTCTCCTCTTTGTTGGGTATTTCAGCTAATGTCATCCCTGTCAGGTCGTGGGAGCCTCTTGCTTTCCTGGCATCTGGGACTTTCTAGTGGCTACCCCTAGTTCCCCAAACCCCACTGCTACACACCTCCATTCAATTTCCTGACCCTCTGTACTTCTTTTCCATTTCCTTCCACACCTGATCCTGCCCCTCTTTTTTCCTCACACTCCCTATCTGTTCCAGGTCCCTCCCTCCTTCTATCTCCTGTGACTCCCCAGAGCTCCCAGGGACTAAAACACCAACCAAAGTGTACACATGGAGGGACCCATGGCTCCAGCTGCTTATGTAGCAGAAAATTGCCTTATCTGGCATCAATGGGGGGAAAGACCCTTGGTCCTGAGACTCAAGGCCCCAATGTAGGGGAATGTTAGGGTGATGAGGCAGGAGTGGGTAGGTGGGTGGGTAGGAAAACACCCTCATAGAAGCCAGGGCCAAGCAGGATGGGATATGGGGGCTGTAGAGGAGAAACTTGAAAGGAGGATAGCATTTGAAATGTAAATAAATAAAATAACCAAATATATATATATATATATATATATATATATATATATATATATATTTGTTTGTTTAAAAAAAAAGAAATTCAACTTTAACCTATAATGAAATGATAGGATGCAAAAATTTATTTAAATTTTCTTGTATCTATTAAGACTTGTTTTGTGACCAAGCATGTAGTTGATTTTGGAGAATGTTCTTTGAAATGATAATAAGAAAATATATTCTTTTGCATTTGAGTAAAATGCTCTGTAAATATCTGTTAGGTCCTTTGGTTTATAATGTCTGTTAGGTCCAGTTTTTCTCTATTTAGTTTGTTTGGTTGGCTGATGAGTTGGTTTTTTGCTTGGTTGGTTTTTGATGACCTGTTCGTTGATGGGAGTGAGGTATTGAAGTCTCCCACTTTCAATGTGTGGTCCAAGCTTTAGTAATGATTCTTTTACAAATGTAGGTGCCCTTGTGTTTGGAGCACAGATGTTAAGAATCTAAATGTCATCTTGGTAGATTTTCCTTTGGTGAATATGAAGTGTTCTTCCTCATCTCTTTTGATTGATTTTGGTTTGAAGTTATTAGCTATTAGAATGACTATACCAGTTTGCTTCTCAGGTCCATTTGCTTGGAAAATCTTTTTCCAGTCCTTTACTCTGAAGTCTATCTTTGTTGTTGAGGTATGTTTCTTGTATGCGGCAGAAGGGTGGATTCTCTTTTCACATCCATTCTGTTAATCTAGGTCTTTTTATTGGGAAATTGAGTTCATTAATATTGAGTGGTATCAATGAATGATAATTGTTAATTTCTGTTATTTTGGTGGTGGTAGTGGTTGTGTGTGTGTGTGTGTGTATGTGTGTGTGTGTGTGTGTGTGTGTGTGTGCTTTCCTTTTTTCTTTTTTTTTTTTTTTTTTGGTTTTGCTGACATGATTACTTAATTTCGATGTTTTCATGGATGTAGTTAACATTCTTGGGTTGGAATTTTCCTTCAAGTATCTTTTGTAGTGCTTGATTTGTAGATAAATGTTGCTTAAATTTGATTTTATTATGGAATATCTTGTTTTCTTCATCTATGGTGACTGAAAGTTTTGCTGAGTATAGTAGTCTGGGCTGGCATCTGTCCAGGACCTTCTGGCTTTTAGAGTCTCTACTGAAAAGTCAGATTTAATTCTAATGTATCTACCTTTATATGTTGTTACTTGTTCTTTTTACCTTGCAGCTTTTAATATTCTTTCTTTGTTCTGTATGTTTAGTGTTTTGATTATTATGTGGTAAGGGGACTTTCTTTCTGGTCCAACTTGTTTTGGGTTCTGTATGTTTCTTATACTTTTACAGGCATCTCCTTCCTTAGGTTAGGAAATTTTTCTTCTATGATTTTATTGAAAATATTTTCTGAGGGTTTTGGGGACTCTTGCCTTGGGTTTTATCCACTTACAGTCTAGACCTGTTGTTAGAGATGTTTTCATTCCCAATTAAAAGTCTTGGTTATTTTTATCTAGGCTTTTGTAGAAGGTTTTTGTCATCATTTTCATTGTTGTTGTTGCTGTTGTTTTGTGAGATTTCATTGTCATTTTGAAATAGTGTCTCTCTCTATGTATCCTAGGCTAGCCTTGAACTTATGAAGATCCTCTTGCCTAAGCATTCCAAATGCAAAAGTATCTTCTTAATGCTAAGCATATATTTCTAAATCTCAAGTTAAATGCCACATTGGGTTACATAGTAAATCCCTTTCTTAACTCCCCCAGAGTATCTTTCAAATATTTATAAATAGCACTTTACTTGGTCTTCATGCAGATTTCCCAAAAACTAGAGCACGGCCTTACTCTGACTCCATTGCCTGCCTGTGGATCCTGTTCCCCTAACTGGGCTGCCTTGTCTGGCCTCAGTGGGAGGGAATATACCTAGTCCTGCAGTAACCTAATGTGCCAGGATGGGTTGGTTCCCCACAAGGGCCCTCCCCCTTGAGAGAGGTAAAGGAGTGGAAAGGATGAGGGAGGGGCCATGTGAGGGGGTATCAGTAGGAGCTGGGGGTTCAATCATGATATAAAGTGAATAAATTATTTAATTAATAAAAAACAATACTATAACTCCAGCAAACCTCTCTATTGTTTTATCAGTGAGTTCTATCAAAGTTCAGAAAGTTCCCTACAGGCAATTGAAAACACAGAGAGAGAAAGAGTATATTTCCATGGTTTCTAGAGTTAGCACAATTTAAACCAAGATCATAACAGAACACAAAAATTAGTGTCTTATTTTTGTTTATAGTGCAAATGTAAGATCAACAGCAATACTATTAACAAGTTGGACCTATTTACCAACTAAAAGTAACATTTTGTAAATTATGCATATAAGAGCATTTACATAAGACAATATTTCCAGTCTCAAACAGGAAGATCTAAAAACAAAAACTGAGCCAGACAGTGATGGCACATACTTTTAATCCCAGTGCTTGGGAGGCAGAGGCAAGCATATCTCTGAGGTCAAGGCCAGTCTAGTCTACAGACTGAATTCCAGGACATCCAGAGAAACCCTATATTAAAAAAAAAAATGAATGAATGAATGGAGAGAAGGAAAAGAAGAGAAGAGAAACAAAAAAAGAACAAAAATGTGTTAATCAAAAAAGTGTCATTATCTCAACTCTCAACTAGTACTTTTGCACATTTAATGCTGAGTTAATACTGTTAGTCAATTAGGTACAAAGGAAACATCTTCCAACATCATCATTTCCTCTTTGCACACTTGGCACTACAAATGTGATAAAAATCATGAAGAAACAGCCACTTCTGTGGCATTATGCACAGTCATTATGCACAATTCTGTCCAATTGATCAGCTGTCCCAATCTACAAGGTTCAGACAATTGAGTAATATACAAAGAAAATGGAGGTCATTGCTTCAAAAAAATCAGATATACATAAATGCCATTATTTTCAAAAGACATGAATATCTGTATTTATTACCTGATATTATCTAGGCATTCAACATTATAGACTGAAAATCTCTGAGTTACTCACCTTGGTTGCAGACTACACCAGCATTTGGTGACACTCTGACTCTCAATATGTTTGTGTTTAGGTGAGATATGCAAGTTCAGGCAGTCTCAGTCACAGGTTCCAGAGGCTTGGTCTACCTACAAAACCCTCATGTTCCCACTCAGTCCACCAGATCCCAAAATTAACTCAGCCTGAGCAAAGAGCACTGTGCCCCTCCAGCATCACCAGAAAGACAAATATGGACCCAAGACAGAAGAGCATGTGCTAATAGTGAAGACAGCCTACTTGATATTCTAGGACCAGGGTTATGCCACCCAGAAAGCACAGGAGAATCAGGAAGACTCAAGGATACAGTGACTTATTCATCTTCAAGTCACACCATTAGGTCTCATCTCAGGAACAATTGGTCCTGAAGTCCCAGCTAAAGATGACACCTGTCTTCAACCCTTCTGGCTCCTATAATTCTTCTTCCTTCTCTTCCACAAGGTTCCCCAAGCTCCAAGAAGAGGGACATGATTGAGATCTCCAATTTGGTTTCTCACTCCACCCAATCTTTGCCTATGGGTCTCTGTATCTGCTCCCATCAGCTGCCAGGGGAAGCCACTCTGATGATGATTGGGCCAGGCACCAATCATGTCTGTCATTCTGGTCTGGGTTACCTCACTCAGGATGCTCCATCCATTTGCCTGTGAATTTCATGATGTCATTTTTTTAAACAGATGAGTAATACTCCAATTTGTAAATGTGCCACATTTTCTTTATCTGTTGTGTGGTTGAGTGACATCTAGGTTGTTTCCAGTTTCAGGCTATTATGAATAAGGCCACTTTGAACATAGTTGAACAAGTGTCTTTGTAGTAGGATGGAGCATACTTTGGGTATGTGCCCAAGAGTGGTATAACTGTGTCTTGAAGTAGATTGATTCTCAGTTTTCTAAGGTGTGAGGAGAAGGTACCACGGCACAGCCAGCTAAAATGGCGCCTGCAGAGTTTCCAGCGCAGCTTCTTGGCGGTTTGCGGTTCGCCCTCCTTTCCCTGACAGAGACGACCACAGAACTACTGGGCAGACTCACTGCCACGCATAATCAGGCCATTTGACATGCACCAATGAAGCATGCCCACTTGGCAGGTTCTGAATAGGACAGGCAGGGGGATAAAAGGACGGCCATTAAGGGGATCAGGGGCTTCCAGGGAGAAGATTGTAAAGGGTTCCTGAATAAACTGCGTTGAGAAGAACTCCGAGTTGCGTCATTCCTGTCTGCTGGTTGGATAGAGAAGCAACACTAAGGAACCACCATGTTGATTTCCAAAGTGGCTGTAGAAGTTTGCACTTCCATCAGCAATAGAAGAGTGTTCTCCTTGCTCCACATTCTCACCAGCATGAGCTGTCACTTGTGCTATTGATCTTACACATTTTGACAGGTCTAAGGTAGAATCTCAAAATATGGTCTTCAGAATCAACTAACAGGATTCATAGGGGCTCACAGATTCAGCAATCTTAGAGCCTGCATGGGTCTCTGCTAGGTTCTCTGCATGTATGCCAAGGATGTTAGCTTGGTGTTTTAGTGGGACTTCTACAGTGGAACTGAGGGGTGTCTCTGACTCATTTGCCTGCTCTTGGGACACATTTCCTCATATTGGGTTGCCTCATCTGGCCTTTATGTGAGGTTTTGTGCCAAGTCTTAATAGATATCCCTGGGAGGTCTGTTCTTTTCCAAAGGGAAACAAAGGAGTGATCTGGGGGAGAAAGGAGTGGAGGAAAAGGAAACTTTGGTTGTGATGTGTTGTATGAAAGAAAAATAAATTTTTAAAAAATGACAACTGTCCCTGGTAGTCTAGAAGACTTAATGAGCACAGTGCAAAACCACAACTGAGGTTTGAAGGACAGAGTAGTCTATACTACTAATGGTTTATTCAGAGAACATTTGAGTTAGAATACTGTGTATGGTGCGCAGCATCATTTTATATAGATGAAAGAATCATGGGCCACAAATAACTCAAAAATTTGCTGCTTAGATCCACTGTCATGTTTTCTATTGCATCAAAAGATGTGTAGTTACACAAAAATATAAAATTATAAGGCATAAACTAATATCTTTTCTGAATTGTCAGTTAGAAGACAATGTGACAAAAAAAGATGTCTTCATTTTTAAATACACAAAGGTCCACAATATATCTAGAACCATAACAGAAAAGTGAATATGAGACTGTATGAAAGAAATAATCAGTATTCTTACATGTATTGACATCTTAGGATCCAAAGGAGTGTGGACCAGTACTTCACTCCTGAATGAACAAATTCTTAAAACAAATCCAATCAAAATCCTGATCTTTTATTCTTCAGAATTTGACAAACTGTTCTGAAAAACATTTTCCACATACCTTTTCACCAATGAGTGGGACTGCCGGAGGACTAGTGCTACCTTTCAGGTGCACTTGCCTAGCAGGTACAAGGCCCTGGGTTTGGTCCTTGGCAATGCAAATACTAGCATACACATACAGTCAGAATAACTCAAAGTTGGTTAACTTTATTTACAGCTGCTTTTTTGTCTCCATGGAATTTTCTGGTTGATTCAACGTGAAATGGGACCTAAAAGTAGAGATTTCCTGTTCTGCCTTCAATTTCCAGACAGGCCATTAGTGTTGTGGTGTCAGATCAGAAGTTAAGTGTTTTCAGCCTAGTGCTGCCTTTGGCCTGGAATGAGAAGTAGAGGGTTGGTAGAGCCTTGCAAAAACCTTTCCCCAGCAAACGAACACATGCGAACATGATCTGAATGCATGCCCACTGTGCTGACCCATGCCATGGGGGAGGATGGCCTCACTCCCACCCCCAGGACTGACCTATGAGTTGATGAGGTGTTCTTCCATGTACTCACCAGCACTGTGGCAGGTGCCAGCAACCAGAATATTGACAGAGCCCAGCCTCATCTATGTCAGATCAGTAGATGCAACTTCTAAGAGGCAATGGCTCCAAGGTTCAGCCTTTGAAATGATGGCCAACTACAGCTAATAATAAACCAGTACCTTAGGCTAAGGGAGAAGAGTAGTTATTGGCTGATGAGACACCCTCCTTCTCAGTAACACATTATAAAATCCTTCTTTCTCCTCAGGAAATTCCTACAAATTTTCAGTGGAGCCCCAGCGGCACCATGGCGGTTCTTGGCATCACCATCGCCTTGCTGGTGTGGGTGGTCACCCTCCTCGTCATATCCATCTGGAAGCAGATCTATAGCAGTTGGAACCTGCCCCCAGGACCGTTCCCACTTCCTATACTTGGAAATATTTTTCAGCTGGATTTGAAGGATATTCCCAAGTCTTTCACCAAGGTAAGGAAAACATTGCTGCATTAAGAAAATAAGAGATTAGATATAATGTGTATATACTAAACTCACTGTCAGTTGTTATCCAGTGACGGATTATCATGATACTGAATTAACAGTTCAGTCCATCTTGGGCATTGAACACTCACAGAGAATAGTGCCATGCAGACCCAGAAGCCCTGTGCAGTTGAAGTGATTATGAGATACTGATGTCCCTGGTATCATTCTGTGCCAACTGATACAACAACAGGTGTACCCTGGCTAGTATCAACCTGTGTCAAAGAACAGACTGAAAGGAAAATACTGAGCCAACTGTGATTCACCAGAATAGCAGCATCTGCCTTTTGCTAATGCTGTCAACATTACATGGGTTAACTAGTCCCCAAAATGCTATCAGGCATGGAATTAATGTCTTTCTACATGGCAGGGTAGCTACAGGCTTCAAGAGCATTGGCTCCAAGTTAGCTTGTACTGCCAGGTAAGGTAGAGCCTTAGCTTTAGAGGCAAACAAGAGGGTGTTGAGTGTTGGCATTGATTAAACAGGCACAGAGAAGAGAATTGTGTCTAGATAGAAGGAAAGTCTCCAGCAAACCCAGAAACTTAAAGTAGAGAGAATATCCTCATAGCAGATGAGACAAAATGCCCTTTCCCCCAAGTTCCTCTAACTCTTAGTTAAGAACAGGAATAATAACAGGGGACATGGGCTGTCTAAAGCAGGCTGACTCCTATCTATCTTCTGTGCATTGGTCCCTGTAGTTGGCAAAGCGCTTCGGGCCAGTGTTTACACTGCACCTGGGCTCAAGGCGCATCGTGGTCCTGCATGGCTACAAGGCTGTCAAGGAGGTGCTACTAAACCACAAGAATGAGTTCTCTGGTCGAGGGGACATTCCTGTGTTCCAGGAGTACAAGAACAAGGGTAAGCTGGCTTTTTAGGCCATTGGAGGGGGCAAATTGACAGAGCATAATGTGGGTACCATTTGATCTTCTGAACCATAGTGACAGCAACAGAATGAAGAAAGAGGCAAAGGCTCAGATGATGTCTTGTGCCTCCACGGAAGCTGCTTTGAGGTTTGTACTGAGCAGGCACTGTGAACCCAGTGACACCTCCAGACCTCCATCCTCACCATAGCCCTGATCAACTTACAGAGAATGGCAGCCAGGTTGTTTCTGAACCCAGGAAGGCTCCCCCAGAGAATTCCTCCTCAGGCCTTTGTGCTTTTCTACACTTCTTGGGACTCTTTCCACTCAGCCTCAACTGTCTCTGAGTTGTAGCTGGTTGCATGCACCCAAGTCCTTTCACTTACCTACCCCTGCCTGGCACTCTGCTTGCAGGCTGGACCAAGCTTTAGGCATTTGCTTTTCTCTATTGTAGCTGGTAAGCTCCAGAAAGAGGAGTGGGGAAGGAGGGAGGAAGGGAGGAAGGGAGGGAGGGAGAGAAAGAGAGAGAGAGAGAGAGAGAGAGAGAGAGAGAGAGAGAGAGAGAGA
>JANHMN010000003.1:127895477-127923279 GCA_030674055.1 Rhabdomys pumilio
AGAGAGAGAGAGAGAGAGAGAGAGAGAGAGAGAGAGAGAGAGAGAGATTCTAGATCAAAGCATGGTCAGCTTTATGTCTTATCCTCGTGTCTAGCTTGGTTTCTCAGTTTGTGTTTTCAAAACTATTTTACCTCAAGCATTTGATGTTTCCTAATCAATAGTGTGGGTTTCTGTACTGTCTCAGGAGGAAAAAAAGAAAACAGAATTACTCTCAGTCCGTGTCCTCAATATAGAAGTTATTAATTAAAGAAAGACCAAGTAAGGTGACAAGAACTTGCTGAGAAGGGCACAAACCTTTATGTGCCCTCTAGCCCAGCTCAGGCAATGGGCCAGCACAATTAGGACCTGCCTCTCCACAGGCTAGATTCAAAAGGCATTTGCTGCCCCTGCCTGGGGACTCCAAAGTCTTATTGTCATACATCCCACACAGCAGAGGACTCTTGTAAACTCATCTGGGCCTTAGATAAGGATGACTGAGTTTCCAGTGTTCTTTGTGTGAATGATTGTTCTAATAACATAACACTAAGCACAAGTATGCGGCAATGTACCAAGATAAAAGTGCAAGTGTCATTTGAGTAAATGCTGAGAATGTGTGGTCCTGACCTGGATAGTCAGTCTAGTGAAAGGCCCCCTTGCCACAGTGGTGGGCTACCAGCTCTGCCACTCTTTCAGCCACTGAGACAAAACTGACCCACAATCTTAGCTCATGCCACATACATCCCTTTCCCCTCTCAGGCTGGCCATCTCTTCTAGAAAGTTCTTTATACCATAGTAAGCATACATCCCCTTAGAACTTCCACATGTTCTGCTGCATGTTCCACTAGGCATCTCACATGTGATTAGACTGTTAACATAGGAGAGATTATGAGATTATTAAATGCAAGCAAGCCCTGGACCCCATGTAAATATCTTATTATTGTATGTCTCAGAATACTCAAAGCCTAGACACAGAGGATACCAAAACATTATTTACTGATAGTAGGAAAAGTAAGAGAAGAACTGGGTAGGGGTTAAAGAAAGAGAAAGACTCCTGGAGTGTAGGGAGGCCAGGGGGCTTTGCTAGGCAAGAGCTGGGCGGGACTTGGTGGGTCTGACCCTGGATACCTTGAACTGGTTCCAAGGGGATCCAAGAGCTCCAGGAGACAGCTAGCAAGTCATCACATCAGTCAGGATGACTTAAATTCAGTGTTAAGGAATGAAAAAATGCACACAGAATTAGCTGAGATAGAGATAGAAGGAAAGAAATTTTCTTTTCAGATTTATTGATTCCCATTGTCTTCGTGGGGGAGGGGAGAAGGGAGAGGGTGGGGATACCCCGCCATGTTCTAAGAGGAAAAACAATGCATTTTCTTTGAAGGGAACATACACCATAACATTTCACTGAGAGGAAATAGTATTCAGTCTTTCTACCTTAACATCTTGAGTTGAAGGGCTTATGTTATAGAGGTTAAAATCCATGAGCTCAGATATGCTGCTTAGGAATTTTATCAGGAGGCAGGAAGAGGAGAGTCCATTTTTAGAGTGGCTGCCTGCAGTTTGTTTAGCATGGTAAAGGTTCAGAGCAAAGTAGGAAAGCAAAGAAAACAGACGCTCAGAAGAAACGACTATGAAACACAGCCTGTCGGTCCCTTTGCTTGTGCTTCCTCTGCACCTGTACAGCCCACCCCAAACCCAGGTGTAGCCTTTCTTTATCCCTACGTCGTGGGCTCTTCGTTAATGTTTCTTTTAATGTCTCCTTTTCCTATAAACAGCAACCAGTTCTCTAAACTCCCAGCCAGCCCTCCTCCCAGTTTCCAGCCCAGCCACTTCAAAGATTTCTCCCAACCCTTCCTCCCTGAGTTCCCCAACAGTCTGCATAAACTGACCCTTCTCCTCCCAGTTTTCCCAGTTTTAGCAGTCCCAGACTATAATGACTATTCTAGTCTATCTGCTCAGCTCAGCTTCTCCTGGCTCAGCTGCCACCAGCCCTCTTCTCTTCTCACTCTGCTAGCCCAATTCACTTTCAACTGTCCCTAACAGTGTCTTCTCCGGCTCCGCTCAGCTTCTGCAACAGTCTCCTGTTCTCACTCTGCTCAGTCTCTCTTCTGCACCAACTGTCTTCTCTTCTTTAGCCCCTACTGCATCTTCTTTCTGCATCAACTGTCTTCTCTAACCCTTGTCTCTGACCTCATCTTCTACCACCTGGCCCCTAATCCCCTTTTCTCGGTCTCTGCTGGCATTTTATAGGCTCTCCTCTTCCCAGAAGTCCAAGAGGCAACCCTTGACACTAAAGGTCATAGAACTGAGCAATTCTCTTAAAGGACCAGTTGACTAGCAACTGGAGATCCTTTAAAGGGCCAGGCACACAACATAAACCACACTACACCCAAGACCATTTCCCCCTCCTTCCTTACTTCTCCAGAATTGTGTATTTATAGTAACCTCTGTTGGTCCCTTTTTCTTAGGGATTATTTTCAATAATGGACCCACATGGAAGGATGTGCGGAGGTTTTCCCTAAGCATCCTTCGCGACTGGGGAATGGGGAAACAGGGTAATGAGGCCCGCATCCAAAGGGAGGCACACTTCCTGGTGGAGGAGCTCAAAAAGACCAAAGGTTAGTATCTCAGCAGTCGGGAAGGGTTGTGGGTAAGCTTCCAAGTACACTGAACAACACGGAGGCAGTTGGCAGCTAAAGGAACCTGGGGAAGGAAGAGATCAAGTTGGTACTGCCTTCTCAATTTGAGTCCCAGCTCTTTCCAGGAGAGCAAAAGTGGCTGCCAGGCATGACTGTTGTTCCCTAAGTAGCATTAAAAAGTAAAGACATTTGGAGGCTCACACATTCACTGTGTCCTCAGTGCGAACTCATGGAAGGCTGAGATGGCTATGGAAGGCCATCGTGAAGTGTTCATACTCGATCTGTTTTCCAGGCCAGCCTTTTGACCCCACCTTTCTGATTGGCTGTGCACCCTGCAATGTCATTGCGGATATCCTCTTCCACAGACGTTTCGATTACAATGACAAGACATGTCTGAGGCTCATGAGTTTGTTCAATGAAAACTTCTACCTGCTGAGTACTCCCTGGGTCCAGGTGACCATGCTCCTCCTTTTCCATAAACCTTCAGTTGCA
This sequence comes from Rhabdomys pumilio, assembly GCA_030674055.1. Taxonomy (NCBI): domain Eukaryota; kingdom Metazoa; phylum Chordata; class Mammalia; order Rodentia; family Muridae; genus Rhabdomys; species Rhabdomys pumilio. The sequence continues at coordinate 127,898,585 of JANHMN010000003.1, forward strand.
CTGTTTCCATTAGAAGGGAAAGAAAAATTCAGGTCGCATGAGAGTGACAGGCCTAGAAAATCAAACTACAGGAACATACAGGAAGGCATTTGACTAGGATGGCTCAGCAGCCTTCTCACTTGAGGGCCTGTGTGTGCTTGACTGTGCATACACATACCTAATGTTGGAGAACAGCACTCCCAAAAGATGCCATTGGACCCAATATTTTAAATAGTATTATCATACCATTTATAAACATATCGTAAGTTCATTGTTTGGAGACTCCTATCAGTTACATAGTTTTGTTCTCCTTAGGTTTACAATTACTTTTCGGATTATCTAAAATATCTACCTGGAAGCCATAGAAAAGTCATAAAAAATGTGTCTGAAATAAGACAGTACACACTTGCAAAAGCCAAGGAACAGCTTCAGACACTGGACATCAACTGCGCCCGGGATGTGACTGACTGTCTCCTCATAGAGATGGAGAAGGTACAGAACAAGATGGGCTTGCTGGGATGGGCAGAGTGCATCTGACATTATGACCTACTCTCTGGTGTTCACACTGAGCACCATGGTTGCATCTTTTTTTTTTTTTTTTTTTTTTTTTTTTGGTTTTTCAAGACAGGGTTTCTCTGTGTAGCCCTGGCTGCCCTGGAACTCACACTGTAGACCAGGCTGGCCTCAAACTCAGAAATCCACCTGCCTCAGCCTCCCAAGTGCTGGGATTAAAGGCATGCGCTACCACTGCCCGGCACCATGGTTGCATCTTGATGGTCATGGTTTTCAATAAACACACTTGGCTTCAGCATGACCACCATTCTCTTCCCTGGTCACATTTGGATGGCAGAGGCCCTCTGTTAGCACCCTCCAGGCCAAGTTGAACTGCAACCCTTTGAGAAATCTAGTCTTTTCTAAGAAAACTTCAGCATACCTTTTGGTATTTATTAATCAGTTTTGCTTAACTTCCAGAGTTCTAGGCCTCCCCACCTTCATTTTCCTGCAGCATCTACACCTCTTGCATGCCTACCCCTTACTTTCTTGCTGTAATAGCTTGAAAACATGTAAAACTCTACACTGATTTCCATTTGAAAAATTATTATAAACTCAGCCTCTTCCTGCCCCCGGTCCAAATAGCACTGAGAGGAGGCTGAGCCTGACCCCTACAGCAGTAGAAGGTCATTATTATTAGATAATCCTGGCACCACTGGCCAAGGCAAGACCCTGTGGCCTGGTTGAGAAACTCTTTCCTGTGCTTTGCCTATTTCCTGGAAGCATCAGTTTCCCCTGTCGTGAGGCAGAAAGAGCTGTTTCCTGATAGCACAAGGTGTCTGACAAAACCTGGTCCCTCCCTGATAAAGAGCAATAGGCATCACGTTCTTACACCTAAAGAGATCTTACCAGATCCCTGTCTCCAACTTCACAGGAAAAACACAGCCAAGAGCCCATGTACACAATGGAAAATATTTCTGTGACTCTGGCCGACCTGTTCTTTGCAGGAACAGAGACTACCAGCACAACTCTGAGATATGGGCTCCTGATTCTACTGAAATACCCAGAAATTGAAGGTACATGAATGAGAAGCCAAACTCCCATGTGTCATAGCTGAGACCTGTCAGGCCTCAGCTGTCTTCTGTGGCTGCTTACTTACCTTCAGTGCCCCAGTCACCAACTGAACTTCTTTAAAAGCACATGACCTTGTATGTACCCAAGACCTGGCCCAGTGCTGAAATAGGAAGGGGAAGGAGTCTGTGATCTGCTCTGTAAATAATTTCTGATGAAGAAAATAATGTTCCAATTTCCCCTGAAAAACATTTCCTGGATTTATAGGCCAAGACAGGGATAAGAACCAGGCTGGAGTCATCCCAGAGCACCCTACCCCAGGGAGCTCTGAAACGGAAATTGAAAAAGAAGCAATTAGGGCTATCCTAAATCCATTTCACTTTCTCTTCAAGGCTTTGAAAGCAAAATCTGGGCAGAAAGAATAATTCTGTGCCTGAAGCAGGCACAGGACCCTTAACCCGCTATGCAGATGGTCATACATACATTTATCAAATAGAGGAAGTGTGATAACCCCTACATGTAAGTCACTGGGGCTCACCTTTAGTAGAGAAACTGAAGGGGTTGACAACCTAACGTGAAGGTGCTCAAAGGCCTGAAAGCCTGACATTCTCTGAGCTGAGCATAGATCTGGGCAGCTACTACATACAAAGTAATGTTTCCCAAGAACATGATTGTGTATCTGTCTGGTCCAGGGACAAGATCTGAGCTCTGACCTTCCTGTCAGCAATGCCTTTGACTTTCCACATAGAAAAAAATGGGAGGTGACTAAAGTCCAGAGAGGGAAATGTACAAATTACAGTAGTTAGAACTTTTATTACTGTGCTTGGGGAACATAAATTTTAAAATGTTTTAAATTATTAATATAATGAGTTTCTAATATAGTCAAGGAGTAAGTAAATGTGACAGGCATCTATACATCAATTACAAATTGAGTATCTATTGACATTTTGTGATGTTGGCTTCAGAGCTATTTAAAAAAATGAAACATCTACTAGCTAGAGCCCCACTAACCCACACTTCCCTGTCTCACTCCCCAGATACGGTGATGCTTTGGGTCCACTATGTAGCATGCCCATGTGACTGGGACATTTAATGTTAACTAAATATCAACACATAACTATTTTTATTTTATGCATGCTTTAATACCATACCATACACAACTTATTGTAACTTGCTTTTTTTCACCCCACATATTGTAAAGTTCCATAGTAAATCCCAAACATAGAAAGACCAAGGAACTTGACAAAGGTTGCTGTTGCCTCTGTCATAATCATGGGGATATTTAGATTTCATTAACTATAGTCTAGTTTATCACCCTCTTCATATTTTTAACAATAGTAAACTGTCCTAGAGTAATCATGCAAAGATGTCCCTCTAAGAAGAAATTTCCAAGACCCTTTTATCTCTACTCCTGATATGAAGAGATTGGAAAAAGTATCTCCAACTATGACAGTAGATGCCAAAACTTCCTGTCAACTGTGAATAATCTCACAGGTCTTAGCTTTCACTGACATTTGTAAGGAAATGATTTAACAATTCAAAGTACTTAGGGATTGTAGATGCCGGTTAAGTGATTCATAAACATATAACGGGTAGCTTGGCAGACAGATGGAGGAATAATTCGACAGATATACAGGTGAGTGGAGCTGTTGGGGGATCATTGGATAGAGGGATTAGTAGGTGAATGAGTAGTTAGTAAGAGTGTAGAGGGTACTGGACCGGTGGGTAAATGAATAAGTGTGTGGATAGAAAAGTGGGTGGTTTACAGGGGTACATAGGTGAGCAGGTAAATGGAAATGATCATAGATATGGTTAGATGGTACCTAGACATCAATTCTAGATTTAACCCTTGAGATTGACCTCATTCATATCTTGGCAGAGAAACTTCATGAAGAAATTGACAGGGTTATTGGGCCAAACCGTGCCCCTGCTGTCAGAGACAGACTGAATATGCCCTACATGGATGCTGTGGTGCATGAGATCCAGAGATTCATCAATCTTGTCCCTTCCAACCTGCCCCATGAAGCAACCCGAGACACAGTGTTCCAAGGATATGTCATCCCCAAGGTCAGGCATGAGTTGGAAAGCACTCCATGCGCATTGTCCTGTTAGCTTATCACCTAGGTTGCCCTTCAGGATACCTTCAAGGGCACCTTTGACCAGCATATATGATTGGATGTGGGAATCAAGCCAGCATTCATTCATTCCCTGCAGAATGCTTTACCCATAGTCACTCCAATAACCTCATGACCAAAGAAATGGAAAATGTCACCTCAACTGGTCCAGAGGACTTGTGGACCACTCTAAAACTGAGATTCCACACGGCAGCACAACTCAGCCTGGAACCCATCCTATGAAAGATATAGGGCCTTCCTTTTCATTTAGACCTGGTCTGATCCCTGCCTCTTTTTCTACATAGTCCTTAAATAAACAACACTGCAAATTAAAATTATGCTAACCTACATATGTAAAATTCCAATGGCCCTCTTCACTAGTGTCTTCCAGATGAAAGCCTACATTTTGTTAACTTGATTGACAGAACTTCTACTTCTTCCAGGGCACAGTTGTGATTCCAACTCTGGACTCACTTTTATATGACAGCTCTGAGTTTCCAGACCCGGAGAAGTTTAAACCTGAGCATTTTCTGAATGAAAATGGGAAGTTCAAGTACAGTGACTATTTCAAGGCATTTTCAGCAGGTAAGCAGAGTTCAGGAGTCATGCCTTCCCTGGGAAACTGTCTTCTTCAATCCTAAACTTACTTTCGCTGTGCTCTTCCCCAATCCTAGATGAGAACTACCATCACAACTCCATCCTTGTAAGATATAACCCAAGTACATTCTCCCTGTTCAGAGAAGTCAAATGATATATTTCACAAGGAGCCCAGGAAATGAGAGTTCTGGGTGGATATGGTTGTCTAATTAACTGGTCCACAGAATGGACATAGTTTTCTAATTAATTGTTCAGCTATTTCTATTCTAACCAGACTCAGTAAAAAGCTCTCAAGAATGTACTACCTAATCTTCATAAGTTTCAACAAAAATTACTAAAGTCTATCTTTAGCTACCTGGACTCCTCTTAGGAAGCATCCAAACCTCCCCAGATGGTCCCATCACAGGGCCTCACCTAGGGTTCCTGTAAAGGGAGACCCCACAGCCAGTTTGATAACTTAGCCTATGTTTACATAGGCTTCACCAGCCCCATCTTCCTGAAGTTATGGCAAAGATGCTTTGGGTCCATTTCCCTAAACTGCCACTTGTTTATGCAGTGGAGTTCTCAATGAGTAGTATCAGTGTCACTGACACTCATGTTTTCTGACATGTGAGCACTGGTGTTCGTGGACCAATGGGCAGGGATGGTGGATCCTGCTTTAGGTGGTGTGCCTGAAACCTCCTCCCATACCTCCAAGCCCTCAATGTTATTAGTGTTAGCTCTGCTTGGGTCCCTCAGTACCTCATCAGCACTGTTGTCCCTTCTAGGAAAGCGTGTATGTGTTGGAGAAGGCCTGGCCCGCATGGAACTGTTTCTGCTCTTGTCTGCTATTTTGCAGCATTTTAATCTGAAGTCTCTGGTTGACCCTAAAGATATCGACCTCAGTCCTATTACAATTGGCTTCGGTTGTATCCCACCCCATTTTAAACTCTGTGTCATTCCTCGTTCATGAGACCTGGGAACTGCCTAACACTGCTGCCCATCATTATCCCTTAAAACAGAACTGTTTAAAGAAATTCCAAGACTATGGAGTTCCTATCATAAAATAAAACAGAAAAGAATAAATAAAATATTGATAAACTATGTTAGTTGTGGATTTAATGAGCGCCTTGTCCCCTTGCACATGTGAAAGTTCCCCAGTGAGTAATAGCATTTCACGGCCAGTAGTATAGCATCTTCCAATCTATCTGTCCCTGACTTCTCATAATTTGTTTACATATGCATGGATGATCATGGTTATCTGCCCACCACAAGACACTGAGTTAACAATATGTTCAGAGTTCTTTTACCATATAGGTATCATATTCATAGGTTCTTGGGATTATAATGTGAGCAGCTTTATGCTGACCCTAACTTTCTAGCTCATCTACCTTGGGGAACTACTGAACCCCAAAGTTAACAGACACTACAACAGTGGCCCCACTGAAGGTGTTTGGATCATTGTAGCTCCACAATGACAAGATTGCTTCCAGGGAAATAAGTGTAATTTTAAAATTTGCTTTGTGGTAGAGATGTTTCAACTTCATAGATTACCATTAGAGAAGTTCTCAAGTGACAAGGGAAAGATAGTATGTATGTAGCTCTAGGGGCCATAGACTAATTATAGTATCATCTGGCCACTGTCTAAGGCTGACACCTGGTCAGCAGTCACCAACTATCCTCTCAGTGGTAAAGCTTGCGATGGTTCAAGTCTGGTTGTCTTTTTGAGGAAGGAGCATTAACTTCACAAATACAGTTGCAAAAAGGCATGGTGGCACACATCTTTAAACCCAGCACTCAGGAGGCAAAGGCAGGTAGACAGATCTCTGTGAGTCTGGGCCAGCCTGGTCTATATAACAAATTCCAAACCAGCCAGGACTAAAAATGAGACTCTGTCTCAAAACAAAGAAACAAATAAGACAGGAGCACAATTCTTTAGAATTAGTCTACCCTTAAGGAATTTACTATTGCTTTTAATGTACATATTTCTTCCAAGCTTGGCATGCCCATGCCCATCTTGAAAATACAGTAACTGTGGCAACCTATAGAAAACTTTGTCCCTGAATCATGGCAATGAAATAAGCTACACAGCAGACATCAAGATCTATGAGATTAGAGCTGTTAGCATTCACTTATGCATGGAAGGGAAATATCAAAAGACCCTCGGGAGACCCTTACAAAATCCTCTTCTAGGATTCCACTAAATTCCCAAGTGTTGCATTCTGTAAGATAAAAAACAAAGCCTGACTGAAGCAGAACTTAAAAAGGTATAGCTCCTGTAAATCACCCCGCTAACTCACTTATTCACTGAGTGGGATTTGACAGAATCTTTCCTTTTTGTCCCTTTCCATATTTGGGGTAAATATACATTCATTTGCATCTTACCAGGAAAACCACAAAACAAATGGCAACCAAACAAGGACCCAACAGAACCAAAGATGAATGGGGAAGGTCTGCTCATTTATGTCTTCCCCAAACAAAAGAGCATTTTTAGTTTAGCATGTTCCTGGCAACAGTTTGGGATTGCTCACAAACAATATCGACTACATGCAGACTCAAATTTCATTTATTTTGAATAGTTGGTTTATAACAAGAATTGAGAACTGGTGATGTGTCTTCCTTTTGTTTCAAAGTCTATGCTATTCTGAACCTACATGAGGGAACTAAATTACAAAGTGGCTTCAGACCTGAGAAGGCCCATATCTGTATCCTTCTGTCCAAGAGTAGAAGAGTGTCAGATATTAGTGGTGAGCAAGAGACAGGGAAAGAATTTACTAAGGGCCTGCAGTGTGGACTCTAAGCTAGTTGAGAATCAAAATTGATCCAAGACATCTCCAGGTTCAAAGACTTGAGGGGCTTGGGCCCAACACCCATTCTTCCACTCAGCACATACTCAGATGAAGAAAGCTACACAAAACATCCCCATGTGATGTTTGGAGTTACTATGTCCTCCAGGCTGAGGAGGGTATTACATCCTGCTTGATGGGTGTTCGTCGACTGTCTCCTCGTGGACTTCTAAGGGCTCAGGATTGGCCTGTAGGAGGTAAAGGGCCCAGGTATTTTTCCCTGCTTCTATCACCCCCTTTCCACCTCTCTGTGCCCATGCTACCATAAGTTTACACCTCTGCTTCAGCTGTGCCTCCTACAGTAGGAATGCCCTTTCCACAGACTACACTCTGGAGAATAGCACTTTTTTCCTTTCCCTTCTGCTCCCAGATTTACCATCTTCCATGAGCTGTCCTCTTTGTCTTGCGTACTCTGAATTTGAGCAAGGATTTGTACCCCATGCTTTTCTAGTTCTTCTTTCAGCCTGTTAAGAAGGAGTGAACAAAGAGAATAAAAACAGGAAAATCAAGAAAGTATGAGAGACATACAGGCAGAACAGGAGAAACAACTGTCATTCATCTTCCTGGGAGAAATGAGGACACAGGAGCTGTGACTACCTCTGCCGTTTCTGCTGTAGCTGGTGGCACCTCTGCTGCAGCTGCTGGTGCTGCTGGGCTGCAGCCTCTAGGAACTCCTCAGCTTTCTTGTTCTCATCCTTGAACATCTGCCTGATAGTGTGGAAAGAAGTCAGTGCTGGGCATTTCCTTCTCCTACCCCACCCTGCATCTTACATTGCAGCAACTGCCTCATGGCTTCGGAGGAAGAGTCCCTCAGTGAGCGAGGAAGAACCCTCAGGCCCACACAGGGCACACAGCCGACGTTTTACATCCTCCAGCTTTACCTTGATCAGTGTCTCTACAGAGAGAAAGATTAATAAGCAGGTAAGGGCAGGTTGGTGCAAGTGAGAGCCACCCTTCTGCCCTGACCTCACCTTCCTTAAGCAGCTGCTCCTTGCTGCTGTCCAAAGCACACATCTCCTCTGTCAGATGTTCAGGCTTCTGGGGTTGGGGGAGGCACAAACAAGAAAATATGTCCAGATCTCCTGGCTTCTTCAGGCTTCAGAGAAGCCTGTAGATCTAATCATTTCTCCCCTCAGTGAGTTTCACTTCCTAGTACCCTACCCCTTGCTGTACGCCAGCCATGGCCTAACCTTGGGACACTGACCTTGCCATTCCCTCTCCTCAGACCTTCAACCTGTAAAGAGCTTCACAGGAAAGTATTCAAAACTCTAAAATCTGCAAACCTACAATCCTGAGCCACTCTCTGGGGATTTAGTTATTAGTACTTCTTCCTCTCTTCTCTCCTCCTGGCATCCTCTTATCTCCTCACTGACCTCTTCTGATATCCAGCCTATTCTCCTACTGAGTGTCTGGGGACTCCCAATAGGAAAATGTCACGGTAAATGTCAACTGTTTGTCCTGTGATATCTCCACTGTGTCTGGGATAGCCTCATGCACATCCTGTGATATCTCTGCTGTGTCTGAGAGAGTCTCATGCATATCCCATGATATCTCTACTGTGTCTGGGATAGCCTCATGCACATCCATGGACACTCTCAATGGATGACTCCATTTGGTGCTACCACAGTACCTAGAGAACACCAAATGAAGACAGTAACATGAGTGAATGTGAAGGACCAATACTGAAAACACCAAATACCTCAAGAGTGGTCATCAGAAGCTGGATTTACAGTGATAGCACAAACACCAAGGCTTGCACAGGGCCAAAGTACAGTAGGTGGCATAGCATTTTATGACTCACATGAAATTCCAAGGTGTCCTTATGTTGACTCATCAAAGTCTCCAGATGTTCTTCAAAATCCAACCTAGGAGCCAACCACAAAGCCATGATGGCCATGAGCTACCACAGAGCTTGGCCAAGGTCTGAGTCTACACAGCACCCGGGGACTCTGTACACTCTTCTGCAAGGAATTACCTTCACCCCTTTGATCGACCAGGACTATGCCTGGCCATCAAGGGCATTACTATACCTATAGCTCATCCCCAGCCCAAGCCTCACGCCTTGAGGTTTACCTCAGTTTTCTCAGTTTGGCCTTCTCACTGTCGATCTGGGAGTTCAGGAAAGAAATCCTCTCTTTACACTCTCGCAACATGCTGTGCTTCCTGGAAAGGAAAAACAACACTCAGCCATGTTCTTTGAATGACTCTCCTGGAGGGAGGGCTGGGGGCTTCTAGTCTGTTCTGCAATGAAGCCTCTGTCTAACATAGCAGGTAGTGTGGGAAGTAACAGGAAAACTTAGGGAGACCACTACAGGCAAGGCATCTTACCTCTGTGCCTCACTTTCCTTCTCCTGGCAGTGCAGCTGCATAATCCTTAGGGTCTCTGTAAGGACAAGAGCCCTCTGAGTGCTTGGTAAGGCATCTAATTTGGCAGATGGAACAAACAGATCACAACAAGTCTGTGGACACTTGAGTGGACTTTGACATTTTCTGGGTCTGGTAAAAGCCATAGGAATGTCATAAAGTTGGGAGTTCTTAAGTTTCTAGCTACTAGAGAGAGTGGGCTTAGACAGGGTATCATAAAGCCTAGAAATGGGGAATATGGGAATACCTTCTTTTCTGTTCAAGATATCCTTCAGACGTACTTTCTCTTCATATACTAGAAAAGATGATGAAGGTTCAGGCATTAGAAACCAAACAAAGAAATCTCAAGGGCAGTCATATGAGAGGCAAGATATAACTGTGACCCTAACCCAGATGTAGTTTCCTTGAGGTAAGTTCCTCCTCCTATGAGTATACACATTCCTGTAAACACAATGTGCCCTAATTTTCACAAACGATATCCATGACCATGTATAACAAACATTAGGACTGGGGAAAACGGCATCAATCAAAAGGGATATGTGATCAGGTAATGCAAAATGACTAAGAAAGACCTCTCCAATAGCACATAGATGCTAGTGTGAGGCAATAACTTGTGTTATCTGGGTCAATACACGGAAGATCGTCTCTGCAAAGGACTCAAGGCAAACGTGTCCTCAAAGGTATTTCCACAACTTTCCTATTAGAAGATGGGAATGCTAGAAGAAATGAGGAGAAGAATCATGGCCCTGGTGAGGCTATCAAGTGCCTGCAGGACCACATTAGAAGTCTAAGACATCATAGAAACCTCTAGTGACTCTCAGTTAACTTACATGAGTCCAGTTCCTTTTGCATGTTATCCAAGACAGATTGGGCCTCTCCAAGCTCCTCACTGGCTTTCTTTTTTGCTTTGCCAAAGAGTAGGACAAACATTTGGTAAGTACAGCCTCAAGCACAAATGATGAGATTTCATAGTCTCCCCAAAAAAAACCTAGAGGTGGCCCAGATTTTACAAAGTAGGAAACAAGGCTTTCTAAATCCTGGCCCTTCTTGCTAGGCTCAGGTGGCAGCAGGGCTGTGTTCACAGGCAATTGACTACGGCAGTTACATGCAGAAGGGCCCTGCACTTATGCTCTCGTGAAATAACTATGGAGATTTTTAACAAGGACTCCTGTATTTCCACTTTTTACTGGGCCTGGCCTGTTAAAATATATAGCTGGTCCTGGATAGCAGCCAATCACCGAGCTCACCTTGCTGAACCTCATTAATACGGTTAATCAGGACCTCAACCCGGGGCTCTAGACTTCCCACTGCAAAGCAAAAAGGAAGCTCATTGTTGACAGAGTATGTCTGCCTGGCATTCTGCAGCTTTTACTTCACAAAAATCTCCTAAGCATCTCAGATGTACAGGTGCTACATTATGGTCTCAATCTAGGATTGAAGGGACAAGGAACAGACCAATAGAGACAGAGTCAAGCTATAGAAACTTCAGTCAAGAGAAATGAAGCAAGGGAAAGGTCTATAGGCAAAGGTCAAGAAGTGTTTTTCAGATACGGGAAAGTGTCTTAGGGGCCTTCCATCGAGGAAGGAAGGAAGGCCCTCCAGCTCTCTGGGTAAAGTGGAGGGTCCCCTAAGGAGGAAATGAGAAGGAAACAGTATACATATGATCAAGTAGAAAGTGGCAGGATGTAAAGTGGAAGAGGATTATGAGTAAAACCTCTGGACCTAACAGAATGCTGTGGAGTAAAAGAAGACCTGGGACAGGGCTTTGGGAAAAACATTCTGCCTTCTATTGACTCTCATGCTGCTATAACTTTAAATCATCAGGGCTTCCTTTTTAGTTCAAAAAACTAAAATTTAAGGGGCCAGTGAGAGATGGTTCAGTGGGTAAAGGCACTTGCTACCAAGCCTGACAATCTGAGTTTGATCACTGGAACCCACATAGGAGAAGGAAAGAATGTAAGCTGACCTCTGACTTCATTACATGGTATGTGTGAGCATGCACATTGCATACATACACACACACACACACACACACTAAATTTTCTTTAAAATTAAAACATGTTCAGAAGCATCTATTTTGATTTTATGTGTATGAGTGTTTTGCTTGCATATATGTATATTACCACACATGTGCCTGGTACCTACAGGGCATCAGATTTTCTAGAACTGGACTTACTAATACCTGTGAGATATCATATGAGTGCTGGGAAACAAATCTGTCCATTGCAAGAGTAGTTAGTGTTCTTAACTACTGAGCTATCTCTCTACACACACACATTCAAATTTAAGTTTTAAAGTTAATATGAGTAAAATAATTTCTTATTTTTTGTGAATAGCGGTGCTTGGAGTTGAATCTACATCTGCCTGACTTCAAACCTCATGGTAAGAGACACATGACCTTTCTGCAACTTTTTCACCATTTCCATTAAGTCTTCAATTTTCTGTGTGGACCCACGCCGCCCTGTGGAAATAAAACCAAACATGTCAAACTCAGCGGTATAAACAGCCAGGAGAAGGATCCAGTACCTAGGCTGATACTAAGATTAGCTGAGGACAGATGTCTAACCAGAGCAGTGTTACTGATCTTTGCCCCAAATGAATATTACAAAAATTGAACTAGGCCTTTCCATGGTTAGCCTTTTCCTACAGAGTACAATAGCACCACACAATTTCTCTTCATAAAACTCAAGGTGAGGGCAGTGCTATACTTAAGTTCTCTTGTGTTGCTGATATTATAAAAGCTAGGTATTGTAAGTATAAGACTGGAATACTAGGTGTAATAACATCTACCTGTAATCTTAGAACTTAGAGAAAGTGGAAAGAAGAGCAACAGTTTGAGTTCAACCTAGCCTACATCACAAGGTCAAGTCCATCTCGAGCTACATAGAAATCTTGACTCAAAAAGGCAGATGGCTAGGAGCTCATCAGAACCTACTACAAAAGCCTAGAGTAGATAAAACTGGTAAATTTAGATGAAATGGATAATTTTCTAAACAGATACCATGTACCAAAGTTAAATCAAGATCAAGTAAACTATCTAAGGAAACAGAAATAGTTATTAAAAACCTCCCAACCAAAAAAAGCCCAGGGCCAGATGGTCTTAGTGCAGACTTCTACCAGACCTTCAAAGGCTGACACTCCTCAAACTATTCCACAAAATATAAACAGAAAGAACACTACCTAATTCATTCTATGAAGTCAGTTACTCTGATACCTAAACCACCTAAAGACCCAATGAAGAAAGAGAACTTCAGACCAATTTCCCTTATGAATATCAGTGCAAAAATACTCAATGAAATTCTCACAAACCTAGTCCAAGAACACATACATCAAAACGATCATTCACCATGATCACTTAGGCTTTGTCCCAGGGATCCAGGGATGGTTAATGTACGAAAATCCATCAACGTAGTCCACTATATAAACAAACTCAAAGAAAAAAAAAACCACATGATCTTCTCATTAGATGCTGAAAAGTCTTTGAGAAAATCCAATACCCCTTCATGTTAAAAGTATTGGAGATATCAAGAATTCAAGGCCCATACCTAAACATAATAAAAACAATATACATCAAACCAACAGCCAATATTAATTAAATGGAGACATACTTGAAGCAATCCCACTAAAATCAGGGACAAGACAGAGCTGCCCACTTTCTCCCTGTCTATTCAATATAGTACTCAAAGTTCTAGCTAAAACAGTAAGACAACAAAAAGAAATCGAGGGAATAAAAATTGGCAAAGAAATCAAAGTAACACTATTTGCAAATGATATGATAGTATACATAAGCAATCCCAAAAATTCTAGCAGAGAACTCCTACAGCTGATAAACAACTTCAGCAAACTGGATGGATATAAAATTAACTCAAACATATCAGTAGCCTTCCTTTATACAAATGATAAACGGGCTGAGAAAGTAAATAGGGAAACAACACTCTTCACAATAGTCACAAATAATAAAAAGTATCTTGGTGTAACTCTAACTAAACAAAAGATCTGTATGACAAGAACTTCAAGTCTCTGAAGAAAGAAATTGAAGAAGATCTCAGAAGATGGAAAAATCTCCCATGCTCATGGATTGGTAGGATTAACATAGTAAAAATGGCCATCCTACCAAAAGCAATCTATAGATTCAACGCAATCCCCATCAAAATACCAACACAATTCTTCAAAGACATGGAAAGAGCAATTCTCAATTTCATATGAAAAAACAAAAAAGAGAAAAGAAACCCCAGGATAGTGAAAGCAATTCTCAACAATAAAAGAACTTCTAGGGGAATCACCATCCATGACCTCAAGCTGTACTACAGAGCAATAGTGATTTTTACAAAAATGCATGGTATTGGTACAGAGACAGACAGGTTGATTAATGGAATAGAATTGAAGATCCAGAAATAATACTACACACTTATGGACTTTGTTAATCTTCAACAAAGAAGCCAAAAACTTACAATGGAAAAAAAAGCATCTTCAATAAATGGTGCTGGTCTACTGCTAGTTGGTATGTAGAAAAATGAAATAGATCCATATCTGTCACCTTGCACAAAGCTCAAGTCTAAGTGGATCAAGGACCTCAACATAAAACCAGATACACTGAATCTAACAGAAAAGAAAGTGGGAAAGAGTCTTGAACTCATTAGCACAGGGGCAGGAACGATTTCTTAAACAGAACTCCAATGGCTCAGGCTCTAAGATCAAGAATTGATATATAAGACCTCATTAAACTGAAAAGCTTCCTGCTATGATACAAATGAACTAACCCTGCATAAACTGTGAACAAGCCCCCAATTAAATGTTTTCTTTTATTTAAAAAACTCTATAAAAAAATAATAGATGTTTAAACGCAACTAGATACTTTATGTGATCGAGGAATTGTTGGTGCTGTTGTACAGCTGTGGCAATTGTTATTTTTCTGGAGTACTTGTCCTCTAGATACATATGGGACATTTATGGGTGACACTGCTGTCTGAGGTGGTCGGTCATAGAACAGACAACTGAGTGATGGGGGAGGGGGGAGACTGACAATCACGAACATCAAAGCTGGGCAGTAGAGTCAGTCACAGCGTAAGCCCACCTCGCTCTACACTTTTGTATAAACTTAAATTTATCACAATAAAAATATCGTTCTAACACTCCAAACGCAGAAAAGTTCTGAGAACAGGAGTTTTGTTCGGATGCGGTCCCAGCACCCCCATGGCAGGGGCGCTGAGATGGCATCGAGTCTGGACAGCAAAAGGGCGACTCCAGCTCAGTAGGGTCACAGGACTTCAGCCTGGTGTCACAGGCCCCGGTGCAGGCCCGCTCTGAAGGTGGCAGGTGTGTGACTGACAACAACCCCACAGTAGGCCTGACATCACAGGGAGACGGCAAGCTGGCTTCTCCTCAGTGAAGATCCCAGTCAGCAATCCCAGTCAGGCCCCTCCGGGGGTTCGCGCCCACCCACAAGGATCTCCTCAGACTTCGACAGGCGTTCCGCTCACCCCGCCAGCTCACCAGGCCGACCCAGGCACCCTTCAACCACTACCTCTGGCCCCCTCAGGCCCGTGGAGCAGGTCTGCTGATCCCTCGGGCTCCACACCCAACGGCTGCGGTCTGGTGGCCATACTGCTCCACTTCCTCAGCTGCCACAGCAGCTTCCAAGCTGTTACACACTGCGCCTGCGCAGTACGCTGCGCGGGTAAACTAAGAGGACCGCGTGGCCAGCTGCTGCGCATGCGCAGGCGGAAAGCGTCTTCCCCACCACCACCGTCAAAAACAAAGCCTATTTAAATGTAATAGTCGGAGTGGAGATTTCCGAGCAGTGTTTGGCCAGTTTCAGAGGCAAGTGCATGAACAAGCATGAAGGCCTCACCCTCTACGAAGGTTAGGGTTATGGTTGTTAGGAATAGAAAGAATTAAGGTCGTCAAAGTTAGGATTAGTGTTAGAATGTGGAAATTTTCTACTCTCAGACAGAACGGTGGTACTGTGCAAACCCATAATGTCTGCTGAAAGAACCCCAAGGACCTTCAGTGAACGTGCTAAACAGTCCAGTTCACAGTTCCCAAGAGACCATTCACCACCACTACTTCAAAAAAGCCTGTGGGTGTCTCCATCCACGCTATGCCTAAGCCATCTTGCCAAGACAGTCCAGGTCTGAGCATTTCTGGCACCTTCTACACGGACCTGGGAAGTCTCACCTTGCTCATCTATGACTCAGGTACAGAATTTCTCATACCACAATACTCCAACAATCCATGTGTCTGGTAGTTTGCTGGCCCCGGTTCCAGTCTAAGAGTCTCAAAGTATCTGCCTTGGATTACACTGGGTTCTCAGAGTTCTTAATGGAGGCGGGAGTGTGGGGTGCGTCTTATGGACTCCTACCCTGAACAGATGTTAAGGCTTACTGGATTCCACTTAGCAGCCACTCTAGAAATGCAAATGAATAGCTGGGTCTCAGATTGTTCCTGATGGCTTGTAGAGATGCTTCATATACATTGTATTAATAAATAACTGAGCATTAGGTGGCCATAGGAAAAAAATAGTATAATATATTAAGAAATATGTGTTTTGTTTTATTAAGGACCAAGACTAAAATACTATATGTATTAAATATTCACACACACACACACACACACGTGTGTGTGTGTGTGTGTGTGTAATTGGTCCTAATATATATGTATGTGTATTATACATATAATTGATATATATAAAAAATTCTGCAATCTGCTTCATTAAGGACCAAGAATAAAATTTATATATATATATATATATATATATATATATATATACACACATATGTATGAACTTTTCTAAAATAGACCATACCCTGGGACACAAAATAAATCTTTACAAATTCAGAAGGCATGAAATCACTCCTTGTGATTTGATTATCTGATATATTGATAGGATTATAAGGGCACAGTCATATATATATATATATATATATATATATATATATTTGATGGTGATTGTATATATATAATTTTTTCATGATTAGAAATGTGAGAATGAGCCGGACAGTAGTGGCACATGCCTTTAATCCCAGCACTTGGGAGGCAGAGGCAGGCGGATTTCTGAGATCAAGGCCAGCCTGGTCTACAGAGTGAGTTCCAGGACAGCCAGGACTATACAGAGAAACCCTGTCTCAAAAAAAAAACAAAAAAGAAAGAAAGGAAGGAAGGAAGGAAGAAAGAAATGTGAGAATGTAATAGTTACATGTTTGTATATTTTAAAGGGTGACAAATACACATACACTTCTTTCCTACTTATGATGGTTAATCTTCATTGTCAACTTGATTGGTTTAAGAATTACCATGGGAACACATTCCTGGTTATAGCTCTGAGAGAGGTTTAACTGCAAAGCAACTTGACCCGGATATGGACGGCACTATTCGTAATGAAGTCCTGGACTGAACACAAAGGGAAGGAGCTGAGCACACAGATCCAGCAACCTCTATTTCCTGACCCTGGAAGGACTGTGACCAACAATGTCCTGCTCCTGCCAACACTCTTCCCCAACACTGATGGACTATATCTCCTTGACCTATAAACCAAAATGAAGTCTTCCACCCTTAAATCACTTCTTGTTGGGCGTTTTGTATTTTAGAAAAGCAAGTAACACACTGTAAGTCTCTTTCTGAGCCTAATTTACAAATCAACCTTTCTTATAGCTATAGTTATATATGTGTAGGTTTTAGGTATCTGCAACTAATAAATTTGTTATTTTTAGAAGTTTTCTGGTAAAAATTTTGAGATTGCTAATGCGTAGTTTCATGGCATTTGCAAATAGGGATTGTTTAACTTCTTTCTCTAATTGCCTTTAATTTCCTTCTCTTGCCTTATTGCTTCAGCTGGTACCTCAAGTCCAGTGTTGAAAAGAAGCTGGAAAGTGGACATCCCTCTCTAGTTCCTGTCTTCAGTGGCACTGCTTCAAGCTTTCCTTTGTTTAGGATGATGTTGGCTGTGAGTGTCTCAACCACAGCTTTTATTATGTTAACGTATGTTCCCTCTAGCTCTACATTTTCTATGACCTTATCATAAAGGTATTTTGGATTTTGTCAAAGGCTTTTTTCTGCTTCTATTGACATGTATATGTGATTTCTGACTTTAAGTCCATTTATGTGATTTATTACATTTATTGACTTGTATATGTTTCATGTTCCATGTTGAGTTCTAGCTTATAATTCATCATTGTGAGTAATCAAGACAGAAGCTTCAAGGAGCTAGTCATATGACATCCACAGTGGAGAGAAAGAAATTTCTGTGTGCTTGAATGTTTGTTTTCATGGGCTCAGCTCAATGTCTCCACTCATATACAGTTAAGATTCCCAAGTTGTACGCCATTGTGTAAATGTACCACATTTTCTGTATTTATTCCTCTGTTGAAGGACATCCGGGTTTTTTCCAGCTTCTGAGTAATATTCCATTGTGCAAATGTTCCACATTTTGTTTGTCCATTCTTCAGTTGAGGGACATCTAGGCTGTTTCCAGTTTCTGGCTATTATGAATAAAGTTGCAATGAACATGATTTAGAAGGTATCCTTGCAGTAGGGTGGAGAAACATTTGGATATATGCCCAAGAGTGGTATAGCTCAGTTTGAGGGAGATTAATTCCCAACTTCCTGAGGAACTGCCATATTGATTTCAATAATTGCTGTACAAGTATGTAATCCCACTAGCAATGGAGGAATATTCCCCTTGCTTCATAACCTCACCAGCATGAGCCCATGCTGTCACTTGTGTTATTGATCTTACCCATTCTGACGGGTATAAGATAGAATCTCGGAGTAGTTTTGATTTGCATTTCCCTTATGGCTAAGGATACTGAATATTTAAATGCTTCTGAGCAGTTAGAGACTCCTCTATTGAGAATTCTCTGTTTAGATCTATAACCCATTTTTAAACTTGGATAATTTGATTTTTTGATATCTAGTTTCTTGAGTTTTTTTATTTCTTTTAATTATTAGTCCTCTATCATATGTGCAGTTGCTGGAAATCTTTGCCCATTCTGTAGGCTGCCCTTTTTACAATGTCTTTTGCCTTACAGAAGCTTTTTAATTTCATGAGGTCCCATTTATTGATTATTGATCTTAGTGCCTGCACTATCAGTGTTAAGTTCAGAAAGTCATCTCTGTGCCAATGCGTTCAAGGGTGTTATCCACTTTCTCCTGTATCAGGTTCAGTGTGTCTGGTTTTATGTTGAGGTCTTTGATCCAAATGGACTTGAGTTTTGTGCAGGGTGATAAATAAGGATTTATTTGTATTCTTCTACAAGCAGACTTCCAGTTTGATGAGCACCATTTGCTGGAGATGCTGTCTTTTCTCCAGTGTTTATTTCTGGCTTGTTTATTAAAAATAAGGTGTCCACCTGTGTTTGAGTTTATGTCTGGGTTTTTAATTCAATTCTATTGATCAACATGTCTGTTTGTAGTTAATACCATGTAGGTTTTATTACTACAGCTCTGTAGTACAACCTGAAATCAGAGATAATGAAACCTCCGGTACTTATTTTATTGTACAGGATTGTTTTAGATATCCTGGATTTTTTTCCATATGAAGTTGAAGTTAACCTTTCAAAGTCTGTAAAGACTTGTATTGGAATTTTGATAGGAATTGCATTGAGTCTGTAGATTACTTTCTGTATGATGGTTATTTTTACTATGTTAATTCTACCAATCCATGAACATAGAAGATCTTTCCATCTTCTGATAGTTTCTTAAATTTCTTTCATCAAAGACTTGAAATTTTTATCATACGAGTCTTTCACTTTCCATTATATAGTTACCCCAAGATACTGTGAAAGGTGTTGTTCCCCTGATTTCTTTCCTAATCCATTTGTCTTTTGTATATATGAGGGCTACTATTTTTTTTTTTAGTTAAACCTGTATCCACACAGTTTGCTAAAAGTGTTTTACCAGCTATGGAAGATTCCTGATAGAATTCTGGGGGTCAGTTATGTATACTATCATATCATCTGCAAATAACGATACTTTAACTTTTTCCTTTCTAATTTATATCCCCTTGATCTCCTCCAGTTGTCTTCTTGCTCTGGCTAAAATTTCAAGTTATGTATTGAATAGATATGAAGAGAGTAGACAACTTTGTCTTATTCCTAATTTTAGCTTTGAGTTTCTTGCCATTTATTTTGATGTTGCCTATAGGTTTGCCATAAATTGCCTTTATTATGTTTGGGTGTGTCCTTTGTGTCCCCAATCTCTACAGGACTTTTATCATGAGGCATGTTGGATTTGGTCAAAGGCCCTTTCTGCATCTAACGAGATGATTATTTGGTTTTTGTCATTCAGTTTATTTCTATGGTAGATTACATTTACTGATTTTTATATATTAAACTATCCCTGCATCTCTGAGATAAACCCTACTTGGTCATGCTGGATGATCTTCTTGATACACTTTTAAATGATACACTTGATATACTTTATACTCTACCAAATTGGAAAACCTAAATGAAATGGATAAATTTCTTGATATATACAACCTACCAAAGTTAAACCAAAATCAGATAAGTAATTTAAACAGACCCATGACCGCTAGTGAAATAGAAGCAGTAATTAAAAGTCTCCCAACCAAAAAAGGGCAGGTCCAGATGGACTGAACATGGAATTTTACCAGACTTTCAAAGAAGAATTAACTCAAACTCTATCCAAATCATTCTGCAAAATAGAAACAGAAGGAATATTGACTATATCTTTTTACCCAAAAACCCAACAAAGAAAGAATAGTACATACTTATTTCCCATATGAACTTAGATGAAAAATTACTCAGTAAAGTATTTGAAAACCAAATCCAAGAACATATCTAAATGATCACCTACTGTGATCAAGTAGGCTTCATCTCAGAGATGCAAAAAGAGTTCAACATATGTAAACCACTACATGTAATCCATCATATAAACCAGACTAAAAGACAAAACCATCTGATCATCTCACTAGATGCAAAAAGAACTTGACAAAATCCAACATGTCTTTATGATAAAAGTCTTAAGGAGATAAAAGAACAAAGCACATACCTCAAAAATTTAAAAATAGGTGAGTTACAGAAAGCCTACAGCCAACATCAACCTAAACTGAGAGAAATTCAAATCATTTCCACTAAAATCAAGAAACAAGACCAAGGATGGCACAAAAAAAGAATTCCTCAACAGGACACTGACAGCACAGGTGCTAAGAACAACGATTAATAAATGAGACCTTGTGAAACTAAAAAGCTTCTGTATGGCAAAGGACACAACCATTGAAACAAAGCATCAAGCTACAAAAATAGGAAAAGAAAAGATCTTTACTAAGTACTCCAATAGGTGGTTACTATATAAACTATATGAACATTTTTTTAAAAAACTAGACATCAAAAAAATAAAGCCTAACATGATGACTCATACCTTTAATTCCAGAACTTGGGAGGCAGAGGCAGGTAAGTCTCTGAGTTGAAGCTAGCCTGGTCTACAGAGTGAGTTCTAGGACAACCAGAGCTACACAGAGAAACCCAGTCTCCAAAACCCAAAAATAAAAACAACCCAATTAACAAATGAGGTACAGGAGTAAATGAGAATTCTCAAAAGATGAAATACAAAGGGCTGAGAAACACTTACTGAGATGTTCAACATCCTTGGTCATCAACAAAATACAAATCAAAACTACTCCGAGATTTCACCCTATGCCAGTCAAACTGGCCAAGGTCAATAAAAGAAATGACAGCTCATTATGGTAAGAATGTAGGGTCAGAGGAGCCTTCAGTCATGCCTGGTGGGACTGCAAACTTGTACTGTCACTGTGGAAAGCAGTCTGGTGATTCCTCAGGAAGCTGAGAATAGATATGCTTCAAATCCAGCTATGCGACTCTTGGGCATATACCCAAAGGACTCCACTTACCACAGAGACACTTGCTCATCCATGGTCAGTACTGCTACATTCATAATACCAGAAATTGGAAACACCCTATATGTTCATCGGCAGATGAGTGGATAGTGAAAATTTGGTACATTTACACAATGGAACATTGTTCATCTGTTTAAAAAAAAAGACAAAGTCATACTGTTTTCAGGTAAGCCAGGAGCAATGACACATGCCTTTAATCCAAGCAGAAGATTTGGAGGCAGAAGTACAAAGATCTCTATGAGATAAAGGCCAGTCTGATCTAGATAAAGAGTTCAAAGACTGCCAGAGCTACATAGTAAGACTCCAAAAAAGGAAACAAAGGAAGAAAGGAAGAAAAAAAGAAAAGAAGGAAGGAAGGAGGGAAGGAAGGAAGGAAGGAAGGAAGGAAGGAAGGAAGGAAAGAAGGAAGGAAGTTAGGAAGTTAGTTCAGGTAAATAGATAAAGCTAGAAAAAAATTCATTCTAAGTGAGGTAGTCCACATTCAAAAAGACAAATATGGTATGTATTCTCTTGTATTTAACATTAATATTTAGGCTTCTCTAGGCTTGCTACAATTCATATAACCACAGAGGTTAGGTATACAGTAAGGGACTTGCAGAGGGAGGGGAGTCTCTGCAACTACCATGGCCAGCAAACTAATAATCCACATGAGACAAGAAGGTAGTTCAGTTCAACACAACTAAGTAGCTGGTGTTGGTTCAAACTTCAAGAGTCTGACCCAAAGGAGTTTATTTTAGGCATTTTTAAGCCCAACACCATTTGATGAAATTTCTCCTGCTGATAAATAACTCAAATCCCATGAGCACAATAAAGCTTAAGACATGACTACATTGAAACTCATTGTAAAGTACTGGGATATCTTTCATAAATATGGGTTCTATAGATGGGCTACATGTAGCAACTTCCATAAGGATAGGTTCTAAAGATTGAAAAGCTCTAAGGGTCTAGGGGAAGATCCAGTGTGGTTTTTGCCACACAGATAATGCAGAGGTCACTAAGCTATTAACCGTGTCCCCTTCCAGACTTCTAGGATGATAACAGATTATGCACCCCTTTCTTTGAAGAAACAACCATGTGTGTTTAACACTTCTGGTTCCCCAGTGCCTATATGTGAGCACAAGAACCTCTGTGCCTCCTACAAGACTTGGGAAGAAGAGAAGGGAGGATCTTCCCAGGAAGTAGAAAGAGGACATATAGTTATGGAGAGACAGGATTTGGATCTGGATAAAATTTAAGAATTTAATAGAGAATTTAATGGAAGAGAGGGAATAGCAGGAAGGACCAACACTAAGGGCCCTTTGGGTTATAATATAAAAACTTACTACAGTAGAAACTTCTTAAAATGTGTACCTGTATGAAAGAAATCTAAATGGAGTCATCAAATGACGGTGGAAACAAAGCCCCAAGTAGACAACTTTTGCCCAACTGAAGCCTTCAATGTCAGAAATGTGTTACCTCTAGTTGAATTGTTAGCTAAAAGGGTCCCATGGAAATCCACAAACAACTAAGCTATTGCCATGGTTTTCAGTTGCTCTCCGCAAACTGATGGTAAGGCCTTATTGCTGAGGACAACACTTACATGTCTCGTTGAACACAGTGAAGTTAAGCTGGAGCCTTACTAGAGCCTTTATCCTTACTGAATAGCATCCATGGTATTAGAAAGTATTCAGCATGTGACCAGAAGAGAATGGTAAATACTACCCAGCTACAAACCCTTCAATCTACAGTGGTGACCTGTCTGCATGATGTTCTGGAGCAATGGTGGCACAAATGTTGTAGGAGCAACCAACCACTATCTGACTGGACTTAAGGTCTACTCTATGAGATGGAACCCATGTCTGACACTGCTTGGGTGCCCAAGAACCTGAGACTAGATAGGCAGCGGACCTAGGGGGAAACCAAATACTATTGTTCTGCTGAAGGAATGTAGCAAAAAGATGACTCCTAATAATATCTGTACTCCCAGATTAGTATCTCAATCAGTCGTCATCAAAGAAGCTGTCTCTAGCAGGAAATGGAACTTAATAGAGAGACCTACAACTGGAAAGTGTGCAGAGAGTGAGAGACCTTGTAACATTCAGTCGTAAATAGTACATCTTCATCACACTTGTATCTTAGGGCTCAGGGAGAAGGGGCAGAAATATTATGAAGAATCAGAGGGGGTGGGTGATACCAAGGAAATGCAGTAGGACACACATATAAACTCACAGAGACTGTGGCAGTGTCATGGCATGCCTAGGACCTACACATGTCCATGCTATACTGGGTCCTGGCACTGAGGAGAAGTGAACATGAGCTTCTGTCTCTAACCAAGAAGCTATCTCCAACTGACAACCACTTGCAAAGGAAACAGTTCCTCCAATGGAGTCTCCTGGGTATACAAACCACACTTAAGGGCCAGCCCCATGCCTAGCAGTAGATACCCAACACACAGACACACAGACACACACACACACCACAATCTCAATGTATTTTTGAAGATTTTTCATCTCATATTGCTTTGTTTGGCCATTTTTTACCTTACTGGTTTTTTGCTTGTACATTATAGGTTCCTATTTTTGTTTTTATGGGTTTTGTTTGTTTTGGGGGGGCTGACTCTGCATTAATATGTGTTTCTAGTGCTTTTTCTTTATTGTTGTTGTTGGTGGTGGTGGTGGTAGTGGTGGTGGTGGTGGTGGTGGTGGTGGTGGTGGTGGTGGTGTGTGTGTGTGTGTAAGTGTGTGTGTGTGTGTGTGTGTGTGTGTGTGTGTGTGTGTGTGTTATTCTGGTTCTTTATTGGCCTGTTTGTTTTCTTTTGTTGTTATTTTTAACTTTTCATTGATTCTTTGTGAATTTCCCATCATGCACCCCAGTCCCACTCATCTCCCTGTCCCTTCATATCCACTGTCTGCCCTTGCAACATCCCCTGCAGAAAAAAAACAAAAGCAAACAAAAGTCTCATCGGAAGCTGTAGTGTGTCGTACAATATATGTAGGTCCTTTTGTCCACACGTCTTTACTTGCAAGTGTTCATTGTTGGGAGCCATTGGTCTAGTTCAAGGCTTCTGGCTTCAGCTACACCATCAATACTGGAACTCTTCTCAGATATCCTGTTGTTGCCCTGTGTCATGGAGATCCTGCAGCTTAGGATCTGATGCCTAGCCCTTTCACATGCTCCAGCAGATCCTAGATGAAATAGCTGTTGGGGTGGATCAACTCAAAGCCCTGGATCTGGGCCTGGAAGGTAGCTGAGTTGGTTAGCCCACCAGCTTTTCTGGGCCTGTACCGCCAGGGCGAGCTCTCCAACACTGCTCTGGCTAGCTCACCCAATGCTGCACCTACAAGGGGCAGGGTCAGCTCTCCTGCTCTCCTGCTCTCCTGCTCTCCTGCTCTCCTGCTCTCC
>JANHMN010000003.1:127923289-127979088 GCA_030674055.1 Rhabdomys pumilio
CTCCTGCTCTCCTGCTCTCCTGCTCTCCTGCTCTCCTGCTCTCCTGCCCTCTGGGTCAGCTCATCTGTGCCTTCAACACCAGGGCCAGCTCTACTGTGTTGCCCAAGCAAGGTGCAGGGGCTGCTATCCTAAGTGCTGCAGTGATGATGGGGGTAGGGGGTAGCTCTCCCACTCTTATGACCTCAGGGACAGCTCACTAACCTGCCACAAGCAGCAAGGGTCAAGGAGGGATAAGGTCATGTCTCCCTCACCCATCGCACCCCATGGCAGATGAGGTGCAGAGCCAGCTCTCCTGCACTCAGGCCCTTGGTACTAGCTCACAAGTTTGGGGCATCCATGTGTTCTTGAGGCCAGCTCACCTACACCCCTGCCATCTGAGTCAGCTCTACACTGCTGCCCAGGTGAGAGTCATAGCCATTTGTCCCTAGTGTGATGTCCAGTAAGGAGAGTGGGGGGAGGGCAGGTCAACACAGTGCCTCAGGTGACAGTCTAGACCAGGGATATCTGCATGGCCTTTGGTGGTAACATAGGCCTGGGATATCAATACAGTTCCTGGCTGTCAAATGACTAGTTCCCAAACATGGCCCAGCAGCAGAATGGGCCTTGATATTCGCATGGCCTCAGGTGGCAGCAAAGATCAACATGTCCTGCTTTGGCAGCACAGCCCTCAGACATCCACATGGTCTCCAGTGGCAGCCCAGACCACAGACATCCATTTGGCCTTTGGTGGTAACTCAGGCCACATACATCAACATGAACCCCAGCTGTAACAGAACCACAGGCCCAGACATGGCCTTTGGCAGAAGCCCAGGCCAGGATCTCACCGTAGTCTCCTCCTATCTGCCTGTTTCTCACCACTGTCGAGTTGACTCTTCAGCTCCCCCTTTCTCCACAGTATATGAACTCCTTGGCTTCACTTTCTCTTCCACCACATGCTCCATCTCTCCCATCTCTCCATCACACATTAGCCCATCATAGTGCCACCTGTGGCAGGTGCTTGGGGATCTTTCTAAAAGAAAGAAGCCTCCCTGGACAAGGGTAGGGGTGTGGGAGGACAACCCAGGGCCGGCAATGGATGTCTTTCTTCTGGCCTCCCTGGGCCACCATGGCCCACTTGTTGGTTTTCTACAAAGAAAAGGAAGCATAGAAGTTGGAAGGCTGGAGGAGTAGGGGGAATCTGAGAGGAGACAAAGGATAAACTATGATGTGAATATTGTATGGAAAAGTTCTTTTCAATTAAGAAAAGAATATGGATTAGTGTTACTTTTATGCTCAGCCATTTCTGTTGCTTTTGGGCAAGTGCTAATAAATTTGTTCTAGGGCCAGATCTTTGTATGGTTTGGCTAATATTCGTTCTACTTGTTTATTCTGAGCTGATTGAGCCTCCTATTTTATTTGCAGGGCATTTGGATGGGGTGTTTATTTTGGCCTGTTTTCACAGCATGGGTTTAGATTCTTCATGTGTTTGTCAGTGCTCAGCCTTCTCCCCAGCCACTTTCTCCTACCTTCCTATTTCCTCTCCTGCTAATTGTAGTGTCGTTCTTTTTAGTTTAGAAGTTCCATGAGTGTCTAATCACAAAGAGCCCACAGTTTCTGCTACTCAAACCTAGCCAAGCAGAACACTAACTGAACATTGGTTGAGAGATACCCTGTATCTGTGTCCCACAGACACATACGAGGCAGGTCCATGTAGGGGTGAGAACCAGGGTCTCCACTTCTGTGATGGTTTGATTGAGAATGACTCCCATGGGCTCAAATATTTGAATGCTTGCTCCCCAGCTGGTGGAACAATTTGGGAAGGATGCGGAAGCATAGTATTGATGGACATGTATTCACTGGATTTTAGAGTAGAGAGGGAGAAGTCCTACTCCTGCTGTTCTCGGGATAAGATTTCCAAGAGTTGAACACTCCTGGACCCTGCTCTTGCTCCAGACCTGCTGCTCATAGCTTCATGGCTCTCCTGGCCCCACACCTGCCTTCCTGCTTCCATGCTCCCCATAGCCCTAACCCTACCTGGAAGTGTCTCTGGAACATGGGACCAAGTCTTCATGCATGTCTGTGAGATTCAAGTAGCTAGTTTTATGGCACCAGTTGCACCTGGGGATGTGACTGGCTGCACATCTGCAGCTGAACTGTGCCAAGTGGTTGACACTAATTCCAGCCATGACATCCCCATTAAGCCAACCCTGTCAAGATGTTTAAGTATGGGGCAGCAGTTTATTTTCCATACTTCACATTTCCTTGTGTGACCTTTCTGACTTTATCATTTTTCCAGTTTAGCTAACTAGCTAACTAGATTTGCTGCTTTGAGCTAGGCCCATGAACTAAGAACAGTTGTTCAACTTTAACATGTAAAGTATAAACAAATACAAACTATTAGCTTTTGGGGTGAATAAGTTATTCACAGGGCTATGCCTAAGATATTTACTGTTTTATATGGCCCTTTGCAGAAAGGGTTTATCAACCCAGTGATCTTATGTTCCCTGGGCTAACCTTGTTTGTGCCAGCCTCCTCTGCAGTTCTGGACTGACAGTACTTTCATGATATTTCAGTATCTGTAGTTAACCCTTAAGTAATGTGGGCAATGAACCAATCACTGACCTAAACAGACATTATCATTTCATCCTTTGAAAATTTTGCGTTTAGTGCTTTTATACTTCAGATGAGAAAATCAGACCATAAATTGGTTACTAAAAAATGATAACTATGAGCTGAGCAGTGGTGGCCACACCTTTGATAACTATGCCTATGGCACTAAACTATGTATTATCTACCATCTTTTAAAAGACTAGAAGTTAGAATTTTTCAAACTTCATTGTGTAAATATATATCCATACAGCTGTAATTATCTATATATATATATATATGTGTGTGTATATATATATATATATATGTATATGTCTATATATATATATATATATATATATATATATATATATATATCTTCTATGTAGTACCAGCTTTGTGCAGTTTTTTACATATCCTAGCACTGTGAAATATAGAAAGATGAATGTGGCATGCATCTCGACCCTGTAAGAGTGTTTTTTTAGACTAGTGGAACAGATATGTGTCAGCCAATACCAAGGAATAAGGAGTATTGATTCTAATCCTAGTTAACTTCCAATATCTCAGTGGAAGCATTAATATTAGGGTTACAGTTCTCCTGGGAGTAGGAGTGGTGATCCACAGTAACCTTGTAGACATTAGTCCCAGTGGGGTGTGTGTATTTGTGTAAACATGCGTGTGTGTGTATATAGACATCTTACTGAGGTTAAAATTGACTACTTGCTTTTATGCTTGGCTGAGTTGGAAGCTGCTAAGTGACACCCTACCAAATACAGGCAGGCAGGCAGGCAGGCAGGCACGCACGCAGGCAGACAGACAGAGAGACAGACAGACAGACAGACAAAAGAATCGTATTGCTTTCCTCCTGAAAACAATTAGGGAGCTTACTGAGAAGGCCACCACCTCTTCCTTCTTATACTGAAACCGTGCAAGAGTTTACCCTCCCCCTAACGCCACACACTAACCTAAACCCCATGTAATCGTCTGAATGAGCATGGGCCCCATAGGCTCATGTTTGAATGCTTGCTCCCCAATTCATGGGATTATTTAGGAAGAATTTCTCCTTGTTGGAGAGTTGAGTCACTAGGAGTAATCTTTGAGATTTCAAAAGCCCTTGTCTTTCCCAAGCCCATCCCCCTCCCCTCTGCCTTTGTGAATGTGGAACTAACTTTCAGCTACTGCTCCACCACCCTACTGACTGACAGCCATCTTCCTGCCGAGGTGCCATAGACCCACCCTCTAAAACTATAAGCAATATACAGTCTTCTGTGAGTTGCCTTGGTCATAGCATTTTGTCAGAGCAATAGAAAACTAATTCTACCATGAGGTATGACCCCATACCCCAATCCTTATCCCCAGCACCCTAACCCTAACCCTCTCTCACTAACCCTAACCCTCCCAACCGTCAAGGCTAAGCCTAAGTAACCCTAAACCTAACCCCTAATCCTCCAAACCTAATTCTAACCCTAACCGTAAAACTGGGGACTGGGAGTTAGAACACTGATGGGTAGACAGACAGAGAAGGAAACAGAAAATGGTGGCATACTTCCTTCTCCCTCTTGACCCTCTTGATCTGACGAAGGCCGGGCAGGCTCTTTCTCCCATCACTATCCCCCATTTCCAGTTGACTGTCCAGGCTTGTCAGATAAGCTCAAGGTTGAACCTGGATGCATTTACCCAAAGCTGTGGGTCTACCAACTTCCCTTTCTTTGTTTAAACTGACCAATCTGAAATTAAGGAAATAGGGCCCATCCCTGGCCACAAAAGACTCTTAAGACACCCCACTCTGCGCACTGAGGAGAAAATGAACTTCAGCTTCTAAAAACCCCCATTGTGTTCTGCAAGGGGTCACTATGTATGCATTGCTGTGGGCTTCTTTGCCTTTAATGACACTTTTAACCTTTTGCTCATGTCTGATGTGTCTGAAATTTTCACTGCTGTTCCCTGCTGTACTCAAGATTGTTCCTGCCTTTAATTCTTTAATTGGCAGAGAACAGAAACCTGATCTAGACCCCGAGACAGTAACATTTGGGGTCTTGAAGTTAAGGGTTTCTTCTAAGAGCTACTGAGCATGAAAGGATAGGAAGAACCACTGAGCTTCCAGGCCCTCCCCAGTCCTGAGTGAGTGTGTGTCTGGGCGCAGTCGAGATCCCAAACTGATTTACTTCTCCTTTCTTTCAGGAAGGGATCCCCCTCACCTATGAAACACTTCCAGGTGTTTCCGAGAGCAAGAGAATTTTTTCAGATAGCTCTGACCTCTGAAACTACCCCTGCAGTGGGCAAAGAGGTCTTCAGCTGACTCCAGGGAGACTTCATGAGTTTTACTGCTGAGGAGATTGAATTTTTCGTCTTTATTCTGTTACTCATCATTTTCCTCATTAGTGGTGGGATTCTGACAGAATAATCTTTTCTCTTTGTACTTATCTCTAAATCTAAATAAAAAGAAAAGAAGAACCAAGGAAGGAAGGAAGGGAGGAAGGGAGGAAGGGAGGAAGGAAGGAAGGAAGGAAGGAAGGAAGGAAGGAAGGAAGGAAGGAAGGAAGGAAGGAAGGAAAAAAAACCCACAACACAAAGCAACTAAGACTATTCAGTTCTTTAAATCAAGCCATTGGGTAACCTAGATGCCATTCACCATCCCTATCAGGGACAGAAGTTATCTAGCTCCCCCTACTGGCCTAAACTCAGAATAGCCCTGCCCCATTATCGCTGCAGCCTTCAGGAGAGGGGGCCATGCACCTCCCCTGGGCAACATAGTAGAGCTGGCCCTGGTGGCTTAGATGTGTGAAGCTGGCCCAAATGGTGTAAGCATGGGAAATCTGGTCCCATCCCTTGCCTGTTTGAAGCAGAAGACCTGGCCCTAGTGGCACAAGAGAGCTGGGAGGCTGAAGAACTCAGCTACCACCCAGGCCCAGATCCAGGACTTTGAGTTGGCCCACCCCAGTGTCTTTCCCCATCTATGAACTGCTGGATCATGAGAAGGAGGGGACAGGATGGTCCTGCAGAACCAAAGCTGCAGGATTCTATGTCACAAAGCAACAACAGATATCCTAGAGGAGTCCTGATGGGGATCCAGAAGTGATGGCATAGCAGAAACCAGAGGCCTCAAACCATAAAGTTTGGGCATAAGGGTATACTGTGTGACACACCATGACACACCGATACTGCAGCTTCCTCGGTGAGATGTTGTTTTGGTTTTTGGTTGTTGTTGGTTTTCTTAGGGAAGAGAGGTTGCAAGGGTAGAGGGCGGATATAGAGGGACAGAGGCATAAGTAGGATTTAGGTGCATGATGTAAAATTCACACCAAAAAAAAAAAATCAATGAAGCTAAAAACAAAGCAAAACAAAC
This sequence comes from Rhabdomys pumilio, assembly GCA_030674055.1. NCBI lineage: Eukaryota > Metazoa > Chordata > Mammalia > Rodentia > Muridae > Rhabdomys > Rhabdomys pumilio. The sequence continues at coordinate 127,929,201 of JANHMN010000003.1, forward strand.
ATTGAGACTCCCTCATGGGCCTTAAAAGAGGCCGATCTTAAGGCCACCTTCCTACAGTGTAAGGTGATCTTCAGTGACACCGGTGAAGGACTGAGACAGACTGACCGGCAGGCCAAAAGGGTCTGTGGTGCTGTTTCACAACAAATTCTCTTGAGGGAAAAAAATGGCTGTCTCTACTGTTACCAACAAAAATGGACAACCTCCTTTAAAGATATTTGGGCAGCCATTGTCAATTGAAGACAAACCACACCCTTTGGTTTCTCCTTAAGCCTTCCTGTTAGCCATCTTCTCCCTTGTCCTTTCTGCAACCTCAAAAAGGAAGAGAAAACAGGGAGATCCAGGGCAGGAGTAATTTCTCCCCCTTCTGCTCCACCTTGGACATTATACACGTTCACTGTCTGACCAGGAGCTTCCAGAGTGCATGTCTGGCCAATCGATCCAGCCTCTTCCTGCTGGCTAATCATTTCTTCAGGTCATTGTTTGAGATTCCTTGGGTCCTGCCTCCCTCTAAGTTTGCATTACTGCAAACGATAGGACCTTAAATCATTATATTGCTTCCAAAGGAAGCGTCTCACCACAGAGACTGAAGGTGCTTCTTGTCTTGATTCTTTTCATCTATTGATAAGGCAAGAAGGGAATTAGTGTACTTCCGGAAATGGAGAAATCAGGGATATCTGAGGTATAAGAGAAACTGATGGGGATCAGAATGGCAGGTGTGGGTAACCAGAACCAGTCCCACACTGGGAGTGGATCCTAGGGGTGCTCTGGTGTCACACTGACTTCCCCTTCACTGTGTTGACTCAAGATTAGGTGACCTCCATTAGTGTCTCCCAGCTCTGGTTTCACTATACAGATGGGGACAGAAGCTATGAAGATTCTTCAGGACTATTGGCTTGCAGGTTACACCTCCAACGACTTAGGAAGAAAATCTTTTTAACACATGCAGGGCCTAAATATCATTGGGAAGGGGGAAAGGATACAAAAATAGCCTCAGGGATTTTTGCTGGTTTTTGAGACAGGGTTTTTCTACACAACCTTAACTGTGCTAGTACTACATAGACGAGGCTAGCCTCAAACTCAGACATCTATGTACCTCTGTCTCCCAAGTGCTAGGATTAAAGGCATACACCACCACACCCAGCCCAGGGAAAACTCTGAATTATACCATCCTTCAATTGTTTATTCTGTAAATAAAGAAAGCTGCCTGAAATCCCCTGTCCAACCCTTTATTTTCCTGCAAGATCACCCAGAACTCAGTAGAAAATACAGGATGAACTCAAAGACCACAGCCAGAGTTGTAATGTGCTCTAGCCCAGAGGAGAAATGTGAAATGTCGAAAAGAAATTAGGAGAAATTACCAATCAGTAAAAAGTCCCAGAAGGGCTAGCCTGATCTCAGGAAGGTCCAAGGCCCCAGTGCCTCTCATATCTGTGTCCACTCCCTTAAAGCGCCCTTCTGCTGCCCCTCCCACACACTTCTGGAATGATTTCATCTGAAGTCTCAGGAGACAGATGGAGCCCATAGGCCCTGCCTTCTGTACTCTACAGAACTGAGCTCTGGGAAATTATACTGAGGACTAAGGGCAGTCCATTCAATCCTTTTAGCAATTAAATTAGCTATATGAATCACCTGTTATTAGAACAAACTCTAACCCCTTTAGAAAAGAGAGTGTTAGACTGGGCTGTTACAAACGGAAAATGATTTCATTGCCCATGGGACTAAAGATGAGGACTTCACAGAATCAAAATGGCATCTGTTAAGAATAAAGAGGATATTTTCTATCTTGTGGAATGTAGGACCTTAAGAAAGCTAGGGTGAAGCCTCTGAGTTACACCCAGTTATCCCACACACACTTCAGGAGGATGAGGTCTCCACTTGTTCCCTCAGATTACAGGAGGCTAGAAGGAAAAGACAATGACACAGGACTGGAACCACAGTAGGAAGTAATTTGAGCTGTCTTTCATGTCAGTAATTACTGTATCAAGATAGGTCAGCACAAAACCCACCCACTCAAGGACACACACATGCTAGTTATTTCTTCCATGGGTCTCTTAGTCCTAAAAGTGATCATTATATCGTAATAGTTATATATTTCAACGTTTTATATATTTCAATGTAACACAAACCCAAAATTTGTATACTTCATAGGATCCAAGCATGACGTATAAAAAATATTATAGGTTAAAATTTTATAATCACTGAGGACTCAGAAATCAAATTTATAAACTCCTATCTCTCCCATAATTGATGGGTCAGCAATAGTTTTAAGCTTTAATAAAAATGAGAAAATGTCCTGTCCAGCAGGACATTAAACAGGGGTCCAGGGAGATCACCTGAAAGAGAGCTGGGGTAGCAGGCAAAGACACAAAGAATGGCGACCTGTCTATAGGCTGATCAGATCGCAATTTTTACTTTTTCACACATGGGTTATATACACAAAAAGGCAGGATGTGGGGAAGGGGATGACACAGGAGAGCAGGTGTTCAGGGGGAGTACAGATATCTTCCAGAACAGTGTGTCAACTGGGTGAAGGTTCAGGGGACAGGCCACTATGACTCCGCCTATGACTCACTTGTCCTAATCTAAGTTGGTACTATCCACCAAAGTCACCTATCTACAAGGTCTATGACTACTCAGGCTTCCACCAAAGATGCTTGTTTACAATAGCTTCTAGCCATCTGTTTCTGTGTTTTTCCACAGAGACCAAGACTTTGTGTTAGCAGGCATGCATGTTAGGCCTACCGCTGTCTTCAGGCCTATGGCTGATTCCAGTCCTTTAGTGAATAGACAGAGATGCCCCTGACATCTCCCGCCTTCTTTAAGTATAAAAGGACCGTGGTGATTCTAATTTTGCAAAGGCAGGGATGGAGGCCTGACCTCCAGTAATTAAAGGGGACCTTGTAATGGCTCCGGTCCTCCTGTCGTTGTTCAGTGAGGTGTGAGAGCCATACCCATCCTGATGTCTTTTTCCTTTTGACATCAGCCCCTATGCAGTCAGGCTTGTCCCTCAGGGAACACAGAAAGATATTTTTAATTTGTATATTCCCTTGCAGTGCTTAGTCTCGCAGCCTAAGCAAGAATTTAGATCGCCAGTCAGAGGGGGTTCTGGGTGGCTCCTCTCTGCTTGGTCTAGGGGCAGGAGTTCCCTCTTTTAGGTTGAGCGGAGATGTGTTTTGGGAACACTCTGGATAGAGTAACAACCTCGTCTTGAGTCTCATGATCCTCCATAGCTAACTTATGATAATGTTCATGAATAGGTTTTGTTATCAAATCATCTATCTGTTGTTTCACAAATTTAATAAGCCTATTTAAGGCCCAGGGACCAAAAGAAATAAGCAGAAGTAACCCAATTAATGGTCCCAAACTTGTAGGAAGTAGGGTTGACTACCATGAAGAGGTTAAAAACCAATTCCTGTACCAGCTTTCCTCTCTCTCTCTCTCTCTCTCTCTCTCTCTCTCTCTCTCTCTCTCTCTTTTCAAGGCTTTCTCTGACCTTTTTCATGTTCTCTTTAACTATCTCTGTCTTATCTATGAAAAAGCAACATTCTTCTTTAAGGGCTGCACACAGGCTAGAAATGTACACAGTTTTTTCTATTGTAAAAGGGTAAATCAAGTCCAATAAAGTTCTTTGCATCTTTTGGAGATCAATTCAGACAGCAAAACGAGGGATTTCTTCAGATTAGTGATGTCAGTCTCTAGCTGTTTGATGTCCTTGTCACTGGCCGGTTGAAGGTCGGAATAGTGTAAGTCCAGAGGCCAGCATCGGGATTAGAACTTCCAACAGCAAACACCACGGGTGATTCATTTTTATCTAGAAAGGAAAAAGAAGGGAATTCTCAGGGAGATTTCTCTTCCCTGGATGTTAATTGTTGTTCATATTATTTATAATTGGGCCTGGCTTTGTGGGGCTATTTATTTCATTAATCTTTCTCGCAACCATTTAACTGTGCCTTCTTTGGTATCAAACAGGCATATCAGTCCTCGGCCCCATATGAGAATTGGGTCCATTCTATTTAAGGGTATAACTTTCACATAACTGTGGCATAGTTTTTGTTGGTCTCAGCATGCCAATGGCAATCAGCAGCAGGTTTGCCATGAGCTTTCAGATTTAGAAGATTGAGAATGAACAAGGCATGATGGAGAGCATTTCTGGGAGACTCCTTCTGGGGGTGTAGCTCCCCCTCTTCTATATTAAAAGCCAATTTTTTATGGTTTTTTTTTTTTTGATTTTTCGAGACAGGGTTTCTCTGTGTAGCCCTGGCTGTCCTGGAACTCACTCTGTAGACCAGGCTGGCCTCGAAATCAGAAATCTGCCTGCCTCTGACTCCCAAGTGCTGGGATTAAAGGCGTGCGCCACCACCGCCCAGCAAAAGCCAATTTTTTAGAGTTCTTAGTAAAACCAGGGCAAAAGTGCCAGCAGCCACTTTTCCCACACTCAGAGAGTCATGAAGATACTATTTTAAAGTTCCACAATATCTGTTTTACAATACCTTGTCCTTGAGGATTGCAAGGAATTCCAGTAACACGGGTAATACCAAATTATGAACAAGACATCTCAAATGTCTGACTGCAACAGTCAGTTTTGTTTATTTTAATATGATATGGAACACCAAGCATAAAAAGATAATATAGGCAATAACTAATTGTACTTTTGATTGTTTTTCTTGTTAAAGTAATTGTAACTAGAAAGCCTAAAAAGGTGTCAAATCACATATACATATTTTAATTTTCTAAAATCAGAAATGAGTAACATCTACTTACCATAATTGATTAAATATAAGTCCTCAAGTATTAACACCATTATCAAAAACTTGAGGACACTAAAAACAAATTTTGTAATGTAACATATACTCTCTAAAAATATCAAATTGTTGTCCCAAGCTATTATTATTAAACATAGATCCACAAAGATGTACTTTCTTGTGGTGATGTTATATAGACAAATAGATGACTTTTTAAATCTTAATGATAATCTTTATAAAAAATTTTAAAATTATATCCATGATTATTAAGCTCTTTTTATAATGAGACTGTTACTAGGCCTTTTTCTGATAGTCAAAACTGTAATAAGAATTCCGTCAGTCTCTCAAGTATTATCAGTTAATTATTCTTAGATAATAACCTGACTTTTTTCCACTTAGGGCACATTCTAGGAGGTTATAAAACAGTTTTCCAAAGATCAATAAAAAGGGAACCAACAATTTACTGTAGATGTTAGGATAGAAAATAAAATATTGTCTACACAAATCTCTACTGATAACCCAGTTTTAGTTCTAAACCCCCAGTGAACCTGTGGAGCCAGGCAGGTAATGGATGTTTAGCTACACAATCACTTTTAACAAATATGTATGTAAACATTTTTAATTATAAACCTTCATCTCAATTTAATTTTTGGTATAAACTTGTAACAAACTTTGTAACATGTGATCATATACTCTAAAAAATATATGAATACTGAGGACAAAAGGATATGAGGACAAATATAATGGAGAGATAATACACAACTCTTTGTCTTTTTCCACTTAGAATATAAAATAGAACTTTTTTCCTTTTCTTAAATAAAAAGAAGTTTTCTTTGTACTTTTACTTTAGATAGCTTTCATAGAAAATCTTTTTTACACCTAATAATAAACTCTTGAATAACTTTTAAGTGGCCTCAGACTAGCAGGCATAAGTTAGAGCCCAGCAGTTTTCGTCAAGACAAAACAAAAGCTGTTTACTTAATCTTTGACTGTTTTTAGAATGAGATGTTAAGTGCCAAAAAACTGCAGCTTTTGGTCTCAGAGATCACAAAAGGCAGATCAGCTACAGTGGCACAGCAATCTAGATAAACGAACAGCAACCCCAATATAAAGAATAAAATTGTATGGCCAATTGTTTTTGTAGTGTTTGTAACCTATCTGATATATAAATTTGTTATGGCATCTTCTTGGGGTCTAAGAAATCTAGTATGAGCTCTTAAATGTCTTTAAAAAATTAAGGAAAAATACATGTTTTGTAAATTGAGCTGTATTTGTAAACTTTGAAATTTAGCAATATCTAGAAAAAAAACAATTTTCAGCAATTATAAACCATAAGCCATATACTGGCTATAAGTATATCGATTAAAAGCCTAGGTTTTTTTTTTTTCATTTTAAATAGTGTTTACAGCACGTAGTTCAATTATTTGTACTGAAGCGGGGAAACTCAAGATAGTAAATATGTAATCTAATTATGTATATTGTCGTCCATTAAATGAGTTGTCTATTAATACAGTAAACCTTTTATGGGCTATATGTATAAATTTATAAGGAATATAAAGGCATATATAGGGGGAAAATTGTAGTAAATTGATCATGTATTAGGCCAAATATCAGTAGTCTTTAATAAACAATTATATTATTATTTAGAATAAGGAATATTTCACTAAGTTCTTTCTTAAGATACCTTTGTGATTTTTAACCTATAATTTTGTATTAACACAGCAACAGCTTTAAAACAGGATGCTAAAACTTTTTTGGAAATAAAGAAATATGAATATATATTAATAATCTTTTTTATCAAAGGACTGTTATAAAAACAGCCAACAACCAATCAATCTATATAATATATCTATCAATAATAGTTTTTTCTATTTTCTGCAAAATTATTTTTCTTTTATCAGCCAATTGTAGAAAGAAATTAGGGTTTGTATCTCTCTTGAGAACATCAAGCAGAGGTTTAAATTCTTTTGTGAGAGCTTAAAATAAGATCTTAGCCCATTAGCATCTCCTAGAAACTTTTGAAAATAATTTAAAATAAGTGAACTATCTTTTCTTATTTGAATTTTTGTGTCACAATTTATTTAGGAATATAGCTGATGTCTCAAATATTGAAAAGATATGGTCTTTGGATGTTTTTGGAGCAACAAGCACTCTCTAAAATGTTAAAGCTCGTTGTATGAGAGCAAACGCTTGTATTAAAACTCTTTTAGAGGGATCAATTAATAAGCCAATTGTATGAAAGAAGAAGGTGTTCATCAGGGCTTTGTTTGATCTTGGATAAAACTCTTACTGAGATCTCTTTTATACTTCTGGTTTTTGAATGACTCCAACTTTGAATTACCAGTTTTAATCCAACTTTTTGTTACCAAAATTATAAATTTGTAATCATACCCAATAATATACAACCAGGACATGTAGAACATATTTATATATTATTTTAAAACCAATTAAAAATAAGAATAAATGCACATCTAAACAAATTTTCTTACCTTTTTAGCTGTAATTTAAGAAAGAAAAGCACCCTTTCACTTATCAAACTAGGAAAAACCACTATCAACTCCCTCACTACAGAAGCCAAAAACCTGCTGGTCCCTTTCCAAGAGCCGCTTATGAAAACAGTTAACTCCTCTCAAGGTTCTTTCTGCCCATGCCCTTCTCCTAGCCACAGAGCAGGGTGAATTATCAGTTCTTCTTGTGTAAATTGAGACTGCCTCCCAAGCAAGTTTTAAACTAAATTAAGCAAGCAGTTTTAACCAGTTTTTCTTTTGAACAAGAAACATAGAACAACCAGTCATTCAGACAACAAGACAAAGACAGACAATTGAGACACATGGACAATATTGGTATACTAATGACAGACAATGAACAGGGAAAGCAAGACTGAAAATTTCCCCAGTGAGAGCCAGAGAGATTAGGGCGTCCCCCATCATCTCCTGCTCCCAGGAGGGCTCTGTAATAAGCTTTATGTTTTTCTTAGGTTAACACACGCCAGAGAGCGGGCAACTTCTTTCACTTTTTCCCTTCCTCTCTCTCATTTTCAAGGTTTAACTTATCTCCTCCGTAGGAGGAAAAGCATTTTTTACGAATATTCTCCTCTTAGGAAAACAACACTAATGAAAGCAAAGAATTTTTAAAAATCTTTTTTCTTTTTTCTTAACCCTAGTTCCCAATGTTCTGAAGAGCCTTGTCACAAAGGGTGACTGCTTAGAAAATGTTTGTCCCATGTTTTGTCTTTAAGCCTAATTCTTTGCGCTGGGGGTGATTCATTCCTTGAGTGTCACGAGATGCCTGTCCCGGGGGGCCTTCCACCTTGAGGCCGACGCCACTCCAATCCTCCCAAGGATTGTCCCACAGTTGGGTGGACTGTGGTATCCTTCTAAGCAGGAGTGCTCTCAAGCAACTCGGAGGGGTGGGAGGGGAACGTCTTTTGGGTGCTCCTTTGGGGGAGTCACTGTAAAAAGTGCTCCGAAATTGGGAGTGCCTCCATGCACTCTGACCAGCCACCCTCAACGCTCCTGAAACCTGGTAGGCCTACCTTCTTTGGGAGAGTCGGCAAACCCTATTCTGCGATCTCCTCGAGTCCCTGGACGCTGGGGGGCAGAATGTCTCCTCTTCAAGCTCCATAATGCTGGGCGCCAAAATGTCCTGTCCAGCAGGACATTAAACAGGGGTCCAGGGAGATCACCTGAAAGAGAGGGGGGGAGCAGGCAAAGACACAAAGACTAGTGACCTGTCTATAGGCTGATCAAATCGCAAATTGTTGCTTTTTCACACATGGGTTATATACACAAAAAGGCAGGATGTGGGGAAGGGGATGACACAGGAGAGCAGGTGTTCAGGGGGAGTACAGATATCTTCCAGAACAGTGTGTCAACTGGGTGAAGGTTCAGGGGACAGGCCACTATGACTCCGCCTATGATTCACTTGTCCTAATCTAAGTTGGTACTATCTACCAAGGTCACCTATCTACAAGGTCTATGACTACTCAGGGTTCCACCAAAGATGTTTGTTTACAATAACTTCTAGCCATCTGTTTCTGTGTTTTTCCACAGAGACCCAAAACTTTGTGTTAGCAAGCATGCATGTTAGGCCTACCGCTGTCTTCAGGCCTATGGCTGATTCCAGTCCTTTAGTGTATAGACAGAGATGCCCCTGACAAGAAAATGAGTACTAGAGATATCTGCTTACCCAGTACAACACTTAACATGCTGTCTGGAACCTCCAGTAGTTTAATGCCTATGCCAGAACAACTCATTCACATAATGCGCAATTTTATACCTCTCTCCTGCTCCTCTGTCCCCGCCCCCACACACACACACACAATATATATAAATAGAGTATTATAAAATCTTGGAAATAAACTGAGGCTAAAAGCTCTACAGAATTAGTTCAATAAGATACATTAAGTGCAAGTTATAGGTTTTAGTTTCCATGAAGAAGAAGTTTGAACTTAAAAGAAATGTATTTTGACAGAATAAAAAAGAAAAAATGTATCTTTGCTGGTTGTTGGTGGTGCACATCTTTAATCCCAGCACTTGGGAGGCAGAGGCAGGCAGATTTCTGTGAGTTCAAGGCCAGCCTGGTCTACAGAGTGAGTTCCATGAAAGCCAGGACTACATAGAGAAACCTCTGCTGAGAAAAAAGAAAACAAAAAGAATCTTTTTCAGACAGAAGTTACCTTCACTATTTATACTTGTGAACATCTGATTTCCACTAATGATGTACAACTCTAGCAAGTTACAGACTGCCACACATCCTCTCCACATTGGATCTTTCCAATAATTCTTTTACATTCACCAAGATCTGAAGTTCGAAAAAGGTGTTGCTCTACATTAGTGAGCTGGAGTGAGCTGGAGTGAGCAGGAGTGAGCTGGAGTAAGCTGGAGTGAGCTGGAGTGAGCTGGAGTGAGCTGGAGTGAGCTGGAGTGAGCTGGAGTGAGCTGAAGAGCTGGTAAAAGACCTACCACCAACTTGATAACTTGAGTTTGATCTCTGGGACCCATGTGGAGGAAGAAGAACTGACTCCTCCAAGTTGTCCTCTCATACATACATACATACATACATACATACATACACACACACACATACATACACACATACACACATATATACACATACATACATACATACACATATACACACATATATACACATACATACATACACACATACACACATTTATACACATACATACATACACACATATACACATATATACACATACATACATACATACATACATACATGCATATCTACATACATACATAGAGGTAATTACATTTGTGAAAAAAAATTCTCCAACATAAACATTTTTACCATTTTCTAAGGTGTATATTTTGAACAAGTATCTCCCACATTCATTACATGTATAATATATTCAGCATGAGTTATTTATTAAACAATGTTTGATATTTAAATAAAACTGTTGCCACAGAACAGGAGAAATGACTAATGACTAAACAGATGGCAGTCAACAACCAATAACAGCTGATAACTGTGTGTAATCCAATCCCAGGAGATCTGACACCCTCTTCTGGCCTCCACAGGGTATCTATCTGGCATACATGTAGTGTACAGAGATGCATACAAACAAAACATCCATACACATAAATAAAATTAATTTAAATAAAAAGTAAAACACTCTACCATGCAGGCTGAGAAGATAGCTCAATGAAGACAGTAGATGCTATTCAAACATGAGGACCCAAATCCAGATCCCCTCACCTACACCTAAAAGTGGGCATAGGCTGGGCATGGTGGCATATGCCTTTAATCCCAGAACTAGGGAGGAAGAGGCAGGTGGATCTCTGTGATTCAAGGCCAACCTGGTCTACATAGTGAGAGTTAAAAGAACAAAAACAGCCAACTAAAACACCGTACCCAGAAAATGCTCATCAAAGTGAAGGAGAAATGCTCTCCACTTGACTATTCCAGGGAGTCCTGACCACTGAAGAATAAATTAATGCTGGAAGGTTATACAAATCATATGAAAGTTAAAGCTCTCGGAGAAAAACAAATACTTATATAAATATAGAATCCTCTAGTTCTCTCATGATGATACATAAAACATTTTAATTCCTTTATAAAATATGAAAGAAAAAATATAACCACCATAAAAACTGATAAGTGGCTATGTAATATAAAGTAGCTGTCTTATTAGTAGAATCTAAGGACTTTATATTAAATTTATTTAAAGTCAATGTATTAACAATCTGAAATAGTGTTATATATTTAAAATGTTTTATAGTCCCCTTATAAATTGCAAAATACTTATAGAAGATGAAAAAGGAAATAGAAAAGGCATAAAAAATAGTAACAAAAAACAGTAAGAAAGGTAGGAAAAACAATTATAGGAAATAAAAAATAATTTCTTTCTCAGTAATTTTGTTAAATAAAAATTGTTTTATATTTAATCCCCAAAGTACATAAATTCCCTAAAGGAGTTAAACCTTTAAAAAAAATCTAGTCACGTGGCTGGAGAGATGGCTCAGCAGTTAGGAGCACTGGCTACTCTTCCAGAGGTCCTGAGTTCAATTCCCAGCACCCACATGGTGGCTCACACCTGTAACTCTAATTCCAGGGGATCTAAAACTCTCTTTTGGCATGAGCACCAAACAAGTGGCACACAGACATACATGTAGGTTAAGTACCCATACTCATAAAAATAATAATGTCTAATCATACGCTGTCTACAGTAAACCTTTTTTTGATGGCCTTTGATCTACATGCAGTACAATGAAGATTAAGTAGGAGCCATCAGTAAACTCTTTAGACCTAAGACACAAGAAGGCCAAAAGCAAAGAGATAAAAAGGAACTGCCTGTAATAAGTGATTACACAAAAGTAGAGGTGGCTATAATTATGCTGTATAAATTACATTTTAAGCTTCTTACACAAGAGGAAATATGCTTCAAGACTAACACTGTAATAAGACAAGAGAAGAATCTTATATAGGGGAGAGGGGGCTGGACATGTAACTCATGCCTGTGACTCTAGTACTGGGGAGATTGAAGTAAACAGTTGTCACAAGTTGTTCCAAGGAAACCCAGGCTACAGTATGAGACCCTGTTTAAATAAAATTAAACTAAATTAAGCTACAACTAAAGTTAAAACAAACTATAAATAATAAGGATCATTTTCTAGGATGTTGTGTATATAATATATATACACACATATACACTCTGTCATGTCATACACTCTAAATATAGGCAACAGACACTGATTGAACTGGAAAAAAAAAGAAAAGAAAAACAATACAATAATCGGATTCAATTTCTCATTTGTAGCAGAAATAAAGTCAGATAGCATGGAAGCCAGGAAACAAGAGGCCCTTAAAACTATATAACCAATCAGAAGTATCCCAGATACACCAACTGCTATGCACAAAATGGCCTGGATGGATATTAACATGCTGAAATTCTTTTCTAACCACCAAATAAAAACTAAAAACTAAATAAAAAATAAAGAGAAGAAATCAATCATGAAAGAAAAAAATCAGAAAATCAACAAATTTGAGGCAATTAAATAGAAAATGGTCTTGCTCCAAAACTGGAAAACTTTAATAAAAATATGTATACTGCCAAAATTGATCTAGAGAGTCTATGCAACAGCTATCAAAATCCCAGTATCGCTTTTTTAACAAAACTAGAAAAGGCCATTGTAATATGCAATCTCAAAGATCCCTGAAGAACACAATATCACAATAATATCACCACCCTGCTCTGTTATAATTATATCCCATCACCATTATAAAACATATTACTATAGTAATCTAGATAGCTTAACACAGAGATAAGGTTTGATGAATATGTAGGATGACCACTAGATAGAAAGAAGGAGACTTAAGAGGTTTCAAAGTATGATACAGAGATGTCCTTCTGTAACAGCAGGAAAACCAAAGCAAGGCCTCTGAAACTCTGAAACACTGTTGCCACTGAAAGTCTCTCAAACCGGAAGTCCAGCCTCCTCTTTAGCTTGGATCTCTCACCTGCTTCATTAATTCTACCTACCAGACTGACTCAGACTTTCTCAGAGGCCCTGATGAAAGGACAAAGAGAATGGTAGGTCTGTGTTTCTGTCCAGGAACAAACTTGGTAAGGTCCTGTCTGAGGCTGGAGTCAAGGTTTCAGCTCCTGGGAACCTGGCTTTTTTCCCTGAAGGGCTGTGGTTATCAGTGTCTGAGGTATCCCGTGTTCTCTTTGCCAACATTGATTTAGCTCTCTACTGACCTTGGCCCACTACTCCCCTACAAAAAGTACATAAGATGCTGTACTTCTTAATAAACCTGCCTGGTATAAGACAGCTTATAGAAGACCTCCTGGCCCCAGCTTGCTCTCCTCTCTATCCTCTCATTCCCTGGTCCATTCTCTCTCAGGAACCTGTCACTGAAGAAGGACCTACTGGTCCAGGTCACCTGGGCATACAGCTACTGTCTCATGTATCTTAACATTCCAAGGCTCTTTCCTTTACTGTACAAAGGTGACCATGTATGGCTTACAGATAGCAAGACTTGTTTATGGTAAAACAGAATACGATTCTTGGGATTCTCAAAGTAAGTAATGACATCTCTATTCCAGTTGTGTGATTAATACAAAAACGATTAAACGGAGCTAGAGAGATGGCTCAGCAGTTAAGAGTGCTTACTGTTCTTGCAGCAGACCTGGGTTCGGTTCCCAGCATCCACATGGAAGCTCATAACCGCATCTAACTCCAGTGCCAAGAGATCCAATGCCTTGTCTGACCTCCATGGGCTCCTGTACATATGGACACACAGACATTGACCAGACACACGTTCATACACATAAAATAAATATTTATTTTTTAAAAAGATATAACAAGATTCTAGAAATTGGCTTCTCCAAATGTTGATTCTTCAGACCTGGTCTAAAACTTACAGAAGAATTCCAGTTTGCAAATCCTGGAATCTACTTCCAGCTACTAGCAAATCAAAAGGAAAGGGAAGACAGTGTATTTTTGGATGTATGCCACAGTATTTTAAACCAGTGAGTTCCTATAACGACCACAAATGAATGGTGTGTATTATCCCAAGAAACTGAGTGGGTTATAAGCACATCATGAATATTTTATTGATACCAACAAATACCTCCTTTCTTCCTGAGAGGGATCTGGAATTCACTCATGCAGTCTAAAGATATGCAGGAAATTCTCCCCAAAGGAAGTTAATTAGTGTTGGTGGCACACCTCTGAGGGAAGCTATCCTCACCCACACACAGCAGATATCTGTAATTCTCCACCATTACATCCCTGGATAAGTCCCACTGACCAGAGTCCAGACATTCCCACTCCTCTGGAGAAAAAGTAGTGGTCACATCATCAAATGTCATCAGGTCCTAGAAAAAACAAGAAATAATATATTAACCATTAACACTGACAGAATTCCTAATTCGGTCAAAGATGAAGAGAGTTAGAACTGATTGTGACAGTGGCCTTAATAATTTATCAAAATAATTTGGTTGGTGGTTAGGTGGTTTTTTTGAACTAGGGTCTATATAGCTTAGTTGGCCTCCAATTCCCAGAGACTGCCTGCCTCTGGTTGAAATTAAAGGCATGTATCAGCACACAAAGCCCTAATTAAGGTTCTTTCTTAATTGGGAAATAAAATTTTTATCTAATTTAAAGATTTCTTAAAGTACTTTTTCAAAATTAAGCTGGGCATTGTGGCACTCACTTTTAATCTCATCTAGAGAGGTAACAGCAAGAGGATCTCTATGAGTTCAAGGCCAGCCTGGTTTACATAGAGAATGCCAAACTAGGCTAGGCTATATAGTGAGAAACTGCAAAAAACAAAAAAAAAAACGAAAAAAAAAAACTAACCTCACAAAACAAAAATTAAAGCAAGTCAAAACAAAACAACACAAAAAGGAGACAATAAATAATAGAAAAAATAAATAAAGCATTTGGGTTGGGCATGGTGGCAATGCCTTTAATCCCAGCATTTGGGAGGCAGAGGTAGGCCTGGTCTACATAGTGAGTTCCAGGCAGTCACAGTTATACAGTGAAATCCTGTTTTAAAAAAAAGAAAGAAAAAAGTGGAAGGTCTTAAGAGTAAAACATATTTTGGAAAAGAAAGATTATGGAAAAAAACCTTGGCATAATAAAAAAATTATATGATAAAATAAGATTTTATACTAAAATAATAAGAACATGCTAAAACTATATGCTTGGAGCTGGAGAGATACGTGGCTCAATGCTTAAGAGCATGCATGGTTCTTTAAGGGGACTGGAGTTCAGTTCCTGGCACACATGGTAGGCAGTTCACAACCTGCACACCTCCAGCTCCTGGGGATCTGATCCACTTCTGGTTTCCACAATCAATGCAGTCACATGCACAAATCCACAAACAAACAGAATTAAAAATTTAAAATTAAATCTTAAAATCTAGGCTGCTGGCTATGCTGCATCTGCTGTTGGGAAGCAGAGAGGGATGCACACTGGTGCTCAGTTCACTTTCTCCTTCTTAGTCACTCCAGGACACCAGCCCATGGGATGGTGCCACCGCATTCCGAATGCATCCTCCACCTCAATTAACATAAACTAGATAATTCCAGAGAGGAAACAGAAACCAAGGAACAAAACACCCACCCAAAAAGATAAATCCAGAGATCAGCACCTAGATCTTTATTCATCCCAAACCCAGCAAAAGAACACAATCAACAACAACCATGGCAATATGTCACCACTAAAAGCCAGCTGTCCTATCTCAGCAGGCCCTGAATAGCTCAACACAGCTGAAGCACAGAGAACGACTTTAAAACAGCGTTTATGGTTCCCAGGCTCACTCCCAGATCTCTTCCACCCCATTCCCACAACTGATCACTATCCCCATTCCCCTCCTCACCTGCTCTCTCACCCAGATCCCTCCCTCCACCCACCTCAACCCTGCACAAAGAACACGCCAACTGGTTGCTCAGAGCCCAATGGTGAGCCCTGGAAACATACATACAAGTAACATTAGACAGACTGAGCATGTTACACTTAGAAATATATGTGTATATACACTTGTGCATGCAATAACAATTAATGGAAGAAGCCATGAATTTGGAGAGTTGGGAGGAGTGTATGGGGGTTGGAGAGAGAGAAAAGGAAGGGAAATGTATCAGAATTTTAAAAAGTAAAAACAAATACTGACAAAAAAATTTAAATGATGGGATATCTATTTAAGAGACCTTAGGGATACATTGGAAACTGCTGTCCAGTTTCCCATGTGAGGAAATGCTACTATAATAGAATATAATATAATAGGCTATTTTCAAGTGTTAATAATCCACCTGTTGTCATAAGTAGTCAAGGGACGGATAGTGAAAGGGGGTGTGGCTGGGAGGAGGATGGATAAGTAGACAGTGTGGTGACACCAGTGAGGCAAGCCCTTGCATAATCTCTTCCTTGAGAGTGGGTGTGCTTCTAACCAAGAGAACACAGCACAGACGGCATGATGTTACTTCTGTGGTGATGTTACATAAATTCTCTTATCTGAAGCCAAAGCTCTTCCTGCCAGGAGAATCAAGCACCAGTGTCATCAACAGCCTGTGAAGGGAGCCATGGGCAAGAGCCAAGGACACTCTCCAGCCATCAGCCAACCAGAAAATAGAAGCCTCCATCTGACACCCACAAGGAAATGAATCCTGCCAACAAACTGAGAAGTCGAATAAGGTAGAAAATACCAAAGTATAGATACTGTTTGTTGAATTATGTGATGATTTACTTAAAGCACTATTTATACTACCTATTTGTCAAGCATGATTTCACTTCCTACCTGGAACAAAATGCCCTGAAGAAATAACCAAAACACTGGGTCTCTGCCGTGAACAACCTGCTGACTGCCACACAGGCTTCTGTAAAATCTTGCTTGCTTGCCCACCCTATCTTGTGGTCTTAGAGTATAAAACGAGAATACAGACTAGACCCGTCAAAGCTTTTCAAGAGCTGTCCCAGCTTCACTGTGCTGATGACATCCTCTCAATTCCACTCTCTTTGGTGTTAGAGTGCTTATCCAGAAAGATTCCTGCAACAACTGAGCAAGCTTGAAAGCAGATCTTCCCTGGAAGTCTCTGTATGAGAATGTGTCTTGGTGAGGCCCTGGAACAGAGATCTAGCCAAGCTGGGCTCCTGGCTTCCTAAAATGCAGACAGACATATACTGTGTTATGGCAAAGTATAGAGAAACTTGTTCTGCAGTGATAGAAAACCAATCCTGAGAGTTACATAGACAGATACAAAGCAATGTTAGCTCAATGCTCATTGCAGTACTGGTTCTGGCTTTGCATGTTTGAAAATTTTCCCTAATAACAAGCTTCCATTTGGTGGTTTCAATTTGGAAAAAATGGAAAAGATCCAGACATATGTATCTTACTTTTTTGTTTCTGTTTTGGGGTTTTTCCAGACCTTGCTCTTGTTAGGCAAGTGTTGCCTTCCTAGCCCTTTGATCAGTAATTAAACCACAATACGCTATGGGAGAAGAATTGCCGACTCCAAGTATTTCTTTCTGTTTCTAAGACCTACATCTGACAGAATGCTGTAACTAGACATCTTATATCTATGCTGTAGATGCTTTTATAATTTCAAATGTTTTTCAATTTTTTCAAAAATTTTCACACTTTATTATCATTTGTTTGCATCTAAGTCATTATTATGACAAATTTTGATAGCTAATTCCCTTAAAACTAAGGCCTCAGAGTTGGGAGTAAAGCTCAGTGGTAGAGCCTCTGCTTAGCACACACAGGACTGTGGGTCTGATGTGTAAATAAATGAGGACTCTTTCAAATTCGCCGACAGGCACCATAGGGCCCTGATATACAGAGCCTTCTTTGGGGAAGTTTTGGGACGTCTCAGTGTGATAAACCTGGTTGATTCTTTAAAAGGGCCAGGTACCAGGAGGTCCAGGACAGCTGTGGTGCTCTGCAACCCTTCCACACACACCATCTGGTCCTTCCTCCAAGTAGACAGCATTAGGCCTCTTTTAGAGAGAGTTTAAAGAGAACTTTCAAAAGGAGTTGACTGCTGTGTGGTAGTTTACTTACATTTAAGATTTTACAAGAAGTGATCTGGTTCCATATTGAAGAAGTGCCAACAGGGGCTAGAGAAATGGCTCAGGAGTTAAGAACACTGGCTGCTTTTGCAGAGAACCTGGGTTTGGTTTCCAGCACCCACATGGCAGCTAACAGTAGTCTGTGACTCCAGTTTCAGAGGATCGATTACCCTCCTCTGGCTTCTGTAAACATGTGGCACACAGACATAACATGAAGGCAAAATGACCCATACACATAAAATAAGAAATACGTGAATCTAAAAGAAAAAGTGCCAAGAGTACGAAAGGTAAAGAGGAAAAACTAAGGGTCATAGTCCACAAAGGCTCACCATGGGATGTGGCCACCACTTCCAACTTTCTCTTCTTCCTTCTATGTTGGGATCCCTGCAAGAGGAACAACAAAACAGCTTTAGAACTCATAAAATGTGGCCCACCATTTAACACAATGATGGGTGTGGCTCGAAGAGGCAGAGCCCCAAGAACTACATGCCCTGAGGACATTATTAGTACTCAGAATAGTGGTGATTGATCTTTTTCAAACATTACTGCTGGAGCAGATTAATGATTCATCCACCACCCTTAGAAAGAATTTGGAGAAGCAGATTACCAGTAAAGTTAGGTTAAGATGTTTTTGCTAGTGGCTTTGACATAGAAAATCTTAAGGGACAATTAGAAGTGCACACTCTTAATAGCTGAGCTAGGGACTTTTTTGAGGTCAGGGAACAAGAACAATGGCAGCCCAACTAGTACTACCTGACCTGCCTCTCTTGCTAAAGCTGGGCTGGTGATCAAGGTGATGACTAATTTCTTGTACCCATTTTTCCCCTCAGCTTCCTGGTATGATTTAATAAAAGTTGTTAATGAGTCAATGTACACCCTGAGGATTTAAAGTAGAAATGGCTGATTGATTTTTATATAAAAGTTTAGATTTGTGATTCTTTTAAGATTTTTTATAAGATTACTTTTTAAGATAAATAATAAAAGAATTGATATTTTTCTTTGTAACTGCAAATTGCAACCTGCCAGTAGAAGAAACTGACTGAGAAAATTACCTTGCTTGCTTATACTTTATTAATCTATAACAAATTGCTTACTTGCAAATGTATTGAGTTCTTGAGAATAATTTGGGTTTTTTATCCATAATAAGTAAAACATTTGATCATGTGAAGGTATTGGGGAACATATTTTTTCTTATGTATACTCACTGTAATCGTCCACTTAAAGAAAAACAGAATGTAACCACATTGTGATTTTTGAACTGCCTGAAAGATTCTGCTGGGATATATAAACTGTGGGAGAAAAAAATAAAGTTGTTGTTGCATTGCTCCATCCATCAAATGTGTATGTGTGGATATGTGTAAAATGGTCCAAGCTTTGCTTCAGCCACCAAATGTATATATGTGTATGTATGTAAAGTTGTTGGAGTGTGTTGGAGTGTGCTTCAGCCACCACGTGTGCATGCATGTGTGCATGTGTGTGTGTGTGATTTTTCTCTCACCCTTTCCCTGGCCCCTAAGGGCTTACCACTGGCACCAGGGAGTGTACCATCAGCCCCATCGAATTTCCTGATGGCCCCACAGAGTGTTTCACTGGCCCCAGAAAAATCAAACTTTGTTCCTTCAGAGAAAGGTGTGCTGAGTGTGATCAATCGCCAACTCTACACCCTACCTCAGTTTAGCCTGTCATGTCTAAGGTGGTCAGTGACTCTTCTAAGGAATATTTTAAGAATAGCGTCTCAGCTTCTTCTCTGGACAGCAGTGATCAGGGAGATAAAAATGACAACCCAGGGTGGTCAGTTCTTTTCTGCCACTTTGTAAGATCCGGGGATCAAACTCCAGCCATCAGGCCTGCCAGCAAAAGCTTACCTGCTCAGTCATCTCAGCAGCCCACTTTTGTTTTATAGATCACATGATACCTTGAGAATGTATTCTATGTAGTGTAGACCCCTAACACAGAGAGTTAGGGTAAAGTCACAGGGTTCAGACAGCCTTGCCCTCCCACCCAACTGCACCAAAAAACGAAGACTGGGTAGAGGGTCTTGAAGAGTCAGAGAGCTTTGCTTGGAATCTCAACCATACTGGTAGTGCTTCCAGCTCTGTACCCATGAGAAAACTGAGGCAAGGTCACATGACCCCTGAGCAATCAAGACAGGGAACCTTTCCTACCTTCTTCGGTGTGGCCTTA
Organism: Rhabdomys pumilio; assembly: GCA_030674055.1. NCBI lineage: Eukaryota > Metazoa > Chordata > Mammalia > Rodentia > Muridae > Rhabdomys > Rhabdomys pumilio. The sequence goes on from JANHMN010000003.1 coordinate 127,949,170, forward strand.
TCAAATGTTAGCAGCAGGAAGGCTAACCTGAGCCAACTAATGCCTCAATTTTTTTTCAAAAATTAACCCTGTATTATATGTGTGACTGAGGGGTGGGGGAGGAGGGTGTCACCGCTCTTGCATGGTAATCAAATGACAACTTTATGGAGTCAGTTCTCAGCTTCCACTGTTACAATTCCTGGGTTCCAGGATTTGAACTCTCCTCCTCAGTGCTTCGCCCCACCCCCACCCCAATTAATTAATGAATTTATTTACTTTACATCCGGATCACAGCTTCCCCTCCCTCCTCTCCTCTCAGTCTGTCCTCCCCTTCTCCTCAGTGAAGGGGAGGCATCCTGTGGAGAGCAACCCATCTTGGCATATCAAGTTGCAGGAGTAGGTGCATCTTCTATTGAGGCTAGACAAGGCAACCCAGTTAGGGAAAGGGGGTCCAAAGGCAGGTAACAGTCAGAGACAGTACCTACTCCAGCTGTTCAGAGACCAACATGAAGAGGAAGCTCCACGTCCGTATATGTAGGTGGCCTAGGTTCGTGCCATGTGTGCTCTTTGGGAGGCAGTTCAGTCTCTGTGAGCACTTATGGCCCCAGGTTAGTTGATTCTGTAGGTTTTCTTGTAGTGTCCTTGACTTCTCTGGCTCTTTCAGTTCTTCCTCCCCTTCCTCCACAAGATTCCCCAAGCTCCACCTAATGTTGGGCTGTGGGTCTCTGCATACGTTTCCATCTGCTGCTGGGTGAAGCCTCTCAGGAGACAGTTATGCTAGCTAGGTTCCTGTCTACAAGCATAGCAGAATATCATTAAGTGGTAGGCTCTCTCTCTCTCTCTCTCTCTCTCTCTCTCTCTCTCTCTCGTAGGATGGGTCTCAGGGTAGATAATTTATTGGTTGGCCGTTCCCTCAATTTCTGCTCCATCTTTATCCCTGCACATCTTGTAGGCAGGACAAATTTTGGGTTGAAAGTTTTGTGGGTGGGTTGGTGTCCCCATCCCTCCATTGGAAGTCTTGTTTGGTTATAGGAGGCAGCCATATCGGGTTCCACATCTCCTGTTGCTAGGAGTCTTAGCTAGGGTCACCCTCAGAGATTCCTGGGAGTTTCCCTTGTCCCTATTTGAACAAATCTGGGAAAGCCACCTTCTGTCAAATTCGCCGTGGAAACCTGCTGAGTTTTGGGAAATGAGGGGTGTTGACTTACAGGAAAAGAGTGGAACCCAGGAGGAGCATGCTGTGAGGAATGCCTCATCCCGGAGCAGCCATCACCGCCACCAATTTCTGTTCTTTCTCTCAGTTCTCTCTCCCTCAATCCTCCTCACACTTCATCCCTCCTGTTCACCTCCCCACCCCCATTCCACCCAGTTCCCTCCCTCTATCCACCTCCAATGTCTATTTTATTCCCCCTACTGAGTGAGATTCATCCATCTTCCCTTGATCCCTCCTTGTTACCTAGTTTCTTTGGGTCTGTAGATTATAGAGTGATTATTCTGTACTTTATGGCTAATATCCACTTGTGAGTACATACCATATGTGTCTTTCTGGGTCTGGGTTACCTCAGTCAGGATATTTTCTAGTTCCATCCATTTGCCTGCAAATTTCATGATGTCGTTGTTCTTAATAGCTGACTAGTCTTCCATTGTATAAATGTACCACATTTTCTTTATCCATTCTTCTGTTGAGGGACTTCTAGGCTGTTTCCAGAAATGTTCAACGTCCTTAGTCACCAAGAATGCAAATCAAAATGGCTCTGAGCATCCTCAGTGCTTTAACCACTGAACTATTTTCCTCTCCCTGACCCAGCCACCTCACCAATTTCCCACCAGTCTTTGCAGTAGGCCCCACTGGTCCCGCCTCTCTCAGATCTACCCCTCCCCTCAGCAACCCTGCTTCCCCAGACCGGCCCTTCCACTTCTCCCCAGAGCTTGCTCCCATCCCGGTCCTTTCTTTTCCTTTAAATCAACACCCCTCGGGCCCCAAAACCGAGCAGGCTGCCGCCAGGGCTCATCTGGCGGAAGGAAAGGTGGCTTTCCCAGAAGTGTTCAAATGGTGGCCCCAGGAGCTGGGCGGGGCCTTGGGTGGATCAGGTCCAGGCTGACCAGAGGAGCTTGTTGAGGCTGGCAGGGTGAGTGCCCCGTGGGAGTTGCACAGACCAGAGCTCCAGGGCAGGGCATGAGTTCCAGGACCGCCCCGCGGCTGATGACTCTCCAAAAACACCTAGGCTGGCCGCAGGTAAGGAGTTGGCTTGTGCCTCGGCTGATACTTAAGGAGACAGAGACAGAGGCGGGTGTGGAAGCTTGGGAGCAGGGTTATTCCTAGGAGTCACAGTCACGGGAGAGCTAGGTTCTGGGACACTAAAGCCACTGACGCGCTGAAACTGAAGGGCTTATACAAGGGAGAGAGGGTGGTGCCCAGGCAGGGTCGAAGAAGGGCACAGGTCAGCTTTGTTTAGCACTTGGCACCCCATTCTGCAACTCAGCAATTCAGCCTGCCTCTGGGCGGTAGAGCTCTTTGTTTGCTTTCCTCACAGCTGGATCGAAGACACCGTTGGGCCTGTACATACTGGCGCCAAGGTGCTCACGCTTACTCTCTCTGCCTAGGCTGGCAAAATGGCTACGGAGAACAGTCCCCTGACTACTCATGTACTAGACACTGCCTCAGGGCTCCCTGCCCAAGGCCTCTGCCTCCGTTTGTCCCGCCTGGAGGCCCCCAGCCAGCAGTGGATGGAGCTGAGGACAAGGTAGGAGACAGTTCCTGGGCTGGGATCCTTAAGTACCAGCTCCAACAGCACAGTGGCCTTCGCACCTGGGGAAGATCCTTGGCAATGGTACTGAGGTAAAGTAGTAAGGCCAGGACAACACTGAGTAGAACTGAGTTTGTGTGACCACTGGGGGCTGAAAGACAGGACTGACCATTGCCCTATTGACCCCTGAGCCTCGTTTTCCTCATCTGAGGTAACAGGGATGGTAACAAAATAGCTTTTTTCACCAGATGTGCATACCTGGGACAATGTCATGGAATGTCTGAGACAGCTTCGTTGGGTCCTTCTTGCCTGCCAGTCTCAGCCCAATGGGCCTGCTGGGGAAGCCACTTGCCTGTCAGACTCAGCCCAATGGGCCTACTGCAAGAGGAGCCAACTAGAGCAGCCTGGTAGAACATAAAGACTCCAATCGCCTTGTGCCAGACTGACAGCCGAGCACTTATTTTTCCTCTATATTCTTAATAGCTGTGAACTTGCAATTAGCCTTACAGAGAGAGGCTGAGATAATAGAACTGAGGTAAAACCCAAGACACCACTCCAGTCCAGTACTGGATCTTTCAACCTCAGGCTCTGGCATGTCCCTGGTACATGCTTTGTTGGGGGTCTGTTCCAGGTTTAGCCAGCCAAAGCTGGTGGGTTTGTGGCCTTGAGAGCAGGTTCTATTTAAGGGAGACAGGTTCACACATCTCCTCCCTCTGACCTGCCTGTGAGAACAGGGTGTGGCTTGCCTCCTCCTAGCTCAGTCCTTTACAAACCTGGGGAGATTTTATCTTTTGCTTTTCTGCTTTATGATTTCCTAAATAGGCAGTGTGGTGATACCCTTAGGAACTGTCCCCTCCTCCCCTCCCCACCCCCACCGTCCCATCTGCGCTCCTTCTGTGAGACTGTGGGAATCATCTGTAGATGTTGGCATGCGGATCAGAAAAGCTAGGGAGGGGGGTTTCTCAGCTCTTTCTCTCCACTTTGTCTCTTCATAGTTACACAAACCTGGACGGTCGTTGTCCTGGGCTCCTGACACCAAGCCAGATGAAGCCAGGTACCTATAAGTTGTCCTTCGACACAGAGCGCTACTGGAAAGAGCGGGGTCAAGAGAGCTTTTACCCATATGTTGAGGTGAGTACCATAGGTGGGTGAAGCAGTTGGACCCTGATTCACTTTGACCACAACCAGGTCCTGCAACCAGGCCTCCTCCAGCCCAGGGACAGACTGGCCCCACCTCTCCCTGGGTGGTAGCAAATGAGTGAACTCACTTCTTTTGTGCTCTCAGAAGGTGTCCAGGGACCTGAGGCACCATGATACCTCATGATACCTCATGATGACACAGGGAGCTGCCCCTGGGTCAGGTGGGTGGGAGGGAGAGGCCAGGCTAAGGGTGTTTCATCTTCCTTTGTAGACAGATTTTCATCTGAGCCCAGACCCAGGAATACTGGGTGTGTTAACTATTTACTTGGTCTCATTATTTCAGTCCATGATTGCTTGGCTCCATACACAGCAGTGGGGGCATGTGAAAGAGGAGAGCTGTCACCTCATGGTAGACAAGCACCAGAAAGGAACACAAGAAAAGACACAGTTCCTTAGGGCTCTGCTCAGGACCTTCCTCCAGCAGGACTTACCTCCGAGTTTCAGTACCTGCTAATGATGTCATCCCATGATGGATCAGCTAATCAAAGGTTTAACCAGATGATTGGTTATATCAGAGCACTCAGGGTCAAATCACTTCCCCTAAAGCCCACTAATTAGCATCTCCTGTAGGAGACACTTTTCAAACTTCTAGGTAGCAGCCATGTGGCACCTGACCTCCTACTGTCTAGAAGGCCCAGGGGCCGTTGCAGGAAGGACTCACCATCTTCAGTGTTTTCAAGTGCCTTCTCTGCTTCTCACAGGTTGTTTTCACTATTACCAAGGAGACCCAGAAGTTCCACGTACCTCTGCTGCTGAGCCCATGGTCCTACACCACCTACCGGGGGAGTTAAAGTGATGTGTTACCTGAAGAAAGCCATCTATCTGCCTGTTTCTTTCCCAGACTTAGCCACCCACACAAATCATGGGATTTGACCTCATCAAAGGACATGAAGTTGCAGCTTGCTGAAGAGATTCAGCTGCCCTGGAGTTTTATTGTGGGGAGCTGTGACTTGGGTGTCAATAAAGAGAGTTCCAACAGCTGCAGATCTGAACCTATCAATGGGACAGGGACAGTAAGCCAGAGCTTTGCTTCTGCTCCAAGTGTCTTAGTTTCTTTGCCTGTTGCTATGATAAAATACTCTTGGCAGAAGCAATTTGAGAAAGGGTTTTATTCTGGATTAGTTCAAGTTACAGTTCTTCGAGGTAGGGAAGTCACAGTCAAGGAAGGCTGAGGGAGCTGGTCATTTTGTGGCTACAGTCAAGAAGCAGAGAGCAATGCCAGGCAGTTGGTAGTGCATGCCTTTAATCCCAGCTCTTGGGAGTCAAAGCCAGGCAGATCTCTGAGTTCAAGGCCAGCCTGGTCTACAGAGCTGGTCTACAGTATTTCAAGACAGTCAGGGCTGCACGGAGAAACCCTGTCTTGAAAAGCCAAAAAGGAAAGGGGGTAGGAGTGGGTGGGGAGAAAGCAGTGCACTGCTAATACTCAATGGCTTTCTCTTTAATATAGTTCAGGATCCCCCACCCAGGGAATGGCCCTTCCCAAAATTAATGTCTTCCCATACCTATGGACATAAGCTAGCACCCTGCAGGCATGCCCAGAGGCCCTTCTCTTGGGTAATTCTAAATTCTGTCAAGTTGACAAAGTTAACTATCACATGGGGCCTCTGAGGAGAAGCCACGGAGGTCAAAGGTTGAGTGCAGAGGTGGGCATGGTACAGATAGGGAAGCAGCCCACCAGTGAGGTCCTTCAAAGAGTAGAGTAGGAAGTTCTCTATTGACAGTGAGTCTTAGGTTTTACCTCAATCCTATTATCTCAGTCTCTCTCTCTGTAAAGGAGGCTAATTACAAGTTCACAGCTATTAAGAATAGAGAGGAGAAATAAGTGCTCGGCTGTCAGTCTAGCACAAGGCTGTCGGTTTTTATGTTCTACCAGGCCGCTCTAGTTGGCTCCCCTCACAGCAGGCCCATTGGGCTGAGTCTGACAGGCAAGTGGCTTCCCTCCCCAAGGAAGCTGGGTTGCTGGTCAAGGCCAGGGAGAGCAGACTATCTCAGTTGTGTACCATAGGAAAGTGTAGTCTGTAAGACTAGACAAGGATGGCTAGAGAGGAAATGGCTGGAGTTACTGGAGCAGTCTATAGTTGATTTGAAATCTGTTGAGACAGATAGACTAGGGGCAGAGGTAAAGTTAAGGAGTTTAGAAAAGATTTTTTTTTTTATCTTGGATGTACCTTTTAAAGTGTTAGTTTCGTGGTCCTGGTAGCTGGGAAGAGGAGTCCCAAAACCAGGGAAATGGGGGAAGATCCCACCCTCTGGGATAGGCAATAGACAGGAAAACTAGGCTATGGTTGGCAGGAATCTGGAGTCTGAGAGTTTGTAAGAGGAGCCAGGGAAATTTAGATTGGCTATATAAAGTTAACTGGGCAACATCTGATATCTGAAATTGGGGTATGATTGTGTTGAGTAGAACATAATTTGAGAGGTTTTGTTACATAGGAATAGTCTTTTCTGGGGTGTTTAAATGGGTTCTGAAACAGATATTTTAGGAACATAGGCTTTCAGCAAACGGTGAGAGGGAGGGTCTGTAACAGGTTTGGGGGGCTTGGTGTGGAAAGGTTGCGAGAATTTGGCTTTGGTCCCAAAGAAGGACTTGGCTGGTCACAGGGACAAGTGATCTGTAATGGGAGTGGGACACTGACAACTGAGGACTCATGGAGGAATGGAGGGGCTTTGAAGAAAGGCAAAATATAGTAGTGTGGGGCCCTGCGGGGGTCAGTAAGAGTGAGGAGAGAGAGTTGGTTGAATGGCCTTGACAAGAATTTATTTGGAACAAAGTTCTAAAGACACTTCAGCCTTTTCTGCTTCCTCTGTGGCCAACACACTTCTCAAGGAGTTCTTTGGAAGAAAGGGCACCAAGTTTACAGTTAAGCAAGGGAGGTGTTTCTCCCTTGGAAATGCCCAATGCACGGACTCTAAGGAGTACTTTCGTATGCTTCCTTAGTACATCTGTTAAATTTGCTCAAAAAGTCATCAAAACAGATTTTCCGTATTTTATATATAAAGTGTCTTTTATACCCGTTCTATAAAGTAGGGTTCAGTTGCTGAGCCCAAACAAAGCTCAGACACCTACGGAAACCTGTGCTAAAGCCTGAAAACATGAACTACTGATTAATCCAGCCTGATGGTGGTGACGCACACCTTCAATCCCAGCACTTGGGAGGCAGAGGCAAGTGGATCTCTATGAGTTCAAGGGCAGCCTGGTCACTGAGTGAGTTCCGTGACAGCTAGGGCTACACAGAGAAAGAGAAACCCTGTCTCAAATGACCTCCCCTCCCAAATAAATCAAACAACAACCAAAAAAAAAAATTGAGTAATCCATAGCACAGAAACTAGTTTGGGTGCCTTTTTGTAAAACTCCATAGCTCAACATACCAAGAATGTGGCTACTGAGACCACCTACTCAGGGAACCCTGGCCAACCTTTCCCATGCAATGTAATGCCATTCTTGATAACATGTCAGCTCCTATTATGCATGTTACTTGAATATAATGTTGACTTGGGATGAATTTGCCTTCAGCTTCATTACCACTGAAATGAGTAGCTCTGAGGGGTATGGCCCTGTGCAGAATTCCATTCCCAAAAGGTGTGATTTGAAGCTTAGCCTCGTGCTGTGCTTTCTTTTAGCACAGCCTCTGTGGAGGGAATCTTGAGCTCTAAGTCAGTGTGCTGACTGTCTCCTTCATTTTAACGGTGCACTATTATAAATATGGCACCAGCCGGTCAGAACCCTGTGCCTGTAAGTGTACCAGAACTGTGACAGCCACAGAAAGCAGTGCCTTGCATCAGAGACAAGCCGTTATGATACTATGAAAGCTAGCTGTAAACAACGGCCAGTGCAGTTTTAGGTGTGCTGGTTACCAGAGAAGTTCTGTCAAGACTTGTTACATGAATGTTTCCTACACCTACGCACCCCAGATGGGTGCCAGTGACAGACCAAAGTACAGTTCCACACAAGTTCAGTTTGGCAACCCAGGGAGTTTACTGGGTCTACATCCAGGGCATGGGTGAGGGATTACTTACAAGAGTGTAGGTGACTCAAACAGCTGTTTGGCCAACAAGGCACTGCCCAGCATGAATCCTGACATCCCCAGAGCTGAATAAATGGAGTCTCCCCCCACCCCCAGTTACTCTTTCACACTGTATGTATTCTAGCACAAGACCATATGCAATTAGGACAGAGTTACATACAGTTGGTAGGGAAGTACAGGAAGGAGCAGCTGAGATCTCAGGTGACAGTTTGAGGACCTTCGCCATTTCCAACATTGAGGATCATTCATAAATAGTTATCAAGGGCAAGACCACAGAGGGGAGAGGACAAGGGACAAGTGCTCAAGGTATGAGGTTGCTAAATGAGACAGGAGAATTAAACAGGAGCGGGCAGCCTGGATATTCCCAAGTGCTTATCCCAGGCTAGCCTGAGTAGTGTCAGCCAGCCTATGCTGCTGCCAGCCTAAGCTACTGAGCATCCAAGGAATGTAAGAGGAATACCTGCTAACTGGGTACCACAAAGGGAGGCCAAGGGGCTACTTGTTCCACATGGTACCCCAGTGGCCGACAATTTAAAGAGACAGAAGCTGAGCCAGAGAGTCTTTAAAAGAGCAGTTGTGTGATAAATTTTCTGAGGGAGAAGGGGAGCTCTCAAAACAGGTGTCCAGGCCAAGCCCTTGGAGATGCAACTTTCAGGAGTTGGCTCTCTTTTTCCATCATCTGAGTTCTGAAGATCAAACTCAGGTTGCCATGATTGGCCTCAAGCCCCCTTATTCACTAATGTCAGGGTCCAGCCTCGACACAGGACCTCAACTGGAAGCAGGGATAGCTGGAAGGCACATAACAAATAGACACAGACTGCTTTTTTGAGTACAAACTGACAGGCGATTTTTCAAGGCTTAAAGTTGCACTCTCACATTCATTCTCTCTCTCTCTCTCTCTCTCTCTCTCTCTCTCTCTCTCTCTCTGCTCTTTTTCTCTCTTGCTCACTTGCTTGAAGCTTGAGGCTGCACACACTCTGCATTCTCCTGCGCACTCTGCTTTTCTTCTGTGCGATCTTCTTTTCTTGAACTCCCACACTCCTACACACCTCTGTGCATTCCCCTTTCACTCACACACACACACTCTTCACACACTCCTCACACACACCACATGCACTCTCCTTTTACTCTCACACACATTCTCCATACACACCTCACATTCTCTCTTCACTCACTCTTCACATTCCCCTCTCACACAACTCAGGAGCCCCCCACTCTCACCTCACTTGCTCTCCTCTCGCTCACTCCACTCGCTCACTCATCACTTGCCCTTCGCATGCTCTCTCCCCCGTTTTTTTGCCCCAGTCTTTTACTCTTACTCCAAAAGCAGGTAGAAAAAAAAAAAAGACATTGTATAATCATTGCCAAATCAAAGTCAAAAGAATAACCACATCCCACAAAGAATTAAGAATTATAATTGTTCCCCAAAGTTTCAAGCTTCCCTATTCCCAGGCCTGTAGCCAAAATAATAATTGCAAACTTACCACTATTTAAACTTTAACTTTTGACTTATTATACTTCAGAGCTCAGAGCTCAGAGCTCAGAGCTCCGGGGTCAGCTACTTACATCTTCCTATAAAGCTGTAATGATAAATGCCATGAGCAAAGCTGCCAGGCAGGGGCCAGAAAAAATCAAGTTAACCCTTAACTCAGTAGTTCTGATAGCCTTCTGCTTCTGCACATTGCACACAATGACTCTCCTAAGAGTCCCAGTGTTTTGACTTAGTTTTACTGGTATATAATTTTATGTATTCTATACTTTCTTATTCAGGAACCACTCTCAAATGTTGTGCAAAACTTATTTCATAACTTCAATAACTTTTACCTTTCTCAGGGTCCCAATGTTGGCTCTATTTAATTTCCTAATAATTTCTTCAAACCTTCTTTGCAAGTCAAGCATTAATCTAGAATTACCATTGTGCAGTTACTGCATTGTTTCCAAGTTATTGCATGCACCTGGGTCATTAGGACTGTGCTGTGCCCCTATGCCTCAATTTTTAATTGTTTAAGAATCATTACATCAAGGAACATCTAGTTTCATAGAATTCACCAGAGCAGAAGGAGAAAGAAATAGGAAAGTCAGATATAAGAGAATAATCATGCACACCAAGGCCAACTGAAAAGCAGTCACACCCACAAGTGAAATCTATACAGCCGTCATCCAGGACTAACATTAGGAGAAATGGGAACAACTATTTTTTTTACAAAGAGTTGCCATGGGCCTCTGAGATGTCTCCATCCTGGCCTATTGCAGGCAGTCCCTTATTTCAGATGGCAGGTCCCCTGGAGGGATGTCTCCTGCTTCTCAGGGTCCCAGACACCATCCTTTTTTAGAAGGATGTCTCAGGCTTCTGAGATGTCTCCATCCTGGCCTGCTGCTGGCAGTCCCTGTCATGGTATGCTGTCCCCAGAATGCTAAGCCATCTATGTAGCCCCCAGAGCCAGAATTTAAAGATGACCCAAGGTGAGCGCCATAGCACTTAGGAGGCCATCTGCTCTGTATTGACTGTGGTGACAGATGCTGAATTGCACAACGTTCTCACATTTGTAGACTTAAGCACATAAACCGGTTCCAGCACTATACACTAGCTTCATGCTAACAGAGGAGGTTAGAGAATATTCCTTATAAGCAGGAGTCTAAGAAGGCAAGAACTCCAGATATTGAAACAGTACTTGAAGGGCATACAGCAAGGCTCTGGGAGTTATATCGGGCAGAGCATTAGAAAGGCTAAATACAATCAAAGAAAGGGTGGAGTGATGAAGACACCATGATGGCCTGCTCAGACATGGGACAGTGAGGCCCACTCTGACAGTGAGTGAGTAGAGGGGGAATTCTGAGCAGATCTGCAACCAGCACCATGTAAGAAAAGCCATCGAGCCACCAGGTGGCAGCAGAGGATAAGAGAGGTGGGACAATATCCAGCTGCCACCCAACCTCACCTGAACACTGCCTCCCAACTTCAGACCTCCTGTGGCTCTGCGTCTTCCACCCTGGGAGGCCCCCACCGCTCTGACCTCATGTTCCCAGGCTCCTCTCCCACCTGTAGTAGTAGAGAGACTTCAGCCTGAGCACAGACTAGAACAGGCAGCTCATTAAGCAGAGGTGGGGGTCCCAACCACAATGATCTAGACCCATCCCAAAAGCTGTCAGAGCATCGTGGAGGCCGCGAATGAACTTTGGCGCTCCTGTCTGTTAACTAGCACTGTGTTTACCCAGACCCGGATTCATTCCACTTACTGCAACGTGTTTGCCAACAGCCCCTCATGATCCACTCAAGTTTGTCACTTCTTGGCACCTGGTGGAGCACAGTGACATGCCTGGCCCAGTTGTCCTGCCAGGTCCTGAGAGGTATGCCCCGCCCCTGGGCAAGGTGCCACCTTCTACAGCATAAAAGCCTGATATCCCCCAAGCAGTTCTTGTGGCTGTCATCATGAAAGGGAGCAGCGCTCTTCTGCTGGTGGCTCTAGCCCTGCTCTGCATCTGTGGTAAGTCTGGGCCTTATTTCTAGCACTTTCGATAGGTAAGGGGCCCCAAGAGGCTGAAATCCTGGGATCAGGTGAACAGTACCTACCTGTGACACAGACCCCACCCCCGAAGTGCAGGGAATCTGTTGACACCGATCCTATCTCAACCCACCCCTACCTAACACTAACCAACCACCAAGGCCAATGCCGCCCACCCTGGCTCAATCCAACCTGGCACTCTGGATCCAGTTAGCCCAGGGAAAACCTTTTTCTTCCCTGTTGAGGTCAGGAAGTCAGAGGGGAAACCACAGCAGCTCCCACTAGTGGTGATGGGGAAGGGAGCTGTAGAAGGTTGCCCTGGGAGTGATAAGAAGGTGAAGGACAGGAGATCAAGTCCCTCCCTTGGCATTGTATCTCCTTTGCAATACAGGGCTGACTAGAGCAGAGGATGACAATGAGTTTTTCATGGAATTCCTGCAAACGCTCCTGGTGGGAACCCCAGAGGAGCTCTATGAAGGGCCCCTGGGCAAGTACAACGTCAATGACATGGCCAAGTCAGCACTCGGAGAGCTCAAGTCCTGCATCGATAAACTTCAGCCTGTGCATAAGGAGGAACTGGTCAAACTGCTGGTAATCGGGCTGGGACTCCCACCCCTAAATGTCTGCAGTTCTTCCAAGACCCACCTATGCATGGTACCTGATCCCCAGTCCTCCCCAATCCCTAGATCTCCATCAGCAAGCAGAGGTGGAGACCTCACAGAGAAGTTTCCAACGTCTTCTAGACCTGCTTCCACCACCCCAAGAACTATGTCCCTATGTCCCTAGGCTGTGCATGTGCACACGACCCCTCCCCAAGGTGCTAAGAGGGGTAGAGCACTGTGCCCAGGAGCCTGTCAACTCCATTGCTGTGCACAGCCCTGTCTGCCTCTGGGACTGGAAGCTCTGGTTGTTGGTTACCAGCTCTTCTGATCCCCACACATTTCTCTTTCAGGTACAAGTGCTAGATACTCAAGAGGACACATAAGCAGGCCCGAAAACATGGCTTGACTTCCATAAGGGACAGGACCAGCCATACAAGCAGCCACGGATGTGCTAAGACCACTGCTTCTTCACGAATAAATTCACCCTCGAACTGTTAAATCAATAAAGCCTACTGCAGCCCGTGCACTGGCTTCTCTCTCTGCCTGCAACACAAGGACATAGAAAAAGTCCTACCAAGGGCACCCTAAGATACAAACTCATATGAGGGTCACTTTCCAGAAGCAATGTGTGACAGCAGGCTCGGGACATCACATGGACACGGGGAGCTATCTAGGAGGGGATGAAGGAGCCTAACACGGAAAGGCAGGCTGGCAGGGCTTATGCATAAAAAATAAGGCAAGCACACAGCCAGCTCACACGTAGCTTCTGAGAGCTTTGAAAACAATCTCTCTTCCCAAAATCACCCTAGGAAAGAGTCCAGCCTGAGCCAGAACCTAAGAGACTTATGAGGCCAAGTAGGGAAACCCTGACTGCTCAGGACCAGGATCCTCAGAGGTGGGCTTTGCCAGCAGGGAAACTGAAAGGACAGTGAGCTCTGAGGAGCTGTGGGGAGAAAGCAACCTCTCTGGGTATGCCCACCACAATCAACCCAGTCTCCAACCCAGGCCTGCACTCCAAGATCCCTAATAGTCAGAAATGCCTGCCCCTAGTTTCCCCAAATCAGTGGCTTGTAGTGGGCCAAAGCTAAGGAGAAACCTGCAATTTCATTGTATCTATATCTATCCCAGTCACCACAAAGAGTTAAAAGAACCTGGAAAGTAAGGGGGTCCCTGGAGAGGTCAGGGGTGTTCTCTGGAAGAGGAGTTCCCTGGAGAGAGTGGGAGCTCCTTGGAGAGTTGAGGACTCCTTAACAAGGCAGGATTTCCTGGAGAGCAGTGTGGTCACTGGAGATGTGCATAGCCCCTAAAGGAGAGGTCCACAGAGAGGATGGGGGCTCCCTGGAGAGGGTTAGTTCCCCAAAAACAGGGTCTCTGGAAAGGTTAAGGTCTGAAGAGCGGCCGTGGGCGGAGGCCATTGTCTCCATCACATGCACTATGATCTAGAACTCCTTGTGGGACAGAGCCACATTCTAGAGCTTAGGGGCAGGGACCCCTCCCCAATTCTCAAAACTGGGGGAGAAAGGGAAGCTTTCTCTCCATGCTCCTTTTTAGGGAATTGCCTGGCACAGACGCCAGGGGGACAGGTCACTGGTGAGGAGGCTGGGTCCTAAGCTGCTCTAAGCCCATTCCTGCACGGAGGAGGTGAGGCCTCCCCATTTGCTCCCCTCCCACCCATGACACAGCTCAGCCAAGCAGCTCTGGACCCTTGCCAGCCAGCTCTTTGGAAAATTGCACCCAGGGTTTTTTGACCAGCCCAAGCTCCTTCAGAGCCAAAAGAACCGTTAGTGCAGGGCCAGAGCGAGCAGCTCCTCTGGGCCTGTCCTGAAGGCATGACTCCCATCCATGTTTTGGAGCTGGGTAGGGGTGAGCTCACCACACCAGATGGGGAGCTCTCTCTGTTTGTAACTACTTGAGACTCCCATGTCTCCACGGGGCAAGGCTTGGATCTGCAAGATGCAGTATCAGCAGTACCGGGGAAGGGAACATGAGGGCCAGGAATGAGATGCAACAAGGAGGGCATCCCAGCACCTGGTCACCCTCTTGTCCATGGACAGAGCCAGCCATGGCAGAGGAGGTATGGGTGGGCAACTGGCGGCCCCATCGCCCCCGGGGGCCTATCATGGCCCTTTACAGCAGTCCTGGACCCAAGTACCTGATTCCACCCACCACGGGTAAGATTGCCTAAGGCCCGGGGGCTTGTTGGGGACAAGGGAAGAAGCCAGGATTGGTGTGGCTTGGGATGGATCTGGGCTCAATCCTTGACTCCCATTGGAGAGAAGGATGTCTGGCTCCAGCAGCCCTGAGCCCCTGTGCCCACAGGCTTTGTGAAGCACACACCCACCAAACTTCGAGCACCGGCCTACAGCTTCCGTGGGGCCCCCATGCTCTTGGCGGAGAATTGCTCCCCAGGGCCCCGCTACAGTGTGAACCCCAAGATCCTGAGGACTGGCAAGGACCTTGGCCCTGCCTACTCCATCCTGGGGCGCTACCATACCAAGACCTTGCTGACCCCTGGCCCGGGTGAGTGACCCTTACCTTCTGCTCCAGGCCCTAACATGCATGTCCAGCTCTGTGAAGGCCAGATGGCCTCATTTCTCCTGCTTCTGGGAACAGACACTGTCAGGCCTGAACAGCAGAGCCTGAAGTCTACCAATCCTACTCTACCTGGAATCCAGGGACAAGGCCCACACCTGATCTCATGCTCACTGCTTGAAAACAGCCCTGGAGCCCGTATTTCTACTGTGGACATCCCTGACCAAATCTATTCAACCACAATGTTGGGGTCTAGAAGCCTTGTGTCTTAACTGTTGGGACATCCTTCATGGGCACCCAAGTGTTGGGGGGGGATGTGGAACCCCAGATGCTTGTTGTTCCTGCACACCCTCCCTTCTCTCCAGGTGATTACTTTCCAGAGAAATCTACCAAGCATGTGTTCGACTCAGCACCCAGCCATTCCATTTCTGCCCGGACTAAGACCTTCCGAGTAGACAGCACTCCAGGTCTGCTGCAGCCCAGTCGGCTAACTGATAGAATGGAGTTGGGGGTCCAGCAGGGGTGGAGGAAGGGTAGCCCAACAGAGAACTTCAAAAGGAGGGTATCACAGATAGGAGGTAGTGGGCTTGTCCCAGCCTGAGGCTCCCATCACCCACAGGCCCTGCCGCATACATGTTGCCTGTGGTGATGGGGCCCCACACGGTGGGCAAGGTCTCCCAGCCCTCCTTCTCCATCAAGGGCCGCAGCAAGCTGGGCAGCTTCAGCGACGACCTGCACAAGGCAAGGGTCACCCCAGCTGAGTACAAAGCCTGGCCCCAATGACCTTTCTGACCCTCTTCCCTAAGACCCATGAATCCCCAGCTAACAACTGCCCTGTTGAAGCTCTTGGGTCCCCTTCACCTCTGGGTGCCTTTCACATGCTCAGGCTATAAACGGTAGTGGGGAAGGGCCAGGGGACCAACTTGGGAGCTGTGATAACACTGAGAACAAGCTAAGGTATTTGTGGGGTACTTCCTGGAAAGCAAACACTAATTTTAGATCGAGGACATGGAAGCAAGGAGGAGCGGGGGGAAGAGCCTTGAGATAGTTAGGGGAAGAAACGTCTGCCAGTATTAACAGTCAGTGCAAACCTCCTGGAGTGGACACATAGCACCCAGTAGTACTACAGGAGTATGTTAACCTCACTAGCCATTGGCCTCTGCCCTCAAGATGAAGAGGACAGTGTCTCAACAGGGAAAGGGGCCTTGCACATACCCTATGAGGTATGGACACAAGATCGGCACACTGGGAATGTCACTGTGACAGTGAGGCTGGAATTGATAATAACACTCTACCCTGTAAACAGAAGAGTGCTGTTCAGGCTTAAGAATGCCTTTGGTGAATCAAGGTCCCAAACCTAACCCTATCCTCTGGGGCCTTATGCCCTGGGAAAGCCAAGCCAGTCTGAGCCCTCGTCATCTTCCAGACTCCAGGTCCTGCTGCATACCGTCAGACTGAGGTTCAAGTGACCAAGTTCAAGGCTCCACAGTACACCATGGCTGCTCGGGTGGAGCCCCCAGGGGATAAGACCCTGAAGCCAGGACCAGGAGCCCACAGCCCTGAGAAGGTCCAGGAAGTAGAGGGGTCAGATAGGGGTCAGGGGAAATGATCCCATATGTATAGGGAAGGCCTACACACTCTGCAAGCACGTCTGTGGCGGGGAGTGGGGTGGGAAAGGGGGGAGGGGAGATACACCCTTAGGATCTTGTACATTTGCACCAGTGAGGGACCCTGACAGTAACCTTTCAGTTACAGAAAACCTGAACTGTAGCTTCATCCCCAGGAACTAGCCCACTGTCCCTAGTAACAGGGTTACCAAACACAACTTGGTCATTACACTGGCAACCTTGGGCTCAAGTTCAGGAGGGACTGAGCTCCTTACTCCAACCCCAGGCAGAGAATGCTCCTCACAGTCCTCCTCCTCCTAGGTGACCTTGAACAAGCCCTGCGCCCCGACCGTCACCTTTGGCATCAAGCATTCTGACTACATGACACCCCTGGTTGTCGATGTGGAATAGCCCATTCTACATCCCATCAGCCTATGACTACAATCCTCCCATAGAAACGTGCTGGGCTGGCAATGGATTGGGCACTTCACCAATGGGGTCTGCTGCCAGCCTGGCCCTGCACCACAGAGCACGCTAGTTTGGACGGTTTTGACAAGTTATTTTTTTCTATGCTATCTCTTGTTTGTTAATCTTGTTTCTTGCCATGTCCAAATTATTAAATAAACCACAGATTGCATTTGCAAGGGTTTATCTTGGGAAAAGGACAAAGCCTGCCCAGACAGGCCCTGTCTTTGCCTTCCTGGCCTAAAGGTCCTACAGAGAAATTAGAAGGGCCAGAAGGCTCAGAGTTCCACCTGATATCTGAGCTTCCCTTCACAGGGTCTCTCTACCCACAGGCTGCCTCTGCCAGCCAGGAATCCAGAACGGCTTAAAAATGGGGTATAACAAAAGTGCTGACTGATGATGATGATGTGTGTGTGTGTCTGTGTGTGTGTGTGTGTGTGTGTGTGTGTGTGTGTGTGTGTGTTGTGAAGAAGCCAGATGTGTGCAAGGTTTTGCAACCACCTCACAACAGCTCATGTCAGTACGGCTTTCAAGGGGGAAACAACTCCAGCTTACCTGCCAGGAAGGCCCGGGCACAGCAAAACACAGCCATTTCCACTGAGCTCCTTCAAGTTCTAAACCACCTCAGCAATATACGGACCAACCTCAGGGGAGCTGAGTTTCCATCTGCAGTCAGTAGGAAGATGTGTGCCGAAAAGCTGGCATCTCAGCTGGGCCTGAGGACAGTGTCTGCAGAGGTTCTCAGGGTCTTAGGCCCAACTTCAGGAAGCAAGAATGCAGTGTGACCAAGACTTTGCAGCAGGTCAGTGCAAAACAAGCCGTCTTATCCGACACACTTGGTGGGGCCTTTACCTGCACAGGCCTGTGTAACCCAGTCAACTTGCCCTTAGTCCCCCAGCCCTTAGGAGGTAATGCTATCACCACCCTACCCTCATTGGCAGGTGGAGAAAGGCCACACGGAAAGAAGCTGGTGGGTCTGTGGCTGTCCTGCCTAAAGCCAGGGAGATAAGGCATCTCTGGAAGATGAGAAGGGTAGACTTCAGTGCCCAAGGCCAGCCACAGATTAGGGTTGGCTCAAAATAACTCACATTCCTGGAAAATGAGGACAAGGAATACATTGACTCCAAGTCTTTATTACCAAGGTCTTGAATGACAGGATGAATCTGGTCGCTTGCACTCACAGCCCCCCAGACTGGGCACCCACTCATCTTACAGCTTGCTGGTGTTCAGAACCCACCCATGCACTAGGGATACAAGCCTGAGTTGGAGGATAAGGTTATGACCTACAGGAAGCTGGTATCACCCTTCACATCAGTCATACAAGGAAGAACAATAGCTGAATGTAACAGGAGCTGCAACCCTGATCCTCAAAGTATCTGGAGAACTACGCACAGCCATGGAGATGGTGGGTACGGTGGAGACCTGAGGGGAAAACTAGCCACGTTTGGGGTTTCGGTGGAGATGTCTCAGAGGGAAGAACACTGGTCTAGAGGAAGTTACCCCCAAAAGTGGAAAGTTAGATCTGGTTTGCACCAGCATGATGAGAAGGCACTGGCTGTTCCAAATGCCTTTGGAAGCCAGGTATAGACGCACATGCCTGTAATGCTATCATTCAGGAGCCTGAGGCCAGAGGATCAGCAGCTGGAGACCAGCCTAGGCCACATAGTTCAAGAGCAGCCTGGGATGCACAGCAAGCCACTAACTATCTCACAGAAACAAAACAACTAAAGTGTCCTGCGGTCTAGCAACATTCCCAGAAAGAACAAGTCGGCAGTTCACGGTTCTGGGGAGTCAAAGCTGAAGCATGAACATGCTTGCTGTGTGTCTAAATGGAAGAATGATGCCGGCAGCTAGGACCCTGCCTGGTTACAAAGGGCAAGCCAAAGCCCTGGTCCACAGACGCTGGGCGACAAGAATGAAGTGCCTATAAAGGGAGGCCTCAGGCTGAGGGACAAGAGAGCCCAGCTGGAAGTGTGTGGGGCAAACAGCAAAGCCACAGAACAGCAGTGTGGCATGAGCTGTACCTTGTATGGGAAGAGGGGCGGGGAACTAGGCAAAACAAAGGATGGGCCTCCTCCTCCAAGATTTGGGGCTCAGGCAGACACGATACAACGGCCAAATAAGCCTAAGGTCAATGTGCTCAGAGGAAAGCAGCTCTGTCAGGGGCATCTCTGTCTATACACAGAAGGCCTGGAATCAGCCATAGGCCTGAAGACAGCGGTAGGCCTAACATGCATGCCTGCTAGCACAAAGCCTTGGGTCTCTGTGGAAAACACTGAAACAGATGGCTAGAAGCTATTGTAAACAAGCATCTTTGGTGGAAGCCTGAGTAGTCATAGACCTTGGGTAGCCTTGGTGGATAGTACCATCGTAGATAAGGACAAGTGAATCATAGTGTCCTGTCCCCTGAACCTTCATCAAGCTGACACACTGTCTGTACTCCCCCTAAACACCTGCACTCCTGCGTCATCCCCTTCCCCACATCCTGCCTTTTTGTGTATATAACCTGTGTGTGAAAAAGTAAAAATTGCGATCTGATCAGCCTATAGACAGGTCGCCATTCTTTGCATCTTTGCCTGCTACCCCAGCTCTCTTTCAGGTGATCTCCCCGGACCCCTGTTTAATGTCCTGCTGGACAGGACACAGCTTGATAACGGAAGAAGTGTACGGGTACCTAGTGCTACAGCAAGACACTGCTGCCAGCATACTACCAGCATTGAGAGGCCAGGGTATGGCAAAATCTGGCTTAATTTAGAACACAGAGGTAATGGTTATGGGCCAACGAGCCTCATGTTATGGCCTCACAGATAGAGTGAGCCGGTTCGTGGAGAGGGAAAGACAAGAACACAGCCATGAATAAGACCAGAGAAGGGCACGGGACTTCTCAGCTCATTTCTTAAAGATATTTTATGTGAAGACAAAAAGTGCTAGGTCCTCATACATTGCTGGCCCTGTCAACCCCACAGGTCAGTTTGTGTGCAAATGGGGCTGGCCAAGGCAGCAGGGAGGGCCGGTGGAGCAGGCAAGTCTGTGGAATTATGCAACAAGGGGGTGGCTCGATCTCCCTCACACAGAGTGGGACTGGCTGCACAGGGTAGGGCAAGGTTCAGTACAAGGTCAAAAGTTCCCACTACACACAAATGCTTTCATAGGTGGTCTCCAGCCCCATAATATCCCCAGCAGAGGGACCATTCCAGCACTGCTTGGCTTGGAAAAGCCACCTTGTACTCTTCTCAGTCTGTTTGTCTGGGGATGGGTACATCTTTGACACTGGGAAGATTTTCCATCCCAGGACAAACATCTGTGCTCCTGGATACACGGTCTCGTGTCCCAGAAGGATCTTAGTCCAGTGCCTCTGGACTGCAGTCCACTCCTCTATCCACAGCTTTGGCTCTTCCCTGGGGTCTGACGTGAGCCAGCCACTGGTGGGTACAACCTGCACAGGTCCACTCCCGATCAGCGGCCTCAGCCTGGAGTCACTGCCAGCCCATCCCGATGACCATCATTTGGAGAGGGCTCATGGCCATATTCCCTTCTGGTGTCAGCTTCAGACTCTCCAGGAACACAGACATGGTTTAAATCAGGCATAAACAGGTTAGGGCAAAACAGAAGACCCTTAAGATCCTGGCTGCTGAGGAGTGTGGCTGCTGGCCACAGTGGGGGCAGTCAGGATTCATAGATGCTTTGCATAGACCTGGTTCGTTCTTATACAACATGGCTCTGGCTCTGCCAGTGTCTTTAGCACCAGGGAGTAGCACTGGTTTTGCCTTTTTCTTCTTCCTTCATACACAGGACAAGCCAATATGAGCTTTGTTATGACAGACACAGCTGGAGTCATCCTGACTTAGGAAGATGAATGACCCATGATGACAATTTCAAAGGAATATTTTTTTTTTTGTAGTCAGGTCCTTAGGAAACCAGGATAGCAGGTGTACAAGAGCCTGACTGCCCTTGGTTCCCATTGGCTCACGTCCTTGTCCTCGACAAGAGGTAGGAGAGGATGAAGAAGGCCACGATTAAGACCACAGCCATACCACAAAGAAGCTTCCGGTTGTCTCGCCCAGACCGTGCCACCGTGGAAAAGCGTTTCACACTCCCTGTGAGTAGGCCAGTCACACTTGTGAAATCTGAGTCCTGCAGGAGAGACCCAACAGGATCACACAGAGTTGGGACCCTTGACTACCCAACCACACTAGCACTGAAGGCTTAGAGACAGCAGAACAGATAGCATGCAGGCAGAGCTGACTATAATTTAATAATATAATGACTGCCGGCACTTACCATGCCATCTAGGTATCGGTTCTGGTCTTCTGTGTCCCTATCGATGTCTAAAGCCAGCTGGTTGGGATACAGAAGGCATAGTCAAGCAAGGCCACAGAGTGCGGTGCCCACCTTCCCTTGAGACCAGTTAGACTTTACCTACGACTCTGCTAGGTATCTATTACCAGAAAAAGCTAAAAAGGCTGAGGTGTTACCTCAGGTATTCCTCGTGTCAGCATGCCCATGGACAGCACACGGCCTCCTTCCTACCCTCTCAGCCCCACTCACCAAAGTATCTCATAGAAGGGAAGAGGGCCACCACTGACCGATTTAAGCCTGGTAACCTTAGAGGCCAGGCTGTCAGCCATCCGCTTGTTCTCTCTGTCTAGAATCTCCTCCACAGCACCAGAGCTCTGAGCTGCAAGAGAAAGAGGCTGAAAGGTAGCATTCACTCATAAATGCGGAGCCTGACTCCTCACCCCAGTGGGGTGTGGCCTAGTGAGACAGTTCCAGGCATTCCGCCCATATACTTCTGCTAACTTAGCATGTCCCACCCTATGTTCCAACAGGTAGACCACCTACACATCAGACATTCAGTACAGGTCGTATGAGTACCTGTGTGCATGCCCAGGCAAGAACAGGAAGGGGAACCAGCAGGTTCAATCAATCTACACTATGCTGTTGTATGCTGTTCCTGAACCAAAATGAACACTGCCTTAGCTAAAATCACTATCTATGGGTGTGGGGCAGGTCTCAAAGGAAAATAGCAAATTCTGATAGACACCATCATCTTTTTTTGTAGGGAAAACAGAACAGCCAAGCAGGTGACAGGAAGGCTGTGTGAGGATGACTTGGAAATCAAGTCCAAAGTAAGTGTAAAAAAGGTCTTCTACTGGAGAAACTACCTCGCCCTACGGTTACGTCTGCAACCACACAGGATCTCTGGAAAACCCAGAGCACTGTGCCTATGGAAACCTGACACCGACGGGCAGGGACCAGACATGAAGAATTTGTCACAGTATGTAGTTGAGAATCACCCCCTAAGTGTGCCTGGCACTGGTCTGAAGCATAAAAACAACCCAGCCTCGATGTGACGTAACTAAGGGGAAGGCCAGCAGCACCAACAAACAGGTGCGACCAGACTCTTAAAGACAGACGTCTGTGTCCTACCAAACACTGCATAGTCATTAGTAGGGTCGAAGCATCTGTATCACAACTGTCACACTGAACACAGGCACGGAGGCAGAGTGTGTGTGTGAACAGAGGCACTCCGGTCCCTCATTAGTAAATCCCTGCTTGAACCCTCTGTTTCCAGCTCTTGGTATCAGCCACACACAAAATTGATGTCATGCAGGCTTGGGTTCCAAGGCAGCGCCAGTCGAAATCTGGCCCAGTTTTTCCAGGATACATAAACGCCACCCTATGCAGGTCCCTCCACCGAGAAACGAACAATGTCTCTGGCTCCAGACTTAGACCTTGCCTCCTATTCCTACTGCCTTCAGGTGCGCTCACCTCGAGTCCAATCTGCCATCGCGCCCTCCAGAGTCCCACTCAGGGAGTCCGCAGCACAGCGACGGACGTGGCACCACTACCAGGGTCTTCCGGTTCCGCCTCAGGTCTAATAACTTCCGGGAGAAGAGTCTGAAGCGGAAGAAACAGACTAGTAGTTCTTCTCTGGAATGTAAATAAGGGAAGGGCGGGCTACCAGCATTCGGGCCCACGGATTGGTCAGCAATATTAGTCCCGCGCTGTGGGTGTTACCCGGAGCAGGAGCTCAGACCCCAAACTGGAGCGAGGCTGGGAACGGGCTCTGTAAAGCTGTCGGGTACCTCGGGTGCTGCGAAGTCTGGGTGTGAGAACTACAGGAGGGAGAGGACCGGCAGAACCGAAAGAGACTGGTGAAGGAGACGGCTGGGGCCTGACACCGAGAAGGGGCAAGCGCCGGATAGCACAGTGGGTGACATCATCCACTGGAGCATTGCATGTGTGTGTGTCACCGTGGGGTGCACCGACTCTGCCTTCAGCTAAGTGGCGTGCAGACCAGGCTCTCCCTACTACACATTTTTCCTACGCTTCTAACCTCAGACACGGCGCTGCTGGCTGCTCCTCCGTTGCTTCTCCAGCGGCTTTTTCACGGTTGTTCTTCACTTCCTTCTCTCCGATCCTTCCTCACACAGTCTGCAGTTTTTTTTTTTTTCTTTTGATGACCACATTGTTTTGGTGCTTTGGTCTTTTGATTGTTCTTAGATAGGTCTGTCCGTTTCTGCCTCTCGAGGGCTGGGATTTTTAAAAGCCTGCATCACTATACCCGGCTCACCACGTACATTATTTTGACCATCCAAGTCGTTGTACTTCTCTTTGCCTATTCCCCATGGAAGATGAGCTCCAGGGCCTGGACCTGAATCGTCTTCCTCAACTGACTAAGTGGCCAGGAGCCGAGCTCCCTTTTTTAATCACAGTACCGGGACTTTAGGAGGACGGTCCACTCTCGGGTCAAGCCACACCCCACTCACTATCCCCCGCCTGTCAGGAGCTCGGGCTAGAGAGGAGGGCTCAAAAGGAGGACGCTGCTTGGTTAGGTAGCATCGCAGCTCCAAGACTAGCGGCTCAGCGACCACAGCCGGGTTGATCCACCTTAAGCCGGAGGCCAGCCCCGCTCCTGTACACACCCTTGGGCTCGGCTGCTCTCCCAGCATCCCTCACGCGTGGACGCTGGGCTTCCGGACCTGGGCGGAGCCCCCGGGTTTGGCCGATTGCGTCTTCCCGGCCCAATCCTTCCAGCACCCCGTGCCAGGGGCCATGGAGCCCCGGGCAGTTGCGGATGCCTTGGAGACCGGAGAGGAAGATGCGGTGACAGAAGCTCTGCGGTCGTTCAACCGGGAGGTAAGATGCATCCGGCTGCCAAGGATATTTCAGGAAGAGAGGAAGCAGCGATGTGCGCGCAGCTCGGCTAGGGTGCGCGTGCAAGTGTGGCAGTGAGCACGACGGTGGGTGGTGGGCTGGGCCTCTGGTGTGTCTGTGGTGGGAAAGATGTATGGGAGGCGAGAGTGGGCCTTGCCTTAGGTTCAGAGCGACGGCTGCTGCTTCAGAGGTAGAAGCAGACCTGCTGCTCTGGCTCGAGGAGCACAGGTCCTACCTGCTTGTGAATCTGAGCCTCCTGGGTCTCCCTGCAGCATTCCCAGAGCTTCACCTTCGATGATGCCCAGCAGGAGGACAGGAAGGTAGGTGTCAGCCCAAGGGGCTCCTAGGGCAGTTACGGGCTGCCCCAAGAAGAGGGCCTAGTGGAACCACTTTTGTTCCTCCCCACAGAGACTCGCAAAGTTGCTGGTCTCCGTACTGGAGCAGGGCTTGTCACCAAAACACCGTGTCACCTGGCTGCAGACTATCCGAATCCTATCCCGAGACCGCAGCTGCCTGGACTCATTTGCCAGCCGCCAGAGCTTACATGCACTAGCCTGCTATGCTGACATTACCGCCTCAGAGGAGCCCACCCCACAGTCCCCAGACATGGAGGTCCTACTCGAGTCTCTCAAATGCCTGTGTAATCTTTTGCTCAGCAGTCCTACAGCACAGATGCTAGCAGCAGAGGCTCGCCTGGTGGTGAGGCTAGCGGAGCGTGTGGCACTGTACCGCAAAAGGAGCTATCCCCACGAAGTCCAGTTCTTTGACTTGAGGCTCCTTTTCCTGCTAACAGCCCTTCGCACTGACGTGCGCCAGCAACTGTTTCAGGAACTGCATGGTGTGCGCCTGCTGACTGAAGCGCTGGAACAGACACTGGGTGTGGCCCCCAAAGAAAACCCTCCGGTGATGCTTCCAGCCCAAGAGACCGAGAGGGCCATGGAGATCCTTAAAGTGCTCTTTAACATCACCTTTGACTCTGTCAAGAGGGAGGTTGATGAGGTAGGTTGTAGTTGAAGTCACGGGTGGGACTCAGCTCAGCTGGGACATTTTGTGGTTTTGCTTTCCTTTGTACTTCAGGTTGCAGGGTGTCAGATGCGGCAAGAACTGGAGGACAGTGTAGGCGGGAACTCAGGGAAGGTTTCGAAGCTGTGTTGTGCATGGGGTTGGGGATGGGTGTTCTCCACAATGCTTCTGGTGGCCAAAAGCACCATGTGTGCTGTGGACAGGGCCTAGTGATCAGCTCCGTGGGGCCTTGGGCCACAAGAACAGGGACTCATTCTCACAGGAGCCCCTTTCTGTCTTTGGTTAGGAAGATGCTGCCCTTTACCGGTACCTGGGGACCCTCCTGCGGCACTGTGTGATGATTGATGGTGCTGGAGACCGCACAGAGGAGTTCCATGGGTGAGGGGCAGGGCTGACTATGTTGGGGATGGCAAGAGTGCCTAGGGATGGGTACAGAAGTCTTTAACCCTAGCTGTGAATCAGAAGCACCTGGGATCCCAGGCCCCATCTTTGAGTATGACTTCATCAGGGGAATGGAACACTAGTGTGTTTCCAGAGAGCTTAGGGAACTCAGGTTCCTAAGACTAAGAGAAGAGCTATGAACTTAGAGACGGGGCCATAGGTGGAGGCATTGTTGGCCATGGCATTGTAAGGCACTATGGTGTCTTGCTGGTGCCTCAGCTCATCTTGGTTTTGAGAGATTGCTTGGCATCTCAGCTCAAACAAAATGGTACAAATGGGAGGGTCTACAGAATCTCCCCACCAAACTTAAGTTGGGGTACCATCTGCCCTTGCCTCTATAGTCTTCAGTGCTATCCTTCAGGCCCACATATGTGTACCCCAGGAGAAGGGCCAGGGGTTGTATCTGTGTTAAATATAGTTACTATGTCAAGACCTCTGTCTGTCTGTCCCCAGCCACACGGTGAATCTCCTGGGGAACTTGCCCCTCAAATGTTTGGATGTCCTTCTTGCCCTGGAGCTACATGAAGGATCTTTAGAGTTTATGGGAGTTAACATGGATGTGATCAATGCTCTCCTCACCTTCCTAGAGAAGCGTCTGCACCAGGTAGGAGGAGGACCTGCTATGTGGACACCCAGGGGCTTGGGCACCAGTTGTGGCTACTGTTTCTGCACCATTGGTACTGGCAAGTAGAGCTCAGCTTGATGGTTTATCTTGGACAACTCCTCTGATTGCTAGATGGTGGCCACTCAGTCAGGCCCTCTCAGAAGCTTGCAGATATACCATGTGTGAACCCTCCTGCTGCTGATTACCAAAGAAAAACAAGCTTCTCAGGGTCTATTAAGGTGAAAGTTATCTTTTAGGTCTCTGTGGCTCTGTTAAGTGGTTCTCAGAATCCTTTGGTTCCTGCTTTTGACTGTCAGGCTCCTAATGTTTCTATACATGGGCAGTCAGAGGTGACATCAGCTGTCCCTCTGCAGTTTTTATTTTTTCTGTTTTGTTTTTTTGTTTTGTTTTGGTTTTGGTTTGTTTGTTTTGTTTTTTGAGACAGGATTTCTCTGTGTAACCCTGGCTGTCCTGGAACTTACTCTGTAGACCAGGCTGGCCTCAGACTCACAGAGCTCCATCTGCCTCTGCCCCCTGAGTGCTGGGATTAAAGATGCACACCGACACCACCATCACCCCCCAGCTGTCCCTCTGCATCTTAAATAGGCATAACCAAAAGTTATCTGATTCTTACGGGTTTCCATGGCACATCCAGAAAGCTAGTGATGTAACCTATCCTTGTGGAGCTCACACAGCTGAAATCCATAGACTGAGATTCATTACCTCTGAGGAGCCATGTTGCTGGGCAGAATGTGCTCAACACCTATGAGCTTGGTGAGATGTGGCTGCCTGCTCCTGTTGCTGTGGCTGCTGGTGTTTGGCTCCAGGGAGAGAATGGGAAGGAAGGGAAGGGGTAGGTACACTGTTTGCTGTCCATGAGGCACTTTGAATAGGAAATCTGTTACTTGCTTTTGCTGTTTCCTGAGGGTAGTGTGTACCTCAAGTGTGCAGACAGCTTCAAATGCTTTGTGTTTAGTTCATGGCCCTGGTTTGTAGGTGTAACAGTTGGTTTTAAAGAAGCAAGTTAATTGTTTGACCCAAGTCACAAAGTTTTCAGTCACTCCAGAAGGAGATCTGGTCTCCATCACTTTCTCCTTAAGGGTTTCATAGACCCTGGATAGGCAAGAATGAACTTGGACTTCTGATTTGCCTGCCTCCTGAGTGCTGAGGGGTTACAGGCTCATACCACCATGCCTGGCTTAGTGTTTCCATACCTTTGTAAGCTAACAAACACCCAGCACTGTCTTTGGCCCTTAGCTAACTTACTGCAGCATGGCCTCTTTATAAGAGGTTGTCAGAACCATCTGGTGAAGTGTGCAGTGTAACTCCATCTTACCTGGGGAGCATCTGTCAGTGACAGAAGCCCTTCTGCAGACCCACAGGCTGAAGGAGTGTGTGGCACCTGTGCTGAGCGTGTTGACAGAATGTGCCCGCATGCACCGTCCTGCCAGGAAGTTCCTGAAGGCCCAGGTACTTAGAAAATGAGATGGAGCTGGGAAATCTGGCCTGGATCCTTTTTATAGGCTCCTGGCTACTCCGAGCCAACACTTAGAGACAGCTGCCTCCCTAGGTCCTACCCCCTCTGAGGGATGTGAGGACTCGGCCTGAGGTTGGGGACCTGCTTCGAAACAAGCTTGTCCGCCTCATGACACACCTGGATACAGATGTGAAGAGAGTAGCTGCCGAGTTCCTCTTCGTCTTATGCTCTGAGAGTGGTGAGTTGGGGGAGCCCAAGCCCCAGGCCTCCCCTGCCTCAGCCGGATTCACACACTGACCTCTGCCCTGGTCTTCAGTGCCCCGATTCATCAAGTACACAGGCTATGGGAATGCTGCTGGCCTCCTGGCTGCCAGGGGCCTCATGGCTGGGGGCCGACCCGAGGGCCAGTACTCAGAGGATGAGGACACGGACACAGAGGAGTACAAAGAAGCTAAGGCCAGGTATGCATTCCTAATGTACACTTGGGTTCCCTCATAACCCCATTCCCCTATCTGCCCCCTCCCCAACCTGAACCAGTTGGACAGGATAAGCACTTAAATTCAGGAACTTGTGTTGTGATGACAAGTTATGTCCTGGGTGTACTGTGGCCCAGCAAGTGAGCTCTCTGGGATCCAGGAGGTCCTGGGCAAGAGTTGTCTGGCTGTTGTTTGAGGGGGAGCTCCTTTCTGAAGTCCCATCACCACCAAAACCAAGAAGATGGGTTCTTGCTAACCCAGCCCTAAGCATGAAGATGGAGCCTACCTGCCCCACCGAGTGTCACTTTCCCTATAGCAGCGTCACTAACCCATTTCCTTGCACTGTTCCTGGGAAGTAGCATCAACCCTGTGACTGGAAGAGTGGAGGAGAAGCCGCCTAATCCTATGGAAGGCATGACAGAGGAGCAGAAGGAACATGAGGCCATGAAGCTAGTGAACATGTTTGACAAGCTCTCCAGGTATGTGTTACGAGGAAGGCTGGTAGCTAGAAGACGTGGGAATGATTCTGGTTTGTGAGCCCAAGGAGACTGGTTTAGAGATTAGGATCCCAGTGAGGCTCTATTTGAGATAACTTGCCCTAGAGGTAACCCTCTGGCAAAGAGAGGGTCCAGTCAGCATTGAGCCCTGTTCCTAGATGATAAAAACGAAGACAAGAATGTGAAGGACTGTGTAACGTCTCAAAGCTAGTTAGTGGTGGTTAGGATCGGGGCCTAGTTAATAGTTAACCTAGCCCAAGTAGCAGCCAAGAAATGAGCTAAAGCCCCTGCCCTGCACACTGGGTCCCTTCCCCAACAACCCTGTGCTTTCCCTGCAGGCACAGAGTCATCCAACCTATGGGGATGAGTCCCAGGGGTCACCTCACTTCTCTGCAAGATGCAATGTGTGAGACTATGGAAGGGCAACTCTCCTCAGACCCCGACTCAGACCCTGACTGAAGATGGCAGCAGCCTTGCTCCCCTTCAGAACTGGTGCTGCTTCCAGACATGTCCTGGGGTGCTGCCTCGAGAAGCCACACCCCTCTCCAGCTGGGGAGCCGTTCTCTCTACTCCTCACGTTTCTGTCCTCTGCCTTTGGTCCAGTTTCTTGTGTTTAGGACTGTGGTAGTCTTACCCTCTGTGAAGACTGGGAACCCACCTTTCATTTCCACGAGTGAAGTTGTTTCTTGGATGTGGCTGCAGCCATGGGCAGAGTTGCCCTGGCACATAAATGAACATGCATGTATGAGGGTGGTAACAGCAGAGTGCACAGTGTAAGCAGACTGTGCTGGCATGCCAGCCCAGAACCCGTGTGTGGGGCATATGCTGTGTTTCAAACATTTTAGAATCTGTTGTGATTGTTTAAGTATGTCAGAAAACACCATGCATCATGGTTCCTGCTTCCTGGCCCCACTGAACACTGGGCCAGTGGCCTCTTCTAAATTCTTGGTCCTGGCTCAGCCACCCACTGCAGTATCCATATACCCAAGCCTCTCTGGTTGTGACAACTGACTCAGTCACAACCACTGGTTTAGTAATTATGTGAAGGCAAAGATTGTCAGACAAGGTAAAATCTGAGATTTCTGAGGCACAGAATAAAGAATAATTTGGGACAAGACTGTATATCTGTGAAGTAGCTGGGTGAAAGAATATTAAATAGAAACTGATTTCATTCTACTTAACATTCAAGATTTCCTAGATCACACATCTGCTTTCATTGAAGAACAGGGATAGAGGACAAGACCTCTGTCCCTGGAATCTTGTTGGGTCAGCTCCATACTGTCAGCCGCAGTCAGAATGGGTTGTAACAGTACTGAGGTACTTCTACTGACAAACAGCCTAAGCCATTTCTGACTAAGAGCCAAGGAGGAAACAGCCTGTGTATAGTCATAACTGCACATAGGCAGGACAGGAAAACTGGAGATCCAGTGGGGGTTTCAGATTAGCATTGTTACTGGAAGAAGCCTGGGTCGAGTAGTGGGAAGTGGCTTAGGGAGGGCTGGGCAGATGAGGATTCTAAAGGAGGAGGTTTTCTATTATTATTATTATTATTATTATTATTATTATTATTATTATTATTA
>JANHMN010000003.1:127979098-128011279 GCA_030674055.1 Rhabdomys pumilio
TATTATTATTATTATTATTATTATTATTATTATTATTATTATTATTATTTTATATTATATTTACATTCCAGATTTTATCTCCTAACTCCCCTTCCCCCCACCACCCAGGAACCTCCTCTCCCATCCCCCCTCCTCATGCTTCTATGAGGGTGTACCCCCACCTACCCCCTCATTCCCACCTCCCCACCCTCGAATCCCCCCCCCCTCAGTGTTCATCCTTCATGGGACCATGAATATCCTTCTCCCACCTATGCCAGACAAGGCCATCCTCCCCTCCATGTACAGATGGAGTCATGGGTCCCTCCCTATGTGCTCCCAGGCTGGTGGTTTAGACCTTGGGGAGCTCTGGCTGGTTGGTATTGTTGCTCTCCTGATGGGACCACAAACCCTTTCTGCTCCTTCAGTCTTCTAACTTAGGAGGAGGTATTCTTGAAGGACTGTAGAAGAGGGGCTGAGTTAACAACACCAGGGTAAATCAAGGGGCAAATGGGCTCAGTCCTGTAATCCAAGAGAACACCCACATAACCTGAAATATGTCAACACTTACTATCCCAACAGACACATGAAAGGATGCCAAGCTTTTATACTAAATTTATTTCATGTGAGAAATGATGTTTTAGTTAAAGATGCCACTTTATCAATTACCCTAGTGTATCGCCTGTCTGGTGATGGACATGCTGTACTGCCCTCTTGATAACGGTAAGGGCCACTACCAGAAAGCAGCGACTGCACTACAAGCTTCAGCAGTGATGAGGTGGATGGAGCACACACATGGAACAGCCCCAAGGGTCGACATCCCTGGTCAGCCTTTCCAAAGGCAGCCTCAGGACCACTGCCCAGGTCACACGTGGTCTGGCCCACATTTGTAAACCTGTTGGAACTGTCTTCAGGCAAGAGGTCTCCCTGGAAATAGGATGATCTCCTGTGTGACTTCTGCAGCTGAAGAAGCCATAGTCTTATCTGTCCTGTCCATCCAGCTAGAACAGACGAAGGTCAGTTAACATCACACCCGGAGAGGCTAGCATATCCCAGACATGGATCAGTCATTGAAGTCAAGCAAAATATTTTATGAAACAAACTTGTCTTTAAAATGAACAAGAAAAGGGGTCCCAGAAGGCCTAGCACAACATAGGCAGCTAAATAAAGACTGTTTCCTGATAAATGGCACCTGCATGCATTCAGCCCTAAGAACCAAACATTGGAACAAAAAGACGTGATACTGGTGGTTATGGTGGTTACATCTCATCTATGGAAGCAGTAAATGCCAAGGCTCCTCCCTAATATGCTGTGTTTCAGTTTGGTCCAATTTCATTAAGAGCTCAGGCTAAACACAAGATGCTAGGAGCTTTTGCCAGCGAAAGTGGTACTACAGGCCAAGGCCCAGAGCCACGTAACATCAATTGTGATATATTCTGGTGAGATCCTCTGGGCAGTGCTGCACCTTTTTATAATAATCACATATAACATGGTTCTCATAGGACGTTATTTTCTGTGAATCACAGGTACTGTAAAACCTAGAACACATAGTGTTCCCTGGCTTCCTATTCCCAATGGCTGTAATGGATAATGGCACTGATTAACAAACCATCCCTGGGTGGCTCTGTCCCATGCAGGGTGCAGAGAATGTCAGCCTCTCAGCCCTCCCCCTCCCCTAGAGGGGACATCCACATCCCAGCAGAGAGTTGTAGAGTAGGAAGCAAGGGTGTAGGAGCACCATCCTACCGCCAGCAACGCACAGAAGGCAGTGACCGAGGGTGCACTGCTGGACTGGGCCCCAGAGCTTAGCATTTGTACCTTTCTATGTTCCCGCTGGATGAGATCCTGCAGCTCTTGTGTCCACCCCAGGAGGTCCACCAGCCTTTCCACACTGTGAACTACATCCCCTAGCTGGACCACATCTTTGCTTCGAGGACTCAGAGCAAATGGCCCCACCAAGTCACGATTAATGAGCAGTCGGGGCACTGATTTCTGTACTGCTTCAGACAAGCTGGCAAAAGGCTCCACCTGAAAGATAACCCAAATGTGAAAGGCAGGATGTCCACACACATCAAGACATTGAGTACTACAGACACTGAGGCCTTGGAGCAGGAGTTATGGCTGACACTGTGACACAAAGAGCCCGCCACTTAGTTTCTGAAGGCTTTTACCCCCGGTCTGGGTGATCTCTCCCATCTATGGCCTCTCTCTTCTGCTCGGTGGGCCAACACAAACCCTGACTTCTCCCCATACTCCATCCTTCCACTCTGCCTGCATGTTCCACCTGCAAGCATTGTCCTTCTACCTGCGCTGTCCACTCTACAGCCTGAGCCCTGCTCTCAGCCTGACACAGAGGTGCAAGCACCCTTTACCATCCTGCTCCTGTTCCACCTCCTGGGTCCCCATCAGTGTCCTCTTTCTGCACCAAGAATAACTGGGTAATGAGTCCATTAAGGGGTGATATCAAGCCTGGCTCTTATCTAAAAGGGAAAAGTCAATTCTTATCTTTTACTATGGAACTCTGAAATGGGATTATGGATTTAATGTGAGCAAAACAGCTGTGGAGCAAGTTTGATCCTATACACCTATAATCCCAGCAGTCAGAGATGGAGACAGAAGGGTCAGATGTTCAAGGTCATCCTCAGCTACACAGCAAGTTTAAGGTCATCCAGGGCTACATAAGACCCTCACCTCCCAAAAAATTAAAATAAGGAGCTAGAAAGATGTTTCAGCAGTTAAGAGCACTTGCTGCTGGGTTTGGTTCCCAGCACCCAAATTCACAGGGCACAGCACTAGCAGGGCACCAGCAAGGCTGCTCCGGGTGGATGCTCACACCACCTATATCACACAGTGTATGGCTTCTGGCCATTTGTTCCCAAAAAAAAGACACCCATGAGGACACAGGCCAAAACACTAGTAGCTACTGGTCTTTAAAGCTGATTCTTGGGTCTGGAAAGATGGCCCAGAGGTTAAGGGTACTAGCTGCTCTTCCAGAGAAACTAGGTTTGAATCCAGCACCGACACAGCAGCTCACAACTACTTCTAAGTCTAGTTCCTGGGAATCACATGACCTCTTCTGGTCTCCACAGGCGCCAAAAATACATGTAGACATAACACCCACATACAGAGAATAAGATAATAAAAATTAAAAGAAAATAAAGTTGATTCTCCACTTTGCCTCTGCTGTTGTAAATGAGTCATTTATTTATTTGGTTGGTTGGTTGGTTGGTAGGTATTTTGAAAGATTTCTTTGTATAGTCCTGGCTGTCCTGCCTCCCAAGTGCAGGTGTTAAAGGCATGTGCCACCACCACCTGCCATAAATGAGTAGAAAGAAGCAATATGGCTGTCAGGCAGTGGTGGTACACACCTTTCATCACAGCACTCTGAATGCAGAGGCAGGGGATCTCTCTTAAGTTCAAGACCAGCCTGGTCTACATAGTGAGTTTCAGGATAGACAGGCTATGTAGAAAGACCCTGCCTCAAAACAAACAAAAAAATGAGATGATATATTTATAAGTAAGGAGAAATGGATATTTTCATTTTACCTCAAAAATAAAAGTAAGTGATAATCTCAGTATCCTTATCTGATAGTTGCTATAATCAGAAGAACTAGGCCCATATACTGAGTACCACAGACCAGAGGGCCCAACCCTTTGGCCCCTGACTGCCCCTCTACCCCAACTCAAGTCTGTCCTTTCTTCCAAATCTGTATCTATGACAGCACTCTGGAATCTTCTACTTGTTCACCTTTCACCCAGTTCCTTCCTCAGGTCCCTCCTGACTCTACTTCCCATATTTTGCTACCTTATACTTTTATAAGGTATTATACCTTTGCTACCAGATACCTTTGTAAGGTATTGTGGCTAAGCTGGTTCCTCAAACCCACGCAATGAAACAGGGCACATCCTAGTCCTGTGGTAGCTCACTCTCTCCCATGTCCTACATGGCATAGTGCCCTCTGTCTTTACACCCACAGCCCTGGGTCCTGCTGGTTTACCTAATCACCTGCCAGGACCATCTGACCCCAGCAACAAGGGCCTTTGCCGAGTCCTGTCCTGGCTGATTCACAGCACAGCCCACTGGAGCCTTTTTAGCAGAAAGCCAGAGCATCAGACTTCCACTTCAGTGGTCATCTCCATGGCCTCACTGCTGGCCACTGTAGGATGCTCCGCCGAACCTTAGGCCAAACGCCTTACTTTTTAATTGAGACCTACTGACAAGGCTTACACTAAACAGGTACATTGTAATGTCACCCCTCCACAGCCCAGGCCACAATATTCATTCACTCTGACACTTTCCTTCCATACACACCACCCTTAATGGTGCCTCAGTTTTGAATCTCACTTTAGTGGTATAAAGCATCAGACTGGCCTGGTTCACATCATGCAGTAACAGTGACAGGCTGAGTGCAGACCTCGGCCTCGGCATCTGCATATCTGGCCTCCTAAACAGAGCTTGTTGGACCTTCTGACCCTATATCTTCCCACAGATGGGCTCAGCCCATGGTCTTACCTCTTTACACCTTTTGGAAACTCTCTGGCATTCAGACTCAGAGGCAGATTAAAAGCTTGTACCCCTCCAGTGGTCATCTTCATACAGAGCCACAAACATACCCACATGCAGACCCCAACTCCACTGGTCCCCTGACTGCCCCCTACCAGATAACTGCTGATGCTGCAGACAGTCTTCTTCCACCAAAGGTGACTCCAAGACTGCCATCTGCTCTTCATCCCACAGTACAGCTCCGTGTCTAGATCAGTCCTTTTAGCCCTGCGTCACGGCTAACCTTTCACTACGCCCTTACGCCCTCCTACACAGCCATTGCTCTCAAACCCCAAGTGTCACCACCAATGACTCTACTCACCTGAAAAGGTGGCACCGTCACCTAGGCCCTAGCCCTCCATTCCATCCCCTACCCCATCCCCACATGCCTTTCAACAAACCTCCAGGGAGGTCCCAAGAATGAGCAGCAGATCTGCCAAAGCGAAGTCAGCCATATGTAGTAAGAACCTTGCAGGCAGCTGCTCCCCAAAGAACACAATGTCAGGTTTTACAACGCCAGTACAGACAGGGCAGCGGGGCACCTTGTCTGCCATCACATCAGCCTGTGGAATCAGAGAGCAAGGTGGAGGAAGATGACTTTTAAAAGATAAAAACGCAACAGTTTCTCAAGGAAATTTTGAACACATCCAAAAATCTTCACTTTGTAATGAATCCCATGTGGCTTTAGCAATTTTTGGCTTACAGCAATTTTTGTCAACTGTTTCTTAAATGCAGGGAGTGGTGGGCTGCAAATATTTCAAGTCAAGTCCTAGACATCACCTAGTTTTACCCATAAATTTTCCTGTAGGTTCCACCTGGGC
The DNA here is from genome assembly GCA_030674055.1 of Rhabdomys pumilio. Taxonomy (NCBI): domain Eukaryota; kingdom Metazoa; phylum Chordata; class Mammalia; order Rodentia; family Muridae; genus Rhabdomys; species Rhabdomys pumilio. Next base: position 127,984,439 of record JANHMN010000003.1, read on the forward strand.
TGGACCACAGCCCTTGGAGCGTTTTGTAGGTATCCTGAACACAGTGAGAGAGGCAGCACTGGCCTGTCCCCAGTTAGAGCTGAAGTGACCAGTGGCCTGCTTCTACCCTAGAGGTCAGTTGCAACTCACTGAGGACACTGTCAGGAGTGACCACAGCTGACACAGACAGCTCCTTACAGGAAAGGTAAAGCAGATGAGAATATCTAATAACTGACCCTAGACTATGTCTCATGCCAAACAGAACAGGAGGCAGTATGCTTTCTGACAAGGCCACAGAAACATCATTGTAAAATAAAGATTTACAGCTAACTCGGTATATTTTAGTAGAATAAATTCAGCAAGAATGAGTAGAAACAACTGCCAACAGATGCCAGAAAGTATTAGCTACAGATAATAAAACTATATTGTGTTTAAATTAAAAGGGGAAAAATGACCAGCTTAAGATATCTAGGAAAAGAAAAATTTTAAATGTTATAGGTTATTTTTTAAAAGAACCAAATAGAACGTCTAGAAGTAAAAAGCAAAGGTAAAACTCAGTGAAAGAACTGTATTCTCTACAACACAACAAGGTATTGATGAGCTTGAAACAGATCAGAAGAAATCACCCAGAATGCAACACAAGCAGTAGCAATGGCATACACTGCAGAGTAGCCATGACTGCCGGGGAGAAAGTGGGAGGGATGCTCACCCACTCAGAGAACAGAGAGCAGGAGGAAGGGGGCAGACGTGATGAGCAGCTAAGGTGAGCCTGGCTGGGGATTCCCCTGTAGTGACAGTGAAAGCCCTGTGGATTACAACAGAATGAATCAAAGGGCTCCATATAGAAACACAATACAGGGAAACAGCAAATGCTTGAGGAAAAAAATCTGAAAAATATGCAGAAAACATGATTAGCTAATGGATTTAGAAAAGCCATTACAACACAGAAGAAGGAAAGCTCCCAGATCTGAGGACTCTAAAGCCAAAGGTAGCGGACTGCGAACCAGTGAGAGAAGAAAGAGACCACATTAGAGAAGACGGCGCCAAACTGACACAGGCACCAGCAACTGGTTTCTGACTGAAAAGCAGAGGCAGATCAGTCGGGAAAGGACATTTCCAACAAACACGCTGGAACACAGATCCACGTGCGACAGAATGAGCCTGCACAGACTTACACGCTTCCTAAAAACTGACTCAAAGTGGATCTGAGACCTACATGCAAAGACAACAACTTCTAGAAGATGGCATGGGAGAAAACCGAGGTGAACTCTGGTATGGCAATGAATTTTTGGATTCAACACCAAGGCAAACCCTTGAAAGCAATAAGGATAATGTAATATCAAAATTAAGAACTTCTAGTCTGAGAAAGACAGTGTACAAAGAGTGAGGAGAAAAGCCACAGACTGTGAAAAATATTTACAGAAGACATATCTGATAATGAACTGTTAACTGAAATAAATTAAAAAATCTTTTTTATTACACTTTTAACTATTTTGTATATATAGGGCATGATGCCCACAGGCAAGGTGGTCCGTAGGGATTGTTTCTGTCCCTCAGCATGTGAATCTCAAGGACAGAACTCAGACTGTCAGGCTTGGCAGCAGGCACCTTCACCTGTGGTACTTCCAATACGCAATGACCCCAAGGGATCAGGCACTGGACACCTGGTCTCAGCTGTTGGTGCTCTGGGGGACATTTAGGAGGTGCTGCCGGGCTGGAGGAGATATGGCAGTGAGAGATATGGCCGGCTTTGAGAGGTACATCCTCACCCTACCTCCACTTTGCTCTCTGCTTCGTGATGGCCTTTGAAGATGTGAACTCTTAGCCTCCTGTCCCTGCGGCCATGCCTGTCGCTTGTTGCCATGTGTCCCAACCAGATGGACTCTTATCCCTCTGGAACCACAAGCAAAAACAAAGTCTTTTTTTTAAACTGCCTTGGTCACAGTGTCTTATCACAGTAAAAGAAAAGTAAATAAATATGCCTGTGTAGCCATCCTGATAGCTCGGCAATGAACTCTGAAAGCTCAACTAGAAGAAATCAATTTTGAAAATAGCAAAATACAGCCAGGTGGTGGTGAAGCACACCTTTAAACCCAGCACTTGGGAGGCAGAGGCAGGTGGACCTCTGAGTTTGAGGCCAGCCTGGTCCACAGATTGGTCCACAGGATGACCAGGGCTGCACAGAGAAACCTTGCCTAATCAATCAGTCAATCAATTAATCAATCAATCAATCAATAAGAAGAGGAGGAGAGGAAGAAGAAAGAGAAAGGAGGGAGGGAATGAAGGAGGGAGGGAGGGAAAGAGAGAGAGGGAGGGAGGGAGGGAGGGAGGGAGGGAGGGAGGGAGAGAGAGAGAGAGAGAGAGAGAGAGAGAGAATAGCAAAAACCATGGATACCTCCCCAAAGAACAAAACGTAACAACCACCTGAGAAGTTGCTCACCATTAAAAACCACCAAGGAACTGAAAATTAAATCAATAAGTATCACTGCACACCTGGTGGGATCTGGCCTGGATCCTGAACATGAATAACTAAAAAATATTGATGAGGACATGGAGTAGTAGGGGTTCTGGCTGCTGGTTGGAAAGCACAGTATCATAGTAACTTTGGAAGACAGGGGTGTGTGTGTGGTGTGTGTGTGTGTGTGTGTGTGTGTGTGTGTGTGTGTGTGTGTTGCTGGGAACTGAACCCAGGGCCTCAACTGAACTAGTTAAGCTCTCTAAGCTATATCCATACATATATTACCAAACTATATCCATACATATATTACTAAGCTATATCCATACATATATTACCAAGCTATATCCATACATATATTACCAAGCTATATCCATACATATATCACTAAGCTATATCCATACATATATTACCAAACTATATCCATACATATATTACTAAGCTATATCCATACATATATTACCAAGCTATATCCATACATATATTACTAAGCTATATCCATACATATATTACTAAGTTATATCCATACATATGTTACCAAGCTATATCCATACATATATTACTAAGCTATATCCATACATATATTACCAAGCTATATCCATACATATATTACCAAGCTATATCTAGTCCTAGTTCTTCGCTTCTTACAAAACTAATCACACTTCTACTGTGATCCAAAAATTATGTTTAATATTTACCCAAAGAACTTGAAAGCTTACATTCACACAAAAACCTGCATAAAGCAATTTATATTCTTGAACTGAAGCATTCATATTGCTAGCAGAGTGGATGGACCACGGCACATCTAGACAAATTGTACATTACCAAGTACTAATAAGAAGTTAGCTGGTGGGCCAGGAAAATAGAGAATGTGCTGTCCTGACGGTGGCCGTTTTCATAGCTTAATCTCAGAGGGTTTATTCAAGGACTGTGACAGGTGTGTGAGGGGTGAACAATGTTTCATCTGCTAATACATACTACTAAGTGAAAAAAGCCAGTATGAAAGGCTCCACACTGTATGAGCCCAATGCTATGACAGTCTAGACAAGACAGATCAGTAAGAAAATAAGATCAGAGTTGCTAAGGGTTGGGGTAGATGAAAGATGAACGCAAAGAACCCAAAGTTGCTTAAGAAGGCGGACAGTAGACCAAACCCACAGAGTACACCACACTAAGGTTACTGCGGGCTCTAGGAAGTGTTGTCCATGTGAGTCCACCAGCTGTATGGTGTCTGACTTTGATGGGCATGCTGGCAGTGATGGGAGCGGTATGTGTAAAAGTATGGGTGTGTGGTAACTATCTGGACCTTCTACTTGAGTTTGCTAAAACTCTAAAAATAAAGATTTTAAAACAAAACAAGAAAGTTTATCTCCAAAGGCCATGTGTTGAGGACTTACTCCTTAGCCTGTGGTACTGTTGGAAGGGGCAGAGCCTGAGAAGGTCTTGATGGAGAATCAGGTTGTGTGGACCATGACCTCAAAGGGAGTGGACTCCCTCCTCTTCTTTTCTCTTTTCCTTCGGAATCATAGGACGAGCACTTTTGTAACACACTCTCCCATCATGATGTGCTACTTTGTCACAGGCCCAAAACATGGGCCAGAATCTCTGACACTGGAGCCAAGACAAACCTTTCATCTTCTAAGTTTATTACCTGAGGTATTTCTTGTGGTAACAGAAAGCTGACATGACCATCCTAAAACTTGTTAAAATTCAGAGGAACTGGGTTTGATCCTCAGCACACACATGGTGTAACTGCAGTCCCAGGGGATCCAATGCCCTCATGTTTACATAACACACATACATATGTATATATGTGTGAAATAAAGACGTTTCATTCATATTCCCTGGCTTTAAAACTTGCTACAAGCTACAGTAACCAACGCAGTATGATGGTGGCATAAAAAAAGACAGACAGCTCAATAGAACAGAGCAGAGAGCCCCCAAACAAATCCCTACACACAGAATCAATAGAACAGAGCAGAGAGCCCCCAAACAAATCCCTATACACAGAATCAATACTTTTTTTTTTTAAGAATACCAAACTTATGATGTCAAAAGTATCCCCTCTCCAGGAAAAAGACATTGGGAGGGGTAGGGCCCTCATGCCTCACTGAACAACGACAGGAGGACCGGAGCCATTACAGAGTCCCCTTTAATTACTAGAGGTCAGGCTTCTATCCCCGCCTTTGCAAGATTGGAATCGCCACAGTCCTTCTATACTTGGAGAAGGGAGGAGACGTCAGGGGCAGCCTTCCTTATACACTGAAGCCCTAAAATCAGCCATAGGCCTAAGTCAGCCTGCTAACACAAAACCTTGGTCTCTGTGGAAAAACAGTGAAACAGATAGCTATAAGATATTGTAAACAGGCAGCTTTGGTGGAAATTTACCAGCCTGGATAAGAACTAATAGCCATAGACCTTGTGGATAGGTAACCTTGGTGGATAGTACCAGCTTTGAAAAGAAACAAGTGAATCACAGACAGAGTCATAGTGACCTATTCCCTGAACCTTCACCCAGCCAATACTCTGTTCTTGAAGTTATCTGTGCTCCTCCTGAACACCTACGCTCCTGCGTCATCCCCTTCCCCACATCCTGCCTTTTGTGTTTATAACCCCTGTGTGGAAAAATAAACATCATGGTTTGATTAAAAGAAAAAAAAATAAAATTAGAAAAAAAAAAAGAATATCAAACCTATTGTTGGGGGCGGGTGGGAAGTATAGTTTCATCCACTACAGTAGCTAGGCATGGTGGTGCATGCCTTTAATCCCAGAATTTAGGACACAGAGACAAACAGACCTCTGTAAGTTCAAGGCCAGCATGGTCTACATAGCAAGTTCCAAGCTAGCCAGGACTACATAGTAAGACCTTGTAACAAAGGGGGTTGAGGGGAGCCTGTGAGGGAAGCTGGAGAAACAGATTAGTTAAAAGTACTGGCTGCTCTTCCAAAGGACCTGAGTTCAATTCCCAGCACACACATGGTGGCTCACAGCCTGTCCATATTCCAACTCCAGGGAATCTGACCTTTTCCAGCTTCCTTGGGCACCACACACACACATAGGGCACAGACATACATCCAGCTAAACACCATGCACATAGAATAAATAATAATATCAAATTCTAAAGTGCTAAAAACAGTGGATAGGTACATTGAAAAGATGAATGTTGTTAAGGGAGAAAGTCAGAGTTGAATAGCCCTGGTCATGAGCCCTTAAGTGGAATGTGTGGCTCTGTAAAGGCAGGTGGCAGTTCATCTACAGATGAACTATGGACAGAGGCTGCTTGGACTCACCAGCACATGCAGACCTCATGAATTATGCCAAACAAGGCTTCACCATGAGACAGTTTACCCCTCACATACCTGTCATAATCCCAAAATAAATCCCCTGAGATTAAGCTATGAAATCGGCCACCATCAGATGGCACATTCTCTACTTCCTGAATTGTCTTTGAGACCAGAATACTAGTAAGACCCAAAGAAGTTCAAGGTCAGCCTGGTCTACAAAGTGTTCCAAGACAGCTATACAGTAAAACCCTGTCTTGGGGGTTGGAGGGAAATCTCCAAATAAATCTCTTTCTTCTAGACTAGACTGACTTCATCTCAACTGGTAAATTGGAATCATGTATGTATGGTACACAAAAAAATTAATTCAAAATGGATCAAATTCATAAATGAATCAGGTGTCCAGTCTCAGGGCACCTGATACCTTCTATGGGCTCCTGCACCCATGTGGACACAAATATATACACTCAGACACACATACACATACACACACACACACACACACACACACACACACACACACACACTATTTAAAAAAATAAATATTTTTAAATTATTTGAATATTATTTGAAATTATAGATACCACAATGAAACATTGTAAAGATTTTTATGAGGGTTTTCTGAGAGAGTTTCACTATGTAGTCTAGGTTAGCCCTGAGCTCACAATCCTTCAGCTTCTACCCCTTAGATGCTAGAATTGCAAGTGTACACCATAATAGCTATTTGAAATGTGAACAAAAGAGCATGCATGTGTTAGTTGTTACTAGAAGAACACAAGGAGATTGTGCAGCTAAGATCTGGGCACCCTTGGCAGTGCTATGACCGACGCCTCGCAGAAACAACTTAAGGGATGAAGCATTGCTTTCACTCAGTTCATCATGGTGCCAGGGGTGGCTCCATTCATGGACATGGGAATGTATGGCTGCTGCTGTTCATACTATGGCCAACCAGGAAGCAAAAAGCAAAGGCAGAACCAGAAGCTGTGTAGCCTTCAAAATACAGCACAAGACTACAGATGGGGTGTCCAAACATGCAACCTTGTGGGGGACATTTTACCCCAAACTGTAACAACTTCCAAGCTGATGAACTAGAAAGGAATGGAAGAATAGAGAAAGGAAGGAAGAGTCAGAGGAAGGGACAGAAGAAAGGTGAGCAGTGGGAAGAACACAACGCACAAAGTAAGATGGTTGATCTGAATCCCAGGATTTCAACAATTACACCAGCTTCCACTTGTGCACCGTGGCACATGTATCCCCCCACCCCACATGCACACAAATAAATAGAATATAAACGCAAAAGATAAAAGTGATCTATAAAAGAATAAGGAAGGCGGAAAGTTGGTACATGCAGATGAGCACCGAGCAGCTGAAAGCAGATGCATTCCACCCAATGGACTTGGCAGAAGTGACTCCAGTAACCAAGAAGGAAAACTATTGGCTTGCACCCAACTAGCCAGCGCCCCAGTGATATTCACTGTCAACCTGACTGATTTCAAGGACTTAAACCATTGGTAAAGCACATCTCTGGGAGTGTCTGCAGGGTGTTTCTAGACAGGGTTAACTACGTGGGAAAGAACGTAGAAAGAATGTGGAAGGCATGAGCCCATGGGCAAACTCCAAGAAATCACTTACCAGATTCACTTTGTCCCTAATTAAACCCTATTTTCCAAAAAGCCCTCAAAATGAGAAGTAAGAACCTACTAAGACAAATAAGCCAATCCAAGGACACATGAGGTCTCTTCAAGAGGGAACACAAAGACCGACCTCAGGTAAATCCTGTGCCCAGCCGCCAGAGCCATGTCTACTCCCCCTGAAATGGCCGCTGAGGTTTGTTTCCTCTAGAATTCAACACGCTGTGCCTGAATAGTCCTGTGCTTCCCACTGTTCCCATCATGCCTTGTGGTTCTGGTCCTTGCTCATTTATGATTAATGTCTTCTAGCTTCCAGGCTTCAAATGATGCTAACTGAAGGATGCCACCCCTGGCCCATCCCCTTCTCCTAAGGGCCACTGGATCACCTGAAACCCCTGGCCCTGGAGTCCATACATTTCACCTCTCCCCAGCATGGAACCATCCACCATCCCTACCAGCTGCAAGTAGCCAGTGTGGTTGGCTCCATGTTCTCTGGACCTTACAGAATAGCATGTGTGAGTCTGGACCATTTATGAACACATGCATGTGGAGGACAGAGGTCTCTGGACCTTACAGAATAGCATGTGTGAGTCTGGACCACTTATGAACACATGCATGTGGAGGACAGAGGTAGATGCTGAGCACCTTCTTTAGTCACTCTCCACCGTGCTCGTGTGCGTGTGCGTGTGCGTGTGTGTGTGTGCATGTGTGTGTGTAGACAGGATCTCTATGTAGCCCTGGCCCTCCTAGAGCTCAATATGAAGACCAAGCTGGCCTTGAACTCACTGAGATCTGCCTGCCTCTGCCTCAAGTGCTAGGAGTAAAGGCCTGTACCAGCACACTTGACTCCACCTCAGTTTTTGAGTTTAGTGTGCCTCACCACCTGCAGCTCATCAGTTAGGCTTAGGCTGGTTTGCCAGTGAGCTCTACAGGTATAATACCTGTCTCCGACCACTCAGCCCCTGAATTATAGACATGTACTACTGTGCCCAACTCTTACAAGGGTGCTGGGGATCTGAACACTGGTCTTTGTGCTTAGCAGAGCTAGTATAGATACTAACTTGTTCTAAGGATCTGAGATTCCAGGTGGGCTGCCATATCTGCCTAGCATTTAGATGGCAAGCACTTTACCTACTGAGCCATCTATCTATCCCCTCCTGAATTGTTTTTAATAGCAAAAATTATATATTAAGTAACAAAAGGAGTAAACATGTCTCAGATGTCAACATATCTATTACACGGAACAGGAATGTAGAGAAGTCATAAAAGAAATGTAATAGGAATCAATGAACTAATTTTAATATTTGAAGGTATGTCTACGTAGATACCTGCATGCATGTTTATATGTACATATATTTTCTGTTTTAAAAAGCCAGACTATTACATTATCCCCCAATCATGAATGGCAGACAAAAGGGATTAGCTAAAGAGAAATTTATTTTATTTCTCTTTCTGTTCTTTCTTTTTTTCTTTCTGTTTGTTTTTTCAGACAGTATCTCATATGTAATGCTGGCTGGCCTAGAACTCACAGAGATCTGCCTGCCTCTTGCTTCCACGTGTTGAGATTAAAGGCATGCTCAACCATGCCTGCCATGGGAAATTCATTTTCCCTGTATATTTCCAACCTGCATTTTTGGGGTGGAGGGAGTGCTGGCCATAGAGCCCAGGGCCGTGTGTACTAGACAAGTACTTCACCTTTAAGCTGTGTCTCCTTCTCAGCCCGGCCTTAGTTCTTTTACAAGTATATATTATTTTTCTAAGTCAAAAATTTGAGAGCCAGGCATGGTGGAGCACATCCTTAATCCCAACAGAAGCTGATAGATCTCTCTGTGTTCCAGGCCAACCTGGTCTAAATAGTGAGACCTTGTCTGAAACAAACAAACAAAGCCAAGGATGGTGATGCATACTTGTGATCCCAACAATGGGGAGGCAGAGATCCTGAGGGTAGATCTTTATGGTTGCCTGGCCAGCCAGCCTAGCTATTTTGGTGAGTTTCAGACCTCTGCTAGCACAACAAATAAATAAATAAAGAAGCACAAAACAAACTATTATAAGATTCTCTACCCCTCGCCCCCAAGAACTGCAGAAGGCAGAGACTATTTCATGAGGTGACTCACCCATATGTCTTCTCCAGGGAAGGACCTTCGACAGACCGTGCATGTAGCTGATACAAAGGACCCATGAGCTTCAACCAGCTTTGAGGCAGGGATACCAGATGCTGAAATTCAAACCAAATCTCAGTGTTACAGCCTCTGGGATGGCTATGCAAGTACACAAGCACATCTTCTGGGCTTGACAAAACGGATTTCAAAAATAACTGTATGGCTGATAAGCAAACAGAAAAGGACTTCTCAGTTGGGTGTGGTTGCACATAATCCTAGCACTGGGGAGGCTGAGGCTAAAGAACTGAGGGTCCCAAGACAGTCTGAGCTACGGAGTAAGTTTGAGGTGAGCATGGGCCATAGCAGAACCTTCTCAACAACAAACGGGTTCCCATAAAGTTCATCACTGCTCTTCGGTAACTGCAGTGCTTAAACCCAAAGCCAAGAAATTCCTACCTTCCCCCTAAAACCTTTCCTTCTGCTTAGGGGGAAACTTGGGGTAGTCACTACTGTCTCTGGTTCTGGGGTGTAGATTCCTTTTCACAGGAATCCTATCCTTGCAATGTGATGTCTTACTTCAGATCACAGCACCCCACAGAATGGCAGAGTGGCTGATCCGCCATGGGCCTGCATATTGCACCTTGGAGAAGCAGCAGCACCTCCCTCAGGGTACTCAGACTCTAACCATTGCTGTCTCGGTGTGAAGCAGAGCCAAGACGTCACCCATTGATTTGGACAACAGTGAAATGTTGATGGCTCTTCAGTATAATGGCATCAGAGTTATGCTGCAACAAGGCTTTGTCTTCCAAAGACACCCATAAATATCTAGATATTGTTTCTATATTAACACCATGATGTGAGGGATCTGCCTGGAAATCATCTGAGGGTGAAAGAGAACAAGGCCTGACCATGTGTCACTCATAGAAACTGAGGGAAAGAACCAAGGGGTTCCCCAGGTAGGAGCCAGAGATAGAGGGAAAGATGGAGAAAGAGGGGAGGGAGGGAAGGAGGGAGGGAGGGAGGAAAGGAAGGAGGGAGGGAGGGAGGGAGAAAGAAAGCGACAGAGACACAGAGAGAGGGAGAGAGATCCACACTAGATTCAAAATAATATGAATTTTAGTTCCATCTAAAACTCAGAACCCAGAAGTTGTGTTAGAGACAGGCCTACAGAGAGGTTTCCATGTGGCCTCAAACACAGAAGTGGTAAAGGCATAACCAGCTGCCTAGCAACAGTCCCAGGACTGACATAAACACTAGGCTGACCATAGACAGTCCTGAGAAACAAGCACAGACATGCAAGGGACCAAAGGCTCACCTCTCTCAAGCCCGTCAATATTCTGTGTGTAGAGCCGCAAAAGGAGCTCCTTGTCGTGGAGCAGCCGAAGGAAGTAGTGAGTGACATTGGGCCTATAGTGTCCAGGGTACAGCTCCTTGGCCAATGTGAAAAAGGGCTTGGGGTTGTGAAAGAAAAAGCCAAGTTCAAAGATGGCCTCAGGGTATGGGATGTCATACTGCTGAAGGTTGCTGTAGAGGCCACTCCCTGGGGATCTGTAGAGAGAAGGGAAAGGCTGAGCCCTGCAGAAGACAGTGGGGAAAAGACATCAAAGGGAACTGCAGCATACCTGAAGTCCGGGATGCCACTGGGTGTGCTGATGCCAGCCCCCACCATGACCACGACCCTGCTGCAGGTTCTGGTCCGAAGCAGCTCAGCTACATCCTGCAGAGAAAGCTTCTTCTCACTGCTTCCTCCACATCCAAAGCCGCCTGAAGCTCCCACGGAGAGGGATATGGGCCTTCTCCCACCTGGAATACTGACAGCAAGAGCACAGAAGAAAGGCAGCAGGCTACAGTCAGTCTTAGGCTAGCATGGGTGAGTGCAGCTGGACTCTTCCCACCAAAGGTGGACACGGCCTCTCCAGTGCCATCCACACGACCCCTTTCCCACCACACGTGACTACCAACTAAAGCACAGAACCATCTTGCATCAGGAATCGAGATTTACTTGGGGGCAAAAAATTTCTGATACACAGACAGGTTCCCTGATTTACGTCAGGGAACCGCCATAGTCTCATCATCAACGGTGTGAGCTGAGGACTCTGAGAAACCACAGCTGACTGACCAGCTGGGACTTCAGATTTGGAATGTTGCAGATCCACAGCTAAACTTACCTTGAGCTATCTTTAGTCCCCTGGATAGGACACCTAACATCCTTTTGACTATGAAGTAAGACCTTTGGAATGTCTTGATTTCAAACAACACAAGCTTCCACTAGCCCAGGAGCTAAGACTCTCATTAGACAGTATCTGAAACCTGTAGCAGAGATTGTACTTGAACCCACCTACCTGATGCTCCCACTGGTATAGTCAGTAAATATGTAAATTTCTGGCTGTCTTCGGTTCTGTGACTGAAAGTTTGCATAACTCCTTCCATAAGTGAGATTTTAACTTCATGTAATCTGAGTCTATGATTCCAGGGCACAGTCACTCATACTGGGCTCACAATAACCTATGCCTTATGCACTCTGAAGCAAGAGCTGTGTGCTGTGTGTCCATGGTCTAGGTGGTCAGAGTGAGACACCCATAGATGATCCAATCCCATCAGAGGAGTCATCAGGACCAATGCCAAGGGCCATAAGAGGCCTTTGTGTTCAACTGTGTCAACTCCTCGGATAGATGTGTAAGAGTCCTCCCTGGGGCCCACAGTCTGGACCTGCTTTTATTTGGCTGGTGGTCCACTGGCTTATCTGAGTGCTGGACTGGGCAGCCTCTCGCTGATGCAGAGCAAGTCTTAGAACGTTGGTAATAGAGTGTTCATCAGAATCTGTTTTTCAGCATTCACACTTTTCCTCTCAGCACTCTTGCCCCCACCCCACCCCCCTCTCCCCCCTCTGTCTTTTCCTTGTTGCCTTCCTTTTAGTCTAGCACTCCTGTGGGGGCCTAATCATAAAGATGGTGGAGATAAGAGGCACTTGCTCTCTCTAGTTCATCAGGGCAGAGTTATCAAAGAGAACTCCCCAAGAAGCACAATAACCTCACAGAGAAGCCTCAGACAAGAGATTTTGTTCCCTTGGAAGGAACCTTGCTCCCAGCTGGGAAGACACACTTAAGAGGGAATCATCCTGTGTCCTGGGTGCCCTTACTTTCCTGCAAGCACACATGATATACAGTGGGCGGAACTGCTCAGTGAGAAGCAAGGGGGACTACTTTCATAAGTAAGTGGCACTTAAAACTTAGCCCAAACGCAAACCACACCAGCAAGCAAAGCAGGCACCAGGACCCAGGGACACATGCACTAAAGTGGACACAGCTCCAAGGAAGGAGAGAGACTTTGGAGAACACCTGCCAGTCAGCACTCCAGCTGTTACATGTTTGACAATTTCCATAGTTCAACTTGTAAGTATTTAAACAATGGGGAACACTTGATATTGCTAAATTGGTTTTGTTTTCTATGCAAAACCAGATGCCCTAGGGAATAAAAGACAAAAATAGGCAAACTAATTTGAATTTCAAAGCATCTTCTGGGAAGAAAGTATTAAAATTGCTGATTTCTATGAAATTAGGTTTAAAAATGAGCAAAACTTTTTAATTAGTATGTTAAAATAATAGAAAATAAACAATGAAACCTTAGAGATGTGTTAGAATTTAAAGACAAACTCCAAGGACTCTAACTCCCCTCCATTCCAGTCTCCTCTATCCTTCCTGAATTTGCCTCTTCTCTTTATTTTGATTTGTTTTTCAAGACAGGGTTCCTTTGTGTAGCCCTGGCTGTCTTGGAACTCATTCTGTAGACTGGGCTGGCCTTAAACTCAGAGATCGCCTGCCTCTGCATTCCCAAGTGTGGGGAGTAAAGGTGTGTGCGCCACCACCTCACCCCTCTTCTCTCTGTATCACCCCTTCTTGTCTTCAATTCTGTATCAGGGCCAGTGTTTTGGGGCACCCTTTAATCCCAGTGCTTGGGAGGCTAAGGCAGGCAGATCCTTGTTATTTCTATGCCAGCTGGGACTACATAGACTCTATATCAAATAGCTAAAAAAAAAAAAAAAAAAAAAAAAAAAAAAAAAAAAAAAAAAAAAAAACCCAAAACTATTAATTTTCAAACCTGGGTCAAGAAATTGAAGTGTCTAACATATCAAAGCAGGTCTGGCCTCCAGGTTCTCCCAGCATTCCCTCAGTCCATACCATTACAGGATATGCCTGCCACACCCCACCCTCTGAACACTCCAACTCAGAGGCTCTTCCCTATATAATCCAGATTTGGTTACCTGTCTCTCTTTTGTAAGCTTTTGTGCCTTTGGCCTCCTGGCAGCTGTGCTTCATTCCCATCTCTGCCTTCCCCTCCCCTTCTCCCTACATGGTTCAGGGTCATGACAACTCTGGACTCTCCCAGATGTGCCTGCCTCTGCCTCTGCTCTTACATGTCTATAATAAATTTTCTCCTCCATCATACCTAGGGGCAGTCATGTGCTTTTCTTTCCTTTTTTTCTCTCTTTCATTAAAAAAACAAAATAAAAGTTTTGTAACAAAGGAAACAATTGTTCTAACCTCTATGGTGGTTTGAATAAGAATAGCCCCCACAGGCTCATAGATTTGAATGCTTCATCACCAGGAAGTAGCACTACTTTTGAGAGATTAGGAGGTGTGGAGTAGGTGTGGCTTTGTTGAAGGAAAAGTGTCACTGGGATTGGGCTTTGAAGTTTCAAAAGCCAATGCTAAGCCCAATCTGGCTCTGCTTTCTCCAGCTACCTCTCCAACACCATGCTCGCTTGCCCGCCTGCCACTATGTTCCCCACCATGATGATAATAATGGATGACTAAGCCTCTGAAACTGTAAGCAAGCCTCAGTTAAATGCTTTCCTCTATGAATGTTGTCATGGTCGCAGTCAGGGCTACAGAGAAACACTGTCTTGAAAAAGAGTTTTCACAGTCATGGTGTCTCTTCACAAGAATAGAACAGTGACTAAGACAGTCTCTTTTGGGATACAGCCTACATGCAAAGGACAGTTGTGGAAAGGGTAGGTAGAATTCTTGGACTTACACCAGAAAACAGTGTCTAGAAAACAGAAATAGGGATATGATTTACAACAAAGGTATCCAGAGCTTCTCGGTGGGGAAAGTTTTGTTGTGTTGCTATTGTTTTATATTTAAATGCTGGAATAATTAAATGTCAATCGGAAAAAATAATTGACACCTTCCTTCACAGGATATATAAATATTGATTAGAGATAAGCTAAGAATATTGGTACATCCTGTAATCATGGCTACTCAGAAGCTGAGGCAGGAGGGCCCTTTAAGACTAGGAGTTCAAAGCCATCCTTGGCAATATAGCAAGATCTCATCTCAAAAGATAATGCATCACAGTGTTGAACAGTAATTTGTATTCCCCAAAATTGTTTGCCCCACAGATGAGAGAGTCTACACATAAAGACACTGAGGGACCCTGCCCCCAGTTAATTCTGATTGGTAAATAAAGATCCCAGCAGCCAATAGCTGAGGAGAAGAGCCACCCAGGGTTTAGGTTTCCTGGGCTTGGGACCATGAGGAGGAGGAGAAGGGAGCCATGGAAAAGAACAACCAGGAGGGAGGAAAGCCGCCATGGGCTAGAGGCCCAGAGAACATGGCCCAGAGGACTGGCCAACTGGAGCTGAGAGCAGCCCAGATGGAACCTTGTACGTAATAACTTGAGTTATGGACAGGAGGTAGATTCTAACAACGTGCAGGGTGGGCAGTTGCCCAGCTACTGTACTGCCTAAAGTACATTTAAAATATAAAGCTGTGTGTGTTTCATCCAGGAACAGAAGTGGCCAAAGGCGGGAAGAAACCCTGCACTGGGATTTTTTTAAATTATTTTTTACAATATATATGTAAAAATATGGCTGGATAATTTATGGGAGAGAAGATAGAGAGGAAAGCTTTGGGGAGGGGTTACCAGGCACAATATTCAATTTCTGGCTTCTTCCCATTGGCATCAAGAGCATATAAATGTCTCAATGCCTAGAAATTTAAGTAGAAGAAACACTTGAGCCCTAAGATTCCTATAAAAGCCAGGTGTTCCTTGGAGCAGCGGAGACAGAGGATCCCTGGAGCTCATTGGCCAATCAACGTAGCCAAATTGGTAAGTCTCAAATTCATCCAGAGTCTTTGTCTCAAAATTCAAGGTAGGAGCTAGAGAGATGGCTCAGAAGTTAAGAACACTTGCTGCTCTTCCTGAGGACCCAAGTTCAAATCCCAGCACCCACATGGTAATCCACACTTGTCTATAACTCCAGCTCTAGAGAGCCTGACGCTTCCGACCTCTTTCAGCACTTGCAACCATATGAACATATCCATGTGCAGACACTCACACAACTACATATAACTAAAAGGAATGAATATAAATACTTAAAAAAACAGGTAGAGGGGCTAGAGAGATGGCTCAGCAGTTAACAGCATATACTACTCTTCCAGAGGACCTGGGTTCGATTTCCAGCACCCACATGGTGACCAGTAACCACGTGTAACTGCTGTTCCAGGGGGTCATGCGCCTTCTTCTGGCCTTCACAGGTACTGCATACATACGGTGCACAGACAAACATGCAAGGAAAACACCCATACACATAAAATATATAAACTTTTAAAAATCGTTTTAAAAAAGAAAAGGAAAAGAAGGTAAAGTGATTGAGAAAGACATCCTACATCAATCTATAGCCTCTACACACACACACACACACACACACACACACACACACTCTCTCTCGCTTAAAAACGCACAAGGGGGACAATACAAACAGCACAGAGCCTGCAACCTGGCCTGAAAATGCCCCCACCCCTCAAATTCTGCAGCCCATCGAACACTGGGTACTGCAGCCTCACTTGGCCCTGGAAGGTTCCTGAGTCTACAGCCTTGACTCAGGACTCTTTTGAAGTCCAACTAAGCTGCAATGTTTCCATCACCATGGCAATCTGCCCTGAATTCAAGACCATCAATCTCTGGTCACAGATACTTTTTCTCATATCTTGAGAGCTGGAGAACCAGGTCAATTCTCCCATCAGATGGCCCTAGTCACCAGTATAGAGACCTCTCCACACTGGTGGGAACAGATCAAACAGATCAAATTGACAACCCTCCCCACATAAATGACTAGTCTAAAGTCGACACAGATGTAAAACAGGCAGCTGAGAATGTCTCTTTTACTCAAATACAATAAAGATGCTGTCAGCACATCTTTAGACAGGACACTTCAGAGCCTGTCTTCCAGCAGGATGATCCTAATACTGTTTGCTCTCTTGTCACTTCCTTTGCTCCTTACAAAATCAACTTCACATCCTGCTGCCTGCTTTCCCAGAAGCTCTCCTAGAATGCCATTCATTCTAGCGATAATTTTAATCCTTCATTTTAGCCAAACAAAGGGCATGTATACTGTTTATATCCAAATCCTGGTAGTTCTAAGTAACTCTTCCCCCATCAGCATATTCTGCATGAGAAGCACGGTCTCCACTTCAGAGTACCATAATCCCACAGGGTCAAATGCCTTGCTGAATCCCCAAAATAGTCATTGGCCCTCCTCTTACAGGCAACTGTGCTGGCTCTCTCTTTTGTTAGGGTGCCTGTAGCCTGCGTTTGCTACTTTGTGTATTCTTTCTTCCATCCTTCTCCACTCCTTTTCTTTCACCCTTTTTAACCCCTAACACTGGAAAAAAGAGAAAAAAGGATAGAGAGGAAAGAAAAGAGATCCACGAATAAAATCAGGTCAGAAAGGAGACGAAGTTATCATTAGATTACTTTTCCTGCTGATTAGGGGCATCGAATTCCTTGGGGCAAGTTTGATCTTTGACATCAGGATATCTAGTATGTTCTTGTTTCTTCTTTGTGAATGACTACTTAACCAACCACAACCATCAACACAACCCACCCATCTCTCCCGGCCCTAGCATTTATATACCCTCTGAGAAATCCAAAATTCCAAATGTCATGCAATCACAGAAACTGTCTGCAACTGGCAAAATCTCTCTCTCTCTCTCTCTCTCTCTCTCACACACACACACACACACACACACACACACACACACACACACACCAGAGCACAAGGCAAACCATAGCTACTACGGACAATCTGAAGCAAGCCTATACCCAACACTGAAATGAAAAATGAAAGCATTCTTATAATATTTCTGTAATTAAAAAAAAAAAAAAACAAGATGTCAAAACTGTCACTACAAGTGGCTGTCAGCTCTCCCCACTGTGCAGCTGTGTGCATCCTCTACATCCACACAGAGTTGGTGGTCACTTATCCAGCAACTTGTATGCCATCAGCAAGTCAGGAGTAATCCTCCACCACCCTGAGCCTCAGCTGCCAAAGCTAAAAGCAAGGAGGCCAAAGCTGTCTGGGATATTTTGTTGCTGTTTTTGGTATTGTTTTGTTGTGCTAAGAGTGAAGAGGCAGAGAGCTTCAACCCTGAATTACAGCCTGCTCCTAATTCTTACAGTCTTATTTGGAGGAACCTGTTTATAAACCTCTCAGCACAGAGTACAGGAAATACACAGGAAAACAACAATAACAAACCCCAACAAGAGAACGGCCGCGCCTCCTCCAACACTGCAGAAATGGGCCAGTGCTTCTGAAAAAGGTCCTGCTGTATCAGAGTTGGGCATAAAGCACTTTACAAAGGTCCCTCTTCGAAGCTAAGTCAGATCCCTCCTAGGGATCTCCTGATGAAAACAAGAACGAGAGGAAGCAAGCCCTGGCTCCAACACACCTCTCCCTCATAATACCCCATCACACAGGGCACCCAGGGCAGTCCACTCAGAGGTCTTGCCCTAATATTTTCTGAACTCCTCTTAAATACAAACCATATGAGAATACAAAAGGGACAATAGAAAAGTTGTGACCATTGCTGAGTGTCTGCCAACTGCTAGACATCACTCAGGGAACATGAAAGACATTTCTTAGTCACCTGTACCAAAAACAAAACAAAACAAAAAAAAAAAAAGTTTGCAAGTCACTGACATACACATGGACAAAATTTTACCAAATATCTACAACACACTTAAGATATAATTTAAAGTACATCTACTCGGTACAGAAAGCTGGAGATGAGGAGACCCAGAGGCTAGTACTGAGTACTGCCCAAGACATTGCAAAGAGACAGAGGATGAAGTCACAAAAGAGTCCAAAATCTAAAATCAAGAGCAGAGGAAATGTTCTGTAAAGGTATCCTCCTCACAGACAACCCAGGGGTCCTGTGTTAGGGTTGATGACAGCCAGACAGTCCCATAGATGATCTTGTATTAGAAATGCTTCCACAAATTAGAATGTCTTTTCTGATCCCTGCTCTATCCTCAACACCCAGAAGTCTGGGATGGAGAAAAGGCTCTGTGGCAGTAGCCTAAATAAACACCTATTTATTAAAGTCTTCCCCACATCAAGTGAATATACCATTGTCTACCCAAATATTCATCCATTATAAAGTACTTACACTTCTTTGCTAACAACTGTAGGCCCTAAAAATGTAAGGACTCCAGGCTGGGACTGTAGTTTGGTGTTAACATGCTAGCCTACCAGACAAGTACAAAGCCTGAGTCTGACACCCAGCACTGACAAAAAAAAAAAATCCAAAATCCAAATTTGTACATATTTATAAATTGTCCAGTGTTGTTTGAGTTCACTGAAAAGATGGCTTTGGAGGCAAGGCTGACAATCCCTTCCTCCATATCAGACCCATGTTTGTCTCAAAGTCCAAAGTCTGGAGGGCTGGCTTCCCTAACTGTGTGATAGGACAGAGAGAGAATAGCAAAACAGAGTGAAAACACTTGTGCCCTTGAGAACAGCCAGGTGAGCTGGTTCCAGCAGAGGTTACTATTGTTTATCCCAATATAGGAAAGTGCCCACAAGGAAAAGAAAAGTGCCAACAGTGGAAAGGAAAGCTGAAGCTTAGACACAGAGAAAAAGCTCATCTGGGAACTCCAACTGACTATCTCAACTTTTCTGTCTGTTTCTGTCTGATGGAACAAGTGTCCAACTTGATATTACCTCTCTCTGTGGCTTTACTAAAACAACCTCACTGAAGGAAGGGGTCACTCTATTCTGCCAGGGACTCTTTACTGGGAGTTCCACCTGGCTACCTTAAAGGAGCTTCCTCAGTAGCTTTCTGCTGGATTTTTTTTTTAAATATGCAATGTGATAATTTCTAACTTAATAAACTCATTTCAAACTGAAAATATCCCTATTATTGATCACTCTCCGACTCTACGAAGTACATTACTAATTTGCAGACAGTATGACTGTTAGTGAAATTTTTATTTTCACAACCTTTATGGGGGAAAATGAAAACAATAAGTAACAGCTGGGTGTGGTGGCATGTGACTGTAATCTCAGTAGCTTGGAGGGGCAAGTAAGGAGGATCAGGAGTTCAAGGTCATCCTTCACACAGCCAGCTAAAGGCCAGTTTGAACAAGAGACCCAGTCTCAAAACAATACAAACCCCGTAACTTTACACAAGGCAGTCTACTGGGAATTTATGTTCAAAACGGGGTGCAAACAAACACCACGTTATTGTAATAATTCAAGATTAGAAAGTATTCAATAAGGAAATGGTTATATAAATTATAAGATGTCCATACAATGAACTTCTATAAAATAGTTCAAAGACTGTGCTGCAATAGCTACATAGAAAAACATCTAAAAAGAGATGAAGTACAGATGGCCGATCAGAACCTTGTGGAAGGGCGCACCTGCCAGGTCCTTACTCCCGCAATTGCTTCCAGACACCCGCCCCTAAAACACCGCTGACAGCCTATCTGCGGGACCCCGTGTCTCCCCTGATGTGGCTCACCTCCCGGACCCCACAGTCTGAGCGCGGCCAATGCCAGTCGACCGCTCAGCGCCATGATGCTCTGCAGGACGACGGCGCTTTGAGGGTCAGGTGCCATCCGAATCCCCGCCCTCGTGTGCCTAGCCCCGCCCTCTCGGCGCTCTTACTCCCGCCCCCTTCTGGCCAAGTCCCGCCCTCCCGCGCCTTTCCTCCACCTCTCACACCGTGCCCTGCCCAACTCCCGGCACGTTAACCCGATGTATCGAAGGGTGTGTTTATGCCTGGTGCTGGCAGCTTCCCGCTCTGTGGGACTCTGACTTATTGGTTGGGAAGCCAAATCGGGAGGTTTCATCGTTTTACCGCGCTCTCGACCTCCTTGAGCAGGCGGGTGGTAACTAATGCTCCCTAAGCGCTTACTGCCGTCAGGAATTGCATCACACCTAGTCCTCGCCAGACACCATCCGGTTTCAGAGGACCCACATCTAAAGGCTTGAGGCTACGTGACCAGTCGGTGGCCAGTTGTCCCCAGGCACCTCTACTCTTTAACGCCTCTAGGGCAGGGCCAGAAACCCGGGAGAAGTTTGGCGGAAGCCAAGAACGCGGTTACCTTGACGACCACAACCCGTGAGGCTAGTGGGACGCTCCCAGCATGCCTCGCGCGACGCGGTGCCGGAAGTGAGCGAGCACTTCCGTCCGCCATCCCTGCCGGTTCCGACTGCTTGGTGTTTGTGTTCCCAGCTCTCTGCAATCATGAAGGATGTGCCGGCCTTCTTACAGCAGAGTCAGAGCTCCGGGCCGGGTCAGGCCGCCGTTTGGCACCGTTTGGAAGAGCTGTACACGAAGAAGTGAGCCCCAAGGCTGGGGCGGGAGGGAGAGGGCTCTGGGAGGGCCGCAGGCTCCCATCAGTCCGGATGGTCAGGGATATGGAGGAAAAGGGTCGACAGCCTAAGGAGCAGAGCTGTTGCCAGGGTTCTGAATCTAGACTCCCTGCGTTCCAGCCTTACCGGCTGTGATAAGCTGCTAAGCTTTGTCTTCTGTATGTTCTTAATTAACTAAAGGAAGCTCGGGTTGGCCTGTGATGCTAGCTCTTAATTCAAACAGGCAAATAGTTCTGAAGCTAGGGTGTCACCCCTTCTGAGACACAGCCCTGGTAGCCTGCACTAAGCCGTGGTGTGATTGTCTACAGCCTCTAATTTCTTCTTGATTCTACAACCATTGATTCATCTCCCACTCTCCCTATTTTCTGATCTATTTCACATTGGCCTTTTTGCCACTAAAGAGATCTTAGTGTTTGAGTTTGTTTGGGAACAGGATGAACTTCAGAACAATTACGAATTGCTAACATTTATATAAGAGCTTTCCCATGAAGAAACACCTCTTCAGAACCTTTCCACATGATAATGTTCAGCAATTAAAACTCTTAGTGATTTCAAGAGAAACTTTTCAGTGTTGAGTATGTAACTGCCTAGATATGGTGTAACATTCTGTGTTTTTCAAAACACTTTATCTCTGTTATTAAATATTATCCTCTAGTCTTGGTGGGAAATGTGCTATTTCAGTGTCCTAAAGGTTCATATATTGGCTTTTTAAAAGTATTGGCTTATTTCATTCCATTGACAGATGAGGAGATTGAATATCAGTTTTCTGTTCTTCTGTGAAGTATTCAGCTAATGAGTAAGAGAGCATGGAGTTTGAAATATAGCTGTAGAATTCCAAAGTTCTTCCAGTTGACACTCAGAGTGGGTGTTGAAGCTGTCTCAGGAAAGTGTTCTCCGTTGTTACCTAAGAAAACTGTGTCTTGGAAAGGATAAGTGACTAAGTGGTAGCAGAATCAGTCAAGGACTAGGCTTGAATTAGCTGGCACTTGCTTTAACTACTGTACTGTGCAGTGGAACCAGGATAGTACTTAGTGTTTGATGGGACCATCAAGGCCAAAGGCATTTGTTACTTTACATTAGTGTATGGGACTGAAGGACTTTTTGTTTTGTAGGTTGTGGCATCAGCTGACACTTCAGGTGCTTGACTTTGTGCAGGACCCATGCTTTGCCCAAGGAGATGGTCTCATTAAGGTAATGACTTACCATACGGGTCAGATTATGTTGAGTATACTTACAAACTATTATTATTAATTTTTATTTACTTTTAACATGCGTGTGTGTGTGTGTGTGTGTCTGTGTGTGCGCGTGCTATCATTAAATATATGCAGTGTCATGCCCAGCTCTGCTCAATGGACTTTTAAAGACAAAAATTGGGGGTGGGGGGACATTATGGTGATCACGCTAAGCTGCATCTTTCAGCAGTCACTTTGTGCCAAGGACTGCTGTAAGCACTGGGCCCTTCATGATAGCACTGAGGAAGTCTCTCTCTTTCTCATATGTGATGGCAGACATAGATAAATCACCATGGGTTACAGCTAATAAATTACAACATTGAAACAGACTTTTTGGTTTTTAAAAGTTTAGACTAGAGCTGGGGAAATGGCTCAGTGGAAGTATGTGCTTCCATCCACAGGGCCCTGTGCACCTTACACTACAGCACCAAGAAAGCAGAAAGAAAGAAAGAAAGAAAGAAAGAAAGAAAGAAAGAAAGAAAGAAAGAAAGAAAGAAAAGAGCAAACTTAGAAACTTGAATCTGGAAGATCATTAGTTTAAGATTAACCTGGGTTACACTGCAAAACTGCTAGGGAGAGGGATGATTTAAAGAGCTCTCCTCACTTCCCAGCTCTCCCAGCCAGTCCACGCACAAGGGTTCCACTTGCCCAGAGATTTCAAGCCAGAGTAGTATAGAAAGGAGAATGCCTCTTTGTGAAGGTGAGAGGCTTGAGGGGGACTTCTTACTGTGCTGTCTTTCTAATGGAGCATTTTTAGAATTTTGTCAGCAATAAAAATAAAAACACAGTCTTTCCCATGCTTCATCAGATTCCCTGAGGAATCTCTAACCAGGAAATTTCTCACCAGAAACTTTCTTTCTGGAGCTTTTCTTGTCACCACCTGAATTTGAAAGGGATAGTTAGTCTGTAATTGTAGCTTGAGTTATTTCTCCTGAATACATTGTAATGCTCACAATGAAACTTACCCTTACTGCAGATTCTTAAGGGGTAAGTATTACCCCTTACTACCTTACCTCCTGAGGTTGTAAGGGTTTGGGGGTTTTGTTTTTGTTTTTGTTTTTGTTTGTTTGTTTGTTTTTACTTATCAGTTTGACATTTTACTACCTTTAAGAATCTGCAGTTGCGCCGGGCAGTGGTGATGCACACCTTTAATCCCAGCACTTGAAATAGGTATTACAGGTGGTTATGAACCATCATGTGGGTGATGAGCCATCTGTCCAGCCCGTTTCTGTGTTTCATAAATTAAGAATATCACCATTCCTTTGTTCTGTCTTCTCCTTGGAAGCTCAGCATTTGACACACATGGTGTGTCCATAGTACTAGCCTAGTGTCTGAAGACATACTCTGTGTGCTGAATGGGTAAGAAACTTGGTAATACGAGCCTTTAGAAGGCCAGTAGCCTTCTAAAATCTGGAGGAACTCTATTTTGTTTGGTTAGGAACACTTCACACTGGTCCAGCTGTTGTACTTGAAGTACCGTGGAGGAAGAATGTAGGAATTAATATTTAGGCATTTTTTTTAATTGTTTGATTTTTGAGACAGAGTCTCTCTGTGTAACCTTGAGTGACTTGGAACCAGTCTGTAGAACAGATTGGCCTCAGATTCACAGAGATCTGTCTCCCAAGTGCTGGGACTGAAGGCGTGAGCTGCCACACCCAGCTATTTAGAAGGTTCTTATAGACCAGCGCTCTAATTCTCAAAGCTAGGAGCTCTGGTTTTCTACAGTAATCCATTGGTGATCATTTATGTGGACTCAAATAAGGCCATCATTCCAAGGTTTAGGCAGTGCTGTCTGTGTGATGGGCATTGTGGTTTGCATGCTTGCACTGGCCAGTCTTAGTACTGCCTCTTAACTAGAAGCAGCTTTTGGAGTCTGGTGTCTCTGAGTGAGGCTCGGTCTGTACTAATTCTCCATCTTTGCTGTTGCAGCTTTATGAGAACTTCATCAGTGAATTTGAGCACAGGTAATCCCCTTTTGTCAGTTTTTTACTTTGAAAATTAATACATTAGTACTTTTTAACACTAAAAAACTGGTGGTTTTTATTTCAGGGTAAATCCTTTGTCCCTGGTAGAAATAATTCTTCATGTGGTTAGACAGATGACTGGTAAGCCTCTGTTTCATAATAGAAAATACCAAATTGGCCAGGTTTAGTAACGCACACCTGTAATTCCAACACTGGGGTGAGGCAGTAAGTACAACCTAAGCTACGTAGGCCACTGTGGGATATGTCATGAGATTTTTGTAATAATCGGAGAAATGTTACTGTTTATCTTGTCTAAAGATGTCTTAACTAGTAAGAAGCTGCTGGTGGTGGGTCCGACTTTGTTCTTGTTTCTATTCTAGATCCTAATGTGGCTCTTACTTTTCTGGAAAAGACTCGTGAGAAGGTGAGTATGGAGTTTGAAAAGCATTTTCTAGTATTTATGAGATTTGTAATTTATGCCTATACCCTCGGAAGTAATGTTCCTCAGTCAAGTCAGTGCCCAAGGAGCTACCTGCTTTGCAAATTTGGTGCCTAAATTTCTGAGGTTTCCGTGTTTTTTTCGTCTCTTCAGGTAAAAAGTAGCGATGAAGCTGTGATCTTGTGTAAGACAGCAATCGGAGCTCTAAAATTAAACATCGGAGATCTGCAGGCTACAAAGGTGAGAGAGTAATGTAGACATCCTTCCTCTTTGACTGTTTCTTAAAGATATTTTAAGTTACAGGGAGAAAAAAAAAAAGCCAAAGAGCTCTCGTATTCTAGCCGAGATGTCACTGTTGCTTACTTAGTGCCACCTTTGTCTGATATATTCCACCCTCTGCTTGTTTGGTTGGTTTGGTTGCTTTGGGTTTTGTTTTGTTTTCCCATTTAAGGATAAGCTGCTGCTAAGACATTTACTCTTAAACAAAGAGCATTCCCTGTGTGCCCACAGCCGTCCACCCAGCTAGGATTCCATGTGGTTTCAGTGTACAAAGGCTGTGGGCCCTCATTATGCCAGGCAGTGTGTTTCACTGTTCTCTTCCTTCCTCTTGAATTGTTGAAGGTTTTTGTCTATATTTACGTGTTTTGGTGTATACCTGCATGTATGTCTGCACATGTATGTCTACAGTGCCAGTGGAGGCCTGAGGAGAGCATTGCATCCTCTGGATCTGGAATTACAGCCAGATGTGAGTTGCCCTGTGGCTGCCAGGAACTGACTAGGTCCTGTGCAGTAGCAACAAATACTCTCAATGGCTAAGCCATCTCTTCAGCCCCAATTGTGCCTCTTTGTATTGTTGCTCAGTTTGGGAGACAGACATAAATAGTGGTAGCAGAGAAACCAACATAGTATTGTCAGACCACCTTGTTTATCTAGAGACTGAGTGTGCTTTTGTTTTGGCTTAATTTTGGTACCCATAATGTTAACAAAAATATCAGAAGTGGGAGTTGACAGTTTGTTTTCATTGCCCTAAAAAGGTCTGTGTTATTGCTTCCTACTCCCAGGTCCCATCCACCCTGATTACATGTCATTTGGAGGTATTAGCTATGACACACTGAGGAGTGCTGTGACGGGCACCTTAGACTTGAGCCAGCTCGAGAGTACAACAGCACATAGGCAGACCATGTGTCCTTCGTCTGTGCTAGTCCCCCGGCAGGTCCATCTCAGCCCCCATGCACTAGCTACTGTTCTTGTTGCTCTGACCTTATACCTGAGAAGAAGGAACTTAGGGGATGGTTTATTTTGTCCTACAATTTGAGGGATACAGCCCACTGTGGCAGGGAAGGTGTGGCAGCAGGAGCAAGAAGTGGTTGGTTACCATGGGTCTACATACCGGAAACAGGAGAGAGATGCTGGTACTCAGCACTGTCTTCATTTTATTATCCCAACACCTGCTCTTGGGGTGGTGCCCACATTTAGGCTAGGTTTCCCTGCCTCAGTTACCCCAATCTAGACACAGACATTCCCACAGGTTATCTCCTAAGTGATTCTAGATCCCCTCAAGTTGATAAATTAGCCATCACTGAATGGCTATCTTAGTCTTCCCTAGCCAGATTCGTGAGTTGATGTGTGTGAACCATTTTTACCCCTCTGTGGTATATGCTGTTATATACTGTCTTACAGCATATGTATCTGCTCTCCCCTCAAAGGATTGAGGTCATTGATTATACTCTAAGTGCTCTACATGCTAGCACTTCTGTGCCTGGTCTCTTTGTGCACAGGCAGTCCCCTCGGTGTGTGTGAAGGTGATAGTGTGAGTTGTTCTACAAAGCCTTACAGGCACCTCTGAAGCTCCCCACTGGAGCTTTGGTATTTTCACACTATTTAATTCTTCATGGCCCAGTGGAGGTCAAGTGGTAGTGGTGTAACTTTGGATTTCTCAGTTGGTGGTGGTTTACTAGCAACTCCACTCCCATCTCTACTCCGTTAATTGCCTGTTACTAGCTTTTTCCACTCTGTCTTTCCTACTTCCTGGCTCATTACGCATAGAGGATATGCAGTTACATCTTTTGCCAGTAGTACACAGCTTGTCTCTG
>JANHMN010000003.1:128039766-128082966 GCA_030674055.1 Rhabdomys pumilio
TTGTCGTCATCTACCCCATCCGGTTCCTCCTCCCCAATCCCAACGCCTCTTCTTGCTGTCCCTCTCCAAATCTCAGGGTTCCTCTTCCTCCACTGTCCGGCCTCAACCTCCCTGAGGATTTAGGGCCCTCGAAGAACTCCATTTCTTCTCTCAGCTCTTCTTACTTCAGGAAGATCGGTCAGGACCTCACAAGAGGGAGGTCTGCCACGGGTGCTGAGGGAACTTGTTTACAGATTCAGTTGAATTCCTGGCAGGCTTCTTGATTTAAGAATGTTCTTGGCGAAACCCTTAGGGTAGCTACCCAGCTAGCCCCTCACTCTCCTCACCATCTGTGGGGATTGGCCAAGTTTACTGTCAGTCTGCAGAGGCAAGTCCAGCTAGTCGCTGTTAACTGTTAACTGTCTTCTCCAGGCCACCTGGACTGAGACAGCTTTCCATGGACGGCTCTGAAGATGACACGACCATATTCGGTGCCCACTGTCTGCCCAGTGACCCCAGACTCTGGGCCACTGTGACAAACTCATACCTAGGTACACGCATATATCGTGACACCATCCATATAAACGGTGTGTACAATGGAGCTGGGGGCGACACTCACCGGGCAATTCTGCCCAGTCCCCTCAATGTCCAGCTAGAAGCCCCTGCAGGAACAGAGCAGCTGACAGAGACCTTTACCCTGGACACCAACACAGGTTAGCTGCCACCAATCCGTGCCAAGCTATTGCTCTGGGTGAGAAGGACTCCTCACTTGTCCATGAAGTAGAGAAAGGGGCCGAAAAGTCCAGTATGTGACTCAGGGCTGTAACCTTGGCACTGGTAGTGGGAAGGTTGGGATGGGAAGATGGAGAACGGGAGCTCAGCCTCCAGTACACACCAAGACTCATCTCAAAAATAAGTAAACAAATGGCCTTTAATTTAAGGGGGAAAAAAAAGCATAAAAAAGCTGCCTCCCAAGATGAGGCCTCTGTGGTTGGTCTTGCTTTCTTTTCATCTGGGTGGGCCCACTACAGAGTGGGGAGAGGCAGCCTGAGGTCTGAAGGACCCCACTCCCAGCCCAGGAAGGTTCTGGTGTTCTGTGGTATTGACTGACTTTCCCCAAACCTACCCTAGGTTCCTTCCTCCACACCCTGAAAGGCCCCAGCTTCCGGGCTTCCCAATGCATCTATGCTCACCGTGTGTTACCCCATGTACTGGTCTTCAGTGTGTCCATTGCACGCTTGACCACAGAGAACAAGCCCATCACAGTGCCGTTACGGGCAGACTTCACCCCAGAAAGCCCAGACCTGGACCTGCATGTGGGGCCAGACTTCCAGGGACTCAGGTAAAGCATACACTGGGTAAATCTATGTAGCCCAGAGAGAGATTTTTAATTTTTAATCTTTCTTAAGATTCAGCTATGCCTTTGCAGGTACCTGCATGGCCACACACTCACCCCTGAGCAGCCTGGAGAGCCACAGCAGGAAGTGCATATGCTGTGGATGCCAGTTCCCCCAGCCTTGACCCTTGGGGAAGAGGAGAAGGACAGGACCTGGGAGTTTCTGACTGTTGTGGCTTCCAGCCAGGCTGAAGTCCAGGGCTGCTTTGCTGAGGCCCTACAGCTGCAGACCAGGGGCGTTCTGTATACAATCCATGCAGACTCCTGGGGCCAGCTCTGGGAAGGCTGTGGCCTGGATGTGGCTGGGCCCCTGGCCCTACGCCAGGCCCTTCGTGCCTCTCTCTACTACCTGTTCAGTGAGCTTCCCCAGCCTGACACTCAAGGACCCATCAGCCATGGGCTTAGCCCCGGAGGCCTCTCCAATGGGAGTCGGGAGGAATGCTACTGGGGCCATATCTTCTGGGATCAGGTATATCTAGATAGAAGGGATTCCTGGAAGAGATGGTTTCTCAGAAGGGTGTGTAGGGATGTGGTAGAAAAGAGTGGTCCAGGTTAGAGCAACAGAAGGCCCAAAGGCTGAGGGTGTGCAACATTTGAAGGTAGAGAAGGAGCCTCACAGCAGGCCAAGACCACTAGAGCCTCAGAGTGAGCCAGGTGCAAGCCTGGAGCTTACTAAAGGCCTAAAAGAGCCATAGAGACTTTGTAGAAGAATGAGACAGTAGAGATACAGTCTGGAAAGGTCTGTGACTGCCAGGAGTAGCTGGGTGCAGGGAAGCAAGGGCTGGAGAAGGCAGTGCTGTAGGGAGATCAGTGGCCACTGTGTGAGGGAGTAGTGAGAGGGAAGGCTCAAGGCCACTCCCACATCGGACACCTTGTGAAGTTTTCACGGTGGCCCATTCAACAGATGAAGCCAAAGAAAGCTGAGGTCAGGCGGTCAGAGAGCAAGCTCTCCCTAGAGACCTGATGCAAACTAGTGCCCATGAGCTTCTCCTGATACTGCCTGTACTGAGAACCAGAACTCTGGGCTGTCTAGGCTGGAAAGATAGCTCTGGAGTGGGCAAGCTGGGGAGGCCCCAGGTGGGTCTGGGTAAGCATGAAATGTGGGACTCAGAGAGGCAACGGGTTGGCCAGAGGGTAGGGATGGAGGAAGCCCTCAGCTGCCTGCTTGACTGTGTGTTGGTTAGAAGCCTGAGCAGGGTAGAATGTGGGCAGCGTAAGAGTAAGGGAGGGAGAAGGTATGGACTCCTGTTCACCTCCAAATGGTTCATCTCTCAGGATCTTTGGATGTTCCCAAATATTCTGATGTTCCACCCAGAGGCTGCCAGGGCCATCCTAGAGTACCGAGTCCGTACACTGGGAGGAGCCCTGAAGAATGCCCAGAACCTGGGCTACCAGGTAATGAATAGGGTCTGGATACCACCCCATAAGCCCCTGCCCCAAGGTCTTCCAGTGCCATTCAGTGGCCATGAGAATCCCATACCTCTTTCCTTTCCTCAAAGGATTGCCCCTCTGGTAGGGCTGGACTGCCCCCTCCCCAGATCAAGACCTGGCTATCCTGTCTTCTTTCCTCATAGGGAGCCAAGTTTGCTTGGGAAAGTGCGTGCACTGGCCTGGAGGTCTGCCCCGAGGACATTTATGGGACCCAGGAGATCCATATCAACGGGGCCGTGGTGTTGGCCTTTCAGCTCTACTACTATTACACTCAGGTGAGGCACTGTCAGATGTGTGCCCATGTACCTCACGAGGTCACACTCCGCCCAGGGCCTTGGAAGCTGAGTGAACAGGGACTGTGGAAGTCAGGCATGGCTTTCTCTGTGTTCCTGCACAGCGGCCCACTTCCGTGCCTGATCTTTTACCCTGCTCTCACTCTCCAGGACCGGCAGCTCTTTCAAGAGGCTGGTGGCTGGAATGTGGTCAGTTCTGTGGCTGAGTTTTGGTGCAGCCGTGTAGAATGGAGTTCCCAGGACAAGATGTATCACCTGAAAGGTGAGAACCAGGGAACGCAGTGGCCAGCTCACCATGGGCTTATCATGGAAGGACATGTCCTGAGCCCCTACACTAACTGTCATGTGGCCCTCTGTGACCAGGAGTCATGCCACCTGATGAGTACCACTCAGGAGTCAACAACTCTGTGTACACCAACGCCATGGTCCAGAACAGGTCAGACAGAAAACTTCCCCTTCATGTACCCCTAGCCCCAGCACAGCAGACAGGGCCCAGTCAGAAGCCATGCAACTGTGACTTGTCCCCTCTCCAGCCTGCACTTCGCTGCTGCTTTGGCCAAGGACTTGGGTTTGCCTATCCCCAGTCAGTGGCTGGAGGTGGCTGATAGGATCAAGATACCGTTTGACTCTGAGCACAACTTCCACCCTGAGTTTGATGGCTATGAGTGTGGTGAGTGGTACTGCATCCTCTAAAGGCTCTCTGCTTGGTCAGACTCCCACACTCACCCTGACACACTCTCTCAT
The DNA here is from genome assembly GCA_030674055.1 of Rhabdomys pumilio. Classification (NCBI taxonomy): domain Eukaryota; kingdom Metazoa; phylum Chordata; class Mammalia; order Rodentia; family Muridae; genus Rhabdomys; species Rhabdomys pumilio. The sequence continues at coordinate 128,043,610 of JANHMN010000003.1, forward strand.
CTCTTTGACCAATAACCTATCCCTAGCCTGCTACCCCTTCCCCCAAATCAGGAGAAGAAGTAAAGCAGGCAGATGTTGTACTCCTGGGATACCCAGTCCCCTTTCCCCTGAGACCTGACATCCGAAGGAAAAACTTGGAGACTTATGAGGCCGTGACATCTCCCCAGGGCCCTGCCATGACCTGGGTAAGGAGCCTGGTGGATAGTCTTGCCCCATGGTGCTCACCTGCCTTCCCACGTGGTGGGTCTAACCGCTTCCTATTTGAATTCTAACCTCAGAGCATGTTTGCTGTGGGCTGGATGGAACTAAAGGACCCCTCAAGGGCGCAGGTCCACCTGAGCAGGAGTTTCGCCAATGTCACTGAACCCTTCAAGGTCAGTCTGGCTCCTACCCCACACTCACTGCCTGGATCTTCTCTCACCATGGTAGTCTCAGCAGAGTAAAGGTCCTCCCTGACCCTAGGATAATAACCTCAGGTGACAGTCACCCTTGCTTCCTGCAGGTATGGACAGAGAATGCAGATGGGTCTGGTGCAGTGAACTTCTTGACAGGCATGGGGGGCTTCTTGCAGGCGGCACTCTTCGGGTGCACAGGATTCAGGTGAGTGCAGCGACCAGCCGTGAAATCCCACTTATCCCAACCCTCTTCACACAGCTCTCCCCACAGGATCACTGAGGCAGGTGTGACCTTTGACCCCCTGTGTCCAGAGCTGGTCTCCAGAGTGTCTGTCTCTGGTATCTCCTACCTGGGGAACAAGCTCAACTTCGCCTTTTCCAAGGACTCGGTGACACTTGAGGTCACAGCCTGTGCAGAGCCCTGGGCGCCCCTGCTAGAAGCTGAGCTGTGGCCATCACTGGCCCGGCTTCCCCTGACACCAGGTAGGGAAAAGCCTTTGAGCATGTGACCCAGGTGTCTTGGTCCATGCCCTTAAAGATTAACCCTCTCTCTTGCAGGACAGAAGGTCTCCTTTCCCCACTCAGCTGGCCGGATACAAAGGTCATCCCCCATAGCTGCCCAGAAATTCTGCAGTGTTTCCTGATAGGAGTTTTGACATTAGAAGTCTCTTTCAACACCTCTGGGACACTCTTTTGCCCTCAGCTGCATCCCCAACCCCACAATCTCTCAATCTGGATCCTGCCCTGAACCAGTAAGGCTACAGAGTGTTCCCTCTGTTCCTTACCCCCTCCCTCCTTCTTCTCCTTACCCTCTCCAGTCCCAGGAGCCATATATATCCTTTGCTTTGGGATGACCCCAGCACCCTACCTTTTAGCTCCCCGTCTTCCTGTCTCTCTAGGCCTTAACTTCCTTGTTCACACCTCTGGTCTCTGGAATACTCCTGTCAACAGGCTGGGTGGGAAATGGCCAGCAAGTGAGTCATGGAGTCAGGAGCTTAGCTGCACCAAACAAGAGCTTTCTGTGGCAGGCAGTTGGCACAAGGTAGGGCTAGCCAAGTGCTCAAGGGTTTGTGGCTTTGAACTTCCTAATCTTTGGTTCCACTTGACCAAGTCAGATGGTATCTAGCATACTGGGGTAGGGTGATAACTGTCCTTAACCATGCAGCCTGTGAGAAGGAAGGCAGTGTTATCACAGGACAGGGTAGATGAACATCAGACTGGCGACCAGAGAAACTGGAGTCAGATGGACAGGGTTCCAGACCATAGTCCTGGCCATCAGGGCTGAGAAGCTGCTTAGGCTTCACTCCTGGTTCTTAGTGTTTCTCCAGAACAAGGCTCATAGCATAGGACCATGATCCTGGTAAAACCTGTGCCCCTGTACCAAGCCAACTTGCCTAATTAAAGTCAGTGCTGGCAAAGGCTGAAGTCAGAGTATGTGGTGGATTCATGTCCCTTTGCACGGGGAAGGGGGGGGCTGAATGCTGATGTAATTTCAAAGCTTAGGGGCAACATGGGGCCCTTGGGTCTCCCTCCACCTTCTTTATGGTGGTCCAGGAGCTGCCCTGGCAGAAGTGGGTGCTCATTTGTTGCCTCAAAGACAGGAGTGGGCATGAGCATTGGCAGGATGCTTGGTGGCACAGCACTTCAGAATAGAATAACCCAGTATACTCTCTGTGTGCATACTCTCTGTGCATACGTGGCCACCTCTGTGCATGTAGTATGGTAAGCTTATGGGGCCATGGGGGGGCAGGTAGAGCCTGTAGGCTGGCACAGCTGATCAGGTCTAGCCTAGCAGCCTGGGACAGGAGAAGCTGCTGCTGCTGCCGCCCCACTGACTTGTTCACACACTCTGTTCTTAGCACTGGGGCACAGACCAGGCAATCCCTCATTCTAAATGGTGGCTGGCAAAATATCCCATGTTTGAAGACATCTACTTAGGAGCACACAGTCCCTGTAGCCGGCAGGAGTTGACCTTCTCATGAACTAGACCACCGGTTCATTGTCAGCACACTGCCTCCATCTTTATCTAGGCACAGCCACACACTGTCCTTGTCTCTGGCCCATAACAGGACTGGTAACCAGCACTAGCTTCATCCCCAGCCCCAGACACACACAGATCAGCAGAAGGCCTTATCTCCCAGGGCTGGCTTGGAACACTGTCAGTAGCTTGGAGCTCCTCAAGGTCAGCTGTTGGTTACAGGCACGGAACAAGATGCGGAACTGCCTAGAGTCTCCAAGTCCGGCAGCTCAGCAGAGACCTCCATAGAAGCCAGGGAGGCATGTGACACACAGAGAGGAGAACTGACATGAGAACGTTCACTTAGTGCCACTGCCTGTCTGCCTCTGACCATGTGTGAGGAAGGAAATGTGGGAAGCAGGCTATGAATGTCTGTGTGTCTGTGTGGATGCTGTTGCTGTCCAATGTGAGTCCAGTCTCCAGTCCCGCATAGGAAATGGACTCTGCCTGTCTTCCCCACAGTCCTTACTGACCCGGGAGGGAAGAAGACCACTGTGGCATATATGGAGTCAGGGCACACCCTTCACGTGTTCTGGGACACAGCCCATCAAACCACAGGGCAGTAGGAATCAAAGGCCTGTGTTCCCGAACTTCATCCTAAAATACTTAGGCTCCTCCACCCCAGAAGCCACAGGCCACTAAGCAAAAGCAGTAGTTGGGCAGCCAAGCAGACAGAAGAAGATGACTGAGGGTTGGCCAGATGATTTGGAGCTGGGGCTCCCTACACGACTACCACCGTGAAGGAAGAGCCCACACATTTCTGGAATCTGCCACTTTTAATCGTGAACAGAGGCTCAGCCTGGTAAGTGGGGAAAGGGGGCAAAGCCAGGCAGAGGACCCTCTAAGTTAGAGGTTAACTCTGAGGGATCTGAGTGAGTCAGCATCAAATACGCATCATGGACAAGAGGGTGGCTTCTCAGGTCATGGTTGAGCAGGGATCGAGGTGCTATAGTAGGCTATAACTCCCAGGAGCTGGTGTTGGGCACAGCTGACCTGGTATGGTTGTCGTTGGTTCAGGGCAGGCTCAGAACGCTCAGTTATAGTCCTCATCATCAAACTTGGTGCTGAAGAAAGCCGCAGAGTCTTTGGCTAGCCGGGACAGGTGCAAGGCGCCAGTCACCACGAGTCCCAGGAGCAGCAATGGGGGCACCAATGTCCACATTGCAGCCAGGATGTTGTAGCACTTAGCTTTGGAGCCATACTGCCTTGCAGCTTCCAGGTCCCCAGCTAGCTTCTGGTCTCGGGCCTGCAGGGCAGCACCAGAACTAAGATGTTAACAAGTTCGTGGTGTCTAGGGGACCACCCAGAGCAACTGTAGGGCACAGGCTGAACTCTAAATCTTGACAGGGGGCTCTGGCTTGTGGAGATATTCCCCCGGGCTGGGCCCAGTCCCTTCACAGTCTTTAACATGCAAGAACTTGGCCCTTGGCAGGGTCCTGAACCATGATCGTCTCAGCCTAAATAAAGGCTGCAGATAGAGATTCAGTGGCCATCCTGGGTTAGCAGCACCCTCTGAGGGCCTCCTGTGGGAGAGGAGTCCTATGGGAAACCAAGAACTCAGTGCTACTCAGGAACTACAGTGGGAATTCCTCTATGGGCAACCTTTAAGGACTTTGCTCTTTGAGGGAGATTATATAGCCAGGCCTTTCTCTCCTGTGAACAGTACACACACCCCTTAATGGTCCCCAAACTTGGTGAGGTACTGTGACTATGCCAACAGACACCCTCATATACTTTTCTTTTGACCCACCTGCATCCCCTCCCCCCACTCCACATCACCTCCCACCCCACACTCATTTTCCCTTCCCACGAGCCTTGAAGCCAACCTTGACAGAGTGGACCAGCGCCAGGAAGCCAAGGCAGCACAGATTCAGGTACAGCGTGCTGAAGACAGACCAGAGCATATGGTCTCGTGGTGTAGGGCCAGATGTTCCCATGGAGAGGGCTGTATGGGCTGCAGCATCGGCCTTGCGGGATGATGGGGCCCGGGGGTCCTCACGGGGATATGAAGTGTCCATGGGTTCCAGCGCCGTGTCTTCCTGAGACTTGTGCTCTCTGAGCACCCAGCCTGCTTATAGCCCCACACTACCCTCCCTGGCTGGCCAGCTCCACCCGCTATATATATCACAAATTACAGCCTCAGCCTGCCAAATAGAGTGGCCCGCCCTTGCACCCCAGCATCCCCCACCCCTCTCAAAAGACCCCATCAAAGGCCACTGCACCACATGGGCAGTGGCTGTAGACCACCCACCAGAGTCCCCCTGCTGTCTTGATTGTTCACAAAAAGGCTGCCACAAGGACACTGGCTGCAAACAGTTCCATGGTGGACCCTAGGGCTGAGTGAACATGAGGCTGCCTCCGTTTCAGGAAACAGCCAGGGCTCTGTCCTCAAAACCAGAGCTGTGTATTCCATGGCCCTCCAGCACTCAGAATCTAGGCTTTGATCATGGCACCTGCTGACTACATGCACATCTGGGACAGCAAATACATACCTGCTAGAGATGATGGCTCAGAAGATGGCAGGCAGAAAGGAAGAATGAAGGAGACGGCCACCTTCCCACAGCAAACCGTAGGAAGCTCCTCCCCACTCCCTGTGATAGGTACTCTCTCCAGCTCCTGGGCAGGTAGATCCTCTTCAGTCTTCTTAGCTGTTAGTCCTCCCTTCCCAATCCTAAAAATGTGAGTGGAGTAGTTTCCTTGAGGGCTCAGATACTTGTGTGTGCCAAGAACTCAATGCACGTCCGGCAGGACGTTTAACTCCTGGCACACATGCCAAGAGCCTCCCCGGTAAAGGGGACCTCAGTGTCTTCCCGGCACAGATCCTTAACAAGAGCTAAATCTTCCTTCACCCCACCACTGCCCAGCCTCCCTCGGCTGCTCAGGCCAAAAGCCCTGGTTGCTCCTGCTCATACCCACCTGGATCACTAGACAGCAAGCAAGCAGTGCTGGGCCCTCCTGGATAGTACATGAAAAGGGAGAGAGGGTCCCTAACCTGATGTAGAGAGGCTACAGTGGGCAGGGAGGGTGACAGGGACCTAATCAGAGTATCTGACTCCCAGATGACTTTCTCCAAGGTCCCTGTCATCTGGTCTCTTCCAGCCTGGGGACAGGAGGATGATGGGTAATATTTGGATCCCAGTCCTATACCTGCCCTGCCAAGTGCCTGTACATCAGTGCCTTGGTCTTCACCATCTGTGTAGCTGCTGTCCCTGCCCGTTCTGTTCATCTCAGAGACCTCTTTTTAAAACTATTTTTATTATTTTAAATCATATATAGGGGGGTGTGTATGTACACATGAGTGCAGGTGCCCCTAGAAGCGAGTAGTGTTGAATTTCTAGATCTGCAGTGACAGGCGAGCCGCCTGTGGTGGATGCTAGGAATCAACCTGAGTCCTCTGTAAGAGCAGCATATGCTCTTAACTGCTGAGCCAGTTAAGAGCATATGCTCTGTTCTTAGCACTGGGTCTGCCCAGCCCTCACAGACCTCAGTACAGACAGATCTGCCTTCTGTCCTGCCATGTCTTCCTTATGAGGTGAGCTAGAGAAGGCACAAGGAAAGCAAGAGGCAAGCTGCAGTGGTGGGGTTGACACAAACACAGACTTGGATTCTCCCAGGACATGTGACTCCTCAGAGAAAACCAAGACCATCCCAAACGGAGCCGATGAGCCCCACCTACCTTTGCTTCATTATAACTATATCTAAATATCATCAGAATTATAAAATGTCTTGCTCCCATTATACATGAGGACAAAGGAAGGAGGGGACTGTATTGGAGAAAAAAAACCTGACATCCCAAGGATTTCCCTCCCGTCACCCCACCTTAACTCGTGACTAATCAATTCATTCCCCAATAAAAGTTTAGCCATAGGCCTGGAATGGTATCGTACACCTTTAATCCCAGCACCCAGAGGCAGAGCAGGTGGACCCTGTGAGTTCCGGTCAGCCTGGTGCACATAGTTCTAGACCAGACCCCTGCCTTGGGAGAGAAGCGGGGAGAGAGAGGGAGGGAATGAACTTTCCAAAACCCCCACAGTGAAACTATCCAGAAGCTCTCAACCTTTGAGTATGTCCCTCTACCCCAAAGTAAAACTTTCTCCCAGTGCAGTGCCAAGAACCTGGAAACACTGAAGTCTCAGCCACGTATCCTGAGAGCTCTCCCGTCTTCACTCACCAGCATCAGATGCTCCTTAGCTGCTCCACAGCCTGACACCTATACCCGTACTGCATCACTCATACTTACACATCTGCCCAGTGGGACTTTGTAAAACACATCTGGTTCTAAGTGTGCTATGATCCCTCTACTGTTCCTCCACCCTGTCTGACTCTTGGGAAATGAGAACAGTGCTGGCCCTAGAGATGGATGGGCCCTGGCACCTTCAGAAGCAGTTGATGACACCCTGGTCCTTCTTGCCCATCCGCTGGCCCACAACACGACTTCTAGTTCCACCTTCCACAATGCTTTCTGTCCACTGAGCATTGCCCACTCTTCTATGGGGCCTGTTGTATAGACATCCAGTAACAGGTTGGCAGGGCAACGTCCTCAGCTCTTGGTCCACTGCAGAAACCAAATAGCATATTCGTGACCTCCTGGTGACAGATAGGACAGACCCCGAAATCTCAGGACCAAATCCCTGAACCTGAGTAAATGCTCTCCCTCATGGTAGAGGAGCTGCCCTGAGCCCAAGAAAGTTCCTAGCCCTCTGGGTACCCAGGGTATTGGGTATAGTTTGTTTTTCCTAATAGCCCTGAACTAAGCAGATGAGGTTCACGCGACTTCAGGAAGGTCTTGAGGTCATGTTCTGTTCAATTCCTTCCTGTGAACAGTAACCCTGAACTCACAGCCTATCCTAAGTCTTCCTGCTGATCTACCACCCCGCTCCCCTTGTCCCTTCCTGCCATGCATCCATGGGAAGGAAAAGGATTCCTCATCCTGGAAAGTACAGTCAAGAATCTCAACATAATTAAACTTTCTGAAGGCCTTTCTCCTTTCCCAACTATAAACCTGCCATTTTCTAGAGATCTCACCAGAGATCCAGCAGCTCCTGGTTTTACCACATCAGTGTGGCCCCCTTCCAAAGTCCCCGAAGTCAGTCTATAGCCTCAGGTATGGAACGAGGAGAGAGGGAATAGTTTCTTAGACTCCTGTTAAGCAATGACATTCCAAAAGCCTCCCCAAATCCTATATGCAGTCTCCCCTAAAACACTTGGCAGTGACCCCTCAGAGGCCCACACTCCTGAGTGTGCTTTATATTTTAACATAGGTACTCTTTTGAATAAGCTCCAACTTCTGGCTACTGTCTTGTGAAATTCTCTTATGTCAAAGTCATAATGAGATTTCTAAAAGATTAAAGAAATTCCGCAGACTGGCATGTCACAGCAGGGAGCTAACTTCCCTTCCCAGCAGCTGCTTCTACTTCCTGTTAAAAACTATACTTCATTTAAACAAAAAACAAAAACCACGGGCCTTCTCCTTGCTGAAGCCTTGCGGGGCCTTTTCACTTGCACCTCTACCCGAGGGCTCACTGTGCCACTCCTGGGATTTTGGATACATTCAAATCATCATGGTGGTTAGGGAAGCAAGGAACTATGGGACAGGACCCAAATATCCTGCAGACACTGGGAGCCCAGTCTGATTTTTTTGGTGCCAGGCTTGGGTAGGCAGAAAGAAGCACCCTTTAGAAGGAACTCCTGGGATGCCATGGCATGTTAGCAGGGGGCCAAGGCAGACAGCCTCACCTCCAGGTGAGGTGGGACATGGGAGCTGTGATCCCAGCAGAACTCACTGTCATTTGGTTCTCCCTACTACGGAGACCACGAGAGACATTCTGGAACCCCCACCCACTCCAGGTCCCTACATAAACCTGAGTGCTGCGTGTGGGGAAGGAAAGGGTAAGGGCAGCAAACCTCACAGCACCCAACTTTTGTGTACAGGCCAACCCAGGAGCCCAAAGTCATATTCAAGAGGTCACCACAAAATGAGGACACATCTTGGCTACGGATTCCTTTTCCCTTAAAGAACTCTGGGCGTCCTTCACTACTAGACCGAAGCCTGCTTTGCTCCAAGTTCTGCACCTTCCTGGGCACTGAGGGAGCATGGCATCGGCGTTAGATGATATTCGGGTCCCTTCTGCCTGGATCAACTGAAAACACACAGGTCGGCTGCTGCCCACATCGGGAGACCAGAGCCTGACAAGTTAAGGACACTGGCTCTCCTCAGACAAGAAGGAAGCAGAGTGAGCTCGGTACAGAACCAGAGAACAGTGAGTCAGAGTCAGAGTTTCCACCAAGTACTTTATTGAATCCACTGTGGACAGACAAGTGAAGGTAACATTTGCCTACGCATAGGGTAAAGGGTCAGGGCCTCAGCCTGGGGGAGGGAGGGCCAGATGTGGACCGTGGAACACAGGGCAGCTAGAATCCAGAATGTGGCGCTCTTTGTGAAAACGACTGAAAGACTACCGCAGAGGTGGTGGAGAAAATAATGATGCAGATAATGACCATGAGGACACTGAAGACCAGGGAGCTGATGTTCAGGCACTTGGCGGTGGAGGCGTAGGCCTGAGCCCCAATCACATCACCCACCATCTTCCTGTCCCTGGACTGAAGGAAATCAGATGGTAAGGGGCCCTGGAGCTGGCCAGCCGAGAGCCAGGTGCTTTGGCTCTATTTCCCCGTATCCTCCCTGCCCACTGCCTCACTCCCTCAGGCTAGGAAACCCTACCCTCTTTTCACACACGCACAAACTCAAACTATACAGTGGGTCCCAGCATGGGCCACATACCCCACTTTTCACACAGATTAGGGCCCCAGTCTAAAGGGTGAAGGGGCATTCCAGGAATGGGGTGGGGGAAAATCTAGCCCCAGAATCCTCAGACAGCTTCATTCTGTGACTATCAGAAAGTCTCCAACACCAGAGACAGACAGGCACACACACACACACACACACACACACACACACACACACACATATACACATACACAAATAGGGTGCACACACACTACACACTTACTCTCTTACACAAAGGACCCCCGCACTCATACCTCGGTGCCACCCGAGTAGATGGAGAACTTAGATGGAGAACTTCAGGCTCACACACACCTTCTTACACCATCACTCCCCACTCTAGCACACTCACCTTCACAGAGTAGGCATAGGCAATGAAGCCCAGGCAGCAGGCGTTGAAGAAGAGTGTGTTGAACAGGGACCAGACCACATGGTCAGGCACAGAGACCTCTCTGGGCATGTTGATCACGGTGGTCCTCACAACAGCTGAGTTGTTGGGTTCCCCCAGCTCAGTCACCCCGTACTCCTCTTTGATTGTCTCATAGCTTGGAGGAAGTCCGGCATTGGTGGGCAAGAAGGCTTGAGAATTGTGGCTCATGGTATTGACTCTGGAACAATCGCCCCGTCTGGTGGATGGCTGCTGCTACCCTGGTTCTGTAGGCCCGCCCTTTCTCTAGCAGTTTCCTTTTCCTGTTGGTGGGTTAGTCTCCAGAGGGCCTTACTGTGGGGAATTGGCTGGATACCGAAATGGGCGGTACTTAAGCCTTGAGGATCAAATTACTTCAGGGCTTGTTGACTGTTAAGGTACTTCTGTACTAAACTTCCAGGGGTCAAGACTTGTCCCAGGGCTAAAACTTGTCTCAAGGTCTCCACCTCCTGCTTAGAGTAGTCACACTGGGACTTCCCCAGAACTACTGTCTCCCCAGCGCCCTGCTCTCACACCCCTTGTACATCCCTAAAGCCAGCCTCACAGTGAGGGCCTCCTCTAAAGAAACCCATGCACACACACACCCCAAACTAATCTGTTGCAGGTGGGGGCTGGGAATATCTGCAACTCAATGTTTCTTTGGCTGTCAGTTGGGAAGGGAGGAGCCTTCCAGCCCAGGGCCGGGATGCTCCTGGCTAGCTAAAGAAGGAAAATTCCAGTCACTTGGCTGCAGCCTTGGAGTTTATGGAAGGCAGATGTTTTCCTGCCCGTTTCGAAACAGCCATTGCTAAAATGAAGCCTGAAGGATAACAGCGGCACGGGGCAGCACGGAGAACTCCGTGTCTTTCCCGGCAGAAGCAATGAGGGAGCTGAGCGACTGTCAGAAACAAGGACAGTTCCCTCGTGGAGAAGGACACACAAATCATTTGACACTTTACCCTATTCAGTAACCTCCCATCCCCACCCCCAATACCCAAATTTCATCCTGCAGGACAGAATGAATCAAGGAGGAGCTGGTTAAGTCCAACTCCAGAGCCCCCATTCACCTCTAGATGTACAATTTTTACCATCGATCAGAGCCTCAAAAGCTAGAGAAGGTCACATGTCTGTAATCCCAGCATTTGGAAAATGTGAGCAGGAGACTCAGTTCACGGTCATGCAGCCTGGGCTACATGAGATCTTGTCTCAAATAAATGAATAAAAAGTAGTAAGTAAAATTTAAAAATGAACAAAAGGGGGAATCATTTCTTCTAGAAGATACACAACAAGCAGCAGGCTCTATATTCTTGGTCATTAGCAAAATGCAGATCAGAGCCCCATGGCACACTGCTCATATCCATTAGGTTTGCTAGGGAAGAACAGATAAGCACTGTAGTTTAGAAGCAAAGAAACCACAACACTGACGCTGCGGGCTTTGCAGGCAGTGGGCAGATCTCAGCTACACCCCAGGATCCCACTTCTTGTGTGTGTAAGAATGAACACGTTTATATGTATTCAGTATGCCTGCATCTCCTGTCTGGAGCAGCAGTAACGAAAGGCAACAGAGAGACGTTAGATGTCTATCAACTGACAAATGAAACAAATGAGCAAATCCAGAAACTAGAGTCATAGGGCCACAAAAAGAATGAGATATGCTAAACCTGAATGGACTTTATCTCAGGGCCGAACAGATGAGCAGCAGCCTTCAGGGGCTAAAGGGAAAGAGAATGGGGTTAGGTATCTTTTTTTATTGTTTGGTTTGGAGCTGGGGTGATGGGGGGAGGGGAGTCGTTGGTTTTGTGTGTGAGTGTGTGTGTGTGTGTGTGATAAAAAAATCTTTTTAGGAGAAAAGTCAGAGATGGTAAATCTCAGCTCTTGTTCCTAGTGGGTTCTGTGCATGTGCTCTCTGTCTCATCTCTGACTGAATCTCACTTTTGAATGAAAGTGCCCCCATAGGCTCACGGTTGGATGCATGGCCTTCAGTTAGTAGAACCCGTTCTGTGTGTTGTGTGTGTCTGTGTGTTGTGTGTGTGTCTGTGTGGATCACAATATAAAGCTCTCCAGCTACTGCTCCAATACCATGTCTGCCTGCCTCCCACCATGATGATCATGGGCTAACCCTCTAAGACTGTAAGCCAGCCTCCAATTAAATGTTGTCCTTTATGAGAGTTGCCTTGATCATGGTGTCTTTTCACAGCAGCAGAACCGTAACTAAGACACTGATCTTTCCCAAATACAGTCTAAATAAGTTAATTTAGCTAGGATCGCTTCCACTTTCATTAAAGAATTCAAACGTCTCAGTGTAGCATTTGACCTAGCCTAGAAACGTATCCATAGCATTCTAACCATTAGTAAAAGTCTCATATCTGAGATTTAGCAACATCCATGAAATAATGAGGCTCACTCTCAGAATAACATTATAGCCAGGCTAGCTTCCATGGCAGGCCGGACAGGAAGCTTTGCAGGTTATATCAAGACACCGGAAAGAGTAGAGGAAAGACCCACTGGTAACTATGTAATTAGGTACACTATATGATTACCTTATTAGAGATAGTACCTCTAACAGTAAAATAATCACATAGGAGGGATAAAACGCCCGTAAGTATGACAAGCTATGAGAGATAGCATTGATGGCTTCTGAGAACCATGATCTCTTTCAAGCCAAAACCATGAACAAGTATATTAATCTGAACATTGAGAGTCAGAAAGTCCAAGCCATCTTGGTTGTACATTTTATAAGACAAGCCTCTCTCCAGCTATCCGACAAAACTAGATCAAGAGCCTCCAATGGCATTCAGAACTATAAGCTTTACCGAAATTTTAATTCTGCACCCTCTGCCAGATTCCAGCACCCGAGGCTTCTCTCCGACACTCCTGTATAAAGCACTAAAGCTTTACCTGCTGGGCCACACCTATAAGATTCCACACTTTCCCAGCCTGAGGCTGCGTGGTCCCCACACTGTAGCAGTTTGACCAGGACAGGACACGAGCTTTCAAGATACGCTATAGTGAGACTCACTGAGGTCACAGAGGCTGAGCCACTTCCAGGAAGTAATTCAAAGTTAGCCTCCAATGGTGAAATTCATTGTCCTGATGAGAGTCCTCCAGCTGGGGGCAGGAGTGACTTAAAATTTACACAGAATCAGCCAGGGCTTTCCGTGTGATCTGTGACCTTGAAGCAATCTAGAGAGAGAGGAGCTGAGGAAAGATGCCCCTGGGATGCTGGCCTTAATATTCATCATCTTGACTCCGACATAGCCTATTGTACTCCAGCTTGACCATAATACATTGCAAGACCCATTTTAAAACAAAACCAGGAATATTATGTCATCGTTCCTGGTAACAATCAAAACAGATTAACAAATTGAACAGGCAGTTTACCTTCCAACCCCACTGAACCACATTCACAATATACTCCCCAGGGAACCCAGCAGCCCTTAGTTTAGGACTTTCAATCAGCCCAAAGCATCCCCCAAGAAGCTATTGTTCCCTGGTTTCTCCCAGTATCCGGAGTGTCAGCTTATGCAAGAAACCTATCACAGAATGTTAATTAAGCAGGGACAGAGTGTAATTAACAAGAAAGTTTACAAGAACTAAGAGAGTTTAAACCTTCTTAGAAAAGCTACTTAGGAACTGTCCTGGCCAGGTCTGTACTGTATTTCAGTTAAGATACTCCAGGGTTTTGATGTTTACTCTGGTTTAAGAGAGACTTTTCTCTACGTCTCTGTGCTGACTAGTTTTTAATATCAATTTGAAACAAGCTAGGGTTATCTACGAAGAAGGGGAATTTTTTTTTTTTTAAATAATGTTTGCATAAGATTGGCTGGTGGGCAAGTCTGTGAGGCATTTTCTTGGTTGATGATTGATATGGCAGGGCCCAGCTCATTGTGGTCACTGTCACCTCCCCCCCACCCAAGAAGCTGGGCCTAGATGGTATAAGATAGCAGGCTGAGGGCTGGAGAGGTGGCTCAGTGGTTAAAAGTACTGACTGTTCTTCCAGAGGTCCTGAGTTCAATTCCCAGCAACCACATGGTGGCTCACAACCATCTGCAATGGGGTCTGATACTCTCTTTTGGTGTGTCTGAAGAGAGCAATGGTGAATAAATAAATTAAAAAAAAAAGCTTTAAAAAAAAAAAAAGATAGCAGGCTGAGCAAGCCATGGGGAGCAAGTCAGAAGCAGCGCACCTCCATGGCCTCTGCATCAGCACCTGCCTCCAGGTTCCTGCCTTAAGTTCCTGTCCTGACTCCTAGATGATAGGCCGCAAGCTACAAAGTAAAATAAACCCTTTCCTCACCAAGTTGCTTCTGGCCATAGTGTTTGATTGTAGCAATAGAAACTCTAACCAAGACAATCTTATAAACTAATTTATAAGAATCATGAGTATTTAGGAAAAACAATTCTCTCAAGGTGAGATTGTGAGGGTCTTCAACCCTGCACAGGTAAAGGAAGCATTTTTCTGAGGAATCTCAGGACAAAGGAACATGAGGAACGTAACAATGAGCACTGTATTACTGCCTGGCACTGTATCATCACTGCCTGGCACTGTATCACTGCCTGGCACTGTATCATCACTGCCTGGCACAGTAGCACCACCACATTTTCTGCAGGGAAAGTGGAATGCTGTTGATTCTCTAGTATATGTGAGCTTCAAGATCTCTTAGAGGTTATTGTGAGAAACAATGGTCCTCACTTCATAATAGCACTGAAGCTGGGCATGGTAGAGGCAGAGATAGGCGAATCTCTGTGAGTTCAAGGTCAGCCTGGTCTACATAGTGTGTTCCAGGACAGTCAGGGCTATAGAGAGATCCTGTCTTTGTTTGATTGAGACACGGCTTCTTTATCTGTAATCCTGGCTTTCCTAGAACTCAATTTGTAGACCAGGCTGGCGTCAAATTCACAGAGATCTGCCTGCCTCTGCCTCCCAAGTGCTGAGATTAAATGAATGTACCAACAAACCAGGCTGACAGACCCTGTCTGAAAGATGCAAAGCTAAAATGAAGCAGTTTATCTTAAGACCCCTTGCAAGGTTGGGCTTTAACCTAGAGTGACAAGCACACTAATTGAGTACAGAGAACAACTTATAGCCATAATACATGACCCTCCCTTTCTTTTATAACGATCAGGAAGGGACAATCTTATAGATCATTAGATCTTATCTTTTCCTTCTGGTCTGGGCCTGAGCCCTGAGCAGATCCCGGGTGGCAGCTTTGCCCCCAATCTCTAGGAATCCAGAGGAAGCAGGGCTCCCAGGTGCTCTCACCCTGGCATTACCTTAGGTAAGCAGACAGCAACGCCTGCCCCAAACAGGGAGTAACTGGGACCCACAAGGACCCAGGAAGTCACTCCTAGCCCAGAGCACTGGTTCCTTCTGTCTGAGCCTGAGCACTGAGCAGATCCTGGGTGGCAGCTCTGCCTCCAATCTCTAGGAATCCAGAGGAAGCAGGGCTCCCAGGTTCTCTAACCCTGGCATTATCTTAGGTACGCAGATAGCAACGCCTGCCCCAAACAGGGAGTAACCTGAACCCACTAGGACCCAGGAAGTCATTCTTGGCCTGAGCAGATTTTGGGCTTCAGCTCTTACCCCAGTAGCAACACCCACACACACACAGTTTTGATAAAACCAAGATAATAGGAAAGACAGGCTCCAGTCAGTGACAGAGCAGGTAGCACTAAGGAGATCCAGATGGCAAAAGGCAAGTGCAATAACATAAGCATCAGCAACCCAGGGTACTTGGCATCATTAGAACTTAGTTCTCCCACACAAGAAAGTCCTGAATTCCCCATAGTACTAGGAAAGCAAGATTCAGATTTAAAATCACTTCTAATGATGAGGATAGAGGACTTTAAGAAGAACATAAATAACACTCTCAAAGAATTTGAGGAGAACACAGGTAAACACGTAGAAGCCCTTAAAGTGGAAACACAAAAATCCCTTAAGGAATTACAAGAGAACACAACCAAACAGGTGAAGGAATTGAACAAAACCATTCAGGACATAAAAATGGAAGTAGAAACAATCAAGATATCACAAAGGGAGACTACCCTGGAGATAGAAAACCTAGGAAAGAAATCAGGAGTCATAGACACAAGCATCACCAACAGAATACAAGAGATAGAAGAGAGAATCTCAGGTGCAGAAGATACCATAGAAAATATTGACACAACTGTCAAAGAAAATGCAAAATGCAAAAAGTTCTTGACACAAATTATCCAGGAAATCCAGGACACAATGAGGAGACCAAACCTAAGAATAATAGGTATAGATGAAAGTAAAGATTCCCAACTTAAAGGGCCAATAAATATCTTCAACAAAATTATAGAAGAAAACTTCCCGAATCTAAAGAACGAGATGCCCATAAACATACAAGAAACCTATAGAATGCCAAATAGACTAGACCAGAAAAGAAATACCTCCCATCACATAATAATCAAAACACCAATTGCACAAAACAAAGAAAGAATATTAAATGCAGTAAGAGAAAAAAGCCAAGTAACATATAAAGGCAGACCTATCAGAATTACACCAGACTTCTCACCAGATACTATAAAAGCGAGAAGATCCTAGACAGATGTCATACAGACCCTAAGAGAACACAAATGCCAGCCCAGGCTACTATACCCAGCAAAACTCTCAATTACCATAGATGGAGAAACCAAGATATTCCATGACAAAACCAAATTTCTACAATATCTTTCTACAAACCCAGCATTACAAAGGATAATAGCAGGAAAGCTTCAATACAAGGAGGGAAATTATACCCTAGAAAGAGCAAGAAAGTAATCCTCTTCCAACAAATCCAAAAGAAGATAGTCACATAAAGATAATTTCACTTCTAATAACAAAAATAACAAGAAGCAACAATCACTGTTCCTTAACATCAATGGACTCAATTCCCCAATTAAAAGACATAGGCTAATGGACTGGATCCATAAACAAGGCCCAGCATTTTGCTACATACAGGAAACCCGCCTCAGTGACAAAGACAGACTCTAGCTTAGAGTAAAAGGCTGGAAAAGAATTTTTTCAAGCAAATGGCCCTAAGAAACAAGCTGGAGTAGCCATTCTAAAATCTCCAGCCAGAGAACACAAAGGGAGGGACTCATGACTCCACCTGTATAGGTAGTTGAGGGTGGCCTTGCCAGGCTTAAGTGGAAGTGGAGAGCCTTGATACCTGAAAGTTCGAATTCCCTAGTGTTGGGGAATTTCAAGAGCAGGGAGGTGGGAATGAGAGGATGGTGGGAGCATACCCTCATAGTAATTGGAGGGGGGAATGGGGTAAGGGGTTAGGCATCAGTGGAAGTAGAGGTGCCTGAAAGTTTGGATTCCCTAGTTTTGGGGAATTTGAGAGCAGGGAGGTGAAAAAGGGAGGATAGTGGGAGTACACCCTCATAGAAACTCCCAAAATTTTATGGATTAGACATGACAGAGGCAGGCCGCCAGAAGACTAGATTCCAGAATTCAAACAAAAAATTATCTTGATACTAAAATTTGTTTTGAGAATTGTATATTGCAGAAAACACAGCCTCGGTATATCTACTCATCAATGAGCTAAGCAGACCTGCTCGAACCTCTGATGTCCTGGAATTCCAGCTGGATGCAGTGAAGACACAGACGAGGCTTATCAATTTACTCTTCCTCCTGCCCCTCTTCTAATATTTCAACACCCATAATCAGCTTGAAGAAGTTAATGAAGAGTAGGTGCCCCTACTCCCTGGGCTTGGGGACTGAGGTGGTTAATATTGGGCTGTCTTTCTATGGAAAAGTAGTGGTTTTGTTGGAACATGGAGGATTATCTAGGATTTATTGCATAGCCATAACCTATTTGTAGAAATATGTATAATTGTTATTAAGATGAAGTTATAATTTCTTTTTTTTTAACATTTTTTATTGGATATTTTATTTACATTTCAGATTCATCCCCTTTCCCCATTTCTCCTCCCTAGAAAACTCCTATCCCATGCCCCCTTTTCCTTTTTGCTTTTATACAATTTTTTGAAATGTTAGTCAAAGGCTTTATAAGTTTGGTAATGCTCAGTCAGAAGTGTAACCCAATATTCAATTTAGATATATCAACTATCTTTGACTGGTGGAGACACGTGAACATTTGCCTCCAGAAGTTATAATTTCTTAAGTGGTACAAAATTTACTTTGATTTCTAATTTAAGGTTTTCATTGGTACAAGCTTCTTATTGATATAAAGTGAGATTAATATTGTTACTCTCATAAGCATTGTGCCTATGGCTTAGACCCAGTCCTTCTTTAAGTTTTTAAACTGATTTGAGGTGGTTAGCCTGTGAGTTAAGGGCCTATAGCAAATTCATGGCTCTGAGCTTATTGTTAGGGTGTTTTCTATAATTTTTTAGCCAAGAGGAATTAACAAACAATAGTCCAGATTGCCTTACATGGATAGTTGGTTTTCAAAATGTCAGAAGTCCACAGAATTGATGTTACAAACATTTCTGTATTAATGTCCATTTTGATTAGAGACCTGTCTGCTCCTGACAGCTTCCTGTCTTGGATTCTAAGAAGAAATTGAGCATCTTTGGAGTTACTCCAGTTGTGGTGAGACAGCCACTAGACAAGAATTGTCTCTTTTCATCTACAGACAAATCACTGTCCAGAAAAGGACACACTTGCGGAATAGTTGACTGATTATATCTGCCAATACAGAGTAATCAGCCCTTAATAATTCTGCATCACTTGGTCTGTCAGATGATCCTGGGTCAGAAGGTTGAAGACTGAATGCTCCAACGTTTTGTAGTATAGGGACTGTCCAGGTGCTCAGTGGTCTCTATAATTTGGCTAAGTTTTAGAAGCTATGCTTTGTGCTTCCCATAATTTCAGTTAACTCAGTTATTCTGGATTTCTGACGGGTTTGAAGACTTATAGTCTCATAGCCAATCCCGGCTATTTACTTTGGGAGAAAAGGTTTGAGAGGATGGTTTTCAGCTGACATTCATTCAAAAGACAAGGAAAAAACGCCAGGTTCAGAATTAAGTCTTCTAGTTAGGAGGGACAGTCTTTTAGTTAAGAGATTCTGTTTAGTCAACAAAATGATGGACTGGATATTAGGTCTATCTTGTACCTTACTGATACAAGTTGGTATAGTTATGCTCTAATTGTATTCTAAGAAAAAAGTTTTGTTTTTAACAGGAACGTGATATGTAGGAGGAGCTAAGGTGGGAGGAGTAAGGAGAGGAAGATAAGGCGTAAGGAGAGGAGGAGAAGGAGAGGAAGAGCTAGGTGACAGGGGGGGGGGCACTGAGGTGGATGTTTTCATGTCCCTGCCAGTCAAAGATAGTTGATATATCTAGGTTGAGTATTGAGTTACACTTCTGATTGATATTGAGCATTACCAAACTTTTAAAGCCTTTGATTAACATTTAAAAAATAGTATAAAAGCAAAAAGGAGAAGTGGGGGTGGGATAGGGGTTTTCTAGGGAGGGGAAATGGGGAAAGGGGATGGTATCTGAAATGTAAATAAAGTATTCAATAAAGATTTTCACAGAAAAAAAAATCTTATCTTTTCCTCTCCTATATATATATTTGTCTTTTTCTGAGCAAAAAGGGGGGCTCTTCTTTACATTTTTACATACTGTTTTATTTATTTATATATTTTAATTTATATATAGACAGGGTCTCACTATGTAGCCTGGCTGACCTTAAATTCACAGAGATTCATTTGCCTCCACTCCGAGTGCTGGGTTAAAGCCATGCTCACCATTCCCAGAGAGCCTCTTCATTTTATTTTATTTTATTTTTAAAGGCATTGATTTTTATTTTCTGTATATGAGTGTATTGCCTGAATGTATGTTTATGTATGCACCACATATGTGCCTGGTGCTCACAGAGGCCAGAGGAAGATGGCAGATTTCCCAGAACCAGAGTTATAGATGACTCTGAGCTGTCATGTGGGTGCTTGGAAGTGAAGCCAGTCTTCTTCAGAGCAGCAAGGGCTCTTAACACCTGAGACATCTATCTCAATTAGGTTTTTATTGTGTGAAGAGACATCATGGCCAAAGTAACACTTACAAAGAAAAACATTTAATTGGGACTGGCTTACATTTTCAGAGGTTTAGTCCACTATCATCATAGTGGGAAACATGGCAGCACGCAGGCAGACATGCAACTGGAGGAGGAGCTGAGAGTTTTACATCTTGATCCACAGGCAGCAGAAGGAGACTGTGATACTAGGTGTGTCTTGAATATCTATGAGACCTCAAAGCCTGCCCTCTCGGTGGCACACTTCCTAACAAGGCCACACCTCCTCCTACAAGGCCAAACCTAATAGTGCTGCTCCTATGAGCCTATGGGGCCAATTATATTCAAACTACCATACTGTTTCTTCCACCCCTAGCCTCTTTACTAACACTTATCAGCTGCATGACTTTGCAGGGAAGCTTGGCTGTTAGTAGTTTGTCTGCTCTGAATTCCTAGATGGTATGAATGGGCTAGCTTAGTAAACTTTGGATATATTGGGTCATGGGGCAAGAATACTAAACTAGCAAGCATTAGCAAGGGTCTAATGTCTTCTGTTCATTTGTAGCTAGACCTAAGATGGCTCCAGGCACCTTTGGAAATGAACCTTCAGATTTTATTTCTAACAGTATGTTAGTCCTCCTTAGCTTTGGAGAAGGTTGTGGATTTTAAGTTGCATGGAGATAAAGCTTAATTTTGAAAGGTTCATCCATTCACTAAGAGACAGTACAAACAAAAGTCAGGCACTATCACACTGTAGAAACTAGGAGAGCCCAAAGAAAGGAATAGTGTGTTCTAGAAAAAAATGGGGGATACCTCTGATGTCCTTTCTGTTTTCATGGGAAATGCCTCTATCTGTCTAGTGAAGGTGGCCACTGGAACCCGGTGGTTTTTATAATGGATTAACAGAAACTCGGCTGGAGGACTTAAAGCATGGGACTGAAACTGAGTAAAGGTAGGTTAAGCCTCAGGATAAGTGACCAGGCCAGCCCAGTCAGTCAACATTTTCTCCAGCGCAGGAGTGAGGATTAAAAGAAAAAGACAGCTGGGCAGTGGTGGTGCACACCTTTAATCCCAGCACTTGGGAGGCAGAGGCAGGCGGATTTCTGAGTTCGAGGCCAGCCTGGTCTACAGAGTGAGTTCTAGGACAGTCAAGGCTACACAGAGAAACCCTGTCTCAAGAAAAAAAAAAAAGAAGACAATTAGACAGTATTGCAGCATGACCCCAGACAATTCTGAGGCTGAAAGCTGAGGCCCGTTTGTTTTTTCCCAATTTGCTTTTAAGCCATTTTAATTACATGCAAGTATTCAGGTCAGTTCTAGGTTGAGGAACTAGCAATACAATAGATGCAAATAGTCAAGGAACAAACAAGGCAATAAACAAAGTCCCAGGATTACTCTGAGATCACTGTTTCTAAGGGCTCATCAGGATGACAAAAATATCTGAGCCTACTTCCCTGTCCTAGCCCACAGTCATATTCATGCCTGAGGCCTACTTCTTTGTTCTAGCCTAAGATTTAGTTTGATTCCTGACTGAAATTACTTCTCTGTTTTAACCTAAAATTATATTCCTGCCTGAACTTACTTCCTTGTCATAGACCAATGTCAGATTCCTGCCTAAAGTCCATTTCCTTGTCCTTGGCCAATGTCAGATTCCTGCCAACAGCCCCAAAAGCTCTCCACAGAAAAGCATGCAGGAATCGGCTGTGAAGGAGAGTTTTAGCAATAGTGGAGATACTGAACAGATTGCATTTATATACTCAGAGCCAAAAAATTAAGTTAGTCTGGAAATATTAAAGTGTGTGTGAGTGTGTGTGTGTGTGTGTGTGTGTGTGTGTGTATGTATGTGTGTGTGTGTGTGTGTGTTATGGATATTGGTGCATGTGCAGATATGTGCACACAAGTACATGTGTGAATAGGACAAGAGAGAATGTTGAGTGCCCCTGTCATTCTCTACCTTACATATGAGAGTTAAGGTCTCTTACTAAACTTGGAGTTTGCCATTTTCCAGCGAGGGTGGCTAGCTAGCAAGCCCAAACAATCCTCCTGTCTCTGCACCTTCCCCCAGTACTGAGATTACAGGTGTGCATGACCCTGTGTTTTGGTTGCTTTTCTATTGTTGTGCTGAAACACGATGACAAGGGCATTACAGAAGGAAGGGTTTATTTAGGGCTTATGGTTCTGGATGGATGAGAGTCCATCATCATCACAGTTGAGAATCGAGGCACCAGACATGGGGCAGTAAGGACAGCAGAGGTGACCTTTCAAACTGCTCACAGGAAACAGAGAGAACAAACTGTTTGTGGATGGCTCATGGCTTTTGAAACCTAAATCCTACCCCTAGTGATAAACTTCCTCCCCACCTTCTAATCCTACCCAAATGGTGCCACCAACTGAAAACCATGCTGTGGGGGACATTTGTCATTCAAACTACCACATCATGCCTGACTTTAAAGAAATACTTCTTTTATGTGTATGTGTATGGTGTGTATGTGTGTGGTGTGGGTTGTATATGAGAATAAGCACGTGCCATGGCCTCCTAGTAAGGTCAGAGGTCAACCTCTGATATCAGTCTTCACCTTCCACTTTGCTTGAGACACAATATTTCTTATTGTTTGCTGTTGTGCAGTGTACCTCAGGATAGCCCAGCCCGAGACTAGAAGGTCATCCTCCTATATCTACCTCCTCTCTTGCCATAGGAGGACTGAGATTTCAGACACATGCTAGTGCATCTGGTTTTTACATGGTATTCTAGTTTTATCTTTTTTGCTGTGATAAAAATCCCCTGACCTGCCAGGCGGTGGTGGCATATTCCTTTAATACCAGCACTTGGGAGGCAGAGGCAGGCGGATTTCTGAGTTCAAGGCCAGCCTGGTCTACAGAGTGAGTTCCAGGACAGCCCGGGCCACACAGAGAAACTCTGTCTCAAAAAAACCGGAAAAAAAAAAAAAATCCCCTGACCAAAAGAACTTAGGGTATCAAGGGTTTATTTGGCTTAAATTACAGGTTACAGTCCTCATTGAGCACAAGGCAAAGCAATTAAACAAATAATCATATCACATCCACAGTCAAGAACAAAGAGAAACAAGTGTACCCAGGCTGCCTTCTTGATTGCTTGCCAGTTTTCTCTGCTCTTATATGACCCAGTTTGGAGTGTTGCACACAGTAGGTTGGGTTTTTCTGCATCAATTAACAGTCAAGACAATCTTATATAGACCAACTTAATTGAGATAATTCCTTATTAAAGTATTTTTTTATAAGGTCTGGAGAGATGACTCAGTGGTTAAGAGCACTTGCTGCTTTTGCAGAGAATTAGGACTCCATTTCCAGCATCCATGTGATGCTTCATAACCATCTGTAACTCCAGTTCAAAGGGATCCATCACTTTCTTCTGGCTTCTGTGGGCAACAGGCATAGGTATCAATACCTTCATACAGGCAAACACTCAGACATAAAATAAAATATATCTAAAATAACTCTCATTCCATATGAATCTATATTGTGTCAAGTGAACAGTTAAAAGTAATTAGTATACATGGGTTCCGGGAAGTTGAACTCAGCTTATGTGGCAAGTGCTTTTTTACCTTGTAAGCCATCTCACTGGCCTCTCCTATACCTAGCTTTTTACATGAGTGGTGGGGATCTGAACTCATTTCTTTACAGGTGTGCAGCAAGTGCTACCCACTGAGCCATCTCCTGAGCCCTCAAATGCAGCATCTTGAAAGAATTGTTAAGACACTTGAAGGAGGGGCTGGTAAGATGGCTCAGCGGTTAAAAGCACTGACTGCTCTTCTAGAGGTCATGAGTTCAAATTTCAGGAACCACATGGTGACTCACAACCATCCTTCTTTGGTGTCTGAAGACAGCTACAGTGTACTTACAAATAGTAATAATAATAATAATAATAATAATAATAATAATAATAATAATAAAAAATAATAGGCCGGAGCAAGTATGGAGAGGGAACAGAGCTGGAGCAAGAGGGAAGGGGAAAAATAAAATAAAAATAAAATATAAATAAATAAATAAATAAATAAATAAATAAATAAATGACAATCAAATGATGTACCTGGAAAGGCACAAGTAAAAGTGTCTAAAGTCTTGAGTTGATAGATTTATTTATTTACTTATTTATTTGAAGTTGGCTCTTGATGTTCATTCTTTTTTTTTTCTTTTTCTTTTTCTTTTTTTTTTTTTTTTGGTTTATTCGAGACAAGGTTTCTCTGTGTAGTCTTGGCTGTCCTGGAACTCACTCTGTAGACCAGGCTAGCCTCGAACTCAGAAATCCACCTGCCTCTGCCTCCCAAGTGCTGGGGATTAAAGGCGTGCGCCACCACCGCCCGGCTTGATGTTCATTCTTTAAGACTTATTTTCAATCTTTTCATTTATTTGTCTCTATCTGTGTGTGTGCACTCATGTGTCGGTGGGTGTGTGTACAGATACCAGAAGACAGTAGTGGGCATCCTCCTCCATCATTCTGCCTGTTCCTCTGAAGAAACGTCTCTCATGATTGTAGAGCTTGTGTCTCAGCTAGGTTGGAAGCCAGGAAGACACAGCAATCCTCCTGCCTCAACCCCCTCCCCATAGGACTGAGGTTACAGGCATTTGTAGGAATGCCCCACTTGTTAAATGGGTCCTGAGTTACAAACTGTGGCCTCAGGACTGTACACCGAGCACTCTTAGCTCTTGGACTCTACAGTGCTTGGTGGCCTTTGGGGGAAAAAAAAATGTTGTCTTCCATTGGCTTGCTGTTTCTGAGGGTTCTCTTGTCTTTTACTTTGAATGCTTGTTGGAAAGTTGGATCTTATCCCAATTGGTGAGTACATTTAGTAATTCCCTACAGTTTAACAGTTGTTGGAGCACTTAAGAACACTTGGAAGCTCTTCAGATTGGCTAAAAAGTTCACCTGAAGGAAGTTCCCTATCTAAACCAGTTCATGATACGTCATCTGGGCAATAACTGATAAATGTTTATACAATATTGTCAATTATTTTGGTTTTTTTTATATACTCCCCATCTAGGGCTTTAAAAGCTAAGTAAGGGGGGCTAGGTGTGGTGGCACACACTTTTAATCTCAGCACTGGGGAGGCAAAGGGAGACAGGTGTCTATGAGTTCAAGGCCAGTCTGCTCTACACATCGAATTCCAGGACAGCCAGGTCCACATAAAACAGTGGTTCTCAAATGCTACAACTCTTTATATCGTTTCTCATGTTATGGTGATACTCAACCATAAAATTATTTTTACTGTTACTTATGAATTGTAATGTAAATATCTGATATGAAGATGGCCTTAGACTCCTGTGAAGGGTTCATTTGACCCCCACAAGAGGTCACAACCCATAGGCTGAGAACCACTGACATAGAGAGATCCTGTCTCCAAAAAAAAAAAAAATCTAAATCAATAAATAAAGTCAAAATGAGGGGCCAAAAATGACCCTTGTACTGTGGTCAGTTGAGACTCTATGGAGTTATGCTAGGGACTCAGGAGGAGCCCCTTTCAGCCTCCATTGCCCCTTTCCCAGTGTGCTGTCTGTGGTACTAGGTCAGGGTCTTGCTGACTGTGTGAGTTTCCTCAGACACAAAGAAGACCTTTTCCCTTCCAATGACTTCACAGCAGGTACATGGGTATAATCCCCTGGGGCTCCCATGTCCTTTCTGAATGAGACTACAGGTGACTTACCAGAGTTGGAGGTCCCATTTGCAGGGGTTCCATTGTCCCCTTGGTCCTGGTTGACCTTTGGTGGTCCGTTTTGCTCCTATATCCTCACTGGCTTTGGCCTATATGTTTTGTTTGTTGAACGCCCAGAAGGATGGTTTTTAACAGTCATAAGGAGGAAGTAATAAATTTTAGTTTTAACTTTCATGTAGCAGGCAAAGCTTAGATAATAACACAACTTTTTAGATACGTTCTGGTTTGATGATATTCAATTTCACATGTACTTCAACTTCTGACAGGCTTAGCAGAAAACACAATTCATTATGTCACCAAGAACAAATCAATATTTTCAAGAACCCTAATTATTTTAAATGGAGAACAAAATGTTTTGTTTTAGACCAGTGCACTGAATTTTAGTCTTGGGAATTGTGAACATCATACATTTTATATATATATATGTTAATATATATATTAAAGTTTCATCATTTACAGACTTTTTGCAGCATGCTTCAGTTTTCAAGTTTCGTCCTGGTTGTTTTGTCTTAGGACAAAGTCATATTTTACCATGCAAAAATTCATCTTATCGTGAGACAGAGCAACATACGCAAATTTACAGTTTACTGAAAGAGTTGACTCTAAGTTGCATTCACAGCATAGTGTGTTGTTGGAGGAAGTCACTTGGTGCTAGATGCCCAGTTTCACACCAATAACCACTTGTCTCTGACTCAGTTTCTGGTAAACAAGTTCCCAGCAACCCTGATTCCGATCCCCATCCAGAAGCGCGCTACCATGAGTATCTGTTTTGTTATAAGCTATGACTAACTACTGACTTAGGCTTTAGTAACCCACTCAGGCAGATGCAGGTGTTCAAGGACTCTTAGAAGATCACTTTGACTGCCTAATCTTGGCAGAGGTGAAGAGCTCTTGGGTTTCTGTAACTTGTTTGTGCGAATACCCAAGGACTTCTTGGGGGTGGGTTGCCTGTAAAAGTCCTTCCCTCACCAGCCTCCAGGTGGCACATCTCTGATTTGCTAGGGACTGTGGCCCTGCCAGCAACATTCATGAATTTGGCTAATTATAATCTGAATTGAGTCTAAGGATCTTTTCCCTGTAGTCTTAAGCTCCATAACAATGTAATAACTTAATTACCTGTCCACATGTAGTTAAAACTATTAAGTTCTTACCTGTCGTAGGTTTTAGGCAGGCATTATTGCTTGCTTGGATTTTTTTCTTTAAGGTTGTTTATGTTTTTCCCTCTTTGGTCCCCCAAGAGTCTGTTAAGCTCCAGCAAGAGATGGCCAAGATAGTTAAATTTCTAATGACCTCAAATGGTGAACTTAGAACTTAGTGATAAAGGGGGGGGGGGGGACAGAAAATACAGAGTGCCAAAAATTTTTATATGTTAACTTGGTAATTATAACTTGGACTACAAAAGACATCTGTTCCTCTGAAGAACTGGGGTACAACAAACAGTTTTTGCCTAGAAGGCCAAATGGTAAGAAAAGAGAAATAGATGGTGTTCGTGAACAGGACAACATGAGCAGGACGCTTGCAACTGGAACCAGTGATGGCAGCCTGGAGCCTGTATTAGGATAGGAGAAGTATAAAGAAAAAGGCCACAAACTGGGTAGCAATAAGGTCTTCATTGCCACCTCAGGAAGGGAAAGCATGACTTCGGTGAGAAAGGGGGATGCTTTTACTTGTTCCTGCGGTTACCTAACATGAACGTTCCAAACAAGTATGTGTGAGAGAGAGTATGTGTATGTGGACAAAGAGAGAGAGCAGCTGGAAAGAGTTCTGAAGGAGGTGAGAGGGAGGGAGGACCGGAAGAGTGAAAAATCAAGATAAAGCAGAAGAAGCAGAGTTTCCAGGCAGAGCGATGGTCGGTAGTAGACAAGCTGGAAGGTATCCAAAGGAAGAGTCATCATGGTGTTCATATCGGGCTCATGTGAGAAGGATGAACGACTGTCAGACAACCCAGCTGTTGCAGGGTATCTGTTCACACTGTGAATCCTGAGATTGTGTTGTTTCCTAGAAAACTCTGTTTCAAGTTAGTCGTGTGACTCAGCCCTCATACACACCTTTAATCCAATAGTTTTCTGCTTGAATATTATAAACAGGATTGAATAAAGTCAACCATGAGTCAACAGGAAGAGCAAGCAACCAGTTGACACGATGTGAACATAGGAGGAAAAAGACAGACTGACAGAAAGTCAGGAGGACAAATAGAGAGATGCATAGGAAGTAGAAGGGAGGGACACTCAGTTTGAGGGTTTAGGGGGGTTTCATGTTGTTGCTGAGATGTAGGGAAGGAGCAAGCCCTTTTGAGACATTGGCTGAGGAGGAAGGTCAAGGGTTGGGGGGGGGAACCTCTCTGAGCTAGCAGGCTTTCACTCCAGCATCTGCCTCCTGAGTCTTTTTGGTAAAATTGAACAATTTTACCAAATTGAGATTTTTGTTTTGTTTAAAAAAAAAAAAAAAAAACAACACCCAATAAGCTAAAAATGTCATCCCTGTCACAGGTGGGGACCTGAAGATCAAATTTAGATAATTAGTTATTACATCCCAGAGGTGGGTTGAGGAAACAGTGTAGGATTCATCTATGTTCACCAATGAGGCATCTGTAGAGGGCAATGGGCACCTCTTCCTGGTGCTTTCAGTGGTGAGATCACGGTCTTAGTGCATTGACTTGGCTGTAAAATGCCTTAGCCTGGGGTGTCTCCTGTTGGGCATCATTCCTCTAAAGGATATCCAGAAATTCAAGTTACCTCCTATCAGTTGTGAGAGAGGAAGTAAAAGCTCGGTTACCCATAGTTCTCTCAGATCAGGAGGTCTGATGGGAATGAGGGGACATGCCGGGCATGAATGTCAGCAGTCACACTCTCTGTTCCCTCTTCCTCTGAAGAGCAGCTGCAGCAGATGCCGAGCATAGAAGCTGATGTGGAAGCCAAAAGGGAGAGTGAGAGGAAGAGTCCTCACAGTGCCTGTGGGTCGCCTGTCTGAACTACCATTGCCACCCTACATCACTTCATCGGTGGTTACAAAAGTTAGGAAAGTATTCCTGTGGTTTTTTGGGGGGCAAGCCTGTGAGAATTTACCTGCTGACCTTTTGCAATATTTTTGCAAGTATATTTTCTTTCTTTAAAACATTACTTATAAAAAACAAAACAAAAAACAAAAATAATAAATAAATAAAACAAAAAAAATTACTTATTTTTAAAGATTTTTTTTTAATTTTTAAACTTTTTTTTTTTTTTTATAAAAATGAGTGCCTTTGCCTGCACATGACCTGTGTAACACATTTATACCTGGTGCACACAGAGGCCAGAAAGGTGTTAGATCTCATGGAATTGAAACTACATACAGCAGCCACATGCGTAAGAAACCTGGGACTTCAAATCAGGTCCTCTGGAAGGGCAGCCAGTACTCTTAAACTCTGAGCATCTCTTCAGACTTAAGGACTATTTTTATTTTTAATTATGTGTATATGTGTGTTTGTGGGGAGTGAGGACTGTACACATGAGTGCAGTACTCAAGGAAGTCAGAAGAGGGCATCAGACCCTCTGGAGCTGGACATACAGTTTGTTCTGAGCTGCCTAACATGGGAGCCAGACTCAGGTCCTCTGCAGGAACAGTAAGGGATCTTAACTGTGGAGCCTTCTCTCCAGCCCCAGTATCTTCTCACTATTAAATCTTTTTATCTAGATTCTAATCTGGTAAATACCTTTATCCCTGTGCCTTTGGCTCCTCATTCTAGATACAGGATAGAACCCAAACAAAACAAAGGTGGTGGCGTTGCCTGGGAGGGACAAGGCAACTCCTGAGAGTTCTGCCTGCTGCTTTGCCTCCTGCAGCCTCTCCCTTCTCTGGCCTGGCCTGGCCACTCTGCTGTCCTCCACAGCATGTTTCATTACCAAAAGTAATGAAGTGGCTTCTCCTAGACGTCTGCTGGTCTACTTTTTTATGTAGGTGTGGCTTCCCAGAAGATGATATTAAATCTTCCCTGGTCATCTCTTTCCTCTGAAATGCCAACTGTGAGTGAAATTAAGTGCTAATAGCTTGGAGAAGTTTAAACCAGATTGCTGCAAACCCCAGGATCTTCAGATCTTCCAGAGGTAGAAGTGAGACAGAAGCAAATTCCCAGACAAGGATTTTATTGGGGGCTTTTATTTCAGAGGAAAAAGAGAAGAAATGTGGAGGTTTGGGAGGGTGGAGGAGAGGCATGGCTCTGTGAGTTCCTGGCCTTTAAGTACATTAAGGAGGCAAAGGGACACTTAGCACACAATGAGGACTTCAGACAATGAGGCAGCCTTGATAATGCCAGTGTATTCAGTATATGCTGTGATGGCTAATGCTGTTTTTCAGCCTGACTTCATCTAGAATCAACTGTAACACAAACAGCTGGGCACACCTGGGAGGGAGGGGTTTTTGTTTTGTTTTGTTTTCCTGGCTGGATTATTTGAGTTCAGAAGACCCACCCTAAATCTAGGCCACACCTTCTGGTGGCACCCCACATAAAAGGATATGGAAGAAGGAAGCTTTTGCTTTTCGTCTGCTTACCCTCACTCTCACTGGCCAGTTTCTCTCTCCTGTTCTGAATATATTAGAACCTACTTCTTCAGGATCCCAACCTCTCTAGAACCTTCCTGGGACTCTAGCACCAAATTGAGACAGCTGACTTTAGTCTTGTGAACAACGCCAAGATCCTTGGCCTTTCCATCAGGAGACAGCCACTGTAGGGCTCCTCGGACCACACCTGTAAGTCATTCTAATAAATCCCCTTTTTAGGACAAACGGCAGTTTGGGTCAGGATTTGGGGTATAGTTATCTCTGGGGAATTTCTATCTTATAAGCCTTTGTTTTTGTTTCAAACTTCAGCTTCTAGAATGAGTATCTTACAAAGGCAAAGGCAGATGAACTAAGCATGTAGAATTCTGAGCTCTCAGTCCTGTCTGTACAGAAGGTAGATATTAGAAGCTATGACGAGTTGTGTGCTCCTGTTATCAGTCACAACAAAAGGAATAAGGTTAAAAAGAATATACAAAAAGTCATCACTCCTCAAAGCAAACTGCAGAGAGGCCATGTTGTTCTCTTCTACTTACTGAAACCTATGCACTTGGGATTACTGCTGTCATTTCTTCTTCCCAGTGGAGGGGGTGAGCTGCTGTTCAACTCTTCAAACTCCAGCCTCCGGGGAATAGGACAACTTGAAAAGGGGGTAGGAGTGGCTCTTGCTGCACACACTCCAATAGTAACTTGAAACCATTATTTGCTTTTACTCCGAAGCCCCTAAAAAACACACCAAATTATAAACACAAGGAAGCAGGTTTCCGAGAAACAGACTCTGCTGGGGAAAAGGCAGGCCCACTGCGCAACAGGCTCCAGACTTCTCCGCTTGAACCACGTTTCTCATTCCTTCCTTACTCACAACTCTTCCAGCCTCCAGAGCCCAGAGATGCCAAAGGAGCAGCAAGAGGTGATTGTACTGGGGGGACCCAACATCTCAACTTCTGCGACCACCACCACAATCAACATGCCTGCTGAGATCTCCACGCCTGACCATGTGATCTGGTCCCTGTTCAATACACTCTTCATGAACTTCTGCTGCCTGGGTTTCATAGCATATGCCTACTCTGTGAAGGTATTGTATGGGCCTCAACCTTGACTTATCCAGATGGCACCTGGGGGGGGGGGTGTATGGCAGAGGATGGTGTGGGTGGAGGAGCCTGTACCTATATGTGAGTATATATGCATCATTGTGTGTGTGTGTGTGTGTGTGTGTGTGTGTGTGTGTGTGTTGAGGGAATCCCAGGAGGTGCCTGGGAATCCCTGGGTCAGGCTATCTCCATCATAGCCTAGAGTTTGAAGGAAGTCTCCTTGCTTCCTGATTCCTGGAATGTTCCTTAACCCTGAAGATTAGGACTCAGGGCTGGGTGGAAAGTCCACTAGGAACTAACGGGAAACAGTAGAGTAAGAGGCTAGTGCTAGTGTTTCTGGATAGTTGTTGTAAATGTGGGAAAGTGGGATGCAATGGGCTGGGAAGATGATGGGGGAATCCAGTCAGAACTTGTCTTTCCATTGACCAGCTCCAGGGACACTGACCATCTGGTTTCTTCCAGTCTAGGGACAGGAAGATGGTGGGTGATGTAACTGGGGCCCAGGCCTACGCCTCCACCGCCAAGTGCCTGAACATCAGCTCCCTGGTCTTCAGCATCCTTATGGTCATCGTCTTCATCATTATCTGCGCCATTAGAAAATAGGCATCTTGCAGCATCTCACAATAGATAACAGATTCTGAGGCCTTCCAGGCTTGGTATGTGTTCCACTGTCTATAGCTGCCCCAAAGCCTGCCTAGTCTTGGTCCTGACCGTTTATTTACCCATACATATGCAAATGTCACACTCACGCATCTCTCCTTAGTGGATTCAATAAAGAGCAAGTGCTATGACTTTCTGTCCCTGGACTAGTCCTGTATTGAGTTTATCCTACATCCTCCCAGTCTGAGGGCAGCAGGGTGTCCTCAAATTGGCAAGTTTCTGGCCACTTGCACTGGACAGTAATTAACCAGAGTTCTTTGTGTGAGGTGTGTGTATGGGGGCAGGGGACAGGGTATGAACTTTGCCTCCTTCTGGCTTCATGTCCCCAAAGTGCCCAGAAATAATACAGAACAATGACCCACGAAGTGTTCCGTCCACTGATGTCTCACCCTTTAAGGTTCTGTACACCTTCTATCCAGACAAATCACAGCCCAGGGTTCGGTGAGGACCTCTGAATTGGGGCTCTGGGTTCTGGGTTCTGGGATGGGAGCTTGTCATCTCTTCTTCCTCTCTGCTTCCAATCCTGGGGCAAGCGGTTTGGGATTAGGGCCACACAATGCCCTTGTTAATTGCTTTGGTGAGCAGCAGGCAGAAAACCCAAAGGAAGTCCTGCCAGCTTCTGGAGAGTCTGGACACCCTGGGTACCCCTAACCTTGACTGTGCAGTACCATACTTGTGCAGAGGGCTTCTTGTCCTCCCCTAGCTCATCTTGCCACAGATGAGACTCAGGTGTGGTGGCAGCCAGCCACAGCCACACTTGCACCTCAAGTTTGCAAGTCTCTTGGAGTCCCCAGGACATCAAGATGCTGGTTCAAGATATCTGGTTCTTCATCTCAGTGGTGCCTTCAAAAGAGTACTTACTTGTAGTTCCCAAGGTCAGTCCCTCAAGAGTCTACCCAGCCTTTCCCACTGTGTCTGTGAAACTTGCCACCCACCCTGCCCCCTTCAATTCCTTTCCTTGTCAGCTACTACAGT
Organism: Rhabdomys pumilio; assembly: GCA_030674055.1. Classification (NCBI taxonomy): domain Eukaryota; kingdom Metazoa; phylum Chordata; class Mammalia; order Rodentia; family Muridae; genus Rhabdomys; species Rhabdomys pumilio. The sequence goes on from JANHMN010000003.1 coordinate 128,076,142, forward strand.
GGCTTTGATCCAGAATGCCTAAGGTAGTTAAAGGGTCTGGCCTTGGTGCCAGTGCAGGAAGTGGTGCAGTAGACTCAGCCAGGGAGCAGGCCAGCTCTTAACAGGAGAGGGTGGGGATGCTTGGTGCAAAGTGAGAACCCCTTACATAGTGGTGGGCCTAGGACCCACTTGTCCTCTGCTCATGACTGTGGCAGAGTAGAATGGCCCAGCGGGGGGGAGGGGGGGAGGGGAGGGGAGGGGGGGGAGGGCATAACCATCCAGGAGGGATCTAATGGGTGTTTGACAGCTGCCATCTAGTTCCCAATTTCCCTTGATGCCCAGCGTAGTGAGAGAAAACCCAGAAGGAAGGCTTCGGAAGTGTGCCTGTACAACTCTGCATGTGCATAAAGCCATCCCCCCAGTACGTTTTATGCCCCAGAAGTTTCCTGTTCCTCTATTCTGGCTTTACAGGAAAGAGCTAAGTACTGGGGGGTGGGGGGGGAGGCAGAACTAAATAACTGGGGGCCAAATTATTCCACAGCAGAAGAGCAGAAAAAAAGGAAGGATCTGAGAACTTCCTGTCCTGGAACTCAAATCAAAACTTGTCCCAGGGCCCCTACCTCCTGTTTAAGGTGGGAGTCCTGTGGCCATTCCCAGGTGGGAGACTCCTCAGCACTGGTGCTGGTCAACAGCTGTAGCACCTCAGGGCCACAGCTTGATTCTACACAACTACCCAACCCCCCCAACCCCCAGCCCCTCCCGGCCCCAGATCACCCCTAAACTTGTGCTCACTGTGGTGGCCTTCTCTGACAATGTTCATGGCCTTTCCATGGCTGATTTGCTACAAGTATGGGCTTGGGAGCTGTTCCTCCTTGTATATGAGGGAAGGCCGTACCTCCCAGCTCAGGGTCTGGATGCCTCTAGCTGACTGAAGAGGGTCTACATTGGGAAACTGGAAAATTCCAGTCACTTGGCCGAAGCCTGAGGATTCCTAGAAGGCAGATGTTTTCCTTCCTGTTATGAAACAACCATCATTCAAGAGAAGCCTGCACGAGATAGCAATGTGGGAAATTCCAAGTTTATCCGTGGAACCAATGAGAGAGCTGACCTCAGAGCTGAGCTAAGGGACTGGAGAGATGACTCAGTGGTCAAGAGCACTTGTTGCTCTTCCAAATAACCCAGGTTCAATTCCCAACCCTACATGGCAGCTCAAGGTCATCGGTAACTCTTGATGTGTAGGGGGAATCCGACATCCTCTTCTGGTCTCCCTGGGTACCAGGCTGGCACACGGTGCTCAGACATACAGTGCAGGCAAAACACCCATACACATAAGATTAAAAAAAAAATTAAACACTCATTAAAAAAAAAAAAAAAAAAAGAATCAAAATAAGAAGTCAGGGGTTGGGGGGTGGTGCACACCTCTAATCCTAGCACTTGAAAGACAGAGACAGTCTAGCCTACATGGAAAGTTCTAGGACAGCCAGGACTAGGAGAAATCCTGTTGGGGTGGAGAGAAAGAAAGGAAGGGAGGGAGGAAGGGAGGAAGAAGGGAGGGAAGTCTTTTGTGAGGGACACAACAACTCATTAGCCAGGTTAACCCTTTCAGTAACTTCACAGAGAGCTGGCTTTTCAAATTTCAGTGCAGGGCAGGAAGGGCGGAAAGGTCAATTAACTGAATCCTAAAGAGGGGGGTGGGTGGGGGGAGGGGTCACTCTAATTCCTACCATCTTCCTGAGTAAGGAAAGTCAGAGTCAGAGGACTTCATCATCTTGGTGAGATGTCACACCAGGAATAGTTCTTTCAGGAGGGAGCAAAGTTAACGGCTCACCCCAGGAGATCTCTTTCTTTCTCAGAAAGTTGACTGGCTATGGATCCAAATCAAACAAAGCAAACAACACGGAGCAGGTTGGGTGGCAACCCTCTCAAGTGCTAGCCGCATCGTGCCCTCTGCTGTCCTCACCAGACTACCAATTAAGGCTGCTCTGTGGCTCTTTCCCCACCTTGGTTCAGGCTACAGGACCCTCTGTGCTAAAATAGACTCAAATAAACGCGAAGTAAGCAGAGGCTTGCAAGGATTTTCTGAGTAAGGCTCATCTTCTAACTCACTCTCAGCAAGAGTGGAGAGGAAGCAGACTCTTCCTACCCAGCCCTAACAGTGACCCACCCCCACCTATTCCCCACCGGGAGAGCCCACAGGGAGAGTGCCGAGTGTGGCTTCCCTTCAGAAGCTATAGCACTGTGTAACAGCTGAGACACATTTAGGAAGCCTGATGACACAGTAACAAAACAACTAAATGCCAGGACATAACCCAACCACACTTGAAATCGTATTCAATGTGAATTCCTGGGCCAAACCCCCTTTAGAAGTTTTATAGCCTCAGACCAAGGATGGGAACTGACAAAACTGCAAAGAAACCCCACACACAGCCGGGCGGTGGTGGCACACGCCTTTAATCCCAGCACTTGGGAGGCAGAGGCAGGTAGATTTCTGAGTTCGAGGCCAGCCTGGTCTACAGAGTGAGTTCCAGGACAGCCAGGACGACACAGAGAAACCCTGTCTCGAAAAATCCAAAAAAAAAAAAAAAAAAAAAAAAGAAAGAAAGAAAACAGAAAGAAACCCCACACACTTCACCTGTACACTGTAGCTGTCTTCAGACACACCAGAAATACACCAGAAGAGGGCATCAGATCTGGATGGTTGTGAGCCACCATGTGATTGCTGGGATTGAACTCAGGACCTCTGGAAGACCAGCCAGTGCTCTTAACTGCTGAACTATCTCTCCAGCCCCACTATCAGACTTCTAAGTAAAATAAAATGCATATAATAAACGCATGATTATAAGTACTTGAGAATATATCTGCCATAGAATGTTCTAGATCAATGTGAGACTAAGATTCAAACAAGACAACAATAAGTAAATTGATTGATAAAGACATATAAATATATATCTATCAGTAGATTTCCATATACCAGATGTTATTGTAACCATCCAAAAACAAATAAAAATTGAATTGTATGTAAACTGTTTCTGGCCCTGTAAGCAGAATGAGGCAGAACAGAACTGCCTAACTCATGTAACTGAGATATAATGAATCTAAGCCGCATGATATGATCTGTAAGTTAGGCATTACTAGTGCAGAAAGGTATGCACCTATTTCCTGGCATTGGTCAGTTTTCTATTCCTATAACAAAATACCCCAGACCATTAACTAATAAAGAAATTTGGACTCATAGTCCTGAAGTTCCATCCAAGACTGGCAGCCCTTTGGCTTTGAGATCTGGCTAGGGTTGGTGCTCACAAGGGAGCCCGGAGCAGAGCAAATCCAGCAAAGACCGGTATCCACAGTGGGCCACATTTCCAGTAACCTAAGCACACGGCTCCTGATCTACCACCTTCCCAAAAGACAAAACCTATAGTAAATGTATCCCTGACAGTGAGCTGACCCTCAGGGAGTCTGGGGTCAGCCTCAGCCTGAATAATATATATGTGAGTTAATCTTCATTGTCATCTGGCTGAATTTAGAATCGCCCATGCAAACCTGAGCATGTCTATGGAGTTTGTAGGACTGACTGTGAAGGGAAGTGTGAGTGGCACTTCGCACGCAGGCTGGGGTCACAAACTGAATAAAAATGAGAGTACTTGTTACTTCCTGTTAGTTCAACGTGACCAGCTCCCCACGTTCCTACCATGCCCTCCCCACCATGACCTGCATGCACCCTGGGAGCACTCTCAGGTTGTGCTAGACGTCAAGAAATTCCTTTTCTCAAAGTCTGGTACTTAGACGAACGCCGGCATTTCTCACGTGACTTAAGAAGACAGTTCCTACTTGCTAAAAGTAGTCTTTCTCCTGATCACTGGAGATAAGCTATGTTGGCTGCATACTTTCTTGGTTCTTCTGAACCTGTGTGCATCCATGTGCCCTTTCTCTTCCCTCTCTCCTCTTCCTCTCTTCCTCTCTCTGCTCTCTCCTCTCCTGGCCCACCCAGTTCAGTCCAGACTCTTCCAGATGACTCTGGCTGTGCTCGCCCTCATACCTACAAAAAGAACCTTCTCTTCCGCCATCCCTAGGAGCAGCCACGCCCTCATTTCTATTCATCTGGTGAGTTAGATGGGAGTCAACGAAGTGGGGGAAGGGAAGGGAAGCTCAGGGGCTGGAGAGGTTTCCAGTAGAGGGCCTGTCAGGATGACCAGCTTCAAGTACTAGTGTGTAAGGACTGGGGAGCCCCTAGGCTAGCAAAGACCTCCATATGCTAATAGGTAGCACAAGCTTATGTTAATGGAAGAGTTAAGGTTTTTGTTTTTGCCCAAGTATGGAGTCCTTTTAGCAAGAACTATCTTCTTAAATCCCTGAGGGAATGCTGGCTTGTCTAAATGCCATACTTTGGGAAAAGGAATTTTTTAGGACCTAACTGAGTTGTTTTTTTTTTTTTTTTTTTTTTTTTTGAGGGGGGGTTATTTCTTGTCCTTTTCTCCTTTTTTCTAACTTGTTTTTTCCTTTCTTTTTTCTTTTCTTTTATCTTGCTTTTTCTTTCCTTATTTCATTTCATTTAGTATTTCTATTTTTACTGCAATTTTTAACTATGAAGTTTTCAATGATCTTTTGTGGAGAGAGTGGTGGTTTGAATGAGAATGGCCACCATAGACTCATGTATTTGGAGGTTTGGTGCCTAGTTTGTTGAGCTGTTTTGGGAAGGATTGGGAGATGTGGCCTTGTTGGAAGAAGTGTGTCATTAAGGTGGGTTTGGGGATTTCAAAAACGCATGCCAGGTTCAGTCTCAGCGCTCTATCTCCAATTTTGTAGGCGAGGACATAAGTCCCAGCTACTGCTCCAGTGTAGTACCTGTCTGCCTACCTGCTGCCATGTTCTCCACTTTGATGACCATGGACTCACCCTTTAGAACTGTAAGAAAGCCCCCACTTAAATGCCTACTTTTAAGTGCTAAATGCTAGGGAAAGTGACAGACACTCAAACACAAGAGGCATTTGGAACTCCAAAATGACATAGCTAGAAAAAGAACCCTTTTGTAATTAAAATCTTAAGACTACAGAGCAAAAGAAAAACACTGAAAAAACAATAAAAGTATTAACTTATGAGGGCAAGCTCATCAGAATTAACAGGTCTTTCAGAAAAAAAAAAGTAGAAAAACAAAACAAAACAAACCAGAAAGAACAGCATCATGTATTTTAAACCCTGGAAATAAACAACTACCTATAAAGTCTACTGTATTGAGCAGTTGACTTTTCAAATCAATAAGGAAGCTGGGTGTGGTTGCTTATATCTGTAATACCAGGACTAGGGAGGCTGAGGTAGTAAGATTTCTGACGTTTGGAGGCCAATTTGAACTATACAGTGAGTTCTAGGTCAGGCTGGGATAAAGAGATCCAGTTTCAAAAAGCCAATACAACAGCAACAAGATAATACACGGAGAACAGCTTTTCAAGAGAAGCAGAACCTGAAATAATCTACCACCACTAAGCTGGTCCACAGCAGATGCTGAGAGTCCAAAAGGGAAAAAACAGTCATATGGGGAGCCGACAGAAGGCGGTTATCATCCTTGCAGCCATCTCGAGCCATATACCCTGACAAAAGACTTGTTTACAACAGCCTCAACAGCTGAGCACACTCTGATAACATCTTGTTTTATATACCCAGGATTTTCCCTTGAGTGTGTGAGACTTAAAGGTGTGACTTAAGAAGTGAGACTTATAAAAAGCGAGAGGCAGACAGTAGAAAGGGGACTTGGGACTTGGAAAGAGAGAAGATGAGAGACTGGAGGAGAGAGAGACATGAGAATAAATGGGACTGAATCACACTCTGTCTGGTCTCCATTCTTCGCATCTGTCCTCACTTTCTCTCTCTTGCAGCAGTACGAGCCAGGACAATTTAGCCCCCAAGATTGGGGCAGTGCGGGCTCTAGCAATTTTGGCCCCCAAGCTTTTGGCAGTGCGGGTTCCAACATTTGGCAGCGAGGTCCCCAACATAGTCACACAATGAAGAGTGCAAGAAAGAATCAATTTCATAAGAGGAATATATGGACAAATGATAACAAAGGAAGAATCACTCACACCCAACTTAGTAAATCACCAAACCCTTACTAGGAATAAGTAATATTTGAACCATCCAGGAAAACAACTATCCAACAAACAACAATCAGCAAATCCTCTCAACAATGTCCCTAAAAGTAAACACTCTTAACTTACGGTTAAAACATGCAGACTAGCTGGTTGTACTAAAGGTCTATTTGTTTTTTGAAAGAAACACACTTCACTGGCAAAAACAGGGTACTTCAGTGCATCCCAAAAGTATCATGACTTGTCACAAACATCAGACACTTCATGCAAGTCAATTATTCCAGAGTTCTATGACACACTCACAGGAAACCAACTCCTAGAAAGGAAAGCAGCCATAGGGAGCTTCCAGTAAGTTGGAAAAGGGCTCTGGTCTCTGGAGAAGCACACTCACAGGTCACAGCTTGTCACAACACTTGGAGACTTCCTATAGAAGACAAACTGGATTTGCATGTGTCATTCCTTTAGACTGAGGCAGCAAAGTGTGACCAGGGAGATTAAGGGGACTTGGCAAGGGAAAGAACCTCCTGTCCTGAGCTGGTTTAAACATCTTGTCAACTGACAGTCCATGATTTCCACACAACCAATGACAAAATGCTGTGAAGATTGCCTACATACAAACAATATTTCCTTTTCTGTTCTGTTCTTATCTTCTTCTTCTTCTTCTTCTTCTTCTTCTTCTTCTTCTTCTTCTCCTTCTCCTTCTCCTTCTCCTTCTCCTTCTCCTTCTCCTTCTCCTTCTCCTTCTCCTTCTCCTTCCCCTTCCCCTTCCCCT
>JANHMN010000003.1:128083613-128141603 GCA_030674055.1 Rhabdomys pumilio
TTATCCTTATCCTTATCCTTATCCTTATCCTTATCCTTATCCTTATCCTTATCCTTCTTCTCCTAATAGAGAGATTTTAAATAGGGATGCTAAAATAGCAATGAGCAAAACTTAAGGCCAAACCATACAGGGACTTTTATTCTTAACCTTACTGTGTCCTCATCAGAAAACCTATGATTTTCTGAGACTCTCACAAACAAGATTTAAACCACATGTATAATCAAAGCATGTACTGACCACTCCATGGCCTGTGTAAATTAAGAACTTTTTTGGCAGCAAGCATGAAGGCTCACACCTTTGATCCTGGAGGCAGAGGCAGGCAGCTCTCTGTTAGTTAGAGGCCAGCCTGGTCTACATACCGAGCTCTAGGTCAACCAGGGCTTTGTAAATAGACTGTCCCCAACAAATCAAACTACCACCACTCCCCAAAAATAATTCCTTTGACATTTTTTACCTACATGTGTGTCCTAAGACAGTTATACATTCCACTGATAGACAGTGCATTTCATAAACCACCTCATTTTTAAAATAATCATCCTACTTACAAAAGTCTTCTTAGATAAAATAAGTATAAGAAAACATTTTGTACTTCATCTTTTAAATTCTTTGATTAATATACCTTTAAAAATCGCAAAAATATTGTTTTGGCTTTGGGCTTTTTTTCTTGAGAGAAAGAAGATGGAGTTGGATTGGTATGAATGTGGGGAGGAGAATCTCAGATCTTGGGAGAGAAGAAATAAGATCAAAATATAGTGTATAAAATTTTCAAAAATAAGTAAGAACACTTAAAACCCTACAAAAATAACATATATAGCATTATTACTCCTTTGAGAGAGACAGAACCTACTGAAGTGTATACACTTATCCTTTCCTTAAGTTTCCCCAACCCTTCTTCTTTTTAAAACTTTTTTCTGCATTTATTGAGTGTTGTAGTGTGTGTGTGTGTGTGTGTGTGTGTGTGTGTGTGCATGCATGTAGATACACACACACTCACACATGAATACGGAGATCAGAAGACAACTTTCAATAGTTTGGTTCTCTTCTTCCACAATGTGAGACCTGGGATCAAATCCGGGTACTCGGGCTTGGAAATTAACCTCTTTACCTAGAAATGTCACCTTGCTAGCCCAACACCCTTCTCCACTAAGCACATGTGAATATCAGACAGCTTACCCAGAGGATTGGAAGCCACCCTGGCATCCAACAAGTGTCATCAGGCTGGGTAGGTTACAGTGCTCTCTCTCACCGGGAGCCGGCTCACTGGCTCTTTGACCTACTTTCCATCTCCTTTCTTCTTTTCTTCTCCTCTGCCTTCTTCTTTTGGCTTTATTCTGGGCTGACCTGGAACTCACTCTGTAGCCAAGGCTGGCCTGAAACTCACAGTAATCCTCCTGTCTCAGACCCCTGAGTAGTAGAATTACTAACATGAGCTACCATGCCCAGTTAAAAGCTCTTTTGTCACCTTAACTACGCTTTCTATTCACTCACTCTGAACTTTTTCTCTTTTCTGACACAGGGTTTCTCTGTGTGTACCTGGATGTCCTGGAACTCAATTCATAAACCAGGCTGGCCTTGAACTCAGAAATCTGCCTGCCCACAGAGAAACCCTGTCTCGAAAAACCAAAAAAAAAAAAAAAATCCGCCTGCCTCTGCATCCAAGTGCTGGATTAAAGGAATGTGCCACCATGTGTAGCTCTGAAATTTTTTCCTACAAAGGTCTCTAAGTCAACATCTTGCCATGACTTGAGTGAAGGCCTCTGGGAGAACTCCTTGAACTGCTATAACTGACAATATCAACATAAGTATGCCGATTCTACTGATAATGCAATTGGGAAATACATCACTGTCCCACAACTCTTGTGTAGTTACAGCAGGTCACTCTACAGATATCTGAAAGCCACTTCTGCTAACAACACCGGTTTACCCCGAGGTCTGTAAAAGTCATGGGACGAGAAGCCACAGTCTCTATCTTCCTTAAAGTTTCTATCAGCTCACTTCTTCACATAGACATGCTGATCATCAAGAAACATTGTAATACAGCCTGGAGTGTAGGCACACAGGCCTTTAATCCCAGCGCTCAGAAACAAAGGTGGATAGATCTCTATGAGTTCCAGGACAACCAAGGCTATGTAGAAAAAAATCTGTTTTTAAGAGAAGAAAGACAGAAGGAATGAAGGGAGGGAGGGAGGGAAGGAAGGAAGGAGAAAAGGAGGGAAAGAGGAGAAAGAGAAAGAGAGAGAGAGAGAAGGAGAGAGAGAGAGAGAGAATTGTAATGTTGTAATGCAGGTCAGTATAGCCTAGACTTGCATAGTTACTCTCTCCACCCTTTACGTTAAAGATGCCCACAAGCTATCATGACCACAAACACCTAGACCATAAACGGAAGGAGAAGAGGGCCTCTAGCGTCTGGGGAGATCTTTGTCTCTGACCAGAGATGACTGCATATTTGCCCCCATTAGCCCACCTCACGATATCTCTTTCCTTCCCTACATTAGTAACTTGACGTCCGAGACTCAAGAGGTTAATTTTCCAGGAAAGGTTCACTTTTAGGTTCTTGGCCAAAACAAAAGGCTCCTTCCTTACCCATTACTCTCTTGAGTCGTAAGTCTCATCAAGTGACAGCAGCATTCACTGGAACTGCTCTGACTCCATCACTCCAGAGAAGTTTGCCAGGATCCCCATCACCAGCTCTAGAAGCCATGTACAGACTTACCTAGAGAGAGAGAAGCATCTAGAAAGCAGAACTTGTCTGTCCCAGGGCACTGGTACCATGTGCAGCAGAACAGAGAAAGCCATGTCTGGAAACACTCTCAAATACAGTGGAGGTCATGGCAAAGGCATCTGGATAGGGTTCATGGCTTAATGGAGACAGCATCAATCAGGTGGCAGGAGAGAGTTATAAACCAGGATAGCTGGGAGAAGCCATGGGGTGCCGAAAGGACAGCCGACACTGAACTTGAAGCTTCTTACAAAAGAACTGCAGTTTTATCCATCATGTACAGACCAATCAATGGGCTAACTGGTACAAGCAGCAATCATCAAGCCTAGCTCCAAGGTTGGCTCTGGATAGGGCTTTGTCACCAACACCAGACTGTCCTGGTCCACAGATCTGTGCCTCTCGGAGCCCATGAGTATGTGTGAAGGTGGATGAATTAATTGAGCCAGCCTCTAACAAGCAACAACACTAGCAGGATGAGATGCTTAGTACTCAGAGCTCAGAGCTCAGTGCTCAGAGCTCAGTGCTCAGTGCTCAGTACTCAGTGCTCCGTGCTCAGTGCTAGCCAGAGTTGCTAAAATGGACCATGGAATACCTAGGGGCAACTGGGGAAGCTACAGAAACTGTAGTGCTCCACTGACTTCTATCAGGGAGTTAGAAGTCAGACACTAGGGCGTTTGCTCCCCTTAGCTTTGCCACAAACAACACCTCTGGCTAGGTTACTGTGGTAACTGGTGAGGTAGCGCAGGCTACCTGAGTTGTTTTTTAGAAAGCTAGAAACCACTTTCCTTTATCTCAAATCAGATAAAACCACTCATCCTTCATGTGGACCTTGGTGACCTTTGGATATCAGAGTAGCCAGTGACCCCTGAACGTGTTCCTCTCAGGAGCCACGATGATCAGAGTCTTCGCGGCCTTCGTCTCACACCGCTAGACTTCTTTGGCCCACTACAGAGAACTCGATGCCTGCTTTCCTGTCTGTATGCCTAGTGAATAACCATTTTCTCTTCAACAAACCTTGTCCTTTTCATGATTAGCACCAAGTGGTAAACAGTCACCACCAAGTTCTGTGACACATCTTCCGGGAAAATTCACCCAGTTGTGTTTCTCTCTGGGAAACCATGAAGCACAGAAACCCTCTGCAGGAGACCTGAATGTTGGTGTCAGCAGGGAAAGTTTTCAAAATAGGTGTTATAAGCGTGTGCCCAGCCGGGCGGTGGTGGCACATGCCTTTAATCCCAGCACTTGGGAGGCAGAGGCAGGCAGATTTCTGAGTTTGAGGCCAGCCTGGTCTACAGAGTGAGTGCCAGGACAGCCAAGGCTATACAGAGAAACCCTGTCTCGAAAAAAAAAAAAAAAAAAGCGTGTGCCCAGACTAAAGCCTGATGGTAAGACTTGGGGCGAGGGGAGGCACTGTGGTGATCTGAACAACAGAGTATCAGTGAGAGTGTGGAAACTGAAGCACAGAAACAAATGAAAATTCTGTGACAAGAGCGCAGCCGCTGGACTATCACACCGCGTATGGAGCTCTGGCTTTCCACAGAGCACATCACAGCTGCCAGACCCTCACTTCTAACCACAGCGAGAATAAGGAAACAGAACCCGGCCATACTTTACACAATGCCACCATAAAAACTGGAAACACTGAATCTGTGTATGTACAGAACCCAGGAGGCAAGGTACTGAGTCCAGGGCCTTTCCTGCTGCCACATGCTCTATCACTTAACAACGCATGCTCAGTTTTTATGTTCTCAGTTGACCTAACAGTTAACAATGTGTTGAAAATAATAATATAGTTAGGTATAGTAACCCACATCTGTAATTCCAGCACTTGGGGCATTGAGGCAGGAAGAAGTCAAAAGGAGCCTGTGCTGCATAGTGAGTTTGTCCTGGCTTGTTTTATGCCAACTTGACACAAGTTAGAGTCATTTGGGAAGAGGGAGCCTCAATTGAAAAAAAAAAAAATGCCTTCATTAACCAGGATGGCTCATCTCTTTAATCCCAAAACTTGAGAGACTGAGGCAGGAAGATCTCTGAGAGTCAAGGCCAGCCTGGCCTACAGATCACGTTCCAGACAAGCCAGTGCTAAAAAATAAAACTCAAATTAGTTAATTAATTAAAAGAAAAAAAATGCTTCCACTAGATTGGCCAGTGGGCAAGCCTGTGAAGCATTTTCTTGATTAGTGTGTGAGAATCCAGTCATTGGGGTGGTGCCAACCCTCGACTGATGGTCCTAGGTGATGTCAGAAAGCAGGCTGAGCAAGCCATGAGGAGCAAGCCAGTCAGCAGCACCCCTCCAGGGCCTCTGCTTCAGCTCCTGCCTTCAGGTCCTGCCCTGACTTCCCTCAATGATAAAGTGTGGCCTGAGAGCTATAAGCTGAAACAAACCCTTTACTTGCCAAGTTGCTTTTGGTCATAGCGTTTTATCACAGCAACCGTGTTGGAATCAAACACGTGAGACTTACCTAAGGACTGCTGTCGTGTTCTCAGGCTCCATTTTGATCATAAGGTAAATGAAGTCCAAGTTCTCAGGCTCTAAGGAGCTGGGGACTTTCCAGGTGGCTTGCCAACTCCCCATTCTTCTTTTGTCCCCCAAAATATAATGATTGTTCTCAATCAGGACAAGAACAAATGATTCTGATGGATGAAGCATTGTAACGGTACCTTGCACATGCTTGAGGGCTAACTGTATCTTGCATACAGTTGCATACAGTGGGCTTTGTGATTTTTTTCAGGTGATTCTGATTGATGAAACATTGTGACAGTATCATGGCACAGATGCTTATGGGCTTTATGATCTTTCTGCTTAAATAGTTACTGAGGACTGGTGAGATGGCTCAGCGGTTAAGAGCACTAACTGCTCTTCCAGAGGTCATGAGTTCAAAGCCCAGCAACCACAAGGTGGCTCACAACCATCCGTAATGAGATCTGATGTCCTCTTATGGGATGTCTGAAGACAGCTACAGTGTACTTACACATAATAAATAAATAAAAACCTTTGGGCCAAAGCAAGAAGGGCTGGAGCAAGAGGGAAAAGGGAAGGAGGAAAAAGTAGTTTCTAAGATGAAGTTCGGGACCTAGTCAGCTCCCACGTCTGTGCTGTCCCTGACCAGGCAGTTTTTGCTGTCTAATTCAATAAAGATCTTGCTTTGCGTGGACTCCTGTGCCTGCTTGGATTGTTTTGGGTTTTTGGACCCCAACAATAAAAAACCTAAGACAGAATTCAAGGTCAGCCTGGGCTTCCTAGTGAGACTCTAGTAATACACATGGATACAAGTGTATATTTGATGCTGCAGCTGAGGGACAGTGGGACTAAAGGAAAAGCATGAGGCAGGGTGAGACAACTGGGAACACAGTGGAAGGCCTGCAGTGCCAGGAGACATGGAGTCTCAGGTGAGTGCGGACTTGGAATTCTAGAGAACAGAAAAAGCAAGAGCTGGTTCTTAAAAGACTATGGACACTGGCAAACACAGGGAAAACAGAGAAGACGAAATTATGGAGCCAGAATCAAAGCAGGACATCACTACCGGCCATGATCATAACGATTATAAAAACTTTAAATAAACAAGTAAATAAGTAATAAATGGAAGGGAGCTGGAGATGGCTCAGTGGTTAAGAGCACTGGCTGCTCTTCCAGAGGACCCAGGTTCAATTCCTGTTGTGGACCGGTACTCTGTCTGGTTTGGCTTGCGCTGCTGCTTTCTAGCCGCTTTCTGCTTAAAGTCAGCTCCCTACAAATTCCCAGCACACACATGGCAGCTCGCAATTGTCTGTAAAACTTCAGGAGACCCAAGGCAGTCACACAGAAATACATGCAAGCGAAACACCAATACACATAGAATAAAAATAAATAAATTATTAAAAGTAAATAAAGAAAAGGGCCAGATAGATGCCTCCGAGATTGATGACCTGAGTTCAGGGTCTGGAATCCACTTGGTTGAAGAAGAGAACTTTTCAAAATTGTCCTCTGTCCTCCACATTCATGCTCTGGTACTTGCACTCACCCATATGCATGCACACATAAATACACAATAAATAGATAAACATGTGATCTGGAATTAAAGAGACAGCAGTGATCGTAAGAATATGTTCTGACTTGCTCACAGGCAAGTCAATGACAGGGACAAACCACAAGACAGGCTCAATCACTCATGATGATTCAGGAAGAACAGACAAACTGGCAAGTCCGAGAACAGAAGCACAGACTAACGGGAAGCCTGTAACCTACTCACAGCCGCAGGCCGAGGTGGCCTCTTCACTAAATACCATCAAGTATTTTCTCAAAGAATCAATATCAAGTCTGCACAAGCTCTGTTTAAAAGGAAACAAACAAACGGACTAACAGAAAGTGCGTGGGGATTTCCCAACACATCTTCCAGGGCCAGGATTACCTCGATCCTGACGAAAAGAAAGAAGGGAAAAATGCATCTCGTGAAGAGAAACCCACAGAAAGTATCGCATGAATTTTAAGGCAGAAATCCTACCAAATTGAATCCAGTAACATACTTAAACAATGGCACCCCATGACCCTGGGTTTCTCCCAGAGGCACATTTGCTTGGAGCCAGAATTGAACTCTCTGTTACCCTCGAGTTTTTCTCTCAAAACTATAGTTATTGCCTGCCCCTTTAGGAGAGTAGCAATTGATTTTCTTAAAAACTATTTCTTTTTTCTGTTGTTGTTTTTTGTTTGTTTGTTTGTTTTTTGGTTTTTTGTTTTGTTTTTTTTTGGGGGGGTTTTTTTGAGACAGGGTTTCTCTGTATAGCTCTGGCTGTCCTGGAACTCACTCGGTAGACCAGGCTGGCCTTGAACTCAGAAATCGGCCTGCCTCTCCCTCCCAAGTGCTGGGATTAAAGGCGTGTGCCACCACTGCCCGGCAAAAACTATTTCTTTTTCTAGAAGAAAATGCAAATTAGCTCTGTTGGCAACTCTTCTAGGCTCCACCCAACAGCTACAGCTACCTGGCAACATCTCCACCTTCAAGGTGTGAGCCAACCTGGTTTATAAGGATTGCAGGACTACTCAGCTAGCCTAGCTCACTCTCTTGGTCTCTCTCTTACCCTCTCTCTCCCTTTCCCTCTTCCTCTCCCTCTCTGCCTCCCCCACCAACACCCCCGCCTGTCCCATCTTTACTCTCTCCCCCGAGTGTTCTCAGCCGGCCTCTTCTTCTCTTTCTTCCTCTCTCCTCTCTTTCTGTCCTTCTCTGTCCCCCTTTCTCTGCTTCTCTTTTCCAAGTCCCCTTCCCTTCCCCCAATAAACTTCTTTTTGTACTAGGCCTGTCTGGTGGTGATTCCTCAGGGGAACACCTTGGCCGGCCGCTGAGGTGCTCCCTCCCTCCCGCTGAGGTGCTCCCTCCCTCCCGCTGAGGTGCTCCCTCCCACCCACCGCATTATACTTAGATTTATAAAACACAAGTTGGGTTCTCAGATCACAGTCACTGCCTCGTTGTCTCAGGGTCTGATATAAATCACTGAAATCAAGGGTGATCACAGAGGAACAAGAGGCCACTGTGCAGCTCTTCGAGGTGCCTTCCCTCTGTTGGAGAATGTAAGCACCTAGTGGCCCTGATATATCCTTTGAGAGGGACAGTGAGTGGAGTGTCAATGTGTGTATCACCAAAGTGCATTGGAGACACTGCAGGCATTTTTGTAAGATCATACTGAATGCATCACACTTGGTTAAGATCTTGGATGCTGGCTGGGCAGTGGCGACACAAGCCTTTAATCCCAGCACCTAGGAGGCAGAGGTAGAGAATCTCTGAGTTCGAGGCCAACCTGGTCTACCTAGTTCTGAGACAGCCAGAGCTACACAGAGAGAACTGTTAGCATTTTGTCTAAGCTCTACTCCCAGTTACCTGGCAACAGCTAGGTAAGCTCCTCCCACAGTTACCTGGCAACAGCCAGGTAGGCCTGACCCACTATAAAAGGGGCTGCTTGCCCCATTCTTGCTCTCTTGCCCTCTTGGTCTCTTGTTCTCTTGCCTCTTTGCTCCCACTCTGTCCCCTCGCCCCTTCCCCCCTCTCTCCATGTGCTCATGGCCATCCTCTTCTTCTCTACTCTCTCTGCCTATACTTGACTCCCTTCTTCATGCCCTGAATAAACTCTCTTCTACACTATAACATCCTGTGGCTGGTCCCTCAGGGAGAAGGGAGACCTTGGCATGGGCCCGTTGAGATATCCCCTTCCCTCATACTTCACCACACCTCCAACGAACATATTCCCCCCTCTCTTTATCTTTTTATAAACACATCAAAACTTTGTCTTGAAAAACAAACAAACAAACAAAAATATTTTGGAGGCTGATAAGTTATTTTTCTGCCAGTATAATGAGCCAATTCAAGCCAGATTAAATTAAACATATAAAGCAGATTTATTGGGAAGCTGCTTTCTGGCAGGCAAGTTCATTGGCCCCAAGGAAGGAGGTCAGGGAAATCACCATGGGGAAGGAGAGAGGGGAAGGAGAAGAGAAAGAAGAGAGAGAAGGTGGGGGGCAGGCGTTAGGGGAGACCAAAATGTCTGGATTATACAGAGAGGAGCCTCGAGGGGACAGGCGACCCACCCCTTGGCCTGGAAAGCTCTGGGTTGGGGTCAGGGTATGTCAGGGAGGGACTGAGGGATGCTGTGAGAACCTGGAGGCCAGGTCTGCTTTGGTATGTAAAATACACACCTTAGTCCCCTATCCTAGGGTCTGAAACCAAGCAGAGGCTACTAGAGTGTTCTGACTCCAGAATAAATTCTGCCTAAGATTTGCCTTCGCGTGTAACTCCCCTCCCCTGGCCTGAGGAGTCTGTTCCCTGAAACACCATGTTTCACCCCCATCTGCAAGACAGGGGCTTCTCTTATGCTTCTGCTGAATCATTTCATCGTTGGTGTTGAACACTTTCTAGCTGTGTTCCGGATCTGAACTGCTTGTTATATTTAAGCTCCAGCAAGCATGAATCCAACAAAGCACACTAAAGCAAAGCCCATCATGGCTGTGTTCTAGGGCTCAAGAGACATGCAGAGCCAGACCACTGCTCTTAAGCAGAAAGGTCTCTAATGACACCACCATACAGAGGCTATATAAGAAGGACTCCCAGGCCTGAGGTGGGGGAAACAAAGGAAACTCTAATTAATTTGTGACCTATGTGGTGTGTTTTATAAAAAGGACAAGGATATGTTTTTATAGGGCGTGGTACGGTGATGAGGGAGGGGTCCCTCTGCAGGCACATCCTGAGGAATCCCTTACCCCTGAGGTACCAAGCATATAATGATATAGTATGGAATAGAATTTATTTGGGGGCATGGGAAGGGGTGTTGAGAAGGGAGTAGAGGCAGAGAAAGAGAGGGGATGGAGGACAAAGAGAGAGAAAGAGAAGAGGCTGGCCAAGAACAGTGGAGAAAGATGGGGGGAGGGGTTAGGGAGAGTGAAGGGGGTCAGAGAGAGAAAAGGGGCAAAGATAGCAAGGAGGGGCCAAACAGTCCCTTTCATAACAAGCCAGGCCTACCTGGCAATAGCCTAGAAGGAATGTAACCCTATGTAGCAGGAAGGAATGCGGGACTTAGAATCCATGACAGGGATCACTCTTCGATGATAAGCCAGTAAGGCTTAGTTAGTGTATCACCTGTAATACCTAAGTCTGGTCAGGTGGCATTGAACCCTGGGAGGTGTTCCTGGTCTGCTCTCAGCAGCCCTTTCCTGGGTATGGTAATGACATCACTTGCTGTCACTTATATGCTTGGGGTTATTCATAAACTTAAATCCCGAGCACACCAAATGCTAGCTGCAGGAATGCCTGCTGCTGCCCATCTCCTCAGACTCCTACCTCACTGAAAAGAGCCTTTGTGGGAGTGGTCTTCCCCAGTACACACCCAGAGCTGAAATGTAAAATTCTGTAATTTGTCCTCTCCTGGGTCTCTAGGAAGTACACCAACTTACAAAGTGTCTTCTGAGAAATGGAAACCATGGCAGAAAGCTTAGGCTTCCACCACGCTGGCCTCCAGACCCTCTCCAGCACCCACTTCCCACCCTGTCCTGGCTCACAACACTTGTGAGCCCCATAACAAGGACATGCGTAGCAGCAGCGTAAAGTGGCTATGCTCAGGGGACCACACTGGTTCTACTGCCATTATAATCATCACCATCAACATGCCCAGTGAGGTCTCAGTGCCTGGCTACCATCGGTCCCTGTTTAGTACTCTCTTTGTGAACCTCTGCTGTCCAGATAATGTTGCTATGCTCGAAGGTGAATGTGGGAGAGGAGAAGAGCAGGAGTCTAAGAAACTGTTTGAGCCTGAGGATCTCAACCCAAACAGCACCTGGTGTGTGTTGGGAGGGAGGGGCTGGCGCTTGTGTTTGTGGCTGAATGACGGTCTGTGTGCCTGGTGTACTGTGTGTGTCAGGGAGTTGGGTAATGATTCCTTGGAGACTCTCCTGGGCAGACACATGGTGATGCTGCCTGGATATCGTTAGGGTCAGATTGTCCCCTCAACCCTACTGCCTAGAGGAATTCCTACTGTCCAGTTCATGAAAAGCCTTTTCACACTGCAGACTGGGCATAGGCAGTCTGAAAAGTGCCCAAGGGACTCACAGGAAACAAAAACCCAACTGTAGAACACCAAGATGCCTGTGCTAGGAACTCCTGCATAGTCTCAGTGTGTGAGAGAGGGGAACAGGGTCCCTGGCCTAACGGAGGTTGCAGTGGGCAGTGGGCAGTGGACAGTCAGGAACTGAGTTGGAACAGTCTCAGCTTACTGGCTCCGGGGCACCTCACCATCTGTTTTCCTCCAGTCCAGGGACAGGAAATGACTGGGACTAAGTGGAAGGCTTTTGGCACCCTGCTGTGGTCTGTGGTTAACAGCATGCTGGGTGGGGGCCTCTTTTCAAATAATTGGCTTTTCCAGGAAAGGTAGAGCTGAGAGAACTATCAATCCCAACTCCCATTCTCTCCCACAGTGCCCAAGAAAAGAGCAGATCTTGATGCAGACAGTCCTCAGAACTTGGGTAGATGATCGATCACTGCTTGACCTCGGGACATGGGCATGTCTTAGAGAGACTGAGGCCCTAAAGGCAGTGAAGACAGGATCCCAGTGGGGAAGCTGTTGTCTTAGAGTAAGTGAGTGGCTCCACCAGAAAGAGTCCTAGGGAGAAATTAGGCCTGCTCATTTGCACCAGTCAGGGAGCAAGGGTTGGAGCAAGGGTTTTTGGTTTTTTTTTGTTTTGTTTTTTAAAGCTATAGTTGACATGAAATTTTGCTAACTATTTAAAAAAATTACACAGAACAAAAGTAATTGGTTTCCAACATTATATAATCACATTGCTGCACAAACTAATTTACAATCTTGGAATTTCCCATTTATTTCCCAAATGGCTAAAAGGCAATTGGAGAGTGAGCCATCAACTCCACCCTCGGGGTTGTGCTGGGGACAGTTTGAAACTGATAACTGTAGGAGAGTACACATAACACCATTCCAGGACCTGATGGGAAGCAGCACACACAGGCTCCAGATAGGGTCCCTGACCCAAGATCAAAGCCCTCCTATGTTCTGCTATGATTATAGCAAGCAGCAGCTGACATCCCAAAGTCATCATTAGTTGAACTTTTAAGGCCTAGAGTCCAAAGATGTCAATCATAGCAGGAGGTTAAGTGAGCCAGGGCCAAAGACACAAATAAAAATTAAACCAGTAGCAAAAGCTATGGAAGCCCAGATGACACAACCATTGACTGGATGGCCCCATGGTTTTAAAGTCTTTTTTTTTTTTTTTTTTTTTTTTGGTTTTTTGAGACAGGGTTTCTCTGTGTAGTCCTGGCTGTCCTGGAACTCACTCTGTAGACCAGGCTGGCCTCGAACTCAGAAATCCACCTGCCTCTGCCTCCCAAGTGCTGGGATTAAAGGCGTGCGCCACCACCACCCGGCTTAAAGTCTTATTCAATACTGCAGAGTGTATAACGTCTCCAGATTCAGTCTCAGAGAGGAAGACCTGGATTTTTATTTTAATCTCTGAGATTTAGATACTTTACTCTTTTACATGCAGAATATAAATAACACTTATATAACCGGTAAGAGAATTTTTGTTGCCTAAGTGTTGGGATTTGTTGCATTTTGAGAGAAACACATGTGAGTAGGCCTTGCAGGAAATAGGGGTGAAAAACATAGTGACTTAACTATTGGTGATAAGGTGCTTAGGATGGCCATATCCCTCAATAACTAAGAAAACTGGCAGCAGGAGGACCAAGCAACAGGCCTGGTGTGATGAAAGAGAGGGGGAAAAGGAGGGATGCAGGGGCCTGCTCTGATGGGGGGGGGAGTGCGAGACCCACTGGGGTGGGCAGAACCTGCTGAGGGTAGAGCAGTTATGGAACCAAAATGTGGGCTCTGCTGCTGCCTGTGGTCGCAGATGCCGATGATAGAGACTGGAATAGATATTTTTTTTTTCCCAGACTAGGTTTCTCTGTGTAGCACTGGCTGTCCTGGGACTTGCTCTGTAGACCAGGCTGGCCTCAAACTCAGAGATCCACCTTCCTCTGCCTCCCATTGGAACTGATTTTGGTTTTTTTTTTTTTGTTGTTTTGTTTTGTTTTGGTTTTGGTTTTTTGGTTTTTCGAGACAGGGTTCCTCTGTGTAGTCCTGGCTGTCCTGGAACTCACTCTATAGACCAGGCTGGCCTCGAACTCAGAAATCCACCTGCCTCTGCCTCCCAAGTGCAGGGATAAAAGGTGTGCACCACCACTGCCTGGCTCTGGAACTGATTTTTTTTGTTTGTTTTGTTTTTGTTTGTTTGTTTGTTTGTTATTATATGTAAGTGCACTGTAGCTGTCTTCAGACACACCATAAGAGGGCATCAGATTTCATTATGGATGGTTGTGAGCCACCATGTGCTTGCTGAGATTTGAACTCAGGACCTCTGGAAGAGCAGTCAGTGCTCTTAACCACTGAGTCATCTCACCAGCCCCCAGAACTGATTTTTTTTTTTTTTCGAGACAGGGTTTCTCTGTGTACCCCTGGCTGTCCTGGAACTCACTCGGTAGACCAGGCTGGCCTCGAACTCAGAAATCCGCCTGCCTCTACCTCTCAAGTGCTGGGATTAAAGGCGTGTGCCACCACTGCCCAGCCTGAGAACTGATTTTAAAAAGCAACTTATTCAGAGAGCCAACAACCAGAGATGACAGGAGATTGGGATCTGTTTTCCAGGGCTAGAGGAATGAGTCAGCAATGAGGAACACTGGCTGCTCTTTCGGAAGCTCAAAATTCCATTCCCTGCACCTACTGGGCAACACACAACCATCTGTAACTCCAGTTCCAGAAGACCCAACACCCTTTTCTGGCTTCCCCAGGTAACAGACACACAAGAGGTCCACAGACATTATACAAGGAAAACACCCATACAGATAAAATTTTAGAAATTAAGAAGTCTGTCTTCCATCTCGTCTCCAGCCAGAAAATGAAAAAGTGGAAGGAAGTGGGGGTAACACTGTCAGCAACTGCCCCTTAGTCAGGTGGTCAGGCACACTGAAAGACTTGTGACGCCTGTTTCCCTCCCCCTTGTCCACTGCAATCTACCTCAAATCTGTGCACTCTTGAGTAGAGGCATTTCTTGAGCTTCTAAGTCAGGTAAGTTTCTGCTGATTCCAACGTTGTTCCACTCCAGGGGCATCTGGGTTGGAAGGGATTAACTAGGAAGAAACAAAACATTTTGACAGTGTGTAGGCGCTTGACAGCACCAGCACTGCCATAGTACCAAGCTTGGGCATACTCCTGGGGATTAAAGGAAGACACAGATTCGGGTCATTCATTATGAGAGAATGTCAAAGCTTTTATTGAGCAGGTTCAATATATACACCAAGCCAGGGAAGGAAAAACACAAACAGAAATTCAACTGGGGGGCAATGGGTTGTCAAGTGTAAATTCCCTTCCTGGGGCACCATGCCTACATCAGGATGTTTTGATCTTAGAAAAACAGCAGAATGTTACTTGTCAGACAGCAGCACATGGAAAGTCTCAGCCAGGGCATGGCAGTCCTTCGGGGTCCTACAGGTCTCCTGTTTTTATTTTATAGGCGAGTAGTGTCTGTCTTAGGTCACCTTCCATCAATACCAATTACCCGTCATTGGGAATCCCGGTCAGCCTCAGGTCCCCTGTTTTAGGTAGGTAAGGACTTCAAAGAATTTGCCCATCATTGACTAACTATTCTCAGTAAAGGCTGAGCCAAGCCTGGGCAGAAGGATTCTCTCACAAGCACCTGCTTAGTAATTGCCTGGGACTGGATCTACTGTTTGCAAAAGAGGCAAAGAAATATCAATCCCACTGTGACTGCCCCAAAGGCTAGGACTTCCAAAGACAAGGACCTCTAGTCCACCCTTTAAGGAGCCTTCCGGCCAGCTTGAAACCTACTAAAAACTTCTCTCCATAGAGAGGCTGCACACAAGTATCATTAATCTTCTGAATATAGATAGATAACTGTTGAGTAACATTAAGAAATTGTTGATTTCTCAAAATTAGCTGCAGCTTTTCCAGCAGTCTTGGTAAAAACTATGACTGGCCAGGTCAAGCTACTCATCCCTATTGACATCAGAACTGGGGGATTCCTCACAAGGCTCCAATAGATCTCCCCCTGGGCAAGGCTCCATAGTGACAGGGCACACACAATGCTTAGGAATCCAAACAGGATTTTCAGCATCTTTAGGAAAAATACTAACAGAACCTCTCACCCTGACTAACACAGGGCCAGGGCCTTTCCATACACCTGATGACAATTCTTTCCATTTCACTAATCCCAGTGCCTTCTGGGCTTGTTTCCAATGTCTGTCTGCTGCAGACAATGCATTCTTATCCACTAATAAAAATTTTTAAATATATAAAATAAAGGGATAATCTTGTATACAGTGAAGTAACCCCCCCCCCTTTTTTTGTTTTTTCAAGATAATTTTTTAAAGTTAAATGTGCTCTTTCCTCTATAGCCTGGCCTTGTGGATTATAAGGAACTTCAGTCTTATGGGTAATATTATATTCATCACAAAATTTATTAAAGGACACACTATCATAGGCTGGGCCATTATCAGTCTTTATTTGGCAGGGAACCCCAAAATAGGCACATGTCTACAGGCAATGGTTCTTAACATTTTTTTTTCCCCCACTGTGAGCCAAGGCAAAAATCATACCAGAAAAGGTATCCATGGTAACATGAATGAAGTGTAATTTCCCAAATGAGGGAATATGTGTAACATCCATTTGCAAAATATCATTGGGTGCAATACCTCAGGGATTCACTCCCAAATTAGGGGAGGAGATAAACTGAGAACAGTGAGGGCAGTGAGTGATGATTTGAACAGCCTGTTCTCTAGTAATGTTAAAATGAAATTTCAAGGAATTTGCATTAAGATGAAATTTATTATGCATAGCAACAGTCTTATCATAATTAGTGACTAAATTTAAGGCAAGCAAAATTTGTTTGATATGAAAGTCAGCCTCACTATTACCTTGGGCCAAGGGGCCTGGCAACAATGAATGTCCCCGAATATGACCCACAAACACAGGCAAAGTTTGCTGCCATAAAAGAGTTTGCACCTGCAATAGGCAAGAGCAAATCAAAGACACAGGTGCCACATAAGATGCAGTCTCCAAGGGTTCCATAATTTGAGAAACATATACACTATCAGTATATATATTGCAAGCTTCATTTGGGAACAAAGAAAGTGCCAATTGTATGGCCTTTAGCTCTGCTAATTGTGCAGAGCAATTGGTCATCTGTAAGGTCTCAACTCTACCTTGGGAAACAACTGCAGCCCTACCATTGGAGGATCCATCAATAGATACTAGGTGAGCCTGATTCAGGGGCTGATTGGAAATAATTTTTGGAAAAACCACCGGGTGGAACTTAAAAAACTGACACAACTTATTATCTGGATAATGATTATTAAATTGGCTATTAATGGTATAAACAAACAAGGCCTAATCAATGCAGTTTTGAGATAAAATTTGGATCTGATCCAATAAGGAGTAATAAACATGTCTGGTTCTTTATCAAATGTTTGTAGGCTTACTTTATGTGCTTTAAACAACAAGGAAACTACTGCCTGTGGGTAAAACAATCCTGAAGGGTGAAGCTTGCAAATGAACCCATAAAATAGGGCCCTCCTGACAAAAGGCACCCGTTGGAAAATGCTTTGAGGCAAAAACCACAAATAACTGTTTCCCTGAATAGTCTACATAATTTAAATGAGCTTGTTCAAGAGTTTCCTGTACCATTTTCAAGCATTCCCTAGCCTCTTCATTTAATTGTCTGGGGGAAGTGGGTGTTGCATTTCCCTTAAGAATATGAAAGAGAAGCCGGTGATGGTGGCGCACACCTTTAATCCCAGCACTTGGGAGGCAGAGGCAGGCGGATTTCTGAGTTCGCAGCTAGCCTGGTCTACAGAGTGAGCAACAGAACAGCCAGGACTACACAGAGAAACCCTGTCTCGAAAAACAAAAAACAAAAAAAAAAAACAAAAAACAAAAAAAAATATGAAAGAGAGGTTTTAACTGTCCTGTGCTTAATTGTAAGGAAGGTCTCAACCAATTTATGTCTCCTAACAATGTTTGATAATCATTTAAAGTTCTCAGAGTATCTATTCTAATCTGTAACTTCTGAGGACGAATCCCCTTTTGTTATAATTCATGTCCTTCCTCATCTCGAAGTTTTAAGATCTTACTGCTCCTGAGGGGTGTGGCAGGCAGCTGTGCCCACTCCTTGTAAGGTGGAAGGAGTTCTATTCAGGGGCCAGCTACTAGGCCAAGATGTTTTAGATTTCACAGTAGTATATGCACCAGTATCCAGAATTCCTTGCATAGGCTTTCCATCAACCCAAAAGGTAAGGGTAGGGCGGTCCTCGAAAGTGGAAACCCAGAAGGTGGTAGTCCCTGTGGATCCAAATCCTTCATCACCTCTAGTATCCTTAATTGTAGCATGTTTAGTGGATAACTGTGGCAAGAAAACAAACTGGGCAATTCTATTTCCCTGAGGAATAACTACAACTCCCTACCCACAGTAACCATAATTTTCATTTCTCCAGTATAATCTGAGTCTATCACTCCTGAAAGGATCCTAATTTCCTTCAACAAAGCACTGCTGCATCCTAGGAGAAGGCCTGAGGGATGGGGTCATATGTTCCAGTACCTAATGCTTGAGGACCCATTTGAGGTGTCAATACTGCTCTGGCAGAGGAGTGGAGATCCAATCCTGTGCTTCCTGGTTACCTCTGACAAGGTCTTTGACATAAAGGAGTTGGTTTGAGGCACAAATGGAACTGGAGCAGGGGTAATAGTGGTATTCATGGCCCCATACACTTTGGTTTATGGGCCCCAGAGTGGGCCCTGCTGCCCATTTTCCCAGAGTGTGGAGAGGGTGGCCATCAGCATCTGATTTTGACCTGCATTCATCACCCCAATGATGACCTTTTCAGCATCAAGGGCACAGGCCAGGACCCGTAATCCCCTTGTTCCTTGGACAATCCCTCTTAAAATGTCCAGCTTGGCCATATCCAAAGCAAGTTTTATTCTTGCTAGATCCTTTTTGCAAGGCAGCTGCAAGTACTTGTCCCATAACAAAATTTTCATCAATTTCCTTGCAAACTCTAATGTAATCATTTGAGGTTTTTGATCTATGTGGTCTAATGGCTTCTTTGCAACATTTATTAACATTTTCAAAGGCTAACTGTTTTACTACGAGTATGATGGTATCAGCATCCCCACACAATTTTTCTGCTAACTGGAGTAGTCTACTCACAAAATCTTGGAAGGACTCAGAGGGTCCTTGAACCACTTTAGATAGTTGATCTCCAGCTGCCTTATTAGGCAAGGCTTTCAGGCTCTAATGGCTGCAGCGGCAATTTAGGCATAAACAGCAGGATCATAATGAATCTGCTGATGGAGAGCAGCATATTGTCCTGGTCAGGTTAGCACTTCCAGATTTCTCTGGGGCTGCCCTGCCTGTACATTTAATCTTGCTAAGATAATACATTGCTCCTGATATTCTCCCCCCCCCCACAGTAAATAGTCTCTTCTACTCAATGTCATGTGGCATAGTCATTGCCAATCTCCTGGTGTTAAATTAAAAGTGCTATAGAACTCAAAAATTACTAAAGTAAAGGGTGCCAAGGCCCCATAGGAGGAAACTGCTTCTTTAAGGATCTTTAATTCCTTAAAAGACAAAGGCACATGCTGCCTAAGCATTTGGTCAGGGTTATTAGGGTGAGGGACTTCCATTACAGGATAAGCATGATTGAAACCTGCTTTAGAAAAAAAATCACCTCCTTCTTAGGGATGGGCTCCTCTACCCACCAATCCCTCGGGGAGCATTCATTATATGCCAGATGAGCAGTGGCTTCTGCAGAATCCACAAAAGGGCTTTTACTAGGTGGTCGTTCCCCTTTCCAATATGCTCCCTTTCGGACCTTGCATTTCTTTAATTTTTCCTTTAAATAAGCTATTTATTTTTCTAAATTTTCTTCCTCATCTTTAGAGCTGGAGCTATTTTCCACCTCATACAAAGATTTTGTTTTTTTAGATGCATCATCCTGTGTCACTACTCCTAGGAAGGAACTCACAATCCCCATGGCGCAATCAAAACTCACATAGCACTACTTTCGGTTTGATCCTGCGCCGCTTCTCCAATATATTCCACTCACTGCTCCAGCCGGTTTCTTTCAGGAACAATCCAGTCAGGTTCTCCTCACTTTCCCAGTCTCAATGGAACCTCTACTTGACAGCACCAGTGCTGCCCAGTACCGAGCTTGGGGATTAAAGGAAGACACAGACTCAGGTCATTCATTAAGAGAGAATGCCAAAGCTTTTACTGAGCAGGTTCAATATATACACCAAATCAGGGAAGGAAAAACACAAACAGGAACTCAACTGGGGGTCAATGAACTGTCAAGTGTAAATTCCCTTCCTGGGGCAC
Source organism: Rhabdomys pumilio (assembly GCA_030674055.1). NCBI lineage: Eukaryota > Metazoa > Chordata > Mammalia > Rodentia > Muridae > Rhabdomys > Rhabdomys pumilio. The sequence continues at coordinate 128,103,245 of JANHMN010000003.1, forward strand.
CATGCCTACATCAGGATGTTTTGATCTTAGAAAAACAGCAGAATGTTACTTGTCAGACAGCAGCACATGGAAAGTCTCAGGCAGGGCATGGCAGTCCTTCAGGGTCCTACAGGCGTAACAATATTGTACATGCAGATTCCTTTTTACAACATGGATGATATGCAAGATGGCTCAAGGGGTAAAAAGTATTTGCCACCAAACTTAAAGACAAGACCTGAGTTCAATCCCTGGGACCCACATAGTAGGAAATGAGCAATTTCTACAAGTTGTCCTCTGAGCTCCACATCTGTGTACACACATACACCCTAAAAAATTTTTTGGAGGGGAGGCTTTGAGACAGGATTTTTCTGGGTGGCCCTGGTTGTCCTGGAAGTCATTCTGTAGACCAGGCTGGCCTTGAACTCAAAGAGCCACCTGCCTCTGCCTTTCCCTCCTGAGTGCTGGGATTAAAGGTATGGATGGGCTGCTACTACCTAGCAACTTCCAGTCAGTTTTTATAAATGTTACATAGAACTCACCACTATTTTAAAAGAAGCTCACTAAATTAAATAAAGGACTCCTCTAGAATCTTCTACCAGCATTCTCAATTTGATCTTGGGACTTTAACCAAACTTCGGTTATCAGCGAGCGATCTTTAAGTTCTCCACGTACTCCACAAACGATTCCCTCAGATCTATGAACTCAAGCCTCCTGATTTTGCCTCTCTTCTTTCTTTCCCATTTTGACCAGTCACTTTATCTTAGGAGGAAAAAAAATCTTGTTAAAAAAATTCTTGTAAAAAAGTATTCTGTTTTCTTTTCATCTTTCTCAGTAAAAGATATGGCCTCACACTCTTTGCCTTCCTCGTATTTCTCTCTCCTACTTGCTGACTCCCTCCTGTTTCATTTCCTTCCTTAGTATTATGAAACAGCAACATAAGCAAATTTATCAACTTATGAAGAGAGATGCTAACTGGAATTTATAATATGCAATAATTAAGATTACTTGTTCATACATTGTCAAACTATAAAGTTCTTATTTGTTTTGCTTGTTACCAATCTTAGAAAGACATTATAACTGCTTGGACCTTGAAAAAACTACTTTGGAGATCAGTGGTTAAGGGTTCTGATTGTTCTGGAGAAACTGGGTTGGATTCTCAGCACCCACATAATAGCTGATAAACATATGTAACTCCCCAGTTCAAGAGGATCTGACACTCTCTTCCAACACTATTGCATGTAGGTGGTGCACGGACAAACACATACACAATTCCTTTTTAATTGATTAAAACAAAAGAGGAAGGGCAGTCAAGGATGAACAAGAGACTCCCTGTTGAGTCATTGGGTCCAGTGATAGCATTCTGAACCCCAGAGCCTTTGTATGTAGAGCAGGTTATACATAAAGAAGGATATTTGGGGGCCAGATGATACAGAGGTCCCCCTTTTATTATGACTTGGTTTTATTTAACTTTATTCCCCCATAGAATGTTTCTTTTTTAAATTTATTTTATGTGTGTGAGTACACTGTTGCTGTCTTCAGACACACTAGAAGAGGGCATCAGATCCCAATACAGATGGTTAGGAGCCACCATGTGGTTGCTTGGAATTGAACTTAGGACTTCTAGAAGAGCAGTCAGTGCTCTTAACTGCTGAGCCATCAATCCAGCCCCCACAAAACTTTTCTAGTGACAATTATATATGTGGTAAAGCAGACTTGCCAACAGGGTAGATCATCTGGACAGGTAGCTGATCCCCATACAAAAAGAGAAGAAACCAAGGAGGACTCCGCTCCAGGAATCCAGTGACTGCCTCAGATAAGAGTATCTTCCTTCATGCATTAAAGCATAGAAACAGAGGTGATCAGGGTGTGTCTTAATCAACCCAGGAACTCAGAGTAACTGGCTGACTGAATTCCTGAAACTGCATTCTCCCTGAATCACTTCTGCATCCTTACAGAGAACAACTTTAGAAAGATACATCTGGGACTTGGGAGATGTCTCAGAGGACAAAGTCCTTGCTGCTCAAGTCTGAGGAGTATAATTTGGCTTCTCAGCACTCATGGAAATGCTGGGCAGGTAGAACAAATTCCTGTTACCCCAGTGATTAGGAGGCAGATATGCAGGATCCTGAATCAAGATTGCTTAGCTAGACTAATGAATCAGTGAGCTGTGAGTTCAAGTGAAAGACCCTGCCTAAACATATATGGTGGAAAGCAATGGAAGAAAACACTCCATGTCAACCTCTGATCTCCACATGCACATACATGCATGTGGATGCACACCAGAACATATGTGTCCACACACATGAATATACATAGTGTGTATGCATGGTGCAAGTTTACAAAAGAGGAGTCTACAGGCTTTAAAATTTCCGGAACTCAGATGTTAGGTTGTGAAAGGCAAGTAGGATAAGGGGATATCTTTTTCTTTTTCTTTTTCTTTTTTTTTTTTTTTTTTTTTTGGTTTTTCGAGACAGGGTTTCTCTGTGTAGCCCTGGGCTGTCCTGAACTCACTCTGTAGACCAGGCTGGCCTCGAACTCAGAAATCCACCTGCCTCTGCCTCCCAAGTGCTGGGATTAAAGGCGTGCACCACCACCGCCCTGTGGGATATCTTTTTCATCTGGAACTGGAGTCACCCAGAAGCAGACCAAATGTCAAGTGAAGGAAAGGTGGTCTCAGGAGTGTTTCTTCATGCTGTGTAGAACAAGAGATATTTACAATAGACACACCATCTTGAGTCTTGTCAGCAATAGAAAGTAATAAGCTCTATCTAAGCCCTTGTCTCTATCACTAAGGGAGAGGATAGTAAGCAAGGCAGAGTGGGATCCCATCAAATTCCCTTAGCAATTGGAAGTTTCCCTCTTGGCCAAACTCAAGAGAACTCAGTCCCACTGAGTTTCAAGGCAAAAAGAGGAAGAGAGGAATCAGCAATCCTCATGTCCTCGCCATCAATCAAAGAAAGAAGTGGAACAGTTCTGCTGGGTGACAGCAGAGATTAACTGGGGGTTTTAAGTAACCACAGAGGAAGGGAAGTGGTAAGAGGAGGGTTTCATAATGAGGAAAGACCAGAGGCCCTGCAATAGAAAAAGTGATCAGAAGAGAAATGCTGTTTGTTTCCAAGACATGCAAGTAAGAAGACTCAGGATGCACATAGAGCTTTTCCAAGCTCCAGGAAAGAAGAGACAGATGGTCTCATAGAGAGGGGCCTCTTCCATCTTGCCTTTGATGGAATGTCCTCTGAACCATGGCACCAAGATATTAAAGGATCATTTAGTTCTTGGTTGTTTTCTTTCTTTTCTTTTTTTTTGGGGGGGGGGGGATTACCAATTTTAAAAGAGGTTTATTTAGCAAAACAAATTACAGCATATACTCTAAGGCTAGAGAGATGGTTCAGTAGTTAAGAGCACTGGCTGCTCTTCCAGAAGACCTAGGTTCAATTCCCAGCACCCACATAACAGTTCACAATTGCCTGTTACTCCGGTTGCAGGGAACCTGACTCCCTCACACATACATACATGAAGGCAAAACACCAATGCACATAAAATAAAAAATGTAAATAAATAAAACTTAAAAATTAAATGCAAATATTAAAATAATTAAAAAGCAAAAACAAACAAAGCATATACTCCAAGAGAGATTGAAAGGATTGGGTGGGCAGATAGCGTAGTGGATTCAACACATGGATTTGAACATTCTATAAATATTTATGAGGTAGATGTCAAATTCATGAGGTAAGGTTGACTTTTTTTCCCCCCTCCAAAATCCTAGTAGGCCTGGCGGTGGTGGTACATACCTTTAATCCCAGCACTTGGGAGGCAGGGGCAGGCGGATTTCTGAGTTCGAGGCCAGCTTGGTCTACAGAGTGAGTTCCAGGACAACCAGGACTACACAGAGAAACCTTGTCTCGAAAAAAAAACAAACAAACAAACAAACAAACAAATCCTAGTAGATTAGATTTTCCTTTTACAATATAGCTGGCCTGTCCAATTCCTGAAACTGAGTTCTCTCTTTCTGAATCACTTTTGGACTCCCATAAAGAATCACTTTAGCTGATGCATGCTGCCAGACCTGAGACAGGAAACCTGCATATGTCAACTGGCTCTCCAGAGAGGCTCATGGGAGCAGGGGGTCTCACAGCAGAGGAAGCAGAAAGAATAAAAACAGTGCATTTGTGAGACATTTGGTCAAGAAGATTCTTTCTTCTTGCCTGTGAGGGGATGCAGTAAAGAAACTGCGGACATGACTGCTCCGCTCTTAGCGGGAGGATTTTATTGTGAATAAGAGAGACACTATCCAGAAGCATCTGTAAGAGTCCAGAGCAGAGAGCAAAGAGAGCAGACTGGACGTGGCTGGCGAAGCAGGAGAGAACAGTGGAGATAGCAAGAGACAGAGACTAGTAAGAGAAGACAGAGTGAAGAGAATCACAAGAGAGGATATAAGAGAGGGCGGCCTGAGTGTAAGAAGGATGCGAAGCTGCATGGACGAAGGCTTGTGAACCGGAAGGAGTTTAGGGTATTGGAAATAAGAAGGGTTGGACCAAGCCCAGCAGTGGTGGCGCAGGCCTTTAATCCCAGCACTTGAGAGGCAGAGGCAGGTGGATTTCTGAGTTCGAGGCCAGCCTGGACTACAGAGTGAGTTCCAGGACATCCAGGACTACACAGAGAAACCCTGTCTCAAGAAAGACACCCATGTCTCCACCCTTGAGATAGTCACATAGTCCTGTGGCCAAATTACAGGTTAAATTTTGTCTCTCCCTATAAGATCATGTCCAGCAAGCACCTGGAATTTCTCTTCATGCAAATCAAACATACCCAGCACCTCAGCTCCAGCCAATAATGTACACTCACCCCAAAAACCTCTACCTACTCCCCAAGGTTTATATAACCCTTGTTCACTCCCAACAAAGAGAGCTGTTTCACTAAAAACTGTCTCTGTAAACAGCTATTTCTTTCCCACCTGCTAGGTTAGGCTTCATTCTTTCCAGCCCAGCCCCTGTCTGGTTAAGCTTCATTCCTTTCAGTCCAGCCCAAAGAACAATGGTGCCTGAATACCTGGAGGGCAGAAGCAGGCCAAGGCTGGCAAAGGAGGTAGTTTGCATTCTACACAGCTTGGGGTCAGACAGTGCTGAAAGAAATGACATTTCCCTGTATGCCCTTCTTCAGAAGGCTTCCGTGTCCTAAAAGGATAAGCCTCACAACAAGGAAGAATGTGCCTCTGAAGGGGCCCTGATTTGTGACTTGGCCCTGATCCATATCTTATGATTCTGTGAGTCCAAAGAACTAAAGTTCAGCCCCTCTCCCCAAAGTTGTAAAAGGGGCGCACGGGCTGTCAGTGCTTACCCTGGAGTGTTCATTGGTAACATCTAAGGTAAGAGGATGTGATGAAAGAGTGGCTTCCCCTTTAGTTCCAAGTGCTGCAGTGGTGCTGCCACCTATGGAGCGTGATGTGTCCACTGAGCTGAGAGACACTCGTAACAAGAACTTTTTCCCTGGGAGACATGAACAAACACCTACTCCTTCTTTATTGAGCTTCAATGACCAATCAAAGTACAATTCCACCCAAACCTAATTTGGTGAACCAATGAGATTATTGTTGACTATTCAGCATAGGTAAGGAATTACTTTAAAAGCACACACATCTGCAGCTTGCTACCACACTCTCTCATCATAACAGGCTCTGCAATGCTCTTAATGCTCTGGAACCATAAGCTGAACAAATCCTTTCTTCTATAAGTTGCCTTGGTCAAGGTACATGAGGATTCTTCAAGGCTTAGACAGGACTGATTCAAAGAGATGCCAAGAAAACAGGATCAAAACAATCTGGGTTTTTCTGTTGTCCCTACTTCCCACACTCAGGATTTCAGAACTAAACTCCACAATGTCACCCCTGGGTTGGAGGTGGGGTCATTGCTCAGCCAGATGCCAGGAGGCACCGAAGATCCCACGCTAACTTTCAGGACTCTGGTTGTTAAGATCAAGAGGAGGGCAGGAGGCCTGGAAGTCATATTCTCTCAACCTCTCCGTCATCTATCCTGCCATGCAGTGAAATTTGAAATACTGGCTCCATGTGAAGTTACTAAAGAGATTAGAGTGGCAAATAATTTGTGTGTCCTTCACCACGAGGGAACTTTCTGTGTTTTTGACAGTCTCTCACCTCCCTTATTGCTTCTGCTAGGAAAGACACAGAGTTCCTGTGTTCCTACCAGCTTTGAGGGAGGCAGGGTGGGGTGGGGGGGGTGTCCTAGTTTGTTTTTCTGTTGCTGAGATAAGAATTGGGACCACTTGGGGATTCTCTTGCCTTTTTATTGCTGGGATAAGACACTATGGCCAAGGCAACTTTAGTGTGGACCACATGGCAGCCATGGCTGCTTGACAAAGTTCCAGCACATCGACATCACAGACCACAACGCTACACCAGCCTTGACTTTCATCTTTGACGATTCTCACTATGCATTATGGGAGTTTCCTTATGCTTTTCTCCTTTGGGAAATTTTGTATGGGCTTTGGTAGAAAATGTGAATGTGTATAAGGTCGCTCTAAACAAAATAATTCTTTGGAAATATCTCCACCAGTGTGGAACCACACAGAGCGATAACTCTGCCTACTCCTACACAGGAATTCCTACTGTGCCCCTCTGTTTGCACCAGGAGTAGAAAAGTTAAAGATTTACTAACTGAAAGATGGTGCCAGAAACTCTTGGGTACACCTGGTCCAAAGGATAAAAGAATATAATGGACGAGAGAAACAATGGGCCCAGCCAGACCCAGAGCCCGATGAGCCCATGGCAGTTGAGCTCAAGAGTTCAGTTAATAAGCATAGAGCAGTACCCACAATTGATTCCCTGGGTACGTATGTGACTCACAGGATGAATGGCAAGGTCTAGTATGCCCCATGAGAAGCAGATCCTGGGAAGAAGTTAGAATGCTTGATCCCCCTCTGCCACATACAGGAGCAGGCATTGAAGGGATCAGGATGGTATGGTACAATGGAAAAGAGTAAGATATCAGGACCTTCCCTTTAGGGAGCTCAGGAGGAGAACAGGCCCATATTGTAAGACTGAGGCACAAAGGAACACGACTGGGAAACAGCTCGATGCTTATCATGCTACCTGGTGCAAAGACTGCATCATGCCCTTTAAGGATTGAAAATTGCTCTTGTGGGTTTGTTTCTCAGGACTCGATACCTGGCACCTCCTGACCACAAAGGCTGACCACAAGGCTGAGAGCACGCAAGAGGAAATGTAAAAGGGGCACCTGGTGGGGTTACTAAACCTTAGAAAACAGTGGGGACATAGATGCTTGCTGAACTTATTGCTTTTGCTTCAAAAAAAAAATATTGTGATAAAGTTGATAATCTCTCCTTCTGGATGTTGAAAATTAGCACTAAAATGGGCTAAAAACAATCCGTGGAAAGATCATATATTTCTTGGAATTATTAAGTCTGCTTTCAATATTGCTTGTGGATAGGCTATTATACAAATATAGACTATAAAAGGTCTATTCAGTAAACACAGCTATCTTAATTCACCCTCAGATCATGGCGGTCCCCTCCCTTGCAAACTGCAAACATCTTCTTTGGGACCTGAACTTGGCTGGTACTGGACTCCAGCACAACTTATAAAAGAAAGTGCTTACTTTAGGGCTCACAGTTCCAGAGGGCCAGAAACCACAACTATCATAGCAGGAACATGGCAGCAGTCAAGCAGGCATGTCAATGGAGCAAGAGTTGGGGGCTTACACACAAGGCGTAGAGAAAGAGACAGAGACAGAGACAGAGACAGAGAGAGAGACTTTGAAATATCAAAGCTTACCCCACCCTCCAGTGACAAACTTCTTCCACCAAGGCCATACCACCCAGTCCTTCCCAAATCATTCTACCAACCAGGGACCAATTATTCAAATATATGAACCTAAAGAGGCCATTCTCTCGCAAACCACCGAGGGGAGGAAAAGGTTTATTTGGCTTACAGGTTACAGTACATCATCAGGAAAAAACTAAGGCAGGAACTCAGGGTAGGAACAAAAGCAGGGAGCACAGAGGAACGCTGCTTACAGGTTCACTTTTGTGGCTCACTCAGCCTGCTTCTTAAATAAGCCAGCCTGCCCTGTCTGGGCCCTCCCACACCAATCACTAATCAAGAAAATGTGGGGCTGGAGAGATAGCTCAGCAGTTACTAGCACTGGCTGCTCTTCCAGAGGACCTGGGTTTGATTCCCAGCACACATGTAGTAGCTAACAACCACGTGTAACTCCAGCTATAGGTGCTCTAACACCCCTTTCTGGTCTCCATGGACTTTGCACACGTGTGGTACACAGATATACATACAGGTTGACAACCAGACTGCCCTGCAGCAAGTAAGCCCAGAAAAGGGCACAAAGGATGACCCTTCCATGAACGTGGCCTTCAGGCTAGTTTCATGTCACTTTGACGCAAATTAGGGTCATTTTGGAAGAGGGAAATTCATTTGAGAAAATATATCTACCAGACTGGCTTGTGGGCAAGCCTGTGGTTCATTTTCTTAATTGACGACTAGTCTTAGTCAATATAGTTTTAAGTTTATGTCAATATAGTTTATGTCAACATGACACAAGTTCTGAGAGGAGGGAACCTCAATGGAGAAAATGCTTCCCTAAGAACCAGATGTAAAGCATTTTTAAGATTAGTGATTGACGCCAGGCGGTGGTGTCGCACTGTCGCACGCCTTTAATTCCAGCACTTGGGAGGCAGAGGCTAGACGGATTTCTGAGTTCGTAGGCCAGCCTGGTCTACAGAGTGAGTTCCAGGACAGCCAGGGCTACACAGAGAAACCCTGTCTTGAAAAACCAAAAAAAAAAAAAAAAAAAAAAAAAAAAAGATTAGTGATTGATGTGGAAAGGTTCACCACTGGGATGGTGGTCCTGGGTTCTATAAGAAAAAAACTGAGCAATCCACGGAGAGCAAGCCGGTAAGCAGCATCCTTCCATCAGCTCCTGCCTCCAAGTTCCTACCCTGTTTGAGTTCCTATCAAATGATGAAGAACAGTATTGAGGTTTGAGCAGCAATGGCCTCTACAGGCTTGCCTTAGAATGCTTGGCCCTAGGGAGTGGCACTATTAGGAAGTGTGGCCTTGTTGGAACAGGTGTGGCTTTGCTGGAAGAGGTGTCACTAAAAGATGGCTTTGAGGTCTCAGAAGCTCAACTCAGTTCCCTTTCTGCTGTTTGCCTATCTGGATGTAGAATTCTCCAGCACCATGTCTGCCTGCATGCTGCCATGTTTTCTGCCATGACAATGATGGACCAAGCCTCTGAAACTGTAAGCACAACTCAGTTAAAAAAGTTTTTCTTGTTGGGCAGTGGTAGTGTACACCTTTAATCCCACCACTTGGGAGGCAGAGGCAGGCAGATTTCTGAGTTCAAGGCCAGCCTGGTCTACAGAGTGAGTTCCAGGACAGCCAGGGCTACACAGAGAAACCCTGTCTTGAAAAACAAACAAACAAACAAAAGAAGTTTTTTTTGGGGGGGGGGGAGCACGCTGGTGAGATGTCTCAGTGGTTAAGAACACTGACTGCTCTTCCAGAGGTCCTGAGTTCAATTCCCAGCAACCACATGGTGGTTCACAGCCATCTCTAATGGAATCTGAAGCCCTCTTCTGGTGTGTGTCTGAAAACAACTACAGTGTAGTCACCTATGTAAAATAAATAAATCTTTAAAAGTTTTTCTTGATAAGAGCTGCAGTGGTAATGGTGTCCCTTAACAGCAATAAAACCCTAAGACAAACAGTGGTGTGGGAATGTAAGCAAACAAACCCACCCTGTTTCATCACAGCAATAGTAACCCTAAGGCAATGAATGAATGATGTCAAAGGTCCCAACTCTCTGGGAATGGTACTGCCCCTGAACAAGTGCTCCTGGTGGGATAAGAAGGTAGGCTGAGTAGGGCATGGAGAGCAGGGTAGTAAGCGGTGCTCCTCCAAATAAAAGTTGCTTTGGTCATAGTGTTTTACCACAGCGATAGAAACCTTAACTAAGACAGAGGTGCTCTAGGCATGAAAGAGGCTGTGTGGGACCTGGCTATGGCTCTGAACAAGTTGCTATAGCTGTTTTACCTCAGTTGAAAAGACTTCCAAGCCCACAAAAAGCTCCAGTACCTCTTCCCCAAGCCCGGTAGGTCAATGTAGATCAATTCTTCTTCTTTTTTTTTTTTTGGGGGGGTTTTTTTTTTTTTTGGTTTTTCGAGACAGGGTTTCTCTGTGTAGCCCTGGCTGTCCTGGAACTCACTCTGTAGACCAGGCTGGTCTCGAAGTCAGAAATCCACCTGCCTCTGCCTCCCAAGTGCTGGGATTAAAGGCGTGCGCCACCACTACCTGGCTAGATCAATTCTTAATCAAGGTTTTGAACAGAAAATTTGCCTGACCCTCAGCAATGCCTGTTATCCTTGCCAGGACTAATTTGATCCTCAGGATTATCTTCCGTCAGAGCCGCAGCGGTGAGGGAGCCGATGCCCAGCGCTGCCCTTGGTGTCCTGAGAGGTTCCTTTCGCCTTAAGCTCTTCTGTAAAGGAGGCAAGGGTTGACCCTTGACAACCAAGAAAAATGTCAGGACAAGACATCAGAAAACAGTTAGTAGGTTTGTTAAGTACTATGATAGGAGCCAGGCCGTGGTGGCACATGTCTTTAATTTCAGCTCTCGGGAAGCAGAGGCAGGCAGAACTCAGAGTTCACGGCCAGCCTGGTCTACAGAGTATGTTCCAGGACAGCCAGGGCTACACAGAGAAACAAACAAAAAACCCCAAAACCCAAAACCAAAACCAGAAAGTATTAAGACAGTCATGGAGGCGATTTTGATTTTGTCAAGTTTCTTGACTCTCTCAGTCAGTGAAGTAGACAAACTAGACCCCGGATCCTTTCCCCCAGGAAGGGGCTTCTTCCTTTCCTGTGTCCTCCTAACTTTTCATCCCTACCCTGCCTCATTTATACCCCTTTAGTACTCAGCCAATCCCCAATAAGACAAGATCCCTTTATAAAAGTGTGTTCTGGGGAACCATAGCTGCTTGGCAGAGAGGGAAGTTCCCCACCAGCAGAGGGGCCTCAATTATCTTCCATACCTCAGAGCTAGTCTGTAAACCCCATTTCTCAAACCTTCTCTCCACACACCCTTCCAGGGAGCCTGACTTCCTGTGAGGGTGAAGAGGGTACTCTGTATATCCCTTGAAGCTGCCTTTTGTTCCCCTCTGGTGGTTAAATTCCCTGCTGGGCAGATCAGTTCTGTCAGAGTCTGGGCTGGAGAACAAGTTGGGGCTCAGCCAGCCTGGATGAGAAACTCAAATCCTTTAACTTGCAAAAGTGGTCCCCCACCCCTTTCTACCCATCACACCCACTCCCAATTCCTGGCAGCAACCACTACAGGGCCTCTCCACTAACAGTCAAGGCACTTCAGATCCACCGTGCTGCCCTAGGTATGGTGGTGACATTAAAACCCACCACAATGTTTTAGGAAGACAAACGAAGTCCCATAGACACAAGGAGAAAACCCAGGCAAGTCTTGAGGTGCTTGCCTCTGGGAACCAGAAATAAGTAACCTTGGAAAGGCACCTGTGAGATGCATGATTGGCCCCAGCACTAACAGAGACAGATAGCGCCCATCCATCCCCAGGAGACTCAAATTCAATGCACCTAAGTGAAGTGGAAACGTGGGTACTAGGACCACCTCGACCGGAGAAGTGAGTCCTCCATATCCTGGCAGAAGACGGTGTGATTGGCGCTCTCCCTTACCAGATAGGATCGGGGAGCTAGGTAGGTGGGGGGTTGGGGTGACCGGAAGCCCCACACGGTCACCTGGCCACCATATCAGCAGAATCCCAGCAGGGGACGCTAGGGCAGCGACTCTGAGCCTTTTTAAGGTCAGTCCAGGCTCCAGGGCAACAAGGAATGAACTGCAATGCTGCTGTGAGACCAGCAGGGGACACCAGGCCCCCACCACCGCACCCTGAAAATCCTGGACAAGATCAGCCCAGGGTTCCACGGAAAGCACGCATGGAACTTACGACACCATCTTGTCTGGGTCAAAGTATTCTTCCTGAAGAACAAGGACCCGGACCTGGTCCTCCACTTCTGAACTGGAATGGATGCCCTGGTAATATGGGGCCAAGGTCAGATGAAGCTTGAGTTCTTCCCACCTGGAGCAGCCAAATACCATCTAGGACTTTGGTCAGTAAATGTCCACAGTAGGTCAGAAACTACTGCCAAATTGAGGATAACTTAAGCGAGGAAGATTGGGGGGTGGGATGAATAAAAGCAAAGGATGGAGGCTATCAAGTGTACTTTATTGAATCCATGTGGATAGATCAATGAGTGCTACACCTGCGTGTAGGGAGGGCCAAAGGGGCTAGGAGAGAGGCAGCTGAGGATTGTGGGGCACATCAGGACCGAAAGCCAGAATTCTCTATTAAGTCTAATAACGACTAGAGTTAAGAACGATGATGACGACGACAACGACAGTGATAACAACCATGAGGATGCTGAGGACCAGGGAGCTGATGTTCAGGCACTTGGCAGTGGAGGCGTAGGCCTGGGCCCCAGTAACATCGCCCACCATCTTCCGGTCCCTAGACTGGAGCAGAGCAGATAGACGATCAGTGACCCTGGAGCTGATAGTTTTCCTGACATACTCCTGTGGACTGCACCTCTCCGACTTGGGTCAGGAACATTTTACATATTCTGATCGTCCAGGAGACCTCAGCACTTGTTGTTCACCCCACTGTGGACTGTTGTTCCCCACGAATCTCCTGAACACTTTCCACACAGGCTAGCATCCTATTCTGTAAGGTGAAGGGACACTATAGGCATTCCTCTAGACTGCATTAAAAGAGTCTGACTCCAGAATCCCCAGGCAGCCTCACCTTGTGTTTGCCTCGGAGAGTCTTTAAGCCAACACACACACACACACACACACACACACACACACACACACACACACACCACAGAAGAATGCACACAAATTTATTTTAAACAAAGGACCTCCCACCTTGGTGCCACCCGAGTAGATGGAGAACTTAGATGGAGAACTTCAGGCTCACACACACCTTCTTACACCATCACTCCCCCCTCTAGCACACTCACCTTCACAGAGTAGGCATAGGCAATGAAGCCCAGGCAGCAGAAGTTCATGAAGAGTGTGTTGAACAGGGACCAGACCACATGGTCAGGCACAGAGACCTCTCTGGGCATGTTGATCACAGTAGTTCTGACAGAAGCCGATCCGTGGGGTGCCCCCATCTCAGACACCTCATATTCTTCCTTGATCCTTTCGTAGTTTGGGGGTTGTCCCCCAGTGGCAGCGCTAATGAAGGCTTGAGACGTGTGGTTCATGGTGCCCTGCAGAAGCAGCAGTGAAGGACAAATGATGGAGAGCCCGGTGGATCTGCCCTTTCTCCAGCAGTTTCGGTTTCTCAGAAGTTTCCTTTTCCTGAATTTTGGCTTAATGAAACTGGTCTGGGTTCTGAGAGGCGGGGATCTAAAAAGCCTGCAGATCAAATTACTCCGGGGCAGGATGTCAGGAAGGATGGTGAATCAGGGGAACTTCCCACCCAGGAACTCCAGTCAGGACAGGACTTGTTCCAAGGCCCAAACCTCAGTGTTTATGAGGAGGGGTCCTGGAGTCTACCAAGCTCAGGCTAACAGCTGCAGACCCTCACTGTCTCCTAATCAAGGTCCCAGCCAGGCCCCACCTTCTATTCTCTCAGCAATAAAGAGTGCCCAGAAAGCCCACTGTGAAGGCTAGTTCTACTGGCTTCGGTTCAGATAAACAGTGGGGTGAACCATACTTCTTGTTGTGTTTTATAAAAGATAAGGAAAGAGAAGGGATATCTTTGATGGATGTGCAGTTACATGTGGGGGAAGGGGTGCCTCTGAGTGTCCATGCTGAGCCATACGACGATGGTATAGTAGAGAATAGAGTTTATTCAGGGCATGGGGAGGGGAGTTGAGAAGGTAGTAGAGACAGAGAAAGGCCAGGGAGGGGCAAGTAGAGGCAGGATGTGAGCACTGGAGAGAGAGGGGGAGGGGAATGGGAAGAGAGGGGAGAAGGAGGGAGAAGACAGAGCTAGAGCAAGAAGTCAAGAGAGAGCAGAGGGGAAAGCAGCCCCTTTTATAGTGAGTCGGCATACCTGGCTGTTACCAGGTAACTGTGGGGCGGAGCCTAGACAAAATGCTAACATTTTGTCTCTTTTTGAAGAGAACTAGTGCCCTAAGTGTGATCAATCACTGGACTTTGGTATTAGAACTAAATGATCTTAGGTCACTTGGCTAAGGCCTCATGGTCCTGGGCTGGCATGTTTGTGCTACGCAGACTCTTTCCCTCTTGCTCTGTCATAATTTATTAGTGCTATTGAATGGTCACGGAGGACCTTCGTCATGCCAGAGAAGCTTTCTCAAACGCATGGTGGGGTGAGGGCTGTGCCCAGGAAAGCCACTCCTGATTGTACTGAAGGTTTCAGTTTAGTGTCCTTCCCTGGTAACAGGGAGGCCTGGCCTGGCTTCTCTTGTTAGGAGTTGTATCCACTTTCTATCCTGGTGGCAGTGTAAGGACCAGGCTACTAGACCTCCTTCAAGGTGCCCTGCAGCACCCACCCTTCCTAGAGCTTTGAGTCTCAGGGGCTGGGACTTTTCCAGTTTCCAGGTTCTACTCATTTCGTTATTTTTCTTGAGTTCTTCACAGGGACATCAGCGCCTCCTACAGACAGCCCTGTTTGCAATCCTATCAGCTAGTGCTGTTTGAGTCAACATCTCTGAAAAAGTCTGTCTGTGGGAAACTAGGTAGAGTGGTTTCCATGGATATACGCACCTAACAGAGGCTCCTGCCAGCCTCAGGCCTCAGGGGTACCGTGTAACAGAGCAGAGCTTTGCTCTGGCCGCAGGGACTCTGATTGGAGCCTGAAAGTGGCGGTTTCTGTTGGATTCTGATATGTTATTTCTTTGTGTTCTGTGGATGGCCCCCCGAGCTCGTAAATTATAGCAAATGTTATACTGTGGTCACAACACACTCTGGTTTCAGCAATGGTGGATCTTGGCATAACTTTTTTTTTTTTTTTTTTTTTTTTTTTTTGGTTTTTTTTTGGAGACAGGATTTCTCTGTGTAGCCCTGGCTGTCCTGGAACTCACTCTGTAGACCAGGCTGGCCTCAAACTCAGAAATCCACTTGCCTCTGCATCCCAAGTGCTTGAATTAAAGACATGCGCCACCACTGCCCGATTTGGCATAACTTTTTAAATAGCTAGCAATATTTAATTTCAGCCATAGCTCTGTTTACTATGGTCTCACAATATTCCTGACGGCAAATACACCACAGAGGGAAGGGTCTCTGTTCCCAGACAGAGACCATCCTGAAAGTCAATGGTCATCTCAAACTTCATGGTCACTTCTCTGCCTCTCTCAGTCACAGGGATCCTATTTCCTCTCGCCTGGTAGCCTTGGTGAATCTTGAGGGCTCTGCTATGTCAGGGCTTTCACATGCATTCAATCCCCAGACATCTCCCCACCCACAGAGGTGGGGAGCTATACTCAGCCCTGCTTGTATGTTCACCCTTGTTAATGTCTTCATGTGGCCCCAAGTGAGCTGGACAGAAGAATTCTTCCTGTCTGACTTGCTCCCCGCTGTGGTGTACACCCCTTGAGACTCAGTCTTTGGACTTTTCAATTTTCTTTGTTTAGTGCTAAAGACAATCTCTGCTGCCCCAGGGATCATCAGAAGGACAGGTATTGACAAACCCTGATGTAGAAGCAAGAGTCAGGGCCAGCCTTTTGCTCCATCCAGGATGATCCACTTCTGCCCAGGATGCACATGTTGGCACTTCACCGGTCAGGTTCTGTCCTCACTCTGCTCTCAGGGGACAGTTCTGGCCAGTGCCCATGTTCTCTGATTTAGTGTCCCTCACCTTCCAGACCCACAGGCATCCACTACCTGGAACTGCTCTCTTAATGGTGGGTCTGCGGGAGCCCATTGTCTCTGTGTGGACTGGGGGTGGGGGCTTCTCTGCTGTCCTCTCAGGAGGAGACATTGTTTTGTTTACTCTCTAGCATTAGAGAGGGAGCAACCTGGAGTCTTCCCCTGCCTGGCTGACCACTTCTTGCTCTGCAGGCCACCAACACAATGGGAAGTTATAGCAGCTTCCGTTGCTCCTGCTCCAATGACACATTTGGTGAGTGGGAAGCAAGCATAGGGACTCTTCACGGCTGAGCAGCCCCACTCTGGGCTTGCTCAAGAGTTGTTGTAAACACTAGGCAGATCAAGTCTCATAGGTTCCACTGCAGACAAATGGTTAGGATGGTACTCATTCCGGAGATCATGGCCTAGCTCCTGTGTCTACCAGTGCCCAACACGTCTGAGGTTTCCATGCCCTCAGGATAGCTGCCCACCCATTGCTCATACCAAGCACTAGGAAGGACCACAGTGTGGCCATGGGGACTGTGACCTCCTCCTGAAGTCTCTACCTTTATTCAGTCATAGACCTGGAGCTAAGGATGAGCACCTGAAGTTCAGCCCAGGGCCATGAGTTTTAGTAGAAATTCCACCCTGTGTTCTTCTCAAAAACTCTTGTTACTTCCTGGTGCAATCTAAAAAGATCTGGATTCTCCCTAGGACTTGGTCTGGCTGAGCCACTCACTCCCCTCTGATAAGATAGCAGCTCTCCCAGTGGGATCCTGTCTCCACTGCTATTAGGGTCTCTGTCTTCCTAAGACAAGCTCAGCTTCCCAAGACAGTAAAAGGAACTGACATTGCTTCAGAAGCCTGGACTTTGGTGAAGAGGACATCTCTAACACTGCTTAGCCTCACAAGATGAGTTTCGGGGCCTTACATTATCTCAAACCTCAGGACTAGAATCCATATACCAACACAGGTAGACAGTAGCACCCGGAGGGCTCCAAAGACTTGTAATCTTAGGGTGCTCAAAATGAGATGGAAATGCAGGCTCCGGGGCATCCAGGAAGAGGAGACATAAATGAATTAGAAACTAGCTCTTTGGAAAGTTAGTTGTAACAAATGATGTTTTGCTGGGGCACACAGGTGAAATGGTGTCTTGCTAAAGCAAACACATGAAAGATTGTTTTCCTGAAGCAGACACAGTGAAAGAATGTTTGGATATAGCAGACGTGTGAGAGAGTGCCTGATAAAGAAGTGTAGATATGAACCCACAGACGGTGGGAGAAGATCACTAAGCACTGCTTTGGTTTGCTCTGCCTCGCTGTTCTTCACTAACAACACGCATGTATTGGTTCGCCTTACATAGCGTTGTTGAGCTCAACTTGTCATAATACTATCATTGAGAGAAAATCACCAAGAACTGATGTGAGGTTCTCGCAGTAGCTTGCCACTTCCGCAGTCTTGCCTCAGGCCTGGAAGTTTCTTCAGGATTGAGCTACTGTTGCTGGTTTGTGCCTGGTGTCTGCTTGCTGAAAGGACTGGACTGTAGCTGCTGGTTCATGCCTAGTGTCTACCTGCCTACAGGACTGGTCTGGAGCTGCTGAATTGTATTTGGTGTTTGCTACAGGACTGAACTGCTGCCCAAGAAGATCAAGAAACCCAAAGAACTATTGCTGAACTGGTCCACTTCCCTCATATCCTAACAACTTTTCTCTTCCACTACCTCTGCTGGGGTGGTGGGCTAGAGGAGAGATTGAACCCTTATTAAAAGTAGGTTGTAAAAAAATTTTGCCCATAGGTGCATTTTGAGAACAGACTAATGGTGAAAGGTGCCCTTGAAACTTGACCCTCCCCATTTCAGGATCTGAGGACCCACAGAGCAATAATACGCTGGATCAGCCATGGCACCTAGCATTGAAGATTCTGTGTTCACTTCCCACTGCCCACCCCTGACCTGAAATAAACCTGTGAGATGTGTGTGAGAAGTGAGGGGTCAGAATCCAAGCCAAAGGCCACCATAGAGATCTTGAAAACAGCTTGTCTGGGTCAAGGTTTCTCCCTCCTAAAAATGGAGGACCCTGGACTGGTCCTCTATCCCTGGACTAAAAACTCACTAGTGCATGGTTCTGCACTTTTCCTGGATACTCTAGGGACATGGAGCTGGAGGTAGAAAATGCTCAGTTACTGCCTGCCTGTGCCTGTTTGTCAGCTGCTGCTGGAGACTAGTCAAAACCTTCCCACGGATGTTTGCTTGAGAAAGTGCAGCTTCCAACAGTTTAGGAAGTGCAGCTTGCTGCCTGCTCCTGATATCGGAACAGCAGTGTACCAGAATGAGAAAAACCACAGGACATCCCTCTGGGTGGCTGACCTCAATATGAGGAGGACCACAGGATGTCCCCCCAGATGGCTGACTTCGATATGAACTGCTCTTTTTCTCGTATTGTACTCCCTCCCCATTTCCTTGTTAAGAACTGTATAAGTTGAGAGTTGCTTCTGCATTAAAACAGACCTTGACAAGTCTCCATTTGCTTGGTCTCTCTCCTTTCTCTCGCCCATGTTTCTTTCAGGTGAGATATCCCTCGACCTCCACGAATAACTAGACCTAGATATAACTAGATACTGCGGGTAGGGTCATGTGGTGCCCAGACGTGGGGCTTGAGGTACAGACTCTCATCAGACGGCATTCTGGTGCCCAGGAATCTTTTTTTTGTTTGTTTTGTTTTGTTTTGTTTGTTTTTCGAGACAGGGTTTCAGAGGAACTCACTCTGTAGACCAGGCTGGCCTTGAACTCAGAAATCCACCTGCCTCTGCCTCCCAAGTACTGAGATTAAAGGCGGGCACCACCACCGCCCGGCTGTGCCCTGGAATCTTGAAGAAGTTTTCTCCAAACCCTCATCGCTTGTGAGTGGTCTCCGAGAAAGGTAACGTCATTGCTGTCCCATCAACATGGGCCAAAAATTGTCTAAAGAGGAATATTTTATCAAAGAAATTAAGCGGTCTCTCAGGGAGAGAGGAGTTAGAGTCAAGAAAAAGGATTTGGTTAAGTTTTTCTGTTTTGTTGAAAATAGTCAAGCAGCTCGCCTATGAAAATGCGAACGCTGCTTGCCATGCTGCCTTAAAAGGGCACACAAAGAGCCTTGATTTGCACGGCATGATTCACCTCTGTAATGATGCTGACCTTTTTACACATCAAATGTCCAAGGCAGTTTCTCTGGCTATTGGGGCCACCATTCAAGTTCCAGGCACTCTAGACTCAGGCTCAGGGAGTGCCGCTGGCCAATAGTGTTTTAAGTTCGGTCGGCCTGGACACTTTGCCAGACAATGCCCGAGCAGACGCCCCAGCCCCCAAAAATGGGAGACCTTCCGCTCGGCCTAGACCCGTCACCCCATGCCCATATTGCAGGAGGGGCCGACATTGGGCCAATGAGTACCGTTCCCAGACTACTGTTGATGGCCAGCCACTTTCGGGAAACAGTCAACGGGACCAACCCCAGGGCCCTCGACCCATCCCTTTTCAACCAGCTGTGAGGACCAGTCAGCCAGTCAGTCAGCTTCTGCACTCTGCCAAGCCACCCCCGGCAGTGGGGACTGGACTTGTGTGCCTCCGCCGATACAATCTTAACCCCTGAGGCAGGAGTAACTGTTATGCCCACGGGTGTCTTTGGCCTCCCTGCCCAAGGGCACTCACTTTTTAATTTTGGGTCGTGCCTCCTCCACACTCAGTGGTCTCCATGTGTACCCGTCCCTCATAGACAGTGACTACAAGGGGGAAATTAAGCTTCTGGTCTCTGCTCCCATGGGCCCGATTACCATCGGCTCTGGCCAGCGCCTTGCACAGGCTCTTCCCCTGTCCCTTAAGGGCAATTTTCTAGTAAAGGGGATGTTTCGTGGGCCCTCCTCACCTGGCTCTTCCAATGCCTACTGGGTACAACCCATGTGCAAAGAAAGACCCACTTTGATACTATATATAGAAGGAAAGGCATTTAAAGGTATCCTGGATTCTGGGGCAGGCTCTACAGTGATTTCCCAACAATCCTGGCCCTCCAGCTGGCCATTAAAGCCTTCACTCACACACCTACAAAGAATAGGTCAGTCGCAGAACACGTTTCAAAGCTCAAAGATCTTGACCTAGAGAGATGAGGAGGGCAACACTGGCCAGACCCAGCCCTTTGTGGTCCCTGGCCTACCAGTAAATTTATGTGGGAGAGATATACTTTCTCAGATGGGAGTCTATATGTGCAGCCCCAGCAAGGTGGTCATCAGGCAAATGCTGGGGATGCATTACCTTCCAGGCAGGGGACTTGGTAGGGCAGAGCAAGGAACAGTGACCCCACTACAAGCCAGCCCTAGAAGAGGCCATTAGGGATTGGGATTTGAGGGGCGGAGCCATTTTTTTCTAAGGGCCACTGACCCCCCCTGCACTCCAGGCTGACAAAATCATTTGAAAATCAGACTTACCTGTCTGGATTGATCAGTGGCCCCTCCCTCAGAGAAAGGTCAAGGCCACCTTAGAGTTAGTGCAGGAGCAGCTGGCAGCTGGCCACCTTGATCCTTCCATGTCACCCTGGAACACTTCTTCTTTTTTTTTTTTTTTTTTTTTTTTTTTTCCAGACAGGATTTCTCTGTGTAGCCCTGGCTGTCCTGGAACTCACTCTCTAGACCAGGCTCGCCTCAAACTCAGAAATCCACCTGCCTCTGCCTCCCAAGTGCTGGGATTAAAGGCGTGTGTCACCACTGCCCATCTAACACTCCTATTTTTGTTATTGAAAAGAAAGGGGGACGATGGAGACTACTTCAAGACTTTAGGGCAGTTAATAAAACCATGCAGCCCATGAGACCCCTACAACCCAGTCTACCCTCACCAGCTGCCATTCCAAAAAGATTCACTAAGCTGGTGATTGATTTAAAGGACTGTTTTTTTCAATTCCCCTTCACCCAGATGATTGTCCCCGCTTTGCCTTCAGCGTGCCCATTGTTAATCAGATGGGTCCCTACCCCCATTTTCAATGGTGAGTGCTTCCTCAGGGAATGGCCAATAGTCCTACTCTTTGCCAAAAATACGTGGCTCAGACTGTGGATCCCTTTCGCCTGAATTATCCAGATTTATATATTATTCATTATACAGATGATATCTTAATTGCAGGATTGGACCCTTTGAAGGTACAAGCAGTTTCTCAAGAATTAATTGATGCCCTTAGAAGACGAGGCTTTTTGATTGCCCCAGAAAAGATTCAGGTTGCCCCCCCTTTGTTATTTTTGGGCTTTGAATTATTTCCCCAGATTGTAACGTCTCAGAAGGTGCAGGTCCGGTCATCTTCCTTAGATACACTTAATGATTTTCAAAAATTGTTGGGAGATATTAATTGGCTTTGTCCCTATTTGAAGCTTACTATGGGTGACCTGAAGCCCCTTTTTGAAATTCTTCAGGGCAATGCTGACCCCACTTCTCCTCGTTGTGTGAACGAGGAGGCCAAGAAGGCCCTGGCCAAAGTAGAGAGGGCCATTGATCAGCAATTTATGGGTTATTTTGATCAGCGCAGGCCCTTTTGACTTTTAATTTTTTCTACATCTTTTACCCCCACTGGATTATTGTGGCAGGGACATCCTCTATTTTGGGTCCATTTACCTGCCACCCCGTCCAAGGTTCTTGCTACCTATCCCTGTTTGGTATGCGGACTTGTGGGCTTGGGATATTTGGTAGAGAGCCTGAGACCATAGTGGTTCCCTATAATAAGGCACAGGTTCAGTGGCTTATGCAGTTTGATGATGACTGGGCTATTATGTGTGCCACCTTTCAAGGAAAATTGGAGAATCATTATCCAGGAGATAGGTTGATACAATTTTTTCACTCCACTCCCCTGGTGTTCCCCAAGAGGATGAAAACAGAACCCCTGGTGAGAACCACCTTGGTTTTTGTTGACGGCTTCTCAACCGGGCAAGCAACCTATAGTATTAATGGCAAAGTTAAGAGTTTCAAGACTGAATTTTCTTCAGCCCAGCTGATAGAATTAAGAGCTGTGATAGAGGCCTTTGCCATTCTGGCCGAGGAATCTTTTAATATTTATACAGATAGTGCTTATGTCAATTCTGCTGTGAAGGTGCTGGAGACGGTGCCTTTTATACACCTCTCCTCTACAGCTTCAATGTTGTTTTCCCAGTTACAAGAATTAATCCTTAATAGGAGAAAACCATTTTATATTGGTCACATCCGTGTCCATTCCAACCTCCTGGGACCCTTAGTTCAAGGAAATGAGCAAGTAGATCAGGCTACCCGCCTGACGGCTATGGTGAACATGGACCCCCTAACAGAGGCCCGGTTGGTGAACTCCCTTCATCGTTTTAATTCTAACACTCTCCGCCTGAGATTTGGGGTTACTAGAGAGCAAGCTAGACAGATAGTGAAATCCTGTAGGGTGTGTTTGACCCTCCTGTCTGAGCCACACTTAGGGGTAAACCCCCGAGGCTTGATACCGGGAGAACTTTGGCAGATGGATGTAACCCATTATTCATCCTTTGGGAAATTAAAATTTCTACATGTTTCCGTGGATACATTCAGTGGCTTCATCCATGCTACTACCCAATCAGGAGAGGCTACTAAGCATGTTGTCTCCTATGTCCTCTCTTGCCTTGCAACAATGGGGAAATCCAAGACCATTAAGACAGATAACGGCCCTGGATATACCAGCTCAGGATTTAAACAATTTTGTACCCAACTGGGCATACAACACATCACTAGTATACCTTATAATCCCCAGGGCCAGGGCATAGTGGAAAGAACGCATCTATCCCTCAAAGGCATGTTGACAAAATTTCAGTCAGGAAAGAGACATCTGTATCCCCTTCAGGGAAACTCTAAGCTATTACTTAGTCGTGCCCTATTTGTTATGAATTTTCTTACCTTGGATATTTCAGAGAGGTCCACTGCCGACCATCTCTGGCATCCTACCACTAAACATGATTATGCAAAGGTTATTTGGAAGGACCCTCTGATGAACAAATGGCAGGAGCCCAACCCGGTGTTTGTCTGGGGTAAAGGGCATGCCTGTGTTTATGATTCCAAGGCACAGAACACCAGATGGCTGCCTGATCGCCTGATCAAGCCTTTTAATCCTACCCAGGGTGGCTCCTGAAAAGTGCTTTTAAGTTCTTTTTCAGGAAGATGCTGCTATCATGGATGCTGCTCCTGATCCTCTGGGGACCCTTTTGTCCTTGGATTTTGGCCACCTCTTGACCATCATTTCATCAAATTTTTAATTTTACTTTGCAAATTTTAAATGAAGCAGATGTAGCCTATCATACTTCCAGTCTGAGAGCTGAAATCCCTTGGCCAACCATGCAAGTAGATCTTTGTAAATTGGCAGCTGGGGGCCATTTCTATTGGAGCCTCCCAGATAAATATCTCTCTATGGACAAGGCGCCCCAAGGCTCAGGACCAAATGCAAGATATGTGGGGTATGTCACAGTCCATCACAGCACCAATAATAGGGAGACTGATTTTTATGTTTGTCCGAGTGGACAAAGAGATAGGGCCCTTAATTATAGATATGGATATAGAGAGTCTTATTATTATGCTTCTTGGGGGTGTGAGACCACTGGAGATGCCTACTGGAATTCAACGTCCACATGGGATTATATAACAGTAAAGAAGGGGTGGAATAACTCTAATCAAAATTCCACTCTAACCCCAGAGTGCCATGCCTCAGAACCAACTAGGGGGTGGTGCAACCCCCTTGTAGTTAACTTCACTGAGCCTGGGAAGAAGACTGACATAAACAATTGGATTCGAGGCTTGGAATGGGGGCTTCACATGCATGTTGCTAATACAGACCCCTGTCTCCTTTTTAAGATAAAGCTGTCTAAAATAATACCCAATGCAGAAAGACCCACTGGGATTGGGAATACTGGACTCCTTATACCTAAGGAATGACAGCCTTCTCGCCCTGAGCCGCCCCCTCTTGTCACGGCTACTGGCAGCCCCTTTTTAAATTCCACTATTTTTCAGGCTATTCTTCCCCATAGATTTCCCTCTACACAAGAAACTCTTTTAAGTTTGGTTAATGCTGCAGGGTGGTGGTGGGCACGCCTTTAATCCCAGCACTTGGGAGGCAGAGGCAGGTGGATTTCTGAGTTCGAGGCCAGCCTGGTCTACTAAGTGAGTTCCAGGACAGCCAGGGCTACACAGAGAAACCCTGTCTCGAAAAACCAAAACCAAAACCAAAAAAAAAAAAAAAAAAGTTTGGTTAATGCTACTGCTGCAGTAATTAATAGTACTGAGTATGATGAGGGGTGGTGTTTTTTTTCCCCCCGCCCCCCCCCCCCCCCCGTTTTATGAAGGTGTTGCTATTTTAGCCTTCAATTATATTTTTACTAATGATTCTTCCCACACTCGTTGGGAGGATTTTCTCCAGACTCGGGCCTCCCCAGGACAAACCTTGGGCCACCTGACAGGTTTAGGACTTTGTGTCCACTCCACGGGGCCCCACCTAAGGCCTCCTCCTGAGCTAGCTCTTGTTTGTAATATGACTCTTAATCATGATTCCTCTTCCCAATTTTTGGTTGCTCCAAATGAAACATATTTTGCCTGCTCCTTTGGGATAACTCCTATTAGGCCTGCTCTTTTGTTAGAAAATAATGATCATTGTGTTTTGGTTCGTCTTGTTCCCCATCTTACGGTGCATGCCCCCTCTAATGTTTTGGGGGGAGCGGCTCGAGTAAAGAGAGAGCCCGTAACTGCCATTACCTTGGCTGTTCTTTTGGGACTTGGTGTAGCAGGTGCAGGAACGGGGATTACCTCATTGGTGACTTCTCAACAGCAGTACCATCAACTAAGCCTGGCAGTAGACAGAGACATTGCAGATTTGCAAGAAGGCCTTAGCAGCCTTAAAGATTCAGTTGTTTCTCTTTCTGAAGTAGTCCTGCAGAACTGTCGAGGCTTGGACCTCCTATTTTTAAAGGAGGGAGGACTTTGTGCAGCATTAAAAGAGGAGTGCTGTTTTTACAAAGATAAGACTGGTTTGGTACAAGACAGTATTGAAAGGGTTCGCAAGAGTTTGGAAGAAAGGAAAAGACAGAGAGGTAAAGATGAGGCTTGGTACAAGAATTGGTTCTCTGCTTCCCCTTGGTTGACAACCCTATTGCCCTCCTTTTTGGGACCTTTTGTGGGAATTTTGTTTCTTTTTTCTTTTGGCCCCTGGGCTTTTCAGAAACTTACAAACCTTATTAAGGAACAGGTTGATTCTGCCACCCGGAATCCAGTTTCAGTTCACTACCATTGCTTGGCAATCCAGGATCCAGGAGACTATTGCCAGTCCACACGGAACAATTATCAGGACGCTGCCCCAGGCCCCCTCCAGAGTCACCTTTGAGGCTCCATCACCTCTTGTGAGGCTATAAGTCTAGAGCAATGATCCCCAGGACAGGAGTAGGTGGTCGCCATATGCCGAAAAGCTCATCAGAGAGGCACAGTGAATCACCCCAATGATGGGAGTAGTGTAGGCCCACCTCCCAGGGGCACACCCGATGCAGTCGAAAAGGAGTGCGTGGTGCTGGGGGTGGAGGCAACCTACATAGCCTAAGACAGGGGACTCACCCCTCTCTTGATGTCGGATATGGGGGCATGACCACTAGCCTAAGACAGGGACATTGCCAAAGACACCCCCCCCCCATTCTGTTTTATAAAAGAAAAAAGAGGGAGATGCTGGAGACTAGTGGAAACCTTCCCACGGACGTTTGCTTGAGGAAGTGCAGCTTCCAACAGTTTAGGAAGTGCAGCTTGCTGCCTGCTCCTGATATCGGAACAGCAGTGTACCAGAATGAGAAAAACCACAGGACGTCCCTCTGGGTGGCTGACCTCGATATGAGAAGGACCACAGGATGTCCCCCCAGATGGTTGACTTCGATATGAACTGCTCTTTTTTCTCGTATTGTATTCCCTCCCCATTTCCTTGTTAAGAACTGTATAAGTTGAGAGTTGCTTCTGCATTAAAACAGACCTTGACAAGTCTCCATTTGCTTGGTCTCTCTCCTTTCTCTCGCCCATGTTTCTTTCAGGTGAGGTATCCCTCGACCTCCATGAATAACTAGACCTGCGGGTTGGGTCAAGCTGCTATCTCCATCCTGAAGCCAGAAATCTGCTTAGCTATGGATGCCCTGCATTATACCTCCCATCCACACCCCCCATCCCATCCACAGCCCTACCCCCAGATCCTCTTCAACAGCAAGGAAGTCAGGGAAACTCTGAGTAAGCTCAGTACAGGACCAGTCAGAAGATAGGGAGTCACAGCACAATTGCTACTACATGCACTTTATTGAATGCACTGTGAACAGATGTGTGAGGGTAGAGTGACAGATCAGGGGCTCTGGCCAGGATGGGGGCAATTATGAAGGGCAAAGCACATGCATGCTTTCTTCATGAAGGCAGTGCATGAGAGAATTTAATCCATTGACTCTGATACCAAGAACACATACTTTATGGAGTCTCATTAATAGGCACTAATGGTACTAAATTAGGTACTAGTTTAGTCAATTAACTAATTAACTAACTAGTTAGTACCTAATTAGTTGGTTCTAATTGTTAGTATTCTTAGGCTGTATAAAGCGATTAAGATGATAAAGAAGACAATGGAGATGGTCAGAGCAATGATGTTCAGGGTCTTGGCAGTTGAAGCATAGGCTTGGGCCCCAGTCATGTCGCCCACCATCTTCCTGTCCCTGGACTGAAAGAGACAAAAAGATCAGTATGGCAAGTCATCACGAGCTAGGTGCTCTGCCTCAGTTCCCCCATTGTCCTTCCTGCCCAGTGCAATCTCCCTCAGGTCAGGGACCCTCCTGTCCCTTTCTCACATGCAGACCATCCAGCAGACCCAATGCTGGCTGCTCACCTCACCATGGGGTGCCATTTCTTGTAAATCTCACTTGCACCCAGCCTGGTGCCCCAGTCTGCAGGGTGAAGGGGCAGTCCAGAAACTAAGCAGAATTCCTCTAAACCAGAGTGGAGACAATCTCACCCAAGAATCCATAGACATTCTCTCCCTTTCCTTACATAGGAGAGTCTGCTACACACAACCCACATCTACATTCTATATGCTATTTACACAGTCTATACATACAAACACATAAGTACATGCAGGACACCAAACACAGAGTGTCACACATACACAAACACAAGGCTGTACATGACCCAGATATCCTCTGGGCAGGAGGAGCCACAACCACATACATACCTTCTACAACACTCACCTTCACAGAGTAGACATAGGCAATGAAACCCAGGCAGCAACTGTTCATGAAAATCGTGCTAAATGTGGACCAGGCAACATAATCTGGCTGGACAGTGTTACTGTTGATATAAACCACAGTGGATGGCACTGGAGCTGAGCCAGGATCCTCCTTAATCATGTTTTTGTGCTTAAAGGATGCTCTTGTTTCAAGGAAGTTCATACGGGTGGTAAAGTCACGGACACTTAAATAGAACCATTGTGGAGTAAGATCCGGATGCTTGGGGATGGACTACATAGGATTGCTCCATACCTCACACACTCCCCCACCCCCACCCCCATCCTGTCACCTCCTCAATGGCCTCTTCAAAGTTCTACTTTCTCCTAAACTGTCTGGGAAGTGGGATGTGGAAACAGATTACTGTATGGCTGACCTCTAACTCAGAAATCTGCCTGCCTCTGCCTCCCAAGTGCTGGGATTAAAGGCGTGAGCCACCACTGCCAACTTGCCCTTCATCCTTTTACTAAAAGACTTGGAGTTTAGGGGAAAGATAGATGGGGCTGGACCACACCTACTGGGGCCACAGGCGTTGCAATGCCCAGTTAGCCAAGACCTTTCTGACACTGCAATCTTTTCTTCTTACCTCAATACACCCTGAGGAAAGATGGCAAAACAGGATCGGAAAGAGAGAAGCAAGTTATGAACGTGCTCTTCAGTTTCCCCTAAATGGCAGAAATTAAGATCCTGAAATAATCCCCACCCCCAGGCCCTGGCCCTCTCCTCACACCGCAGATGCTAGGCTACCTGCTTCTGCTGTGTTCTCGGAAGCCCCAGGACCAGTAGTCCTCAGCATGTCAAGGCCACCAAGGATAGGACGTCTTGTCCTATCAGCCTGGACTTTTGGATTCCTTAAAACGACTGTGCAGGCTCTTCCCTAAGGGAGCTGAGCTGTGTGTCCAGGGGCCTGTTGAATGTGGTGCATTGTACCCATTGAGTACATGGAGTATAGAGCACAGACTGATTTTCGAAGACTTGGTGTTCCAGGTCCAGTTCTGCCGCTAAGACAAATACCCCCGACAATAAACGATTTAGAGAGAGAGAAAAGAGTTTATTTGCTTATAGCTCCAAGTTACTACACGTAATTCCAGGAAAGTAGAGGCAGGAACTCAGGCAGTTAGTCATAGTGCATTTGCAGTCAAGAGCAGAGAAATGCATGAATCGTGGCTTGCCTGCTTACCTGCTTGCCCTCAGTTAGCTTTCCTCTCTCTTCTACTTTGCAGAACACCTTTGCCTAGGTAATGGACTAGATCTTCCTGTATGTATTAGCAGACTAGACACTCCTTCACAGATAGGCCTACAGGCCAACCTGATCCAGAGAATTCATCTTTAAGACTCTGCCCAGATGACTGTAGACTGTGTCAAGTTGACGCTCAGAACTAACCAATAAACTCAGTGGGTGGTGGTGGGGATAATTTTAAAATTAAAGTGCAGCACGCATATTTCATCAACAATTTTTAAAAAGATTTATTTTTATAATTTTGAGTGACATGTGTCTTTGGAGTGTTTGTGAACATGAGTACAGATGGCTGAGAAGACCAGAAGAAGAGGGTATCAGATGCCCTGGACCTGGAGCCTTAGGTCATTGTGATCTGCCTAAGTTTTAGACGCTGGGAACCTAAAACTTTTTGCTTGGCCAAAATATTTGAATTGTGTGACCATTTTTTTTTTTTGAGACCACAGACCTACTTCTAATACCTTCTTCTTTTGTCAGTGCAGCTTGGCATAAGTGGACATGCACCTGGGCTGTGGGGCTTCTGGGATGAAGCCCTGGGTCTACCATCTAGAACCCCAGCTTGCCTCTGCCTGGTTTCCATTGCTGCAGCACAGTCCCTGAGACTACGTATAAAGAATTCTACGTATAAAGGTTCATCTGGGCTTGTAATTCTAGAGATCAGAAGTGCCAAGCTGGCCAGCTTCCCAGTGAT
Organism: Rhabdomys pumilio; assembly: GCA_030674055.1. Classification (NCBI taxonomy): domain Eukaryota; kingdom Metazoa; phylum Chordata; class Mammalia; order Rodentia; family Muridae; genus Rhabdomys; species Rhabdomys pumilio. Next base: position 128,132,318 of record JANHMN010000003.1, read on the forward strand.
AACTCCTTCATGAGAATAGATACCTCTCGGGCTGGAGAGATGGCTCAGCCGTTAAAGGCTAGGCTCACAACCAAAAATATAAGAGAATAGATACCTCTCCATGAGTACTCCCCCTCAAGGCCCAGTGCAGTGGACTACTGCATATGGTTGTACCATCTCTAGAAGTAGTCCTAAGAACACTACAAGGCTAAGTGCTACAACTGTCCTGGGTAGATTGGTCTCTGGTCACTTAGACCAGCCATAAATTTGCCATTAATTCCAAGAGTAAACTGGTCTCTGGACCAGCCATAAATTCCTATTCAATGTGTCCCTGCCTGGCCACTTCCCTGCTATCTTTCTGCTTCTGTAAACAATGCTTGCTTGCTGCAGATGCCCACAGCTGCCTTTCTGTATGTCACAATTGGAGGCTTGCTGTTAAAAAACTCAAACAAATTGGAGGTTAAGGCTGCTTCCTGCTACTCTTCCTGCGACAGCTCAGCTCGCAGTAAATAAAGAATCTATATGATTTATTCAGGCATCTTAGGAGTTTTTGTCTTCAGATACCCTACCAGTGCCCCCTCAACACCATCTAACTGATGACCAAACCTCAACCTGAGTTCTGATGAAAACCAGTCACATCCAAGCCACTGCTATATGTGTGTCTCCATTGGCCAAAAGGTGCAGAGAAAACTGTGTAGATCTCACAGTGAAAAGACACACTCTGAGGGCAGGGAAGAGAGGATGTATCATCTCATAAACACATAAGAGTCTTGTCCAGAACTATCTGGCCCCCCGGGGTCAGGCCCTCCTTCACAGTCACAGGTACTACAAGGCTATCTGCATCCTCAGGTGCATCACTCTGCTGCAGTCTGGCTCTTCATCTGAATAGTTGTAGAGGCAAAGAGCCTGTCCGTGTAGCCAGAGTTCTCCTGCTCAAGAGCTGCTATCCTGAAAGGGGAGGGGTCAATTGAGTATGAGACAGACAGGAACAAAACAGACAGGAATGTTCATGTCTTCCCACAGCCTCCAATAAATAATAAATCCGCAAGCTATGTCGTAGCTCAGGTCTGGAGAGTGTTTGACCACGAAGTTAGAGGCTTCAGTCTCTTGGCTGTCTCCTTGATGATCAGGTACAGAGTGCTCAATCTCTCTGCTGGTGCTTTGATGATCCATGCTGCAGAGTGCTTGGTCTCTCGGCTGCAGAGGAGGCCTGAACGGAGGATCATGCTAGCCTGTCATGGCTACCAGTGTGATGGGATCACGCTAGGTAACCATTGCTACCAGTGTGATGAATTGCTCCGGCCAAGGGCTCCTCTTTTATGCTTGAATTGGGGTTGCTTCTGGTGTACATGGCAGATAACCAGACGTGTCTGGTTATCTGTGGGCTATGACTTCGTTGCACATGGACTTTTGGTTATCATAATACTTTAAAACATGTCCAAACTTGTTTTCTAGACTTGCCCAGACTTGTTTTCTTTCCTATTACAATATGGAGTCAGCTCTGTTAAGGACCTGCTCCTTACAACTGGGAAAAGAGAAGTTAGGAGCTGTTTATCACCTACAGGCATACCTGAAAGCTGCTCTTTCACAATTTCTGTGAACCGTGCCATTTCATAATTTTTAGAAACCTTGCCTCTTCTGCACACAAGATTTATGGTACGTCAGACCAAGTTTGCTAACAGACTCCAAACCATATAGTTTTTCCACATGAAGAAGTCTGGAGTAGACAAGATTCCCAATGGTACCTGATCTTTAAGAAATCTAGATATTTAGTGATCACATGTCATTTACTTTAACTTGAATCGATGGGTATGAATCACCAAAGAGGTTAGAAAGATGTTTGGAAGTCAACAGAACCAAGGGAGCCTTGCTATCTTGAGGTTGTCTTTCTCGTTAGCAAATTCTGTAACAGAAAAAGTGCATTTGCCCATGGCACTCCAAGAAACAGTTTGCCTTTGTTGTTGTCCAAGGCTACAGGCTCCACATCGACATCTCTTTTCATGAAACCAGCAAATGTCAAAGTGCTTCTGTTTGCTGCAGACTTGAAGACACCGGCTCGCTTTTCTTACGTTTCTGAGAGTTTTAGGAACACTCAAGTTATCTAAGCACTTCTTCTTCTTCAAACCTATTAAGTGGAGCTCTTCTACCTTTTCTTCCTGTATATACATAACATAAGGCTGAAATTTTGCCTCAGAAATATTACTGCTGCCGGGCGGTGGTGGCACACGCCTTTAATCCCAGCACTTGGGAGGCAGAGGCAGGTGGATTTCTGAGTTCGAGGCCAGCCTGGTCTACAGAGTAAGATCCAGGACAGCCAGGGCTACACAGAGAAACCCTGTCTCGAAAAACCAAAAAAAAAAAAAAGAAAGAAAGAAAGAAAGAAATACTACTGCTGATCAGTAAGCAGTATTGTTTATAGACAGGATAAATAGAATATAGGCTATAACATCATAAAGATGTAGCAGAGGCAGTAACCCCGGTGTCTTCTGCACTCTTAGGTCAATATGTCCTAATGTCTCCTTAAGGCCTGACTCTGATGACTTTGGTCAATAATTTTAACAAATGATTAGATTTATGAGAACTGAAATGACGCTTATACTCAACATGTAATGATTTACTGTCTAGGCTTTGTGTCGGCCATGCCATCATCCAGAGACACAGCCTAGCACTGCTGTGAGCAGCCTGAGGTGCTCCCCCCCCCCCCCCCCCAGGGACCACCATTCAGATGCAGCCAGATCCTTGACCACATATTCCTTTTCTTTGTATTTGTCTTTTTTACTCGCCCACGCTGAATGTACACTCATCCTCATCCAAGACTGGGTTTCTGTAACATCAGTGTTCTCAAGCTTTAGAAAAACGTAGAAGCAAAAGCTTAAGGTTCAAAAACTGGAAACAAACAGCTTTTTAATAATTAATTTTGGCAGCAGCAATGAGAGAAAGAAGAACATGACAGGGGCAGCCTATGTGGCTCACATCTGTAACCCCAGCAGTAAGGAGGCTATCACAAAAAGGTGCTCTTGAGTATGAGGCCAACCTGGGCTATGAGTTGCAAGCCAGAATGGGCTACAGAACAGGGCCTTAGAGACGCCCCCACCCCCCAACACTCACAGATGCAGATGTGATCATTTACATTATAAAATTTTAGCAGGAGCCAAATGTAGATGCTATAAGGAGTATCCCTTTGGGGTGGGGGGGTGGGGGAGATACCTCACTACAAAAGAAACAAAAAGAGACTGTTTGAAAGTCAGGCAGATCTTAAGCTTTTCTGCAAATATTAAAAACTTTAGTTGCAAACAAGAAGTGAAGCCAACCTGGCCCTTTATAAACTAGTGCATTTTGTATTAGCTTATCTGACTCATGAAAGAAATACCCTCAGGTCCTAAGGCAAGAAAACTTTTAAAATTTAATCTTTTATATTAAAATACACATCGCAAGGACTGAAGAATTAAATAACAAGGTTTGCCAAATCAAAACAGATAAGGACAGGTAAGGGCATGTCAAGGCCAGGTTCAAAGGATAGACAGGAAAACCTCCAAACCAAGGGAGTCCTGAGAAACAGCTTAAAGTACAGGACTTCTCTGTGTGGGGGGGTTCAGTCCCTCAGGAGCACTCAGCTGGCCTGGGGGGGGGGGGGGGTCTGTATCCTTTACCCAGCTTGGAAAGAGCAGAAATCATAGATAGGCCTGGAAAATCTCTTCCATGAGCCCTTCCAACAGCCCTGGTCCTAGTAGCTGTTGTTTCCTTTGACGACTGAAGGCATAAAACAGCAGTAGCTGCAGCCAGCCACAAACAGCAAAAGGTAGCCACTCCTAATGCTACGGCTCATATGCAGACCAGAATGCTCAGCTCTACAGTGATAGACAGGGGCATGGGGAGTCACCAGCCCTAGGCAGCAGCTAGTGTTAGAGTTTCTGGGTCTGAAGTGTTTGAACCCTTCCGTCCTTACAGCCAGACACCTCTCTGGAGCTCGTTCAGTGGCCATGCTTTTGCCTCTCTGGCTCTTCGGCCTCAGCTCTAATCTCTCTCTCTCTCTCTCTCTCTCTCTCTCTCTCTCTCTCTCTCTCTCATCTCTTAATCTCTCTCTCACTCTAATCTCTCTCTCTCTCTCTCTCTCTCCCTTCTGTCTCCCCCTCTCTCTCCATTTCCTCTTTCTGCCCTGGTCATTCCCCAGCTTCCTATTATTGTTATTGCTGCGGTCATAGCTCTTGCTACATTTGGTAACAGCCAATGCCACTTCTGCCAGTCTCATCCTCATGGTCATAGCCCCTAGAGTCACCAATCTTCACAGCCAAGAAAAGACTTTCATTGAACCTAATGTTGCAAGAACAGGGCAGAAACACAGAAGGTTATCTCAGGCGGGTCACAAAGTAAGCCAAATAACTATTATATAATCAGGAAGAAAAATCAGGGTGTTTGCACCAATCACAAGACATTCATAGAATTGAAGAGATGTGTTTACACCAATAATGAGATTGTCTCTTTTGCACTGTAGCCATAGCCGCAGTCGCAGTCCCTCTGCTGGGCCACCAGAGGACGTGACCCTGCTTTGGTCTGGGTGGGAATAGATGCAGGGAAGTCTGGCATAAAGTGTGGAGATGAGACTGTGCCCTCAGCTAAGTCACTCTGTATGTATGCAACAGTGGCTTCAGGCAATGTGTGCCCCACCTTTGGCTACCAGACTATTGAAACAATAGGCCTCAAAGAATGAAAATTTCCTCAGAAATCTCATGTGGGAAGAAGAGAAAAGCCTAGATGCCAATAAAAAGGCTTGTCCCCTACAGAGAAAATTCACACCACTCTGACAGCTTACTGAACCACCTTGTGGACAGACTAAACTGAGTAAGACAATGAGAGGTCAGTGGCCAGCAGAACCTACCTCCACCTGGACTCCAGCTACGAACACCTCGCGTCCTATCTTTAACCCTAAACTTCATGTCAGTATTCCAAAGAAGGACCTGGGTGTTAGATCCAAATAGATTGAGGTGACGTGAGGACAAAAGAGGAGCCCAACCTCCACAGAAGCGCATGGTCCTTTAACCAGAACCACAAAGATGAGCGCTCTAAGACAGTGGAACTGCCCCCCCCCCCCCCCATGCAGGAGGCTGGAGGCTTATAGGGCAGAAAAGGGAACTTTAGAGGTAGAATATGCAAATCTGTTCCCTGCAGTAAAGAACAACCATGGCTCATACGTTGATCATCTCAGAAACTTCCTGGATCCTAAAGTCCTAAAGATGTTTTCAGCATTTAAACTTCCTGATCAGAGTTTCTCAGCTGATCTGAGGGTTTGGGGTTATTAGCTCTTTATTGGGAGGTCACTGGATCCCTTTATTTGTTCCTCTTCCCAACACAGTCACAATGAAGAAATCTTTCTCTGCTATTTCTTTATTCTTTTTGAAATTGTTTTATTTCGTTCACGTGTGTATGCACATGTGTATGTGTTTGTGACAAACATGATTTCTCTAAGAATGAACTCTGAATTAAAGCAGTTGTCTTTGTGTGTCATTTTGTTTCAGTCTCCTAGTTTGTGTTTGTGGTCATTAGACTGCTGAAAGTCTTTTTAGAGATCTATATATGTTCCTGGAATTAAGAGCTCATGCTCCCTGTACCTCCTCCACCACATGCACACCCATTCTAGTGACTCTAGGTGCCAGAGGACATCTGTGGAGCCCAATGGCTACACTACCGGGACCCCAAGAAGGAAACTCAGGGAGGGCAACAGCTGCAATCCAAGAGGATTTAGTTAGTCCAATGCATTGGAGCTGCTTGCTCTCACAGGAGAAGAAGTGGCCGAGAATGCACTTGGGCAGAAGCATATATACAGTTTGATCAGGGCAGGTGTTTTTGGCAATAAACTGGTCTGTTGGCATTGATAGGCTGTGGGGGACCCTCTAACGGGGAGCTATCTCTTATCAGATGGCTCCATATGTCTGATAACCCAAGGTTTTTCTTGGAACCATGTGTCTTCACCCTTTTTGGAAAGGGAAGGATCCTGTGGTTTTTCTTGGGACCATGTGGCCTCACCCTTCTGGGAAGGGGGAGTATCGGGGGTACTTTTCCATGGACTTCAGTGTCTTCCACCTCAAATAATCCAGTCAAGATAATCCCTCACAGACATTTTCACCTTGGGTTTTCATTGATTACATAAGTAGTCAAATTGACAACCAAGATCAGCCATCACACTAGGTATTGGCGTGTGACAGGTCAAGGTGCAGGATAGGAGGAGATATGATTTAGTCAATCAGGCTTAAAGATCAGTGAGGGTATATTTCTTCATCAATTTGAAATGTCCTTAGAGTCTGTAATTTGTATAAATATCAAACCTATTTGATATTTGAACAGTAAAATAGTCATGGTGTATAATTACTGTGGCTTTGAACTTTCAGCCTTTGGTTTTAAGGATGGCTGACCCAATCAGTATCTGTGTAGATAGCTCTGTATGAACACGTTCACGCATATCTCTTAATATTCAAATGAAACAATGTTTATTAAGTCACAAAATAAAAATTTGGTAAAGTTGTTAGAAATCTTTATTTAGCTGCTCATATAATATGATATGTATGCATGTGTCTGTGTTTATATACCACATGTGTGTGTGTGGGTACTCACAGAGACCAGAAGAGGGCATAAGATTCTTGGAACTGGGAACCAAATCTCTGTAAGAGCAAGAAGTGCTCTTAACTACCGAGCCATCTCTCTTGCCCCAGAAATGTACAATGATAGAACTAAAATTAGAGCCTGACCTCCTAAGTAATGTCTTTTACTTTTTAAAAATTAAATCTTTTATCAGAGGACTTTATGTGTACAAATTTTTTATTTAATGTTTTAAGTTAGTATACAAAATAACAGGTTACATTATGAGATGTGCAATTGTTAAGTGTAAAGTTGTATTAACAGTACTGTTTTATGACAATCATGGATGTATACACGTTTTCAAAAGTCCTCATGTGAATGCAGTTATGGTCCATGATTCCCTTTCATGATGGAAACACAGAAGACGCCAACTGCTACTGCTAAAAAATATAGGTGGCATCCAGGCTGTCTGTTGCCTTGCTCTCTGGATGGCAGGTAATTCTTAAATCTCACCTGGAGATAGAGGTAACTTACATTTGAACAGTGATCAAATTGCTATTGTTAATTGCTAAAAGGAATTTCTCTTGTGGTCTTTTGAGATAGGGTCTCATTGTGTAGCTCTGGCTGCCCTAGAAATCATTATGTACTCCAGTTACTTATAAAAATCCTCCTGCCTGACTCCCAAGGGCTGGTACTAAAGGCCTGAGCCGCCAACACCTAGGTTTAGAAGTCAGTAGAATCTGTTGCACACAGCTGCAGGCAGAGCAGAGACATAGGCAGACAGGATTTCTCTCTCTAGTTTTGAGCAACATTGCAAATACATTCATTCCTTCATTTTCCAGAATGTTAGTTACATTGCATTCTCTTAATATGAGCAAATACCTAGACCCAGAACTAGCCTCGTGGCAGGGGCTATGGCATCCAGTAACAGGCTCTTGAGCCCTGGTCAGAGTTAGTTAGCACACTCTGACTTATTTTCCTAGGATGAGACTATCCATGCTGAGTTGAGCTTTGACTGTTTGCAGAAGAACTCAATGCTACATCCACCCTGTCTAGTGTTGGGGTTTTTTTGTTTGTTTGTTTGTTTGTTTTTTAAGATTCATTTATTTTTATGTGTGTTTTGCCTGAATGTTTGTCTGTGTAGGCTTAGACTTTTAAAAACCTACTTTAATAAGGGTTCTCAAATGCTTCAACCCCCTTCTAGTCCACCTTCTAGTCCACCGTACAAAAGTTGAGAAAAAAAAGATGGGAAACATGACAAGGGAATATGGACCTGTTTAGAAGTAGTTCCAATCTCCATTGTTAGGATACCAGCAGTCCAGTTCAAAGAATGTCACCAAACACGTGCATGATCCAGCAGAAACACCTAGGCCTCCGCCAAATGGGACAGCTGGATCTACCAGAAATAGCAGGATGCAGGAAGTTCTCTGCTGTACCTTACAAGACCAACAAAGCATTGCAAGGGAAGCAAACACCCTGTCACTGTCCATTGAGTCCTATTTACATTCTCTCCAAACATCATATGTGTTCCCACAGGTCTTGCCTCAGCAAAACACCACGTGAATCTGCATCACATGACAATACCAGAAACTTCTACTTCATGTCTGTGTACCCCTTTCATGCCTGGTGCCCACAAAGGCTAGAAGAGATCATTGAATCCTCTGGAACTGGATATATATATATATATATATATATATATATATATATATATATATGTGTGTGTGTGTGTGTGTGTGTGTGTGTGTGTGTGTGTGTAGGTAGGTGGATGTATGGATGAATAAACAGCAGCTTTAGATAGTCAAACAGGACAGGCAGATAGCAGTTGAGTAAGTGTTGTCAATAGTGGATGCTAAAAAAATACAAAGCACCAAGGCAGTTGGCAGTTCCCTGTTTGTGAGCCCTTGATGCACGGACCAGGTAGTCAGATGGCAGACCAGGTAGTCAGACGGCAGATGTTAATCCCACCGGTGAGAATAAGACCACGACCACAATTTTGAGCCAAATTTGAAGCAAGCTTGATTTTATTGGCGTGTACTCATGAGCTGCCCAGAAACTGCCTCCTAAGTCAGGTTAAAGACAGCAGCACCGAGTCCATTTCTTAGGCCCACCCCCCCTTTTTTGTTTGTTTGTTTTTTGTTTTTCGAGACAGAGTTTCTCTGTATAACCCTGACTGTCCTGGAACTCTGTAAACCAGGCTGGCCTTGAACTCAGAAATCTGCCTGTCTCTGCCTCCCAAGTGCTGGGATTAAAGGCATGCGCCACCACTGCCCGACATTCTTAGCCCCCCCCCCCCACACACACACACTGTAAGGAGTAAAATCACAAGCAATTGAAAAGCAGGTTTGCAGAAGAGAGACAATGGGACAATCCAGAAATACAGACCTCAAAACAAACAAGCAAACAAAAACTCCACAAGGTTGCCTTGTGACAAGGGAGGATCCCGAAGGGTAGGGGTAGTCTCAGAAATAAGTCAAGGTCATCTGTTAGGGGAAGTCAGGCTTCAGGAAACAGACTTAAAAAGAGCAACTCAGATCTTAGACTAAATGGAACTGATTTTTAACAATACAAGGTAACGGCTCTTGCTTTCTGTTGGCATTTGTCTAGGCTCTGCCCTACAGTTACCTGGCAACAACTTGGTATGCCTGACTCACTCTAAAAAGGGTTGCTTGTCTCCTCCTCTCTCTTTTGCTCTCTGGCTCTATCCTCTTGCTCCTGCTCCCCTCTCTCTCCATTTCCC
>JANHMN010000003.1:128141703-128156789 GCA_030674055.1 Rhabdomys pumilio
CTCCCTCCCCCTCCCCCTCCCCCTCCCCCTCCCCCTCCCCCTCTCCCGCTCTCTTTCTGCCTTTCTCTGTTCTACCCTCTCAACTCCCCTCCCCACACCCTGAATAAACTTTATTCTATACCGTACAATCGTGTGGAAGATCCCTGAGGGGAAGGGATGCTTCAGCATGGGCCCACTGAGGCACCCCCTTCCCCCATGCCTCCCTTGGTCCCTCTTAAGGAAGTTGCCTTACCTGACTGCAAGGGAAGCTGGGAAGTGTAGTCTTTTAATAGGAAACGCAGATTCAATTCTAAGCACCCACACGATGCTTCTGTTTCCCTCTTCTGGCCTCCGTTCACACTGCACACATGTAGTGTACAGGCAAACATGTAGGCAGAACACACCTACATATAAAATAAAAATAATTTTTTTTTAAAAAGTTTAAGCTTCAACCTCATTTCCAGACTTGATGATGGGACATGGGAGATTTGCAGATCTTTTTGTCCTTCCCCCCAATGTAGCTACATTTAATAAATCATTCGCTTTCTACATTTAATTTATAATTGGCTTATGCAGGGCAGGTGGCTGCACTGACTTGGAACACGGCTAGGGTATAGGGTTGTGTCCCCCAAATTCGATGACACTAAATAAGGACAGGAGGCAGACTCATGACAGAAACTCAAAAGTGCTGCCTTGTGTAAGCAGCTGCAAGCAGCTACCCTGAGAGGCTCTGGGAACGAAAAGTCCTTTATCTCATTAATCATAATGATTCCTTCTATCTCCTTTTGGTTAGCTGGGTCTCCACCAACACCAGAGAGTAGACTTTAGAGCCAAAACCAGATACCATCACTGTTTCATATGGTAATTTGAATTCCAGGAAAGGGCAAAGCTAATGTTTACTTTCCTTGTGTTGCCAGGGAACCTGCAAGAGAGGGCCAGAGCTTCAATAGCTTGAGGCTACAGTAGCAATAACAGTTTAAAACAAAACTCGATTAGGTGTCTACAGAAAGCAAAACAAAACAAAACAAAACAAAAACCAGTCTCTCCTACTATATTTCCATATTCTCTCTCACCAGTTGAACCCCCTTGCTAATGCACCTGAAAGATGAATTGAAGGCCAGATCAGAACATGATTACACAACACTTGTGAGCCAAACAGCCAGCCTGTTTTTGTTGAAACTGACAAACTCTAAATCAGGGGAAGAAGACCTTTCAAAGTTAAATAAAACAAAGAGAGCCCTGGAGCCTCTTCTCCTCGCCCTTGCTCAGGCACTTTCTGTCTATGTGCATTTCCACATCTCTATGAGAATTTCCACATCATCTCTATGTGTATTTCTTCACCATCTGATTCTGTATGCTGACTCTGAGATTCACCTGGCACATTTGAGATTTTTTTTTCCTGCTGTTTTGCTGAGGCCTGCTCCAATAGCATAGCTGTAGCCATTTTGTTCCATGCCTGCCAACTACTTCTTAAATTGTTGCTGTAATATGCCTGTCAGTCACGGACACAGAAAAATAAGGACCCAGAGCAGGGTTATGTTGACCACATACCTGTTATATTCTGTATGTTTTTGTTTGTTTGTTTAAAGATTTATTTATTTATTTATTTTATGCATGAGTACACCATCATTGCTCTCTTCAGACACAACAGAAGAGGGCACCAGACCCCATTATGGATGATTGTGAGCTACCATGTGGTTACTGGGAATTGAACTCAGGACCTGTGGTAGAGCAGTCATTGAGTGCTTTTAACCACTAAGCCATCTCTCCAGCCCTATAGTCTGTATGTTATGAAGGTTTGTTAATCTTAAGAAATTTCACAAATAAGAAGTTTCACAAAGACCCTATCAAATTAGAGGTCAATATGAACCATTATTTCTACATTGTCTTGAATCAGGGCCGGCCACCAGGCAGCACTTCCAGCACTTGCTTATGAGCTCATTGTGGGTTTTGCGGTTTTAGCCTTTATAAGTTGGCCCTGAGAAATGTCCGGTGCACAGCTTCGAGCTGTTGTCCTGGTTAACGATCAGTCTCAGGTGTGCGTTCAATAAACCATCCCTATTTAACTGAGACTGGTGTTTCTGTGGTTTGTGGAGTGACTCCTGGACCCCAACAGTTTATTTATCTTTCTCTCAACACTTCTTCTGTGTAATCTGTGTGTAATCTCTATGTGATCTCTGTGTAATCTGGTGTAGAGTGAAAAATTATAAAGACCATTTTATAAAATATATACAGGCTCACTAGTTCCAAGAAAGAAGAACTGAATATAAGATTCCAGGCCTTTCACTGCCCCGGGATACATTCCTCAAGCCTCAGAGAAGAAAATCCACCTGTGGGTGGGGTAGGCCCAAAGCAGGAAGACACATTCCTGGACACAAAGAAAGATGCAAGTCATCTGGGTGGTTCCAAGAACTAGCTAACTTTCCACTGATCTTGGTTAACCCCCCCCCCTTGAGGTCTTTTCCAGTGTTACAGCTTGCTGAGTTCAAAATTTATAAAATAACCAATCATGTGTAACCTTGCGAAAATACAACCAGTCATGTGTAACTGCTCGAAAATTCCTTCCTTTCCCTACCCCTTACTATAAAAAGCTCCTTAGCCCACCACTCGGGGTCAAACTGTACTCCTGCGAGAGTGTGTAGTTTGAACGCTGGCTGCCAGCTCTCTTCCCTGATAAACCTCTGCTGATTGCATCCAGGTACGGTGTCTTGGAGTTTGTGGGTGTTCTCGACTTCCCAAGACTTGAGTAAGGGTCTCCCGAATTTGGGAGTCTTCACTGGTTTTTCTGCAACTTGATCTGTAGACCAGGTTAACCTCAAACTCAGAGATCTGCCTGTCTCTGCCTTCCAAGTGCTGGGAATAAAAGCATTTACCACCACCACCTGGCCTGCTTTTTAAATCCTTTAACAGATTAAATGAACCTGATTAAGACCCTTTAGACATAATGAGAGACTAGGAGTTAGACAGACTCCCTAATAGGCAGACAGAGAGGGAGAGGGGACAGTGGCCAGCTAAAGAAGAGCTCCAAGATGGTTAGCTTCTTCCTCACCTTCTTGACTTGAGACAAAAAGCTTTTGTCTCTCACCCACAGGATCCCCTGCTGATAAACTGGCTGAATAAATTCAAGATCTGATCAAGATACAGTTGTGGACCAATAAACTGACCAATCCTAAAGTAGGGGAGGGGACTGTTAAATCTGAGAATCAAGAGGAGAAAAGACCAAATCCACAACTCTCTAATTGATCCAAGCTGTATTTGGGGTGCACCCAGGACTGGCCAGCTAGCTGTCTCACCCTAAGTAAGGATTTGAAAGAACAGTCCCTGCTGGCCTCTTGAAGTCCCATTCATAGAAGAGAGAAGGTGTTAGCAGGGGGAGAGTGTTGGCTGTTCCACATTGTTAGAAAAATACAATGAAAGGGAAGGAACAAGAATAATGATTACATCATGTGAGTGGTATTGGGAACAGTTTACATCAGATCTAAGAAATGGGAACTTAATCTTAATTACAAATAGAAACCTTAATTTGCCAACACTTAACATAGATCAAATAGAAACTTATTCTTTAACTATAAACAGAAACCTTAATCTTCCCAGGAGAAACAGGAACGTCTTAGTTAACATGCAAGGACTTAACATAGGACAGACAGATTCCATTTTTGTTTGTTTGCTTGTTTGTTTTTGTTTTTCGAGACAGGGTTTCTCTGTGTAGCCCTGGCTGTCCTGGAACTCACTCGGTAGACCAGGCTGGCCTCGAACTCAGAAATCCACCTGCTTCTGCCTCCCAAGTGCTGGGATTAAAGGTGTGCGCCACCACCGCCCGGTGGACAGACAGATTCTTAACTGTCTTAGCAGCAAAGAGAACCCTTAACCTGCAAAGTATATGTACTGGGTACTTTTGTGTGTTAACTTGACACAAGCTAGACTCATCAGAGAGGAAGGAGCCTCGGTTGAGGAAAAGCCTCCATGAGATCCAGCTGTAAGGCATTTTTTTAACTAGTGATGGATGGGGGAGGGCCCAGCCCATTGTGGGTGATGCCATTCCTGGCACTGGTAGTTCTGGATTGTATAAGAAAGTAGGCTGAGCAACCCATGGGAAGCAAGCCAGTAAGCAGCACTCCTTCATGGCCTCTGCATTAGCTGCCTCCTCCAGGTTCCTGCCCTGCTTGAGTTCCTGTCCTGACTTCCTTCATGATAAACAGCAATTTGGAAGGGTAAGCAGAATAAACCCTTTCCTTCCCAACATGCTTTTTGGTCATAATGTTTCATTGAAGCAACAGAAACCCTAAAACAGTATAGTTTTCCTGTTTTGGCCACCCACTAACTTGCTTGCAAGGTATATTGTTCCTGTTCTGGTCTCATAGGACCAACTCTTCTGGGCTTTAAAGGCCCCCAGCCTCAGGAAGACACTGGGTTTTTGGCTTCCCAGGTCCCCCTCCTGCTGTGCAGAGGGTCTTGTCTCTGTGTGCCGTTTCCTCTCCCTAATAAACACCTTCCCTTAGCTACAGATTCTTCTGCTGCTGTTATCTATTGAGCTTCAGATTTTTTTTTCTGCCTTTTTAATTCTTTAACTGGCAGAGAAAATGAACCTGATCAAAACCCCTAGACTCTATCAATAACAGCACCAGCTGGTAGCTTCTCACTCAATTCAGTCACTTGGAAATAAAGAGAGAGCCGGGCGGTGGTGGCGCATGCCTTTAATCCCTGCACTTGGGAGGCAGAGTCAGGCAAATTTCTGAGTTCGAGGCCAGCCTGGTCTACAGAGTGAGTTCCAGGACAGCCAAGGCTATACAGAGAAACCCTGTCTCGAAAAACCAAAAAAAAAAAAAAAAAAAAAAAAAAGAGAGAGAGAGAGAGAGAGAGAGAGTTTTTCTACAATAGATTGTCCTTTAATTAGAAGGGAGTGGAGACTGTGTCCAAGGCACCAGGGCCTTAGGGACTTCCGGGGAGAGGGAATTTTGGGAGGGAAGATTCTATCTGCAGGTCAGTTCCACCGCAGTCTCAGAGTGGTAGATACATTAGAGATTGGTACTTACTTGATCTCATCAAAAAGTTTCTGGGATCCTAAGAGCCCATAGGTGTTGTCAGCCAAGTCAACTTTCTGGAGTTTCTCAGCCCACCTAAGGCTGTAGGTTCTCAGCCATACAGATAACAACAAATCCCAGCAATCATGGACTGAGCCCAGAACACTGACCACCCCCCCATACATATCCACTTCAGATGCCAGGGACAGTCCTTGGTCATGACCCCACCCATGCTTCTGGATGGCAGGCTATACATTCAGACAGACACCCTTCTTGGAGTCCATTTTCTCAAGTCTCCCACAAAACTCAAGGGAACACTTTTACTGACTGGTTGATTGTAAAAGATTTATTAAGAGTTATAATTATTTTACCTTTATTTACTTATTGGGGGACAGTGAAAGCAGGCTACATGTTGTGTCATAGCCTCAGGTCGTGAGGAATTGAATCAGGCTGTACTTGCCACTAGCCCCTAGCCATAAATAGCTTGGTCCCAGGCTGACCATTCCACTTCACTCGAAAAAATATGTCTAGATATCAAAAAAAACCCTTCCTGATCCCAGTCCAACTACAAAATAGCTCTGACTTCCTGGTAGCGATGCATACATTCGTGCATACATATGCAATACACACACATACACATACATACATACATGTATACACACACATACATACATATTATACATACATGTACACATACATACATACATACATACATACACACATACATACATACATACATACACATACATATATCCTTTAAACACACTCAGCCCTCATCCAGAGGAAAGGCTGGGACCCATTGATGCTCTGATAGAGCAGTCTCCATCTGTTGAGATCAAGTCTTCTCCTGTTTTCTGCCATCTGATACTGAAACCCAGGACCCTTTTAGGACCCTCCAGGCAGAATGCCCTCCTTCCTCCCTCCTCAGGGTCATTTCTTTTGGAGAAGAGACATCCTCTAAACTCACTATATAGGCTAAACAGCCACCAGTTTTGACACAATACCTCTGGTCTTCAGGGACTCTGCCACCATGAGTTGTGCAAGTCTCACTGACTGAACCCTAGTTTAAGGACTTTATTGGTGCTCTGTATAAACCCATCTTGACCTCAGTCCTCTGTTCTCCTCCGAATCATCCCCATCCATCTTCCTCTGGCCTCTTCCTGACTCTCTGATCTCCAGGCTGGGAGGACTTTGCCATTCGATCACTGCCATCCATGTACCCAAATTCTGCAGGACAAAGTAACTGCCTCCATCTGACTCAGGGGTATCCTGATGACAAAGGCTTGGATGTTCTGAAACCCTCTCACATTTGGGAGTGTGGGGTCAGGCTCTCCTAATACTCAGATCATTTTCCTCTTTTCCCTAAACCCAGGAGACACACAGACAGTGGGATTAGACACTCCACCAGTCCTGCGTGTCATTTCAAATTCAAAAATTCAAACTAAAATTTTAAAAATAGGATGTAAATATCTGTCCCAAAATACTGTCCCTTGGTTTGTCTTTGAAGAAATTTTTAAAAGCTCTATCTTACTAGACTCTAAGCCATCAAGCCCATTTAACTCTGCACTCAAATATGGCCACAGCACTACCTCAATAATGGCCCTTCCTGGCCCCAACTTGGAACTTTTGATTTTGACATTTTTACAGACCTAGACAGTGTTCTACAGAATGACAAGGAGCCTGGCAGTGGTGGTGCACGCCTTTTATCCCACCGCTTGGGAGGCAGAGGCAGGCAGATTTCTGAGTTCGAGGCCAGCCTGGTCTACAGAGTGAGTTCCAGGACAGCCAGGACTACACAGAGAAAACCTGTCTCGAAAAACCAAAAAAAAAAAAAAAAAAAAAAATGACAAGGAGTCTGAAGTACCCTACGTTCATGGCTTTTTCACCCTTCATGCTCAATCCTCTCTGCAATTCGTGTTCTGCCCACCAGTTCCTCCTCTGCCACCAAAAACCTGGACCCAAACCTGACCCCCCCTTACAATTCCCTGGCTTTTGATCCCATTTATGAGCCTCCTCCCTCCTCTATCAATAACAATGCCCCACTGCTCAACCCTTAGCCTCCTCCTCAGAATCACCCCCCCACAGTCTTAACTTGTCCCCCCAATTCCCAGTATGATAAGATGTCTGTCAAATAATTTTGAGATGTTCTGCCACGTACCTACATAACCAAAATTCCTCTAGAAATCCCCCAACTCTTGAAAGCTCCCTAGTCTTGAGCTAGATAAATCTGACTTTCTCCTTTGTTTAATGCTGTCAAACCCCACTTTAAAGAGACAGCCCTGTCTGACAATTAAAAAAAAAAAAAAAAAAAAAAGCTTGCATAATGTGATAAAGAAAAAACTATGGGGTTGGACTTGGGAGAGTAGGTGCTGCACCTTGCCTGGATAGCGCATTAGAGCTGGCCCTGGTTACAAGGGTTGCAGATTGGCCAGACCAGATGGGGTAAGAGAAGAGCTGGCTCAGCACCACTCTTTCCCTCGCCTGCACCTCACCTGGGCAATACAATGATGCTGGTCCTCCTGGTGTGGGTGAGGGTTTGGCTGGTCTCAAGGGAATGAGAGCTGCAGCACTGGATGAGTTGTCCAGGGCAGTGCAGAGAGCTCACCCTGGTGGTGTGAGTGTGGGAGAGTTGATGGGATGACCAGCTCAAATACCACCCAGGCCCAGATGCAGGGCTTTCAGTTGGCCTACCCCCAACATCTACCCACTCTACGAACTGCTGCAGCATGTGAAGGGGCTGGTCCTGCGGATCCAAAGCTGCAGGAGCTCCTGACTCAGGGCAACAACAGGATGTCTGATAGATCCAGTATTGATAGTGTAGAGAAACCAGAGGCCTTGAACCGGACCAATGACTTATTGCAGCGAACATTTGCAAGCAGAGAGATGTGGGTGAAGGGGTGCACTGTGGGACACACTGTGACATACAACAGCTTCCACACGATTGTTTTTCCTTTGTGGGGGAATAAAGGTTGAAAGAGCAGAGTTGGTCAGAAGGGGCAGGAGATGAAGGGGCAGGGAGATGAGTGGGATTGAGGTGTGTGATATGAAATTCGCCAAGAGTCAATAAAATGTTAACCAAAAGAAGGCAAAAAAAAAAAAAAAAAAAGAAAAAAAGAAAAAAAAAAAGAAATCTAGGGGCTGAAGAGAGAGAGAAAAAATTGGGGGTTGGTTAATCCCCATTCAGTGGGGTTAACAAAATATACTACATCCTGACCTCTACCCTCATCCAAGATGAAAAGGACCACGCCTGGAAGGCAGCCAGGGACCACACTGATAAACTCCATCAATAAAATGACACCCTCCCCTCTGGGAGGAGACAGTCCTTTTGAGGGAGCCAAGCTGGAATCTTCAGCACACTGGCACAGGGACAGAACACCTGCAGCTAATTATAACTTATTTAGCTGAAGGCACGAAACATAATGCTCACTCTAGAGCTAACTTTGCCATCCTAAAAGAGGTCACTCAGGGCCCCAGTGAAAATCCCAGTCTTAGCCCACTTCACTGAGGCAATAACAAAGTAAACTAATGTGTTTGTCAGTACCTCCCCCCCCACTTCTCCCCCACCCCATTGTCCCACACAGGGACCTTTGTTACTCTGTGTTCATTTCCTGGGTCAATCTGTCCCAGACATTAAACACAAGCTCCAAAGATTACAACAGGGACCCCTAACTCCTCAAAATGACTCCTAGACATGGTTTTTAGGGTTCTTAGAGTTTTTAACAACAGAGAGGATGAGGCCAAAAAGAAAGAGATCACAAGGATAGGAGAGAATGCCTGTTTCCAATTCCTGGCAGTGACTCAGCAAAACAGCCATCTCATTATCCACTGTCCCAGGGAAGCAGGGTCAGCCCCCAACACACACACACCTTGCTTTCAGTGCAATCGCACTGACTACTGGGCTATGGAATGCTCTAGCCCACAGCGTCCAAGGGTTGTTCCAGTAATGGATAATGGGATCCCTGGAAGATGGGTTGGTTGTGTGTTGGGTCACCCCGGCATTCCCGTGACTTTTCTTGACATTCCTCAGCCAGTGCCTTGGTCCAGTGAAAGGGCTTCAGTTTTCTGTCCCCAATAAATGCCGCCTTGGCTCATCAAAACTCAGAGTGAATGGTACAGTGGCTGACAGAATTCTCCCTCTCATACCAGACACAGGGCTCCTTTCTCCTTACTCATTGAGTAGCATGGGCCAACCAAAACTACTAACTTAGCAATAATAGGAGTCTCAGGAATTTCCCATGATCTCTTCTGTACTTCTGACTTAGTCTGCCAATTTAGTGACATCATCTTCACACATTATTTTACTCTAATGCCTCAATGCCCACTCCCACAATTAGGCAGAGATCTCTTATCAAAGCTTAAGGGTTCTATACACATCCCTCCCCTAAGAACAGCCGCCATTTTCCTCCTTAGCCTGGACTCAGGTGGCATCTCCACCCAAACCAGATCTCTACCCAAAGCCTCTTGCCCTTGGCTCCTGTGTTTATTGAAAAAAAAAAAAAGGTTGGGGTTGGAGAAATGGCTCAGGGATTAAGAGCACTGACTGCTCTTCTGTGGGGCGGTAGGCTGTGAGAAGTAGCTGGGTGATTAGTTTAGCAAGAGCTTGGAAGGCTGGAACCTTCTATCGGATGCAGGAGTTTAGCTCTGCTCCCAGGCCCTGGTTCTTTTCATTTAGCTTCAGCCCTCCGCAAGCACTCCCACAGAGAGGTCTATGGCCAACAGTCATGAGGAACAGGCCTCAGGCCCTAGAGAGATTTACATACTAATGAGGTACCTGAAGGCCAGAGGGTGGAGTCAATTAAGCATCCTTCCCCAGCCTCTCCCCCTCCCTTTTAAACTCAGGTCTGCCCTGGGTTTTTTTTTTTTTTTTTTTGGGGGGGGGGGGGTGTTGCATCCAGATCCATCCACCATTCACCATGACATTAAAGCCTGTAAAAACCCATGGGCTTTCTTGAGTGTCGTTGGGACCGCGCAGTGAGGAACCGTGGAGAGGCCTTTAGTGAGCCACAGCAGCTGGGCCTAACTTCCAGCTGGAGGAACCCAGAGCATTCCCAGCCAACTATCCATTTGCATAGTAGCTTAATCACAGGTAATGTTGAAAGCAGACTTAATAATTTCAAGTAATATATGATCTCTCTACAGACTTTTTTTTTAACCCATTTTTAGCCCTAATTTTCAACATCTAGAAGAAAAGAGGTCATCAACTTTATCACAGTTTTTTTTTGTTGTTTGTTTTTTTTGGTTTTTCGAGACAAGGTTTCTCTGTGTAGTCCTGGCTGTCCTGGAACTCACTCTGTAGACCAGGCTGGCCTCGAACTCAGAAATCCGCCTGCCTCTGCCTCCCAAGTGCTGGGATTAAAGGTGTGCACCACCACTGCCTGGCCACAGTATTTTTCTTTGAAGCAAAAGCAATAAGTTCAGCAAGCATCTATGTCCCCATTGTTTTCTAAGGTTTAGTAACCCCACCAGGTGCCCCTTTTACATTTCCTCTTGCATGCTTTCAGCCTTGTGGTCAGCCTTTGTGGTCAGGAGGTGCCAGGTATTGAGTCCTGAGAAACAAACCCACAAGAGCAATTTTCAATCCTTAAAGGACATGATGCAGTCTTTGCACCAGGTAGCATGATAAGCATCGAGCTGTTTCCCAGTTGTGTTCCTTTGTGCCTCAGTCTTACAATATGGGCCTGTTCTCCTCCTGAGCTCCCTAAAGGGAAGGTCCTGATATCTTACTCTTTTCCATTGTACCATACCATCCTGATCCCTTCAATGCCTGCTCCTGTATGTAGCAGAGGGGGATCAAGCATTCTAACTTCTTCCCAGGATCTGCTTCTCATGGGGCATACTAGACCTTGCCATTCATCCTGTGAGTCTCGTACATACCCAGGGAATCAATTGTGGGTACTGCTCTATGCTTATTAACTGAACTCTTGCGCTCAACTGCCAAGGGCTCAGGCTCTGGGTCTGGGCCAGTTGTTTGTCTCAATTATGTGCTTTCCTCCTTGGGACCATAAGGCCATAAGGACCCAAGACTTTCTGGCACCATACAGCTTTCACTTCTCTATACTTGGTGCAGAGGGGCACAGTAGGGATTCCTGTGTAGGAGTAGGCAGAGTTATCGCTCTGTGTGGTTCCACACTGGTGGAGATATTTCCAAAGAATTATTTTGTTTAGAGAGACTGCCATTGTATACATTCACATCCTCTACCAAAGCCCATACAAAATTTCCCAAAGGAGAAAAGCATAAGGAAACTCCCATAATGCATAGTAAGAATCATCAAAGATGAAAGTCAAGGATGTTGGAGAATTGTGGTCGGGACCTTTGTCAAACAGCAATGGTCTCCATGCGGTCCACACCACCCAGCTCACAAACCAAGTGTGAACTTCCTGCATTACTGGGCCTCTTTTTCCATATATGGATCCCCAACTCCTCCCTCACAGCACAGCCTCTTTACGAAGCCAGTAAGGGATCCCTGGAGGAGCCACTCTTGTCTCCCTATCCCTCCTTTGTCCCATAAACCCACTTAAGTCTGGCTTTTCACATGCCTCTATGCCAGCTCTTCCAGACCTACACAAGCCCTTCTCTGTCTTTTACATACTAACCAAGGACAAAGCTTTACAATACTCTGCCAAGGGCAGGGAGGAGGGGACACACATATTGCCCCATAGCCTATTTCTCAAAACAGCTACACATGATGACCAAAGGCTGGCCACCTTGCCTCTGGAACCTTGGCTACAACTGTACTACTTACCATTGAGGCAAAGAAAATCTGACTTCACAGCCCCTCCTCATTCTCAGTACAAACTTACTCAAAGTGACATCAGTCACCATGTCTTCCTAACACATCCCTATCTAGGGTACAGCTTCTCCATGCTTACTTATTAGATCCCAACCTTGCACACGAACCATCCCTCGTCCCCACAACACTCCTCCCCAAGAACTCTACATCCTCAAATCTCTTTCAACATTGCTCATATCTTTGATTAACCCCCGAAAAAGGCTCCAGACCGGTAGCTCCCTAAAACAAGCTCCTTACAGAGTGAGATATGCTATACTTTAAAGGGATAGCACCTCCACAAGCCAAATACAAGAAGCCACATTCCGACCCCCATACAGCTTCCCCATAGCAGAACTAATTGTCTTATCTGGGCTCTTGGAGGCACAACATGCTTCCAACCTTACAGCCAATATATACACTGACTCCAAATGTTTCTATAATATAATACATTCATTCCAATATCTTAATCTTGAGGTTGGCATTTACACTCTGATATTTCTGTTCATCTACCTCTGTGTTGATGGTATTACAGGTATACAGGTATTTGCTCCCACTCCTTTTTTTTGGGGGTGGGGGGACTTTAGAGACAGGGTTTCTCTGTGTAGCCCTGGCTATCATGGAACTCACTCTGTAGACCAGGCTGGCCTCAAACTCAGAAATCCGCCTGCCTCTGCCTCCCAAGCAGTCAGATTAAAGGCGTACACCACCACTCCTGATTTATGCAGGACCAAAGAGAGAACTCAGGGGTTTGTGCCTGTTAAATTAGTTAACAGCTGAGCTACAACTCCAGCCCCAAAAGTTTTCAATGTTTAATCCCAGCACTTGGGAGGCAGAGGCAGGAGGATTTCTGAGTTCAAGGCCAGCCTGGTCTACAGAGTGAGTATCAGGACAGCCAGGACTACACAGAGAAACCCTGTCTCGAAAAAACCAAAAAAAAAAAAAAAAAAAAGTTTTCAATGTTTTTGTCCTGGTGTGTCCGTTTTCTTTGTATCCTGTTTATGGTATTTTGTCCTATAAATTTCTAGCATTTCTATAACCATGTGCACTCCTCTGGTCTTTCTGGTTGCATCTGGTCTTTAAACGTTCCTTAGAAAGGCATACCTTGCCGGACAATGGTGGCACACGCCTTTAATCCCACCGCTTGGGAGGCAGAGGCAGTGGATTTCTGAGTTCAAGGCCAGCCTTGTCTACAGAGTGAGTTCCAGGACAGCCAGGGCTACACAGAGAAACCCTGCCTTGAAAAAAAACAAAACAAAACAAAACAAAAAACCAAAAACCAAAACAAAACAAAAAAACAAAAACAAAAAACAAAAAACAAAAAACAAAACAAAACAAAAAAAAAGGCATGCCTTAATATTCAGGCTAGAGGGTTTTCCCTGTGCTGTGATGCTGACATCTCAGCTTTCACGTTCAGATCCCTGATCCGTTGTGTTTCTCTTGGGTATGGTGTGAAATAAACATCTCACGCTGTTTTTCCCCAGAGCCCTGCAGCTGCTCCAGCGCCACTCACTGAAGAATCTACATTCAAGGCACACACTTGCCTCCTGTGTCTGGGTCAAATCTGGACTTACTGTGTTCTCACTGTCCCATGAGCCTAAAATGGTGCAGAGGGCACACCCAGCTCTAGCTGACCTTTTATGGCTTCCTCTTGCTTAGCCCTTGTGTCTTTAGCTGTGTTCCTGAGCTTTTTCAATACAAGGCCGATCTGTGGGGCAGCCTGAGCTGCCTGGGCCTTTCCACGGCCTTGCTCCACTTCTTAGATCCAGGAGCAGATTCTGAGGATCCCCAGGGAACCACTGATCATCTGTCCAGAGGCCCACTGTCCAGGGCTAGGCAGTCTATGGGCAGCAAAGCTCCACTCCGATTCTTCCACCGGCCCTGTGGAGAAAGGGGTGGGACGCAGGGCACTTTCCTCTGAATCTCCCACTGAAAGCAAGATAGTGGGCCACCGTGAGGAATGGTTCCTGGCAGCCAGATCTCCAAAGTGGATTTGAGGGAGGAATGATCTGTTCTTCTCTTATTCTGGACTGACTAAAGCTTTTCCCTTCCTGGGCTCTCCTTTCCTTCCTAGACCCCAGGACCCTCTGGCTTTTCTCCCGAGGGATCCCTTACAAATTGTGTTTGTAAACTTAGTGATGTGAAGCTTATTTTCATCCAAGTAACTTTTTAACCTTTTCGAAAGAGAGTTTTTAAGTATTGATCTAGCCAGAGGGTCTCAAGCCCGATCCCTCACAGGCAGGAACTACAAGTCTGTGGTCAGGGCAACCTTGGCTGTGGCAGGTCACATAAAACGCGGAGAAAGACTTTTAGATAAAACAAACAGAAACTCAGTTTTCCTGATGCTAAACAAGAGTGTCTCGGTAACACAGGCTCCCAGACTGCAGATCAGGCTTGCTGCCAGGAAACCAGCTCCAGGCCAGGCCCTGCCGGTCCCAGCTCTACAGGGCAGGAAACCATCTCCTCTGTACACATACCAATGAGCCTGTCCTGCCAGGGCCCCGTGCCAGGCCTGAAAATCACGAGCCACGGCAACTTCAAGTGCTAATCAGAAGCAGCAGTTTGTGTTTCTTGACCAAGTTCTGTATTGTCAACTGTTTGGAATATTTCTCCATTACAACCTATTTTGGATTTGTGCTTAAGAAATGGAGTTCAGGAGTCGATGGCTCAGTGGTTAAGAGCACTGGCTGTTCTTCCAGAGGTCCTAAGTTCAATTCCCTAGCAACCACATGGTGACTCACCACCATCTGTAATGGGATCCAATGCCTTCTTCTGGTGTGTCTGAAGACAGTTACAGTGTACAGGTATGGTATAGTGGTTCAGGCTTGCAATCTAGCAGGATGACTGTGAGCTGAAGACCAGCATGAATTACATAGCAAGACTCTATCTCAAATATAAATAATAAATAAAATGTCGTTTCCTTGGGGGTTTGGCTTACTTTAGGTTTTCTTGCACAAAACTTCTCCCTGGAACATTTATGAATATCAAGCTGTGCCCTGCTGTGAAGGCACTCCATACTCAGTGGAACAGTGACGTGTATGCTGCGCTTTGCCCTGGGAGACTACATTTTACAAAGCAGCATTAGGCTTCATGGAGGTTGCAGACAGAGGACAACTGTATCTCTTCTGTGCACACACACACTCCCAAACCTGTCCAGCATCGATCATGAGGCACAGACGGATTAAAACTTGTTCATACAAATTAAAGACCTTTGTGAGGCTTTAAACACGGAACCCCTAACCCTAACCCTGTTAATATATAGGCCATTCCACTGGCCTGCTCTCATAAAAGGACACCCACCCCCCCACCCCCCACCCCC
>JANHMN010000003.1:128156889-128179742 GCA_030674055.1 Rhabdomys pumilio
CCCCCCCCCCCCACACACACCAAACCCTCACCTGGAGGGTGATTTCCCTCACCCTGTTCTCTGAAACCAGTGAAGGTACCTGAGAGCTGCCCCAAATAAAACTGCTTCTGCTTGGGTCTCCTTGTTTTAGTTCAGGAGGTACCTGTGGGCTGGCCTGTTCCACTTGAATTGACTTATTTCATCATAGGAGAAAATCTATTATCCTTGTCTGACCACCCATGACCCTTATCAAAGCAGATCAGGATTTCATGGACACATTAAAACCATCTCAGGAAAGCCAGACTTGTTGGCTTACAAAGGATGTAACTCTTTACCCAGTTCATGTAAAGTGAGGGTCAAGTAACACTGTGGGAGCAGTTGCCCCACTAACCAGTCGCTCAACCATCTAATGCTGTAATGAAGAAGTAGAGAGACTGAAAACATCTGCTCCTGCAGCCTCAGCTCAGTACAGTCCCTGCTGCTCCATGTGTCCTTTTGAACTACCACGATGGTCTGGGCTGGTCTTGAATTTCCTGTCAATTTACCAGCTCTGCACCTGGGTATCTATGGCAGCTCCCTGAGTTCCTTAAAACCTATCAAAGGGCTGGAGAGATGGCTTGTCAGTTAAGAGGATGGATTGCTTTTTCTTTTCTTTTCTCTTTTTTAAAGATTTGTTTATTTTATGCATATGAGCACACCATTGCTCTCTTCAGACCTAGCAGGACAGGGCATCAGATCCCATTACAGATGGTTGTGAGCTACTATATGGTTGCTGAGAATTGAACTCAGGACCTCTGGAAGACCATGGTGCTCTAACCACTGAGCCATCTCTCCAGTCCTGGATTGCTTTTGTCAAAAGACCAAAGTCTGATTCCCAGCAATTGTCTCAGCCCGCCACAACCACCTATAACTTCAGCTCCAGGAACTTTGACTCCTCTGGCCTCTGTAAGCACCTGCATACACACACACACACACACACACACACACACACACACACACACACACGCACACACACACATGCACACACTTTAAAATCATAAAAGTAAATCTTCAAAAAAAAACTTATCTAAGCAGCTGGGCATAATGCTGTATACCTTTTATCCCAACAATCTGGAGGTAGAGGCGGAAGAATCTCTGTGAGTTCAAGACCAACCTAGTCTACATAGTGAGTTTCATGACAGCCAGAGCTATATCATAAGATTTTATCTCAAAAAAAAAAAAATAAATAAATAAATAAATAAATAAATAAAGGAAAAAAATTCCTAGCTAAGCATCAGAATCTTTTTTGGAATCCATGTCAGCTCTTTGCCTCTGCCTTCAGTGGGGTGTCTTTGGACTGTGGTCTATACACTTTGTAAAGTCCAATACATGAACTAAGTTAATATTAGGAATTAAGACTATAATAAAGTCTGGGCATGATTACACATGCCTTTAATCGCAGCACTCAAGCAGCAGAGGCAGGGGGATCTCTGAGTCACAGATTAGCCCTACTCTGCTATTGAGTTGCATACAAGCCATGGCTACATAGTGAGACCCTGCCTATAAATAAACAAATAAATAAATTTTAAAAATGCAAACAAACAAATAAAAAAGTAAACAAATAAATTGGAATAAAGGAACTTGTGACCATCATGGCCATAATGTCAAGAGAAATCTGGACTTCTATAAATTGTAGCCAATAAAGCCAATTAATACAGTTTGCGAACTTATTTTAATTCAATAAACTCTGACACGGAAAAACACAACTATGACCATATTTCTGATATAATGTGCTTATTCTGGATCTTAGGAAAGGATTTCTATTCAAACTTGGACATATCAATTGCGTGTCATACAGAGTTAATCTAATCAATACACTACTTCATTTTCGTGTTGGGATTCCACTCTACACCTGACCTGGACAGCCTCAGGATCCTCTGGGGCTACCGTCTGTTGAGGAGAGAGCTAGAGGAGAGCATGCCCAGCCTGACGGGTAGGCCTTCAGAGTATGGGTGACTGAGCACAAGGTCGACGCCTTACAAGAACGAGAGATGGAGCCTGGAGTGGCAGACAGGGACAAATGGCTGTTGGGAGGCCTTCATGAACTTTTGGTGAAGCTAGGAGAGTTCTACCTATCCGGAACAGTATAGGGATAGATGGCCACACCCTGTGGCTTCCTTAATCCCTAGGTTGTCTCTTTGCTGGATATAAGAACGCTGCTAATGGTTTTCTTGTTTAACAAGAGAAAAATCATAAAGACGTTATTAAATGTAAGCATCACGGGGTGTTCACACGGTGGAACTGTTTTGTTTTAAGGTATTTGGCGTTGGTCGGTGGGGTTTGTTTGTTTTGGCTTTTAAAAAGTAGAAGTGGGCTGGAACTCAGATCAGTGCCTTGCTCAACCATCATCAGGGACACTTTCCTCTTGCAGTAGATGGGAACTAACACAGAGACCCACAGCTAGACAATGTGCAGGGTGAGGGACTTTAGAACACTCAGTCCTAAACAGGCTGTCTTCCTGAAACACCCCCCCCCCCACCCCCAGGGCTTGGGAATCTACGTGGAAGAGTAGACAGAAAGATTTAAGAGCCAAAGGGGATGGATGACACCAAGGAAACAGGCAAGACACAGTAGGTCTGACTCACATATGAGCTCACAGAGACCTTGGAAGCATGCACAGGGCCTGTACAGCTTCAAGCCAGACGGGGTCCCAGCACTGAGGGGGGGAGTGGACAGGAGCTCCTTAACCAAGAAGCTATCTCCACGTGCCATCTGCTTTCAAATGAAAAATTAATTTTCTCCCATGGAGTCTCGATAGATAGATAGATAGATAGATAGATAGATAGATAGATAGATAGATAGACAGACAGACAAATAGACAGATAGAGATATATCACACATAACGATAGGCCCCATGCTTAGCAGTAAATGACCAACACAAAAGGAACTCAATGGTAGTAGACCTTGTGTCGCATTGCTTTGTTGGGGTATTTTTGTCCTACTTTTGCTTGGATAATATGATCTCAGAATTTGTGGTTTTCTGGATTTTGTGTGTACATTTCTTTAATTGTTGTTTTTGAAGATTTGGGGGGGTGTTTTAATTTTTTTTTGCCTGTTTGTTTTCTAAAGAGAGAGAGAAAGAATGTGAAGTCGGATGGTTGGGGAAGATCTGGGAGGAACTCAGGAAGGGAAGCCATGATTAAAATATATTGTTAAGAAATGTCTTTTAAAAAAAGAAATCCAAGAATAAATAAATAAAATAAAAATGAAGGTAACACGAGGTGAGCACAAGACCTTGGGATTGGTCTTGTGTGCTGTGCATTATGCATGTTTAAAAGCTGAGCTCTGTGCCCCAGGATCAGGTTACAGTCCATACATGGGCACTGTATTGATCAATGCACTGATCAATGCACTGTAAAGAATGTCCCAATAATCTCTGATTGGGAAATAAAAGACTAGAGCCTGTGACTGGGCAGGAGAGAGAGAAAGGTGGGACTGGAGATCAAGTAGGGGGGTGTCTCAGGGTAGGGACTGTGAGAGAAAGGACAGAGGATGTGAAGAAGAAGGTCACCGTGAGGCAGGATGGACCATGAGCATGTAGCCTAGAGAAGCTCACATTGAGGACACACAAAGAACAGAGCAAGATTCAGTTGGCAAGTAATGGGGCATTTATCTGGTTATTAATAGCCTAGCCGAGTTATAATAATTTCAGAACCTGCGTAGCTTAGGCTTGTCAATAAATTCTGATGTCTTTGAGCTGTTTACTCAGGAGCTAAACAGGAGAGAGCAGGGCAGAAATTCCCTATAAAATTATTCCATAGGATGTTCCCTCCTACTGTGTGGGTCAGGCCCAAGTTCCCTGATGTGTTGTGCTGTCTGGTCAGCCTTCGAGAGAGATTGGAATAAATAACCAAAATGGAATGTGCTCACAGATTTTTTTTTTGTTTTTTTTTTACTTTTTTTTTTTTGTTGTTGTTGTTGTTTGTTTTGTTTTAAGTAGAGCCCAGGATGGTGTTTCTGCCTCCACCTCCAAATGCTGGCATTAAATATGTCTACTGCCACACCCCCTTTATGCTGTTCTGGCGATCACACCTCGGGCCTGGTGCATGCTGGGCAAGCCTCTGAGACTGGATTGTGAGTATTGGTGGTAAATTCTAGGGCTGGCACCAAGAGATAGGGGGTGACTCCTTAGTGGACGATAAAGGCTGCTGTAAAGAGTGTGCTTACCTCCCGCTCTGGATACCTCACTCAGCTCAGTCAGTTAACTAGCTTAGTTTAGTGGCCACAGCAGTTTTCTGCTTCAGTGTACGAAGGACATTGTTCCCAAGAGACACTGTGGTTTCCTGCCTGTGAGGAAATAGGCCAAAGAGTCCTTTCTAATGTTACAACCCTGGAGAGGCCTAAGTCTGAAACAACTCCCATCCCAGTTCCCCTGAGGGGGCTACCACATCCCCAACTGCTAGAGCTTCCGGCTGATATGAACCCCACCCAACTCCAGGTTAACAGAGAGTTTGCCAGGTCCTTGGAAGCTGTCAGAAGACAAGACTCTTTGAGTGAGAGCCAAAAGACATGATTCCTCAACCCCAAGAGGAGTAAGTTACCTGCCTACACTGTCACAGTCCAGACTGACCCTTCAATTGGTGTGACCTTTGGCCTAAGAAACCAGGGTGCTCAGGGTGGTTGAGCGGAAGAGGGCTTCCTGTATAAGACATCCCTTTTTACCTTAAACCCTCGTTTTATGAAGAAGCCACCCCCTCTGAATTGAACCTGGACTGGCCTCACCAGGTCACTTTCCCATCTGAAGTCTGAGATGTTTGTTGGACTCTAAAATGTAGTGCTGTGTTAAAATACCTCTTCGTGCAGGACCCAGGCACATGTGGCTTGGGGCACATGAGGGTCACAGCTTTCTCTTAAGAGGCTGCCAGCTGCGACCTTACAAAGGCTGAGGTTTTCCTTCCGTCCAACCTCTTTCAGCAGAGAAACTGGTACTGAGGGGATCCCTGGAAGCATCTCAACCTGCAGTTCCCCCCCCAACCCCCCCACCCCCGCCATTCTCTACACTGTGCAGAACTAATTCTAGGACCAAGGGCAGAAGCTGGGTCCAGACAAACAGGGTGGACATTCTTCCTGGGAGAAAAAGGGTGGCACTGCCTCCTGTACTCTGGGCCCTTCTTTCTCTGTAGACTTAGAGCTCCAGAGGCCCTCACCCCTAGACTTAGCCCTGGATCCCTCTCCACCCCTTCCTAGCTCCCATGCTGTACTCTTCCACAGTCCCAGGCCTCTTTCTGCCTCTCCACATCTTCAGGGATTTTCCCACCCCCGACCCCGCCCTCATCGCTTGGTCACCTACCCCCATTCTCGAAGATCTCCCTCTCCCGAACCCCCATTGGCTTGGTCCCCTTCCCAGCTCGCTCCACCCTGCAGGCACTGTCACTTCTCGGAAGAGAGGAGGCAGGAAGCTGGGAAGCAGCCAGTCTTCTGTCCTCCCACGTCCCTACATGCCTGGTTGCACTACAATTCTCCAACTCCAGCCCCACACCCACCCCTGTCCTTATCCAAACGGGTTTGCCCCCTGTGTGCCCCCTTACTTTGTCTCCCTGTGTTCCCCACCCATTCCCACGCACCCCTTCTTTGACCTACAGCACAGTTGTCAGAATGTCACGTTCTCCCATCCCCCTGTCCTCCCGCCCCACGGACCCTGTCCCTTCCTGCTGCCTGGAAACTAGGAGCTTCTGTACTCGAGGATACTGTGGACATAGCCTCCCGATATTGTGTACTAGGCACCAAGCACATCAGAAAATGTGCCACCCACTGCCAACACCTCTTCAGAGCACTCTGGCTTCCTAAGCGCGGTCTGGAGCAGATCCTGTCCCAGGGCGAGGCCCAGAGCGCTCCGGGGTCCAAACGGCAGGTCTGTGGCGCCACCTGGTGGCCATTCTAATAATACGGAACTCAAGGACAGAGGGGCGGAGCCCAGGGGGCGGGAGCAGGCAGGGGTGGGGGTGAGAGGGGTGAGTGAAATCACTCAATTTCAAGGAGGGGCTGTCCCAGTAGCTGTCCCTTTCAGTTCCACAGGACTCTAGGCACCCGCATTTCACCCAAATGTCCACTTTAGTTTTCTTCCAAATATCAGGCATTCTTGGTTTTACTGAAGCCAAAAGCTAGGCACGGGAATTGAAGGAAAGGTAGAAATGCGACATGGAAGAGAAGTCCGGGTCCTGCTGGCCCTAGGGTCTGGAGCAGAGTGTATGGAGCTTAGGGATGAAGAGGAAGTAGTCACAAAGGCACTTTGAGCTCAAGTCTCCCCAAGCCCACTCATCTCCAGGAAAAGAGACCCACCTTCACAACAGTTAGAGACAAAACAGAAAAATGGGGTCAGTGGCAAGTTCTAGGACAGAAAAGGCCCAAAGATGCACCTGGATAACCCCCAAACGCCTGTATCAAGAACTCAGAAAAAAAAGCTCATATAGACAGATTATGCCAAAGCAATACAGACACCAGACAAGAGAGCCCTCTTGTGGACAAAGCTGAACAATTTCAGCAACAAAGCTAAGCAAAGAGATGTGTTGGAATAGCCAAAAATATGACATTAATATCCACGAGTCCAGCCTGTGTGACTAAATCAATGAGGATCCAGACTCTCACAAAGAATCCTACACCAAAGAATAGGTTCCAGCTGAGGCTTTAAACCTCCACTCCTTTCCATTCCTTTCCCAGAGCTGAGCAGAGGTGACTGACCTGAAGAGGCACAGCATACAGTGCTGTGTCAACATCAGCAGTCCTGAGCCACAGAGCAGAACAGATTGACAGTGAGAACTCCAAAGGAGGCGACCTAGGGACACTGCCTTTGGTGTCTTCCTTCCCAAGTCCCTAGTCTCAGTCCCACCCTGAGGAAAACCACAGGCAGCACTGGGTGGAGGAAAGTCATAGACTGACCTGCCTTGCTTTTAAGCACCTGAGTCATCAGAGTTAGCCTCTGTCATGGCCTGAGGAGCTGTGGTGACTCAGTGTTATGGAAGAGCCTAGACAGATATCTGAGGCAGAGGAGAACACGGGTGAAACACAAGGAAACTGGGGAAATATGAACAGATCATGGACTTCAGGTAAACATAGTGGATCAACCTGGAAGGCAGCACGGGTGTTAGGGCACTGGCTGCACAAGCATTAAGTCCTAAAAGCCAGGCCTGTAACCTGAGCTCTGAGGGGCTGGGAGGCAAAAACCAAAGGATGGCTGGAACTCAATGGCTAGTCAGACTAGACTAACCAAAAAACAAACAAACAAAACCAGCAGCCTCCAGGTTCACAAAGAGATCAGGAGAAAAAGACAGAAATGACAGAGAAGGACACTTGATGTCTTCCCTTGGCTCTAAATCTACAAATGCATGCACTCATACACACACATATACACCACATGCACACACATATACCATATATATACCGTATGCACACACCACATACAAAGTAATGCATGGATATTACAGCAACAAATACATCACAGGAAAACAAAACCGGCTTGAACTCTATATTGTGTGTTCGGGATATATATATATAATATTACTGTTCTTAAAAATTATTACTTTTGGGGGGTGGTCTCTGTATCCCAGGCTGGCCATGCTGAGGTCACAAGTGTGTATTACCCTTTGTCTTGATTCCATTATTATTATTATTATTATTATTATTATTATTATTATTATTTTGTTTTCTTTTTCAAGACAGGGTTTCCATGTGTAACAGACCCATTGGCTGTCCTGGACTCACTTTGTAGACCAGTCTGGCCTGAAACTCACAGAGATCCGCCTGCCTCTGCCTCCTAAAGGCTGGGATTAAAGGCCATTTTGTTTGTTTGTTTGTTTTTGAGACAAGTTCTCACTATGTAACTCTGACTGGCCTGGAATTTGCTCTGTAGACTAGGCTGGCTGTACTGGCTGGTTATCAGTGTCAACTTGACACAAGTCTATCAGAGAAAAAGGAGCCTCAGTTGAGGAAAGCCCTCCATAAGTTCTAGCTGTAAGGCAGTCTCTCAATCAGTGATTGATGGGGAAGGGCCCAGCCCATCGTGGGTGGTGTCATCCCGTTGCTGACGGTCCAGGGTTGTATAAGAAGGTAGGCTGAGAAAGCTATGGGAAGCAAGCCACTACACTGGCCTTGAATGCACAGACATTCCCCCGCCCCCGCCCCGCCCCGCCCCGCCCCCGCCCCGCCCCCGCCCCCGCCCCCGCCCCCGCCCCCGCCCCCAGGTCTGAAATCAAAGGCATGCACCACCATACTCACTTCTCAGTTCTATTTTGTAAACTGCTACACAAGTCAATTTTGTGTTTGTTTACCCAACCCTCCCCTGACTGGGCTCCCAGAAACATTTGGAAGACCCTCCCAATTCACAGGGCCCTAAGACTGATTGACAAGGGGTTTTTGAAAGCCCTCAGAGCTCTGGTATTGCTGCCAATGAAGTGGAACTCCAGCAAGGCAGGGTCAAAGGGCCTTTGCCTCCATAGATGAGGGAGAGTGATGACCATGTTGGGCAGTGAAGAAAGAACCAGGGCCTAATGATACCCACCTATAATCCTCACGTTCAGGAGGCTGAAGCAAGAAGATCCTTCTGAGCTAGGGACCATTCTGGTGTATAGAGCATGCTTTAGGCCAACCAGGGTATTGGGGGAGGGGGGCTAGGAGAGGGAAAACTACTCACAGCAAAGAGGGGGTTGGAGTGAAAGTTCAGGAGGTAAAGCTATGCAAGCATGGGATCCCTTACACATAGCCTCAGAGAGGCTGTGGTGCAACTTTCTAAATCTGGGTTCATCCGACACCAGCCGCCTCCATTATGCCACTCAGTTCAACCCCAATGGGATCAAAGTTGTGTACTTGAGATGTACTGGAGGTGAGTTTGGACCACATATGCCTTGGCCCCCAAGATCAGTCCCCTGGGTCTGTCTCCAGAAAAAAAGTTGGAAATAACATTGCCAAGGCAACCAGTGACTGGAACAGTCTGAAAATTACAGTAAAAATGGCCATCCAGATTGACAGGCCAGCATAGTGAGGTGGTGCCCTCTGCCTTGGCCTGATCATCAAAGCCTTCAAGGAGCCACCGAGAGACAGAAAGAAGCAAAAGAACCATTAACCACAGTGCAAATGTCACTTCTGATTGCCTGGTACATGCAACACTAGTCTTTCATCAGAGTCTTCAGAAACTATTAAGGAGACCCTGAGTAATGCACAGTCTGTAGGCTGCGGTGTGGATGGCCACCCTATGACATCAATAGTAGTCTCCTGGGAGGCCCGCTAGTTAATAAGCAACAAGAGAAAATATTTCAATGAAAGATAATCTGGTTAAAAATAAATAAAACATAAATACAAGAGCTGGGCATGCCACGCTTGTAATCCTAGAAGGCAGATCCTGGGAATCAACTGTCAGCCACTCTAGCCTTCTAGGTGAGGTCCAGACCAGTGAGAGACCCTATCTCAAAACACAAACAAGGTGGATGGCACCTGAGGAATGACAGCTGAAGTTGTCCTCTAATCTCCACATACCCACCCAGATGTGCACCAGCACACAGATACCCCCCCCACACACACACAAACTCAAAATGACTGTGTCACAGACATCTTTGCTGGCTATTTATAACAAGATTAAAAAGCAGCTTGCTAAAGTTTCACTCTATCCAGGCCAACTAGGGTCACATGGTGAGACACTGTCTCAAAATAAATAAATAAAAGGAACTGGGACAAAGTGCAGAATTGTAACCTCAGGAAGGGAGGGAGGGAAGGAGGGAGGGAGGAAAGGAAGGAGGGAGGGAGGGAGACAGGCAGGCAGGTTGGCTGTGAGTTCAGGGCCACCTTTGGAGAAAGGAACTTATCCCAAAACTTAATCTAGTTTCTTTTGTAGCCCTGGCTATCCTAGAACTTGTCCTGTAGACCAGGCTGGCTTTGCTCAGATCCCATTCATCTGCCTCTGCCTCCCAAGTGCTGGGATTAAAGGTGTTCTGCCAGGCAGTGGTGGCACAGGTCTTTAATCCCAGCATTTGGGAGGCAGAGGCAGGTGGATTTCTGAGTTCAAGGCCAGCCTGGTCTACAGAGTGAGTTCCAGGACAGCCAGGGCTATACAGAGAAACCCTGTCTTGAAAAACAAACAAACAAACAAAACAAAAAATCAGTAAGTAGAAACTTGCTGGTCAGCTTGGACATTAATAACAAAGCACCAAAACAGGAAAACAGTTTTGACCTTAGGGCACAGGAACAAGCCCCAAGAAGTTCAAGCCCAAGTGTGGTCCCAGAAGAGCAAGTCCAGGGCATCTTCACAGCTCCAGTCAGAGAAACATGGACAAGACAAAAGTGGCCTCTAAACCAGATGGGACCTGGTTCCTCTCAAGCTAACCACAATGACATGGAACACATTTCAGCACAGATGACACCAAGAGCCACTTGTAAAGTAGCACTACCCCAGTGGTTTCTGCCTGTTTATAGTTTGCCAGAAAACATAGGGAAAAAGAAACCTGAGTTACTTAGGGCACCATGGCAGTTACAACCCACAGCGCCTGCAGCCAGGGCAAGCTGGATCCAGAGGGAGAGAAACAGATGTACTGCTCACTGCTCTGGGGGCCAGAAGTCTGAGGTTAGAGTGCAGATATGGCCAGGTTCAGGATCACACTTCCATCCTGGCTGCTCAGAGTCCACATTGCTCTGTTCTTAAGGGGGTGGGGTTTTATAAAAGTCCAGGTCCCCTTCATGACTTCACCTGATGCTTACCTCCCCCCAAATACCATTTCATACCATCATACTGGAGATTAGGACCCCAGCATACAACATCGGGAGACTCTATTTATAGTAAGAGCCAAATCAGACCATCACAAGAAGGAATGGCCACTCTACCTGTGTTAATCTGAGCCTGAAAAGGGGAAATAGGAAGAACTTCCAGGGACTTTGGCTCCAAATTAATGAATTCTTAGGAAACTGAAATCTACCCATCAAGAGGCTCATGGAGGACAGCATATTCATGAATGCTCACGTAGGTCCAACTCCCAGTAGGGCTGCTGGCTCCTGTACCCATGGCTCAGACATAAAGGAAGAACCTTGTGTGGGCTTCCCAGCCCAGGTAGAAGCTGTTAAAATGCCTATACCTAGAAATCAGAAGAATAAAAGTGTACTACACCTTGGGGCATGTGTTCCCATCAAAGACTTGCTGTCTCCCCACATCACCCTACATTCCACCTGTCTGGCCTATGTAGAAGACAGTAGTTCTTGAAGAACAGAAGACTGTTATCGTAAATGGGATCAGATCACAGCTCCTGCAACTGCCTTTCCTGATTGGCTTCACTGGTACAGCACACTTAGAGCACGTCTCTACTCCCACCACACCGCAGCTATACTGATATGCATGTACCCTTTCTTAACACCTGTTGTAAAAGGATGAGGATGAAGACATTATTTTCAACAGCTAGCTACACCTTCATGGTCCTATCTCCCAAGAGCAATGCTCTATCCCAGAACTGTCTCCTAGTCCACAGGAACCGTCGTTATCTTTCCTTCCCATCACTGTTGGTGACACAGTTGTGACTGCACTTGATGGACAGAAAGTAGATGTCACCATCGTAATAGAATCCATGTGCTGAGAAGTGGGCCCCACAGAGCCTGGAACTCTCTCTCTGGAATCCCAGGTATGGTGGTTTGAATGAGAATAGTTCCTATCAACTCATATATCTAAATACCTCATCCCCAGTTGGCAAAATTGCCTGGGAAGGATTAGGAGTTTCAGCCTTGTTGAAAGAGGTGTATTACTGTGTGTGGTCTTTGAGGTTTCAAAAGCCTGTATCGTTCCTAGTTCTGTGTGTCCAACTTTCTGGTCTGGATGTGAGCTCTTAGCTATTGCTCATGTCTGCCTGCCTGCTGCCATGCTCCCCAGCGTGATAATCACGGACTCTAACCCTCTGGGACCATGAGTCCCAAGAAATGCTTTCTTTTCTTTTCTTTTTTTCTTTTTTAGTTTTTTTGAGACAGGGTTTCTCTGTGTAGCCCTGGCTGTCCTGGAACTCACTCTGTAGACCAGGCTGGCCTCGAACTCAGAAATCCACCTGCCTCTGCCTCCCAAGTGCTGGGATTAAAGGCGTGTGCCATCACTGCCCGGCGAAATGCTTTCTTTTATAAGTTACTTCAGTCATGATGTGTCTTCATGGCAATAGAAAAGTAACCAAGACACCTGGGTCCAGTGTATACAGTCTCTTCAAGCATCAGACATGCCTAGTACATCTCTGTTACTTAAGAGACAGTTTTTACCTACCTGCTAAAATTCCTTCCCAGGGAGAAACATAATAAATATCTATCCTTTCTCTTAAGGTCCCAGTGGCAAACCAAGGCAGGATTCATGCAAAGTTCACTCCGGAGAACCAATGAGCTTCCTGGGCTTCCTTACAGAGCATAGGTGAGAGGTGACTTACTGGGATGTAGGTGGTCCTCACCCAACAGGCCACACCTGGAAAGCCTTACCTAGCACTGATAAGAGCTTCCTGTAGCAGCACAGACTCGGAGTCCCCCTCTTCCCATCCAGTTGTCCCCAGCCTATAAACTCTAACCCCTCCTCGGGATCACACACAATTAAAGTAGAGTTGTATACAACAGATAATAAAGAACAGATGAGGGTCTCATGACCCTCCCTACCTCTCTATGAGGAAGTACAAACTGTGACTAAGCCCAGCCGGAATGATCTTTTGCAAAAGGCACAGTTGAATTCGTAGTTGTTTGGCTCAGCTGTCAGCCACTCATGACAAGGTGCTTACTGCAACCCTTTAACTGAATAACTCAAAACAAGAGAAGGCTCTGCAGGGGCTGGAGAGAGGGCTCAGCAGTTATGAGCACTTACTACTCTTGCACAGGACCAGGGTTTGGTTCCCAGCACCCACCTTGTGACTGACTCAGAACCATTTGCGACTCCAGTTCTAACGGACTGCAGTTTCACTCTTCTGGCCTTAGAGGGCGCTGCATGCAAGTGGTACATATGCATATATGCAGACAAACACTCATATACATAAAATAAAAATAAATAAAACCTTTGGGGGGGGCTCTACAATAAGTCCAAGCTGTCACACACTGACCCAGCAGGTCTGACAGAGCCTCTGGCTAGCCCTTTAAATGATTATTGCATCGACTTTGGCAAAGTGATGCCCTCACCAGAAGAAAACTAACCTGGTTCCAACCAGTGCCCTAGTTACTGAACACCCACCTGGAAGCCACTGTTAGAACGTCTGACCCATGAGCCCCAGGGCGGAGTTCATGG
This sequence comes from Rhabdomys pumilio, assembly GCA_030674055.1. NCBI lineage: Eukaryota > Metazoa > Chordata > Mammalia > Rodentia > Muridae > Rhabdomys > Rhabdomys pumilio. Next base: position 128,170,109 of record JANHMN010000003.1, read on the forward strand.
TAGTGCCTCTCACTAATGAAATGTGATGTACAGTGCTGGCTTGAAGAAGCCCCAGAGGCCCAAGTAGGCTACTCCATGCACAAGAGTCACTCCTGCATGGTTAAGTTCTTTCTAAAGCTATGCACACCAATGGCTTCATGGGGCGTTCCCTGTGAACAGCTGACAGAGAAAGAAAACATGGAGTCATGGCTTCAGGTGATTTAGCATATTACAGGGATGTCACCTGAAGGCAGAGAGCTACAGCACAACAGCTGCTACAGGGCCCACATGACAAGAATGTCAGCAAAGCCTCTGAGTGAGCAGAACAGTATGGAGTGTGCCTGGTGGCTTGTTTTTCATGGAAGTTTGAAGGTAAGCGGCATGAACCTGTTCGGTTCACAGGCAAGGACAGGCTGAACATCTGGGTAGCCTGGTCCTCACAAGGAGCAAAGGTATACTTTGGATGGCTTGGGGGTCTGGCCATTCTGGTAACATTTAGAGGCACAGAGTATGAAGAATCTGTCCCATGTGAATACTGACCCAAGCACAACCATAGCCAATGAGGCCGTAAGAACCAAGTGACTAGGAAAGTCCATCTATGGACATTATCCCACCTTTTCCCAAGCACACTGTTCTTATCTAGAGGGAAAAGAAGCCATGTGATGTAGCAACATGAGTACACGTTAGATATGACCTCACGTGCTGGTTACTCTCTGTCAACTTGCCACAAAATGGAGTCACCTGGAGAGAGGAAACCTCAACTGAAGAACTGGTTTGTAGACACGTCCACAGGATACTTTCTTAATTGCTAACTGACGCAGGAAAGTCCCGCCCACTGTGGGCGGTGCTATCCTTAGGCAGGGAAGGCCTTTGCTGTAAGAGAAAAGTAGCTAAGTAAGCCAGCAGTGTTCTTCGTGGTCTCTGCCTCAGTTCCTGCACCTAGATGCCTGCTTGAGTGCATGCCTCAGCTTTCCTCAACGACAGACTATCATCCACAAACTGAAATAGACCCTTTCCTCCCCAAGTTGCTTTCTGTCAGAATGTTTGATCACAGGAACAGAAAAGCAAACTAATAGACATCAGAACCTGGATTCCAGTCACAGGGGCTCATTCGGTTATGGTTACTGCTGAGTGCCCAGTTGCCAGCCCGCAGAGAATGGCACTGAACCCTGCCATCCTGAAGGGAGAGAGCTAGAATCATTGCTTACTCTGGTTGTGGGTGCAGGAAGCCTAAATGTTTCTGGCATCCTAATGCTTCCCTGGCAGCCTAAATGCTTCTGCCCAAATGACAATTTATGGACTCAGTGGGAGACCTATTCCACACAGTGTAAGTCTCTCCAATGAACTCACTGTCTGGCCATGTTCCCATTGAACAGTAAAATGGCTCCTAAAAGCTGTTTTGGTGCCAGCAGAGTGGCCACACTGTGGGGCTGGGATGTACCCAGGATATGCTTGATGTCCAAGATCAGTGTCCACCCTACAGCTCCCTACGGGCAGCATCCAGGGGCCCAAGGGCCAGGAGAAGAAAGAGCATAATTTTGTTTCCTGTCCCTACAACTTTAGGCTCTACTGGCCTAGTGATCTCAGACCCCAAGGAACCAACCACCAATGCATCCTGGTTCATCCAAGACTCTTATGGGGTTAAAGCTAAAAGTACCTGGTCCTTGGAGCAAGCCCCTTCAGTCCTGGACAAATACAAGAGTATTCTACCAGGTGATATGTCATATAAAAGGCTGCCATGGCAGGAGATACACAGAGAGAATGGTCTCTGTGCTGTTCAGGATGCTAGTCCTGTCAAGGAGAGATCAAGGCCATGGTGTGGACAAGGTGAGTGACTCAGAAGGCAGAGATTCCTTAAGGGTGTTTCTTAGTGTCTGCAAGTCCCAAGGAAAACAACTACAGAAAACCAGATCCATCCTGTACAAACAAAACTGCTAATACCATAGTAGACCTTTTAGGAATCCAGACTTAGGCTTTCCCACACCCATCAAAGAACCTCAGCCTTTTCTGAGTCCAAAGGTATTAGAATGCTTCATCAAAAAGGGTAGATGTTGGGGCTGAAGAGATGGCTCAACACTTAAGAGCACTGACTGCTCTTCGAGATGGATCTGAGTTCAATTCCCAGCACCCACATGGCTGCTCACAACTATCTGAAACACCAAGATCCAACACCCTCACACAGGCATACATTCAGGGAAAACATCAATGCACATAAAATAAAAATAAATAAATTATTGGAAAAAGAAAGGTAGTTGCCAATGCCATTACAACTCCGTGACTGAGTGGCATGTGCTTTCCTTTACCCTCCAGAAATCTATTTCTTTGCCTCCTTTTCCCTTCTGTTCCCCTCCCATCTAAAGCAACACCTATTTGCAGTGGCTAATGTTTCTGTGTTTCCCATCATTTATCTCTTGAACATTTTCAAAAAGTGTGACTCAGCTGCAAGAATGAATAGCCTCCAAAGGTGGACGTGAAATTTTGACCTGGTTTTTCAGGAGATGCAGCCTGTTTTGGTTAGAGAGTTTAAAATTGTGGTTTTGCTTTGGTTAAACATAGTTGTAGGAGGTGAAGAGATGACTCAGCAATTAAAAGCACTGGTTGTTCTTGCAGATGACTCAGGTTGAGTTCCCAGCACCAGCGTGGCAGCTTAAAACCAGTTCCAGGAGATTCAACACCTTTTTCTGGCCCCTGTAGGCACCAGGCACACAGGTGGTACACCAGACATGCCTACAGGCAAAACATCCATGTACATAAATAATGATTTAAAATCTTTAAAGAAACAAATACAAGTGTTTTTTTTTTTTTTTTTAAGTGCATACTCCCATCATTGGGACCTGTTGTCTTATTGTCTTATTGTCAGCTTGATTAGGCTGAAACATTTCCCTCTGTGGTTTGGGTGAGATGTGGTCACAGCCAGATGTGTTAGCAAGAGGAACAGCTGTCTAGCTGATCACAGCTTGCCAACTCATCAGTTGGTCTGCCTTCCCCTACTTGCTGTATTCCAGATGAACAGAGGAGAGTCTCCGGGTCCCCTAAAGGGTCCTGGACTCTTCCCAGCCAGTACACTTCTCTGCCCTAACACCTTGCTTGCGTCCCAACATTTGCTTTCTTTAAATACACTATTTGTTTTCTATCTCTTATGTTTATAAGTTCCATGAAAGCAGAGACCTTATCTCTTCCTCACTATCGCACCTTCAGGTTTTCCCATTGTAACGATGTCTATTCGCTGGATGACTAGGAAGAGCCAAAAGTAGCTACCACACGTGCCATGTAAGCAGTGTGTGTGTGAAACAGAGCACTGTTTGAGACAATGTTCAGGATATACACAAGTGCAGGCATCAGAAACAAGTCAGAACAGGGAGCCAGGTGATGAGACCAGCAGCTGATGCTTGGAAGAAAGTTTTAAAAACAACAACAACAACGACAGAAAAAAGTTGAAAAGAAAAAAAAAAAAGATAGAAACGTACCCAATTTGATTTTATGTCCCAAGGATGCATAGAGATGGTAAGGCAATGTTAAAAACAAAAGGCAAGTCAGGTGTGGTGACACGTGCCTTGAATCCCAGCACTCAGGAGGAAGAGGCGAGCAGATGTCTAATAACGCCAAGGCCAACTAAGGCTACATAGTGAGACATTGTCTCAAAACAAAACAAACACGCAAAACAAAACCCACAAAGCAATCTTGCAAACAACACAGTGGTGCATGGATGGCTCCAGTGCCTGCTGAGCTGGAGGTCACCCCTTAGGACAGACACTGGACGGTGCCCAGTCATCTCCACTGGGGCACACCTATTCCAGGGTGTGAAGGTCTCTAAATGACTCCACCTCGTTCCAATGGCGTCTTTCCACTTAAGGCCATGGTATCACAGAGGAAGGGAGACTATTCAAAAGGCCCAGTCCACATTCCTAATCCACAAGCTCTGCAGACTTACAGCAGCTTCTGCTACACCAACTGAAGTACCCTTGTCAATAGGCTGGAACCTCAAGGAGAACCGGCTGGTGCTAAGGTGGAGTGCACCAGATAGAAAGCGAATGGAGTGCACAACTGAAGCAATCTGGATAGAAACACCCTTCACCCACCTGTCCTAACTCACAGCTAAATGAGAACATCCCAGCTTGGTTCAAGTCCGACTGAGAGGTAGGCTGAGCTCCTTCTCTGTGTGTCATTACTCCCAGCATTTTCCCAGACATGCAACCTGATTCCCGCAAAACCCCTCGTCCCTGCCATGGCCTCCACACTAACAACGGCCTCTTACATCCCTCTTCCCGACGTCCCTGATGTCCCTCACTGCAGATTCGGTCCCCACAACCCCCGCATCCCCGGGCGCGCGGCCGGCGAACACCAGGTGAATGCGCGCGTCGTGTGGATCGCTGGCACACCCTAACGCGCCACCCCGCCTCCGAGCATCACGGATTGGTTGTACGCGGACTGGCCGCGGCCGATTGGCTCGGGCAACGCGACCGTCGTCCCGTTTCACGGTGGGTAGCACCGCAGCGTGGATGCTGCTCGGTCCCGCGGCATCCAGAGGAGCGTGAGCAGTCGGGAGGGGCGGGCGGGGGAGCGCTTCAAGGAGCCGCTCCCGCCGTCCACCCCGACCGCGGCCCGAGCAGCCGGGAGTCGTGGCGGAATCCCATAGTCCCCGCAGCGGACAAAGGACCATGCGGTGCTGCAGGCGCTGAGCGCAGTAGGGTGGGCCGGGGGATGTGGGGCGGGGCAGGCAGGGCCGTGAGGCCGCAGCGACGCCCCTGAGTGTGGCGCCGCGATGCCGTGGTTCCCGGTGAAGAAGGTCCGCAAGCAGATGAAGCTGCTACTGCTGTTGCTGCTGCTCACCTGCGCCGCGTGGCTCACGTATGTGCACCGGAGCCTGGTGCGCCCGGGCCGCGCGCTACGCCAGCGGCTGGGCTACGGGCGAGGTACGCGATGGCGCGCGGCGAGAGGGCCAGGACCTCCCGAGGCGCGGGGGTCTGACTGCCCAGAGCCCCTGTTGTCCTGATCCTCCCAGCTCCGCTATACTGGGGGAGGGGTCGCAGCACTGTCCGGCGGGACGCCTAATGACGTCAGCAGTAACGCCAGGGACCCTTGGGGCTCATCCCTAACCTTTTTGGACCCTGGAATCTGGCTTAGATCCAGTGGTGATGGTGGGCCCTTGGGGGAACCGGTGCCCTCAGCCAAGAGGCCTGTCATTCCATTGCCTACTTAGCAGGGCCTCAGTTTCCTCCTCTGCTGGAGGATGGGGAGGTAAGGGTGGTGTTGAGGAATCCAGCTGCCTAGATTGGCCAGAACATCTGGAAACCCTGAATACACCTGTGACTGTGGACTGAGACGTCTGTGTGCTAGGGACCAATGCTAACTTGAGTAAATGCTGTAGTTTGCGCATTTAAGAGTGGGCAGAGGATGCACAAAGCAACTTAAGCCTGGCAAGCCCAGTGGGCAAGAATCTGGGGAGAACCTCTGGAGATGGTAGCCATTGAACCCACACTTTGGGAGAAAAGCTCCAGAGCAGGGTGAACATCAATGACAGCTAGGTAGAAAAGGACCAGGAAATGAACCTGGAGTAGCCTAACCAAGCCGCATAGAGCTCGGCCTCATCTTTGTGAAGGAAGCTGGTGAGCTGAGGATTTAGTGGGAGGGGAGCAAGTGTCTCTCCTCTCAAAGTCTCAGAGCAGTGACACTGGCTCACAATGTCCTGGTCCACTCCACCTGATGGATCCAGAACTCCCTTTTCAGCCCCACTCCTGTCTCCTGCCTACAAGGCCCTCTGCCTCCTCATGTGCCTGGACAACTATTTCTGTACATCTTCCACCAGATCCTGGGCCAAGGATCTGAGACAGATCCCAGCCCCCAAGAAAGTCTATGGGTCATGCCAATCCATGTACCTAATTAGCTGTGACATCTTCAAGATATCCTGCCACAACTCTATCCCTAAGAGATAAGTCTGGACTCAGAACCCAATAAAGCCAGCCCCCATCAGCTGCCCTGTGGGTTCAGCTGACTTTCTGGGCAATTTGTTTCTGTCTGAGACCAACCAGGAAGGAGTGAAGACAGGGAGCCCTGCTGTTGAAGGTTGATCATTAGGGCAGCTGTCTCTGACTCTGACTCCCTTAGGTGGGTAGGCCCCACTGTTGAAGGTTGATCATTAGGGCAGCTGGCTCTGACTCTGACTCCCTTAGGTGGGTAGGCCCCGCTGTTGAAGGTTGATCATTAGGGCAACTGGCTCTGACTCTGACTCCCTTAGGTGGGTAGGATCTATTCTGGATCCTGGAAGATCAGCCCTGCCCAATGGCACTACTAGAAGCAGCCTGGGCTGCACAGATGGGGCCCCAGCCACACACTCTACTCTGGGCTGAAGCTCCATCTCCTGTCTGGCCACCTGGGACCCACCAGGTACCACAAGGCATGTGAGAAGTTGAACAGCTGCATGTACCTAAGACTTTCCTGACAGTGTCGTCAGTTCTCAGAGCAGGCAACGTTCAGTGGGTGTCTGGCAGCCTGTGCTTACAGATACCTCCAAGTGAGGGTGGGGCAGATGCCTGTCTCCACACCCTCTGTGCTGAGGCTTAGCCCCTGCAAAGCAGTGGTGGTGGCCTGAGCCGAGACCCCACTACGGAAAGTTCCCAATGTACTCAAAATGCCCGGACTTAGCTTGATGGGCTATCGATAGCCAGGCCAGGCTCTGGGGATTTGACCAGGAGTCCTGCTTGCTTACTTCTTGGCTTCTCAAGGAAGGATCTAGAATGTGGAGCACTGCAGAAATTTCAAGGGAGGAGACTACACAGGCAGCCCCTCACCTAGAGGCAGTTCATCTGGTATCAGCTGTACCTTTCTAATAGCCTAGCTTCTGAGATCTGCACAGATGGGCAGATGTGGATGCAAGGTGTGACTTTGAAATAAGAATTCCTGGATCTAGAGTCTCTCATTGGAAGCACTAGGAGAGACAGGAAGGACTGGGATAAAATGAAACCTCCTGCCTTTGGAGACTCAAGTCCACAAAACTGGACACCAGGGAAGACAGTGGACATGCAACTTAGGGAGAAAGTCTAAGAAGTGAGACAAAACAAGATACAAGAGTAGACTGCCCCAAACTGGAGGAACTGTAGTGGACATGTCTTCATATAGATCTGGAGAGAGGAGGCAAACACCCTAGCACATGGGAAAGGCATCAAGGGTGCTAGGCCATCTGGAATTCTTCCCAAGGCAAAGCCATTCTGAGAGGATCACCAGATGGGTGTGAGTGTGAGTGTGTACAGTTTCACACTAGCTTGAATATATATATATATATATATATATATATATATATATATATATATATATGTGTGTGTGTGTGTGTGTGTGTGTGTGTGTGTGTATATATATATATGTATATATATATATGTATCCCTGCTCCCAGTGCTCACTGGGGGCTGGAGAAGAGCTGGCAAAGACTTGCTTTGTACTGTCCACCCAATGTAGGGTCTAGAATGCCCCCAAATGATGGGGCAGAAGTGCAGAGGTTTCAGCAATCCTTGTCCTGCCCCTCCAGCTGACCTCAACCACAAAGATACTGGCCTCAGGGAATCTGAGCTCTAACATGCTTCACATGCCCCTGCAGATGGTGAGAAGCTGACCGGTGTGACCGATAGCCGGGGTGTTCGAGTGGCGTCATCCACACAGAGGGCAGAGGACTCTAGTGAAAGTCATGAAGAGGAGCAGGCGGTAAGGAGTGACCAGGAAAAACCTATTCCCGAGGAGCCACTCTCTCGGATGGGTAGACACGTCCCTGGGTTGTAGTGAGCCTCAGCATCTCGGTTTGGATACTGTGTCTGGGTAGTCACTGAGTTTATGCTTACGTTGTGCATCCTGTCAGCGGCCACATATCTGCCTGGGCAGATCTGCTGAGAGCATCTGTGTGGAGAGTCCTTAGGTGGTGTGAATGGATGTGCAAAAGGGGAACCCTGAGGTTCTGTTTTGCTGCGTGTGCCTAGATGGACTGTGCAGTTGTGACATTTCCTGCCTTTACACCTCTGACTTGGCTACTCTTTCCTGCAGCCTGAGGGGCGGGGCCCAAACATGCTGTTTCCTGGAGGAGCTAGGAAGCCACCCCCACTGAACCTCACCCACCAGACACCCCCTTGGCGGGAAGAGGTAAGCTCTGTTGGACTGCGCTGGACTGGGCTGGGAGGAGGGGTGGAACAGACTGTATAACAGCGAATGTCCCTTCTGACCCCTAGTTCAAAGGACAGGTGAATCTGCATGTGTTTGAGGACTGGTGTGGGGGTGCTGTGGGCCACTTGAGAAGGAACCTGCACTTCCCACTCTTTCCTCATGTGAGTACCTCGAGAGCATACATGTTGGCAAGGTGGGCAAGTCATGCGGTGAGCTGTGAGTTAGTGGCTATTGCACTATTGGCAGACTCGGACTACCGTGACAAAGTTGGCTGTGTCCCCTAAGTGGAAGAACTATGGACTCCGGATTTTTGGCTTCATCCACCCAGCCAAAGATGGTAAGTAGGCTGGGTATGGCAGGGGCGGAATGTCTTGAAGAATTCAGCTTCCTGAGCCTCTGTCCTGTGGACTAGGAGACATCCAGTTCTCTGTGGCTTCGGATGACAACTCTGAGTTCTGGCTGAGCTTGGATGAGAGCCCAGCATCTGCCCAGCTTGTAGCCTTTGTGGGCAAGGTAGGTTCTGCCCTCTTGCCCTAGCTCTTTCATCCACACCACATCTGTCTTCACCGGACCTCCTGCAGCCTCCTGGAAACAGACTGTGTCAGATGCCTCCAAGGAGAATGTGGTCACTCCTTTGTCCCTCTTGTATCACCCCTAGACTGGCTCTGAGTGGACCGCGCCTGGAGAATTCACCAAGTTCAGCTCCCAGGTGTCTAAGCCACGGCGGTGAGTAACTTAAGAGTGCATGCATTCACATGTGTGTGCACATCTGTGTTGGCACGTGAGAGGGAGGCTGGATATCATCCTTGCCCATGTTACACAAGCACTATCTTCCTGAGGGACCATCCCAGAGGATTATAAGCTTCTGTCCTGACCCTCTGGCCTCTTAATCTACTTGGTGGGAGATGACCCCGACTCCTTATGTCCACAGGCTCATGGCCTCCCGGAGATACTACTTTGAACTGCTTCACAAGCAAGATGACAAGGGCTCAGACCACGTGGAAGTGGGTGTGAGTGTGGCCTGCCCTCTGAAGGAGCTCCAAAGACCACAGCTCCCCACCCCCACCCACTTCCTCTGTCATTGGACAGTCACTGCAGGGTGGTCCCCAACACGAAGGGATCTCCAGTCTAGGAGATAAAGCAGATATTCGGGGACATGGACCAGGGTCAGGAGGGTATGTTATGACTGCTGGATGTTCAGAGGTGCTGCACTGAAAAGTGGCCCTTCACCAGGAGACATGGGGAAGACAGTCTATGGCAGGAAGTGTAGCGTATAAGTTCTGTACCTAGAGGACCAGCCCCCATTTTCTAGCATCTGAGTCTCTAAGAAGTCTGGTAGCCAGATCAGGCCTGCAGTGCTGTGATGAACTGCTCTCAGACTGTCATGGAGGAGTGAGGTAGTTGAGATTTTGCATGCCAGGAATCCCTCTGGCCTGTGTGGAACAATGGGAAGCCGAGAGGCAGAGCCTTGGGGAGTATACTATCTTTTTTTTTTTTTTTTTTTTTTTTTTTT
>JANHMN010000003.1:128179842-128194441 GCA_030674055.1 Rhabdomys pumilio
TTTGGTTTTTCAAGACAGGGTTTCTCTGTGTAGTCCTGGCTATCCTGGAACTCACTCTGTAGACCAGGCTGGCCTCGAACTCAGAAATCCGCCTGCCTCTGCCTCCCAAGTGCTGGGATTAAAGGCGTGCGCCACCACTGCCCAGCGTATACTATCTTTTTATTGCCATGATTATCACTGTAACAAAATACTTGACAAGAAGCAACTTAAGGGATGGTTTATTTCCGCTCACAGTTTGAGGGTGCAGTCCATGATGGAGGGGAAGTCTTGGCAGCAGGAGTGTGAAGTAGCTGCTTACATTGCCTCTGTGTCCAGGAACTGAGAAAGATAACCACTAGTGCTCGGCTCACTTTCTCATTTTTACTCAGTTTTGGACAGCCATCCGTGGGATGGTGCTCCCCACGATTTAGGGTAGGTCTTCCCCCAGTTAACCTCATCTCAGTGTTCCCTCACTGACATGCCTGGAAGTTTGTCTCCAGTGATTCTAGAACCTGCTAGATTGAAAATCGGTGTCAGCCACCACAAAGAAAAAAGACAGATAGCTGGGAGATGAGGAGGAGGGTTTGACAGCCACACAGAGCCTAGAGGGTGAGGTACAGTGTCCACAGTAGCATTGGTGGTTCTGGGCCTCAGCACCTCAGTATATATAGTCCCAACTCAGTAGAGTGGAGATGTGGTGTTTGAATGGCCTGAGGAAAGAGAGCAGAGGTACAGAGGTCCCAGATGAGCTGGCAGCAGAAGTGCCCAGTCAGCCCCCCAGGAGCACAGGCTGAATAGAAGTGGGAACACAGCTGCAAGGAGACTCAGGAGCATCCATGGAGCTAGGGCATGTGGGGAGGGCCATCTGGTGGCAGATACTAGGTCAGGGGCTGAGGAAAAATCCAGTATTGACCCAGGAAGGCAACATGCAAAACCAGAGAGAAAATGGAGTCAGAAGTTATAATCAGCAACCATTGGGAGAGGGAGGGAAGGAGGGAGGGAGGAAGGGAGGGAGGAGAGAAGACCCTTGGGTGGGGTCTGGATCTGCCCCATGAGCTCCTCAACTTCCTAGGCCTTCTGTCAGGTGCCTCTTCCTTAAGCCCCTCCTATTCTCCCCACCAAGTGCCTTGCATCCTTTGAGGATTTTCACTTTGTAGTCCCTCACCTATGAACTAAGGAAAGCCACCTACCAGGACCCAACCTCTTTCCTATCCCCACACCCCCAGTGGCGAGCTTTCCTGCCTGGTCTGAAGTTCGAGATCATTGGTTCTGCTCACATTTCCCTGTACACAGGTGCGGGCTGGGTATTTCCTCAGGGGAATGGCTGGGTTCTAAGGGGCTCAGCATGGGGATGGTGAAGGGTAGGCTGAAGTTCCAGACACCCTCCTACTCCTAGATGAGTCATCTCTGAAGATGGACCATGTGGCCCATGTGCCTCAGTCTCCAGCCAGCCATGTAGGAGGATACCCACCACAGGAGGAACCCAGCGCTGACATGCTACACCCAGACCCCAGGGACACCTTCTTCCTCAGTGAGAGGAGGCTCCAGAGGAGGGTGAGGATGGAGTGGGGTGAGGGCCAGGCCACCAAGTGACTTCCCTTTTTATAGCGCCTCGGATGGAACCTTTGAGCCTGGAGAATGTACTGGAGCCCTGTGCCTATGCACCTACCTATGTCCTCAAGGATTTCCCCATAGCCAGATACCAAGGACTACAGTTTGTAAGTGCCCGGTGAGGGAGATGTCTTAAAGCTACCCTTTGCCCCAGGCCCTACCCCTAAGCTATTGGCCCTGCCCTTAGGTGTACCTGCCCTTCATCTACCCTAATGACCATACCCGTCTCACTCACATGGAGACAGACAACAAGTGCTTCTACCGTGAGTCCCCACTATACCTGGAAAGGTAGGTGGGGCGTGGCCTGTCAGAAGTGAAGTTGAGGAGTCTCCGTGAGGAAGGTCTCTGATGCACTTTCTCCCTCAGGTTTGGGTTCTATAAATACATGAAAATGGACAGAGAGGAAGGAGAGGAAGATGAGGAGGAAGAAGTTCAGCGAAGAGCCTTCCTCTTCCTCAACCCAGATGGTGAGTGTCTCACTCCTGCTGCCCTTCCAACCCAAATGCCAGATGCTTTTACTTACCAGACACTCTCTGCAGACTTCCTGGATGACGAGGATGAGCAGGAACTATTAGACAGCCTGGAGCCCAGTGAAGCTTCCCTACAGCAGAGTCACAGAACTCCTACCCCAGCAGCCTCCACTGGAACTACAGCCAGCATTACCCCACCTACAACTAGTCCTCTGGATGAGCAGACCCTCAGACACTCCCGGGCACTGAATTGGGCCCCACGCCCCCTGCCCCTCTTCTTGGGGCGAGCTCCACCTCCCCGAACTGTGGAGAAGTCGCCGTCAAAGGTGTATGTGACCAGGGTTCGACCTGGACAGAGGGCTTCCCCAAGGTCATTGAGAGACTCACCCTGGCCACCCTTCCCTGGTGTCTTCCTGCGCCCCAAGCCTCTGCCCAGAGTACAGCTGCGGGTGCCCCCACATCCACCTCGGACCCAGGGCTATAGGACCAGTGGCCCCAAGGTCACAGAACTAAAGCCCCCAGTCAGGGCACAGACCAGCCAGGGAGGCCGGGAGGGCCAGTTGCATGGACAGGGACTCATGATGCCCACAGTGGACTTGAACTCCTCAGTGGAAACACAGCCCGTGACCTCCTTCTTGAGCTTGTCTCAGGTATCCAGGCCACAGCTGCCTGGAGAGGGTGAAGAAGGGGAGGAGGATGGGGTCCCTGGCGATGAGGCCACATCAGAAGACAGCGAGGAAGAAGAGGAGCAGGCCGCTGGGCGGCCGCTGGGCCGCTGGCGTGAGGATGCTATTGACTGGCAGCGCACGTTCAGTGTGGGTGCCATGGACTTCGAGCTGCTACGCTCCGACTGGAACGACCTACGCTGTAACGTATCCGGGAACCTGCAGCTTCCTGAGACAGAGGCAGTGGATGTGGTGGCTCAGTACATGGAGCGGCTTAATGCACGCCATGGCGGGTATGGGGCAGGTGTCTGCTTGAAGAGAAGGCAAGCTGGTGCCTGCAGGAATCTCAGAATTTCCTTGGGTCTCAGCAGCTCTCTGATCCCCTTCTCCCTCTCTGTAACTAGTGTCTTATCCAGGTTGAAGGGCTCCCTGGAGCCCCACTCAAGACTGACTTCAACTGTCCTCACTGCCAATTTCCCTGTCTGTCACCTTAGACCTAGACCCAAGGGTGAATCCAAACCATAGGCAACAGTAGTCAGGCTTAGCCAGATTGTGGGCAGACAGCCTTTTCAGGGACCGGAGACACCGGAGTGTGAAGCTCAGAAACTCTAGACCTCTCCTTGTGGAGCACTGCAGGGTCTTAACTACAGTACTATGTCTAGCTCAAGGGGGCCTTGGTCTCCTGTGTCTCAGGCATCCAACTTGTTTCTACCCCATTTTGAAGGAGGTTAGGTCCATGGTTTATCTTTGAGGGAGTTCTTAGGAGAGGCCATTCTGTATAGTTGTCAGCCTTGAGGAAAGGGAGACTCTTCTGTGAGCCTCGATGAACTCAGGGACAACAGGACAAGGTGTCTGTCTGGCAGCCACTGTTGAGAGCCAAGCTCAACATGAAGTTTTGAACAGGACAGGTGCTGTACACAGATGTGCTGCTGTTCCAGAGGGCAAGAGCATGACTGTCCTCAAAAGGGGCCGTGAGATCATTCCCCACCAGTAGTGATGTTGGACAGACCTAGGTGACTCAGAGGGCAGGTCTCCTGAGAGCAGCTTATGGAGCAGTCTTATGGTCTCTTTATAGGACTGTCCACCGTGTGGTCATAGGCAAATCTGGGTGCTATGATTGACCTAAAGTGTTTGGTTGGGGGTAGAAGCTTCCTGATTTGAGTGGGGTTGAATCACAGGACTCCCATCTGAGGTCACGCCAATGGTCTCCTACAGGGGAGTACTAGCTGTCACCAGAGGGTGGGAAGCAGAGTGAATAGCCTAAGGCCTGAGACAAAATCAGGGGCCTGCTGTGGGTTTGAGGGGGACACATGGGAGAACTAACGGCTTCCTGGTGGTTCTGTGAGAGGCTAATCATAGGAGAAGACAGAGACATCACCTCAGGACAAAGAAAATCAGGCAAAGGAAGACATCTGGGAGAACTTGACAATCCTGGGCTCACATCGCCCCCTAGTGTAGCCTTTCCTACTTCCTGCTGGTCTGGGGAAGTGGGAAGTTGGAAGCGATAGAGCGGTTTGCAGATGTAATGCCCTGTGGGGAGTACAGTCGCGTGGTTCTCGGGGGTAAAGGGGGAGGCGTTGAGTGGAGCTACAACCCTCGGTTAATCAGCCTTGCCTCGCAGGCGCTTCTCGCTTCTACGCATCGTGAACGTGGAGAAGCGCCGCGACTCTGCACGGGGAAGCCGTTTCCTCCTAGAACTGGAATTGCAAGAGCGCGGAGGCAGCCGCCAGCGCCTATCAGAATACGTCTTCCTACGATTGCCCGGAGCCCGCGTTGGGGATGAAGATGGAGAAAGTCCGGAGCCTCCTCCTGCCTCCTCGATCCACCCAGACAGTCGCCCAGAGCTCTGCCGGCCTTTACATCTGGCCTGGCGTCAGGATGTCATGGTTCATTTCATTGTACCAGGTATGTGCACCTCTATGAGGCTTTCAGGGGTGGGATGGGAGGTGGGAATCATTCGGTCCAGCCATGCTGCTTCAGTGACACCTCCTCTTCCAGTAAAGAATCAGGCGCGCTGGGTAGTGCAGTTCCTGGCAGATATGTCCGCGCTGCATGTGCATACGGGGGACTCCTACTTCAACATCATCTTAGTGGACTTTGAGAGCGAGGACATGGATGTGGAGCGGGCCCTGCGTGCGGCTCAGCTACCTCGGTAACAGTGTTTACCTGCGCCACTTAGGGAAGCCAAGGATCTTTCCTCTTACGGGAGGTGAGCCATCCTGACACAGTCCACCTCCCTTCATGCTTGTTGTGATTCCTTCGCTTCTCCAGGTACCAGTACTTGAGACGAACTGGAAACTTCGAGCGCTCTGCAGGCCTGCAAACTGGAGTGGATGCAGTGGAGGTCTGTGGGCCAGTCAAGGGCTTAGGGGAAAGAAATAAGGGTGCTGAGCTCACCTTGGGGAGGTGAGCAGGGCTCAGACCTCCCAACCTACAGGACCCCAGCAGCATCGTTTTCCTCTGTGACCTGCACATCCACTTCCCGCCTAATATCCTGGACAGCATCCGCAAGCATTGTGTGGAGGGCAAGCTGGCCTTCGCCCCTGTGGTCATGCGTCTGGGCTGTGGGAGCTCACCGTGGAACCCACATGGTAAGGATTTGAGTGTTCCCCAGGAACTTCAGGTTCTCACAAGCACTAGGGCAAAATCCAAACCCAACGTCCCGGGTAAGCTTAGGACCTTATCCATACACGGGTCATGCAGAGGTCATGAGACCCTTTCCTTATGAGCTCCTGAGTTATTAACAAATTTCAGACACCACCCCCCCACACACACACACACCCGGAGTCTCCAAAATAAGAAGGCTTCTTAGAATTCCTCCCAGGGTCCTCTAGCCTCCCTAGGAAGAAAAGGACCACCTTAACCATGTTAAGGACCACTCCCTAATGGTTATCCTCCCCACCTCCAGGTTACTGGGAAGTGAATGGATTTGGCCTCTTTGGGATCTACAAATCAGACTTTGACCGAGTAGGAGGCATGAACACTGAGGAGTTCCGTGACCAGTGGGGAGGCGAGGACTGGGAACTTCTGGACAGGTGACTGCCCTCCCCTACCTCACACTGAGACATCTCTATCTTCCTCCAATGAGAGGATGGAATGGCAGAACCCTACCTGTCAGGATCTTAGAGACCCACAAAATCCCTTCCACCTACCCTACACCCGAGAACCCTTCCCACCCCCAGGCTCCTGCAGCTGCAAGGGCAGCCCCCAGCCAGAACATCTGAGGCAGGGTTCTGACGTTCTACCCACTCCTCCCAGGGTCCTGCAGGCAGGGCTGGAGGTGGAGAGGCTTCGACTGCGACACTTCTACCACCACTATCACTCGAAGCGAGGCATGTGGGCCACACGCAGCCGAAAAGGTGCCCGCACACAGCGTTCCTGAAGACCTAGCTGTCCTCTGAGCCACTGGGTCTTGGTGCAGCAGGTAGAAGCTGCATCCTGAGCTTGATTCAGGCTCTGCCACCACCTGTGCTGTCCCCTAAGAGCCTCCTCTGTGACTCCAGACAGGCAGCGTTCATGGCAGGGCAGGCACCTTGGTCCCCACACTCCCTGATGATTTCTGTGAAATTTTCTGTAGCAATGACATTGTTTTCAGAATTTACAAGAGTTCTGTCTGTTCTGTTTTTTATTCAGAATGAAATGAAATATTTTTTTTAGTTCTGACTCGTTTTCTGTGACTGTTCTCTTCCGTGAGGCAGAGCTCTGGTTACCAGGGTGGCTCCCCTCCCACACCCACTTCCTGCCTGTAGCCTCTGTTTCTACCTGGTTTCTGTGGATTCTGTCTACTCAGAAAAGACACTGCGTGAGAACTTCCCACACAGGAACTGCTGCTGAACCAGCATATGTGGTGACACCAAGTCTCCAGAATGACCTTGATCTGTCACCCCACACAGCCTGAGCAGACACACTGAAGCCCCAGTTACCCACATTGCCTTCCCTCTGTCTAGTTCAGATCAGTGCCGCAACTTACAGAGGCTTTACAAGAAAAGCATTGGATTTAAAAACATAGTGTCTAGGTGCTGGAGAGATGGCTCAGTGGTTAAGGGCACTTGTTGCTCTTCCAAGGGACCTGGCTGGGTTCAGTTTCCAGCTACCGCATGGTTGCTCTCAATCAGCCCTGACTCCAGGGATCCAATACCCTCTTCTGACATCTCAGGTTATGTGGTACGCATACGTATGTGTAGAAAAACACACATATATAAAATAAACAATCTTTAAAAGCAGCAGCAACAGGAGAAAGAAGAAGAGGAGGAGAAGGAGACATCTTACAAGTCAGAAATAGTGGCATATACCTGTAATCACAGACGCTGGGAGAGAGACTGTCATATCTTTGTGCCCCGGGTACATAAATGAGACTCTACCTCAAAAAAATAAAAAAGAGGAAGGCAGCATGCTACCAGGGCTGTGAAGGTGAATCTGCTGCCGACTCTGAGGACTCACATAGTAGAACTAACTCCTACAAAGCTGTCCACTGACCTCCACAGGCATGGCACATGCACATAAAGACATAAAATGCTTGTTTTTGTTTTTTTTTTAAAGTACTGCAAGTTAAAGAAAAAACTCTAATAGTAATAATGATGATGATTATGATGATGATGATACAGGGTGTGAGCTGGAGCTGGAGAGCTGGCTCAGCAGTTGACATTTGCTGCTCTTGCAAAGGATAGAATTCAGTTCCCAGCACCACATGGTGGTGGCTCACAGCCACCCATGACTCCAGTTCCAAAAGATCCAATACTCTCTTCTGAACTCCACACGCACCAGGCATGCACATGCATGTGATGCAATACATATTCATATACATATATACATATACATATACATATACATATACATATACATATACATATACATATACATATACATATACATATACATATACATATACAGGCCAGACACTCGTGAGCACATCTACTCTAAATATGAGCTGAAGAGACACTTAGGTGCTGCTGCTCTTCCAGAGAAACTATCAGGTTCCTGGCATCCGGATCAGGCAGTTCATAATTTCCTTAACGTTCAGATCCAGGGGATCCAACGTTCTCTTCTGGTCTCTGTGAACACCCACACACAGATGGCATACACACACATAAGTAAAAAATAAAAATCCTTTTAAATTAAAAAGAAAACTTGTGTAATGATAAACCCATGTAAGAACAACCACTCAGAAGACTAAGCAGGAAGGTCTCAAGACTGCATCAAAGTGAGGTGGACACACAGGACACCAAGAAAGAAACATTCTTAGAAGAAAAGGAAAGGGGAAAAGGAATACCATAAATAAAAGAGGAAGGTGAAGCAGATTCATCTCAGAAGCCCATGCCAGCAATCAGGCTGTGTTGTGCCTGCATGTATACAGTTCTAGTTCTGGAGTTACAGACAGTTGTGATCTGCCATATGGGTGCTGGGAATTGAACCTGAGTTCTCTGGAAGAGAAGCCAGTGCTCTTAACTGCCAAGCCATCCCTCCAGCCCTAGCAGCCAGTCTATGTTCACACCATAAATTCACATCATTCACAAGCCAGAATCATCATCTCTTTCCATCTCTCTGTCTCTGCATATACCTCTCTCTATCTATCTATCTCTCTCTATCTCTATCTCTATCTCTCTCTATCTCTATCTCTATCTCCTCTATCTCTATCTCCTCTATCTCTATCTCTACCTCTACCTCTACCTCTACCTCTACCTCTACCTCTACCTCTACCTCTACCTCTACCTCTACCTCTATCTCTATCTCCATCTTGGTTCTCACTATGTAGACAAGACTGCTCTTGAATTTACAGAGAACCTCCCGCCTCTACCTCCCAGTGCTGGAATCAAAGATGTATGCCACCTCACCCTGGTATGTTAAGGAGTTCTCAGTGAGCACCAGCCAGAAGACCAGACTTACTGGGGCAGCACCCCAAGAGTCACACTAGTGTAATGTCTGACATCAGTGTCAGTTGATGGCAGGTGCTATAATGAGTAAGGCCAAAAAAGAAATTAGTGCTTCTGAACGGTACCGCATTTGTAATTTGTAGTGGGCAGAGCAAGCAAGTCTGCAGAGGCCTTCCTTGTCATCTGGGGGAAGGGAGAACAAGCAGATATTTGAAGGGAATTTAGAAAACTGATGATGAAAACAATGAAAACAGAAATTCTTGACAGCACTTATGTAGGACTGTGAAAGGGCAGCATGGTTTTTGGTCGAGCACCGGCTAGAAATCGCCAGAGACCCCAGGTGATCCTAAGAGATGGCATGCATTTTGCCATGCTCTCAGTCTCCAGGCTCCTGACACGAGATAGAGTGGGGTCCTCCAGTCACTCAGGACAACACCCACTAGCCCCTCCACTGGTAAAGGGTGTGACTACAGGCCACAGAGCCTCAAGACAGATCTCCATATTAATGAGATACAACCCAACACACTTAGGCAGGAAAAATTTTAAAAGTGAAATAAAATCTTTGCAGAAATAAAAGTCATTTTAGCATTTTGGATCTAACTGAAAGATAGAGCACTTCACATACAAAAACTCACTCAAAATTATTTTTTTAAGGTGTACAGAATGAAATGCTAAATAACAAAGATAAAAGAGTCAAACATGATGACACATGGCTGTCATTCAAGGATTCAGGAGACTGAGGCAGGGGGATGGCAAAAACTAGAGGCCAGCTGGTCTACAGAGTGAGTTATAGCCAGCCAGAACTATATAATGAGATTCTGCCTTAAATATAGGAAAGGATGACAAACATGGCCCATGAAAAGACAGTATCTGACAAAGCAGGAATAGAGAAGCCGAAGGGGAAAAAATACCTGATAAAACAAAAGAGTCAGGCCAGGTGCCTTTAGTCCCAGCACTCGGAAGGCAGAGGCAGGCCAATCTCTGTGAGTTCAAGGACAGTCTGGTCTACAGAGCAAGTGCCAGGACAGCTAGCGTTACATAGTGAGTTCCAGGACAGCCAGGGCATGTAAAGAGATACTGTCTCAAAAAGCAGAAACAAAGGAGAGCCTCAGGTGCACACCCAGGCTAGCCAAGGGCTCCATGGAGACAGTAGCATCAGGAGGAGACTCATAGGACCAAAGAAGCAGTCTTCAGAACAGACTGACACCCCACCACTAAGAGAAACACATAGTCCCTTGGAGGAAGTGTCTAGGCAGTGGCCCAGACCTAGAGATGACATTACAACTCTACCAAGGCTCACGTTCTGCCAGCGAGCGACACCCACCATCACCCCTGCTCTGATGCTATGCAGTGTTAGAAATGTCTCTAGATGCTGCACATGGTGCCCCATGTCTGTATTCCTAGCACTCAGGAAGCAGAGGCAGGCAGATTTCTGTGAGATCAAAGCCAGCCTGGTCTACAAAGAGAGGTCTAGGCCAGAGCTACCCAGAGAAACCCTGGCAGAGGGGGTGGGGGGAGAGGGGGAGAGAGAGATGCAAAGACAGACAGAGATAGAGACAGAGAGACAGAAAGAGATTCTGGCTCTCTTTACATTTATGTAGTTTATGGAAACTCATTTAGCCTTACAGAGCCTCGGTTTCACCATCTATAAATGGAGGTAGTCATAGCTCCACCCTCCTGGAGTGCCTATGAGGATTAAGGGCAGCGTATGAATAAAGCACTCATCAATCTGTCTGGTACATCATCTTTCTGGGATCAGCATTAGCCACACTCTAGGGATAACTCACTGCCTTGGGGCAATGCTTCCCATCACCAGACCTGCTGTAGGCTGCTACCCCTGTCTTTTCCCTCCTAATTCCTTCTCTACAAAGGCTAACACAAACGTGCGCACACATACATGCACACACTTGCACATGCGCACAAGCATGAGTTACTCTTTGGTGCTTAGTTCTGTTTCTGTCTCTGTGCTACAAACTGGCCATTACTTCACATTGCTCTCCTTGCTGCAGTGTCTGGGAGGGAATGTTCATGGAGAAGTTCTGGGTGAGCCTCCTTCCAGTGACCTTGACCAGTGAGTGGATTAATATGGATGGACTGATGGGCAGGTGGACATGCTCCCACATGTGTTGGTTACCTGGACTGGCACTCCTCAGGGAGTAAGTCTGAGATTGGAACATGGGTAGTGATAGTGAAACCAGCACACCCATGGGCCAAGGATGGGGTAGGGGCTGCAAGGCCTGGGAACAGGTATGAAGTGACTCCCATGGAACAAGTCTGAGTAGGCTTTGAGAAAGAGGTGGCTTTTGGGCAGACATGATGACTCTCAGACTTCTGGACATCACCAATATAAGGATGTACACTGAAGGTCTCTGGCCCAGCCAGTTTATCAACTCACACCAAAGCGGTGCTGACATCACCCTGCCCCTCAGGCTTCATGACCACCAGGAACCTCCTTAACCTGTCTGTGCCCTGGCATACTCATGACATCTGCGTCTGAGAGACTCTGTTGTTAATATCCTAACACTCTCCTCCTAGGTTCAACTTCCACTCCTTAGTAGGCCCATCCCTCACCCTTGTACTATCCACAGGCTCCCAGCCCAGAGGTTCCCTCTCTGTTCCCCTCCCCCAGCTCTTTCCTCAAGTGCTGCCCACAAGCAGAATTCTCCCACTCCTCCTTAACTGAGAAACCCTCAAGTTCCCCCTCCCCCAATTTACACTCCTCTCCTGGAGGTGACAGCCACTGGGAGGGTAGGAGAGTGGATGACAGCCCACCGACAGCTTTACTCACTCTTTGTGTTCCTGAGTTCCAGGTTCCAGGCCTGATCACCTCAGAGGTTCAACCATCCATCTCTCAATTCCTTGAGTAAGCATTCTTCACCTCCTCCTGGAAACCCTGCTGCACCCTTCCCATCCTCCTCCAAGAAGACAGAGAGACAAAGAAGTTGAAGGGACACTGGTCACAGAGGTCACAGGGATCAGCTACCGATCTAAACATGGGGCAGAGAGCCACAGAACAGACTCAAAGAGCATTAACTGACCCCAAAGCCGTATAGCCATTAAAGGAAGTGCCCAGATTCCAGGCTTCTTAGGGATGCCAGGTCTCAGAGGTGGTGGCCTGTGGCCTGACATGAGAAGTGGATACAGCTCTAGGTCCCCATGTCCTGATGGAGGCTGGTCACAGCTGTGGCACCCACAGCCCTCTGCCAAGCCAACCCCCAAAACTGACTCTGGCTTTCCATCCAGGTGCCATGAAAGCTATGTCCTCATGCCCACCAGGTGTCTCCTTACCTGGCTACAACCACACCTGAGCCCCTGGCAGCCCTGTGTAATTATGGGCCTCCACTTTGCACTCTCCTGGAACCCTTTGCCCCCCTCTACTCCCAAACCTGGCTGCTGTAGGGCTCTGGGTGGACCTAGCACATGCAGGGCGGGCCTCTTCAGACCAGGCGTGTGCCTCCAGGCCGCACGGCGCCGCACAAACTTGTCTCCCAGGATTTTTCCACACGAAACACGTCTCCCAGGGGAGCAACCGGTCTGATGAGATGGGTGTGCAACATTCCCACCCCACCCTTGGGTGCCCCCACAGTACCATCTCCAAACAGAGGCTGTTGCCCACAGGAGCTGGGTCCTGATGGAGCCCACCACAGGATCTCGGACCCGGATGGAGCCCAGGAGGAGTTGTCCTACAGCAGTGACCTCCAGAATGAGCCAGGGGGCCAGTGGGATCCAGACCAGCAGCAAGGTAGGCTGCCCCAGTCTCTGCTTCCACCGACCAGTAGACCAAAGTCAGACTCTATCCTGGGGGTGGAGGGCTTCAACCTCTGTGCTCTCTCTCCAGCAACCTCTGACCTCTGACCCCCACTCTCCAGCCCTTCCTACTCACCCTGATCTTGTCTCTGATGCTTTTTCTCTGAGCACTCCCCGTTTCCAGGATTCTGTACCTTGTCACCCTCTGTTAATGTCTTTAAGAGACCAGGACTCTTAAAGGGCCTGGTGTGGGAAGGAGCTCAGGCTGAGCCCAGGGACTAGGTTCTAGAAAGAGGTACAGCCTAAGGGTAGAGACCCAGGAATGCTTAAGGGAAGTCCCCGGCACATGAGGCAACTTGTCCCCATATGCCAAATCTCCTCGTTTTGTCTTTTAACCTTCCCAATCTACCTAGATGGCAGACCTAACTCATATCATGCTAGTCTTCCTAACAGGGGTGCTTGAGAGACCTTCTAGGAACAAGCTTTAGTGCCCCTCACTTCCAACCCTCCCACTTTCTCTAGCCCAGCTCTCCCCACAAACCTCCTGGCCCCCTAGCCTGGCAGGTGCTGACATGAGCCTAGGCCCCTCTGAGTCAATCCCTTGGGGCGGCCCAGCCTGCCTGCCCTGACTCATATGTTGGGAACGGGCCTCCCACCCCAGGCCTGGGGGGCAGAAGCTGGGGAGAGGTGCCAGAGAGGGCCAACCAAGCAGCCCTTCTGAAGCCTCTGTACAGGTAGAGGCTGGGGTGAGTTTCTAGGTTTACAGGCCAGGGGGTGGACATATGTCTACCTCACTGGGCTCTCTTACTGAGTTGACCGGCCCAGGTTTAGGGCCATCATGGAGCTGCTTTTGACCCTAAAACTTCAGCGCTCAAGTTCTTTATCCTTTACCCGAACTCTATAAACCTGAAACTGTCTCAGAATGCCAATCTTGCTGGGACCACACCAAGCCTGGGTCCAGCTGTCTTGGAGGCTGCTTGGTCTTTGATGTTCTAGAGCTCCCAACCCCCAGGCTGGGACATTCTTCTCATACAGCTTGTAGTGACAGGCCCCCACAGGCTCCCTGCCCTACTCTCATACTGAGAACGCTGGCACCCATGGGGTTTGGTCTGGGCTTGGAAGACTGAGAGCAAGTAGAACCCACGTCTCTGTGGCCCTGTCCTGGGATAGGAGAAAAGGGAAGGCCCAGCGACTTGAGGACACGCAGGGCCAGTTCTTCCGCCCAAATTCCACCTTAAGCAGGCAGAGGCCCCTCCCTCCCACCTGGCCCAGGTGTCCCCGCCCCCAGCCAAGCTCTGGGCTGGGCGGGCGGGCGTCTGTCTAAGAGAGCCAGCCAGGAAGAGACTCTGGAACCGGGCCTCGAGGGACAAGACCGGGGAGAGGCCCAGGACAGGTGGGCTGGCTAGTCGCCCCTGTCACTATGCAGGAAGGTAACTTCCTGCTGTCTGCCCTGCAGCCTGAGGCTGGGGTTTGCTCCCTGGCGCTGCCCTCGGACCTACAGCTGGATCGCCGGGGTGCTGAGGGGCCGGAGGCTGATCGGCTTCGAGCTGCCAGAGTCCAGGAGCAAGTCCGAGCCCGCCTCCTGCAGCTGGGCCAGCAGTCGCGGCACAATGGGTCTGCTGAGCTCGATGGCTCCGCGGAGACCGCCAGAGGTAGGCCAACTTTGGGTATGGTAGGCGACAGAGGGTGATGAAGTTGGTAGTGGTGACAGTGGCCGGTAGAGGTACCTAGGGCAGGAGTGGTGGTGCCAGGGACAGAAGCCGGACAAGCTCGGGGTTCAGGCTTTGACTCACCTTACAGAGGCCTGCTCTGAGTCACTGCCCCGCCCCAGCAGGCATAGTGAACAGCCTGGGTGGGGCATCCCTCCTTCCCCAGCCAGGACAGGGGTCCTGGGGCTGGGCCTACCCACTTTAGTTGGAAAGACTCGGGAGGCACAAGGTGAGCAGCCAGGCCCACCTGTTGGCAAACTCCCGGACACATTCTCTCCCAGCACCACAGAACACAGGCATATTTGAGGTCTCAGAGAGGCCAGAGTGCTTCCTAACCAAATGGGAGTGAGCCTAATAGTAGCATACGAGAGAGGGGTGATCCTGGATAGAGCCCAGCGCTGTCTGGAGCAGGGGCTCCCTGAGGAATTGCAGAACTGGGCCTACCAGGAGTGACCCAGATACACTTCATGAGAATAGCCCACAAGGTACTCCTCAGGGGCAGTGTGTGTGTGTGTGTGTGTGTGTGTGTGTGTGTGTGTGTGTGTGTG
>JANHMN010000003.1:128194451-128254372 GCA_030674055.1 Rhabdomys pumilio
TGTGTGTGTGTGTGTGTGTGTGTGTGTGTGTGTGTGTGTGTGTGTGTCTGTCTGTCTGTTAGAGGGTCACTCAGACATGCTGGGTTCAAGGCAGTCACTCCAGAAACATCGTTTCTATACCTGCCAGGCTACAACAGCAGGAATTAAATTTACACAGTACAATAAACCTCTGTTCAGAGGTCCAGACCTCAGTTCACAGTGGGCCCATAATGGCTGGCCAGAAGGAGAGTTGACTGGCAGAAGGGAAGGTCAGGAACTGGATTGCTGCCTAAAATCTTTCTGATCCTAAGTCTTACTGGAGCCAAGTTGATGCCCAGGGGTCATGGGATGGGGGAGGGTACAGGGAGGGGTTAATTATCACCTGGCTACCCTGCCAATTAGGGGGAGGAGGATAGTAATTTGGGGGTGGGCGTAAGGTCCCCAGGCTGGGGTGTGCCCCCTAAGCTGGCCCTCACTAGCGTCAAAGGGTTAACAGCCCCTGCCCAGAAGCCTCATTAACCTGGGTGGGTCTGGGGAACATCCATCATGTCCACCCCCTGAGCTGAATTGAAAGGAGCAAAGGAAGGCCCCTTCCCCATACCGATACTGACCTCTGTAGTGCTCTGATACTGCCCTCTCTGCTCAAGGAGCTCTTCCCAAAACCAGAGGAACTTTGGCAAAGACTGAGTCTACCCAAGGCCAGCCCACTGTCACCATCAACTCTTGGGATGATGTTTCCTGTGTGGCCTCACCTCTGCCTCTCTACCCTACACCATTCTCTCTGTGTTCATTCAGTTGCCTGGGTTTTTTGTTTATTTTGTTTTTTAAAGATTTAGTTATTTTATGTATGTACGCTGTAGCTGTACATACCAGACACACCAGAAGAGGGCATCAGATCCCATTAGAGATGAGATTGTGAACCACCATGTGGTTGCTGGGAATTGAACTCAGGACCTCTTGGGGAGCAGTCAGTGCTCTTAACCACTGAGCCATCTCTCCAGCCCCAGTTGCCTGTTTTACTATACACTCATATGATCACCTTTCACCCCCTTCTCCCCTACCAGTTCGTTCATCCACATATTCCAAACTTCTGACCAGCCCTCCCTCCCCTGCCCCACCTTTCTGTCCACTGACCATAGAGCTGGGCTGTCGCCCTGTCCTCAGCTAATGTGCAGCTGGATGGTGTAGGTGTGGTGCCTGCCTCGGGCTCTACCAGGTGGTTCTACCACTGCTGCTCTGAGCAGACTGATCCAGAGAGACTGCATCCTTGGCCTGTACAGTGTCACTCCCTTGTGACTGTAGTACAGATGCAGTCTGGGCACAAGAGGAGCTCAATGGACGTCACGGTGGGGTGAGGTAGGTGGGGCTGTCTTCCTGGAGGGGCCAAATGCTGTGCTCTGGCAGGGACTGGGCAGCCGATGGAGACCCTGGCATCTTCTCCAGGCAGCCCAGAGGTCAGCAGGGTGAGTTGTCTGGACTCCTTTGAACAGAGATGGCAGTTTGGAGTTCTAGGGAAAGAGGACCTACCAGAACAGACTGGATGAAGCCAAGCTGCAGCCAAGGCAGAATCATGGGCAAGAGATTAGCCACCCTGCCCTGGGTCTGATGTTACACCCAGGGTTGTGATCAGAGACCTCTGGCAAAAAAAAAAAAAAAAAAAAAGAAAAAGAAAAAGAAAAAAAAAGCCAACACTTTTCTATTGGTCATCGTGTCATGGTTGTCACTGTCTCTGTCCACAGGCATGCCCAGAGGTCAGTACCACACTATGCAGACTGGCTTCAGCTCCCGATCCCAGGGCATGAGTGGAGACAAGACCTCGGTGAGTCAGGGAGTCAGCTCTGCAGTCCACACTGAGGGGGAGGCTTTACAGGGGAGGCTGGGAGCTCCAGATCAGAAGGGGAGGGTGCCAAGTAAACCCCAGATACCCCTTCACTGTGCCCTCCCCTCCCATAGACCTTCCGGCCCATCGCCAAGCCGGCCTACAGCCCAGCTTCCTGGTCCTCCCGCTCAGCCGTGGATCTGACCTGCAGTCGGAGGCTGAGTTCTGCCCACAATGGAGGCAGTGCCTTTGGAGCTGTGGGATATGGGGGTACCCAGCCCACTCCACCTATGCCCACCCGGCCAGTGTCCTTCCATGAGCGAGGTGGGGCAGCCAGCAGAGCTGACTATGACACGTTATCCCTGCGCTCACTGAGGCTGGGGCCAGGGGGCCTGGATGACCGTTACAGCGTGGTATCTGAGCAACTGGAGCCTGCAGCTGCCTCTAGCTACAGGTCCTATGCTTATGAGCGCCAGGCTAGCTCCAGCTCTAGCCGAGCAGGAGGTCTGGACTGGCCAGAGGCCACTGAGGGTCCACCCAGCAGGACCATCCGTGCACCTGCCATGCGAACCCTGCAAAGATTTCAGAGCAGCCACCGGAGCCGTGGGGGTACTGGGTCAGTGTCGGGTGCTGGCCTGGAGCCAGTGGCCCGAGCCCCATCTGTGCGCAGCCTCAGTCTTAGCCTGGCTGACTCAGGCCACCTTCCGGATGTACGTGGGTTGGACAGCTACACAGGCCATCGAACCCTGCAGAGGCTCAGCAGTGGGTGAGGAGCTGGGCTTGGAGCAGGGAGGGGACTGTAGCTCACAGTCTGGCCCAAACTTAAGGTCTGCCTGGCCACTGACTAACCCCTGGTTCTACAGCTTTGATGACATCGACCTGCCTTCAGCAGTCAAGTACCTCATGGCCTCAGACCCCAACCTGCAGGTGCTGGGAGCAGCTTACATCCAGCACAGGTGCTACAGTGATGCAGCAGCCAAGAAGCAGGTGACAAATCCTATGGACCATCCCCTGCTATCTCTTGATGACTGCCTCATTGGTCCTGATGCCCCTGATGGCTATCCTCACTAGCCCCTAACCTTCCCTGAACTATGGTCCTTATCCCTGCTTGCTAATCACTGGGCTGGCTGGGCAAACCTCACCTTTCTATACCCTCAGGAAAGAAAGGGCAGAAATGCCCTGTGTGTATATACCTACATCACCGATATACACCTGCATACATTTACATCATACACACGCATACATTATATACATCATATACAATACCTGTAGCATATCTATGCTGCATCATCTCCATAGACCTCAACATACATGCACAGTCCTGTATACTCCTGTAGCATAGATAGTTACCATATCCATACACTTGCACCCCCAAAATATGTTTGCATCCGTTGTGTCCAGACTTGCATATTACCTCTACCACCTGAATTACCTACATACGTATGTGTAGTTCCATGCTTGTGGACATGTCTGCATGCATGTTCACAGTCTGCATATGCCCACATATATCTGTATATATGTACCACAGGCTCGCAGCCTTCAGGCAGTGCCCAGACTGGTGAAGCTCTTCAACCACGCCAACCAGGAGGTGCAGCGCCACGCCACAGGTGCCATGCGTAACCTCATCTATGACAATGTCGACAACAAGCTGGCGCTGGTCGAGGAGAATGGCATTTTTGAGCTGCTGCGGACACTTCGAGAGCAGGATGACGAGCTACGCAAAAACGTTACAGGTACCTCTGTGCCTCTTCCTCTCCATTCTGTCCCCCTCCTTTGGCCCTCCCCGCCCTACCCCCACCCCTCTGTCACCATACTTCCCTCTCTTCCTCCTTGTCCTCAACTGTCTTCATCTTATGCCTTCTCTGTCCCATCTTGCACCTTGGGGGACTTGTTGTTCAAGTGTCTTGCTGCTCTTGCCACTTACCTCACTTACTGTCCCTTGGTGGATATGCCATGTATCCAGCTAGTGTACTGTGGAGGTCAGAGGACAACTCCGGTAGTCATCTCCTTCAACTATGGGTTCTGGGGACCAAACTCTGGTAATCGGGCTTGTGCTCTACCTGCTGAGTCATTTTGCCAGCCCATTTATTTATTTATTTATTTATTTATTTATTTATTTAGACAGGAACTTACTATATAGCCTTGGCTGTCTTGAAACTCACTATGTAGATCAAGCTAGTCTTAAACCTATAGAGATCTGCCTGCCTCTGTTTCCTGAGTGCTGGGATTAAAGATGTGTCACTATGCCTGGTTTCTTTTATTATTATTATTTTTTAAATATTTGTTTATTTTATGTATATGAAGTTTTTGCCTGCATGTTTGTATGTTTACGCTATATATGCCTGGTACCCAGAGAGGTCAGAAGAGGGCATTGGATCCCCTGAAACTAGAGTTACAGATGGTTTTTAAAAGCCATATTGGAAGTGGGAACCAATTCTATGTCCCCCATAAGACCAGCAAGTGCTCCACTCAGCCATTTCTCCAGCCCCTGATATATATATATTCAATTTATTGATTTTATTTTATATGTATCAATGTTTTGCTTGCATGAATGTCTGTACACCACATGCATGCCCTGTGCCCATGGGGTTCAGACGAGGGCGTCAGATGCCCTGGAACTGGAGTTAGAGTTGATTGTGAACTATCATGTAAGTGCTGGGAATTGAACCTAGGTCCTCTGGAGGAGCAGCCCGGGCTCTTAACCAACCCATTCTCATTGTCCCACTCTGTGCACCAAACTGGCCTTCATCTCATTATGTCTCATGCTCTGGCCATGAACTCGTGGTAACCAATCCTACATAAGCCTTCTGAGTTGTTGGGATTACAGGCATGAGCCATCATGCCAACCTAAACTTCCTATTGTTGTCAGTGTTCGTCACTGTTGTGTGTATTGCTTGATTTTGAGACAAGGTCTCACTATATAGCTCTGGCTGACCTAGAACTCATGTAGATCAGGCTGGCCTCACATTCACAGAAATTACTTGCGTGTGTTTCCCAAATGCTGGGGTTAAAGGCATTTAACTTATGCCTGTCGATTGTTTATGAGAGAGGGTTTCTCTGTGTAGCCCAGGATAGCCTCAAATTCATGGCAGTTCTTCTATTTTTAGCTTCCTAAATTCCTAGATTATAAGTGTCTTGCCCACAAAACTATTTCTGCGACTTTTTATTCTTATTTTTCTGTGGCGCTGGGTGTGGTACTCAAGTGCACAAGCAGAGCAAGTGGTCCACCACTGAGCAACATTGAGCCCAGGCTCTCCCTTTCCATTCGCTTCTGCCCCTAAGCCTTCCAATCTCCACCCCTTGTCTTTCTTGCTCTGCTCCTGCCCCATGCCTGCAAAGGTCACAAGTAAGGCAAGGCTCCAAGAAAGTGTGGGGTCAAGAGCTGAAGCGGTGGCCCAGGGAATGAGAGTGTTCGCTGCTCTTCCAAAGGACCCAAGTTCTGTTCCCAGCACCTACACCAGACAGCTCATAACTGCATGTAACTCCAGCTCCAGGAGATCAGATGCTTTCTTCTGGACTCCACGGGTACCTGTACTCATGTGCTTATGATATACTCATGCATGAACACACACATTATTTTTTTTTAAATAAATCTTTGTAAAAAGCTATGGAGAGCCTGCTCTGCATTGTCCCCAGAGGAAGCAGGAGCCAGGGAGCCGACTCTTACTCCAGCCTTGGCCCCATCTTGTGCAGGGATCCTATGGAACCTGTCCTCCAGTGACCACCTGAAGGACCGTCTCGCCCGAGATACATTGGAGCAGCTCACAGATCTGGTGCTAAGCCCCCTGTCGGGGGCAGGTGGGCCCCCCCTCATCCAGCAGAATGCTTCTGAGGCAGAGATCTTCTACAATGCTACTGGCTTCCTCAGGTGTGCTAAGTGGAGGCACTGGGCCAGGAGATACTGGGGGCAGGGAGCCAGGTGCCAGAGAAGGATTAGGGAAACTCCTAGAAGCATGTTCATTTGCCATCTAATTGACAAGAAAAGTTAGCTAAGCCCCGTGGGAGACATAAACAGCAGAGAAAAGTTTAGGGGCAGAGGCAAGAATGGGATGGGCAGGACACCCTGGAGCTTTATGAGTCACTGAATCAAGTCTCTTGCCCTGACATCCACCTTCCTAAACTTTGAGGAGTTAGTTGGGGGATGAGTATGTGAAGGGCAGGGCCAGAAGTGTCTGGTAAGGTCTAGGAACAGAAGGGCACAGGGGCCAGTGCCAACTCAGGATGGAAAGACCGGTGCCTGATAATGTCTGCAGGACAGGGGCTTCAGGTTAAGGGTCCCTGAGGTGGCACTTCCAGGCTCCCTGAGGGGACTGTGTTGATATCTCTGGGGAAGCTCTGATCTGCCTCCATCCCCAGGAACCTCAGCTCAGCCTCCCAGGCCACTCGCCAGAAGATGCGTGAGTGCCATGGGCTAGTGGATGCTCTGGTCACCTACATCAACCATGCCCTGGACGTGGGCAAGTGTGAGGACAAGGTGAGGGGCAGCTGGTGAGCCAAGGGGGCCCAGGGGCTTCGGCCCACTCTGATCACCCTCTGTTCCTTCCCCGCAGAGTGTGGAAAATGCTGTGTGTGTGCTGAGGAATTTGTCCTACCGCCTGTACGATGAGATGCCACCATCAGCCTTGCAAAGGCTTGAAGGCCGGGGTCGCAGGGACATGGCCGGGGCACCACCTGGTGAAATGGTGGGCTGCTTTACACCACAGAGTCGGAGGCTGCGAGAGGTGAGCCCAGACCTGGGAGGCCAGGGACAGGGAGTGGCAGCCTGATGCTCTGACCTCAGTTGTACCCCTGGTCCTGGCTGATTCCTGTTTCCTCCTGCTCAGCTTCCTCTCACAGCTGATGCACTCACCTTTGCCGAAGTATCTAAGGATCCCAAGGGCCTCGAGTGGCTGTGGAGCCCCCAGATCGTGGGGCTATACAACCGACTGCTGCAGCGCTGTGAACTAAATCGGCATACAACGGAGGCGGCTGCAGGGGCACTACAGAATATCACCGCGGGTGACCGCAGGGTCAGTAGGCTGACAGGCCCTACTCCTGGTCTTATGCTAAGCACCAGGGCTCATGGATGAGAGCCAAGCCCTAGGAATTCATGGTCTGTTGTGGGGAAGGATCCCTTAGAGTGAGTCATGAAACCCTTGCTCGGCCTGAGGAACGGGACCTCATTCCCATTGGATTTGGGATATTGGATTCCCATATGGATTTGGGTTCTGACATTCCGAGCAGAAGGGTTACCTGATCAGGTCCTGACTTAGCAGAACAGGCAGAAGTAGCAGACAAGAAATGAAGACGTGATTCTGCCTCAGTCCTGAACAGGGCTGTCTAGGGCTGGCTGGGTGCTTCTGGGCTTCACCATGTTCTCTGCCTTTCCCTGCAGTGGGCAGGTGTGCTGAGTCGCCTGGCCCTGGAACAGGAGCGCATCCTGAACCCCTTGCTGGACCGCGTTCGCACGGCTGACCACAACCAACTGCGTTCACTGACTGGCCTCATCCGGAACCTGTCTCGGAATGCCAGGAACAAGGATGAGATGTGTGAGTTCTGTCCCTGGTCCAGTACACAGCCCATGTTTCCCAAGGAGCTGGCTTCTGGTTAGCGAGTCAAATGGAGTGGGCAGGTGTGTGTGTCAGCCCCCAGGGGAGGCAGAGGTTCTGGGCACCAATGCAGCAGGGAATATGGCAGACTGACCCTAACCTCTTATCAGCCACAAAGGTAGTAAGCCACCTGATTGAAAAGCTTCCTGGAAGTGTGGGTGAGAAGTGTCCCCCAGCTGAGGTACTGGTCAACATTATAGCTGTGCTCAACAACCTGGTGGTAGCCAGTCCCATTGCTGCCCGGGACCTGCTCTACTTTGATGGCCTCCGAAAGCTGGTCTTCATCAAAAAGAAGAGGGATAGGTAAGGCAAACCAATCCACAGCAACATGGCCAAGGTGTACCACACCCCTCCTACCTCCTAGTCTTGACCTGACCCTCTTGGAATGCCCACAGCCCTGACAGCGAGAAGTCCTCCCGGGCAGCCTCCAGCCTCTTGGCCAACCTCTGGCAGTACAGCAAGCTCCACCGAGACTTCCGGGCGGTATGTTTTACAGAAGCCACCAACAGGGTCTCAGGGCATGAGGCTCAGTACAGGATGCAGGTCACCAGGGGAGGGACACAAGCCTGGAACAGAGAGGCAAGGGACCCAGGCTATGCCAGAACATTATGGGGAAGGCAGGATCTCAGGGATGGTAAAGGCAGTCCTGATCTCCCCTGTCCTCTCTTCACTGCAGAAAGGCTACCGGAAAGAGGACTTCCTTGGCCCATAGGTGAAGTCTCCTGGAGGTGAAGTGATCCAGCTTCCAAGAGATAGGTTCAGCTCCTGCTGTCCCCCAGCACATAGAAGAGGAGCTGATGCCACAGGACCTCTCTCTCTCTGGAGTCCTGTGTGTACCTTTGAGGGGCCAGGGCCACCAGAAAAGAACAGGCGCTTGCAACTGGGGAATGACTGGCTTCTGCAGGGCAGGGGAAGTGGGTAGGGCTTGAGCTGCTCTGGTGTACTGGGTGGTGATTAGTCACACTGGCAAGGGTGGGGCTACCCATGGCCTGACAGCTTTGTGACGGCAACATTGGGAATAAAGGTGGTTTTGAACACAGCCCCAGCTCCGAGTGTTTCCAAGACTGGCTGTAGATCCTGAAGTGCCTACCTGTCCCAGAAGATACACCCCAGGCCTACACATAGGCCTCCCAAGGTAGAAGACACAGTCAGGACAGGGAAGAAATTAAAAGGGATATAGCCAACCTTACTGCTATCTGAGGCATAAACACAGCAGAGCTGGGGACTTCCTGAGCAATATCCATGTCATAAACACACCCAATACTCCCTGTCCACCCTGAGCTGGTGCTAGGAGGTGCCCTGGTCAGAGAATCAGATTGGCTGCCCAAGGATTGAAGTCCAGGAGTATCAGAAACAAGAAATCAGAAACAATTCCTTGTAAAGTTATAAACAGTGGCTTCTTACTGAAAGATCTGTCCAGATGACAGAGGACTAGAGACAGCCATACTCCAAAGTACCAAGGAGAGGTACTAGGAGCTATCAGAGCAAGGGATATGCCAGGGGTAGCTGAGGATAGAAGGCAGGTTTGAGGGGATAAAAGCCTGGGAAACGAGCTGGTAAGGATGAAAAGGAAGAGGCAGGGTCTCATGACGGAGGCATTAAGAGACATAGCAGTTACCACCCAGAGAAAAATAAGCCCAGGCAGGAACCAAGAGGATTTTATTTTGTGACACCCTGGAGCCACACTCCTTTCCTGAGGGGCCCAGGGATAGAGGCAAGGGTTGTGGTCCTAGGAAAAAGAAGTGTCTGCCTCTACCCTGGAAGCTGCCGCCATGATCTCATGATCTGGGCTGCTAGGATACGGGCTACACATCATCCTCAGACACAAGGCAGTAGAAGTCTGTTCGTGCACTGTAGTTTCGAGAGCCAAGGTCAGAGACATCCATTTCACTGTCATGGCCCTCTCCTATGGAGACACTGCTTTCACGCAGTGGAGTCGGTGGTTCCCCAAAGACAGGTCCCCGGACACCTGCAGGATACCACAAGGCCTGAAGCTGCAAGATCTACAGCCAGTCTTCTACTAGGATCTGTGACCAGAGGGGCTACTTCATGCTCACCCACCAGCTACAAAGACACCAGAAAGCCCTAAAAGTTCCCCCACAGAGGCCTAGGAGCAAAACACCTCCCCAGTAAGAGGTAGTAAGGGCCACTGTCAGTGGAGGTCAAACCTCCTTAGGAGGAAGGATCTTTTGATGCCAGAGTCCTCCAAGCCTGGGTCCTTTCCAGGACGCTGGAGCTGTGTCTGACCCCTTGATCTGCAGAGAGCATACCCAGGTCTCCCTCGGGGTCTGGATCCAGCTCTGACTCCATGCCCCGGCCCTGGGCAGTACGTCCTCTCACGATTAGCATGGGATCTTTGTCATCCTGAAGTCGGGTTTGGGGGTCCCCCTCCACGGGCCTGTATTGCACCTTCCGTGGCAGTGCCAGCTGTAGCTCTTTCCAAAAATCAGAGGAAGGTGTCTGGGGGCCAGGTTTGGACCGTCAGTATAAACACATGGGGATCTACAAACTGGAAGCCTCTAGCCACCCAGGCTGAAATAGCACTGCTGGTGGCTGACTTGCAGGTCTCCCAGCCCTCCAGCACCCCAGGCACCTACTCACAACCTTCCTCCCCGACCCCCACCCACACCCCCTACCCCCAGCCATCGCACCACGGAGCCAGGCTTCCAAAGCAGCAAGGTCACGAGGTGGCGGTGCTGGCGCAGGAGTCGGAGAGCAGGATGCATGGGTTCACGCCTCTGGCCCTCAAAAGTGATGAAGATAGGTTTGCGGGTGAGCTCCAGCAGGCGGCACAGTCCCTCCCTGAGAAGACCGGACTGTCAGGAGAGGCAGGACAGGCCTCCTGGTCCCCCACCCCAAGCCAACAGCCCGACGCACCGGAAGCTCTGGCTACACCAGGGCCGGTTCAGGAAGGCATCTGAAAGAACCACAATGAGACGCCGACAGCGACTCAGGTTCACCAAAAGGTCGGCAGAGGGCTCTGTAGGCAAGGGCGTGAGCAGACAGATGAGAGGCGGGGCCAATGACAAAGGCGGGGTTCAGGGAACAGAGTAGGAATGAGGAGGCAGGACTTGGGCGGTACCCGCGCGTGGCAAGAGGTCGCGGTCCTCTAGGAAGAGCTTGTATCCCCGACGCCGCTCCAACTGAGGCTTCAGAATAAAATTTACAAATTTGCGGTCCTCTGGGCAGTCACTATAGGACACGTACGCATCGTATAACTTCCCATCTGTAGAGAAAGCCAGTCAGCACGGCCAGTTATAGAGACACCCCTACTCCATGCCCAGCACTTCTCTGAACACATCTTCTCCTTCGGTTGACCCCAGTACTGTGCCCTTCTGAGACACTGCCTTTGTACACCTAGAACCCTCTAGAGCTACAACTCCCTCCACCCAGGACTGAACCCAGCATGCAACAAAGCCCCTGGCCAAATTCTGTGCCCTAAACCCCGCAGAACCCCACATACCATTCATCTCCACCTCTCCATAAGTGTCTTGGTACCAAAGCAGTACGTTCAGACGACACTTAACATAGAGCAGGGCCACCAGCAGCAGAACCACCAGGACAAGGAGGGAAGCCAGCACTGCAGCCACATGGCCAGCAGGGCCTGCAGACAGGGAGAATCACTATTCCTTTAATGTTAGGACTACAGGAAACCCTTGCTATCCACCACCTTGAACCCCCTCACCAGCTCGCCAAAGAGTGAAGGAGTGGGAGCTGACATTCCAGACAGAACAGGTGAAGGTTCCATAGTCCTCCGCGTTGGTCAAGTTGAGCACCAGAACACTGGAAACAATCTCTGAGAAGTTGGTGCTGACCCTGAGAAAACCAGGCCAAACCCTCACCTGGGGACCAAGAACATTGGGAGATGCCCAAGTCCCACCTGTCTGGGATTCACCCAGGGTGAGATTGCAGATTTGGGCTAAGTGGCTAGAATTTGGGTCTGGGTCATGGGGATCCTTTGGTTACAGTCTTAGCTAGTCAATGAACCATTAAAGACTTAGGATTCTATCCCCAGACAGTCTACAAGATACATGAATAAACTAAGGCCTGTTCCCAAAGTCAACCCTCTTATCTGTGGCCATGGGAATACCATGTCAGGTTTGCATAGGTAATATATAGCCCTTGTCCAGGTTGTTAGAGTTTAGGGTGTAAGTCAGAAAGGCTGGACACGAGTATATCCTGGATGCCTCAGTCTCTTACCATAAGTTCTGATGGAGGTTGAAGTGGCTTCCATTGCCCAGTGTCAAACCATCTTTTAGCCATTGCACTGATGGCTGGAGGCACTGGGGCCTAGAGACCACCCAAGCTGTGCAATTCAAAGCAACTGCACTGCCAAGGGCAGGTCTCAAGGTCTGGTCTTCAGATGGGGAAAGGAAATTAGGGGCTGTGTCACAGACACCTGCAGAAAGAGTACAACAGGTCAGCCATGTTGGGATGCCTACTGCCATGCTATCCACAGATGCTCTATGATCAAGGGGCAAAAAAAAGGGCAATGGACAAGTGGCATCAGCGATCACACTACATCCATCATGGATCCTACAAGCCAGAGCCCAGGCTTGCACTCTTCCCTCAGCAGTGGGCAGTTGTGTTCTGCTGGTCCTCATGTGACAGCCTTGTGCTCAGGGGGAACATTAACAGAAAGAGGAGTGGCCAAAGTCATATCTGAGCTGAGCCAGCCCAGCCAGAGGAACACATCTGATGGTTTATCCCTGCTGAACATGAATCCAGACTCCATACAGCCCCCTCAGAGTAGAGCCAGCTCCTGCATCTCTCAGCCTGACTGGCTTCTACTGAAGAGCTCCAGGGACTATGGGCATCAAAGGCTGAAAGAATAGATATAGCATTCTAACTTCTCCCACAGAGACAGGGCAAGCCAGAGTCTAGGCTTCCAGGAACCCCCTCCACTGGCCGCAGACCACCCTCCCACTTCTCTGAGGCTGAAATCTGCCCATCTTTAAGTAAAAATGTGACCCTAGCAGGAGGCTGGAGAGATACACTGCATTACCTCATTTAACATTCACATCCCAGAACCCCACTGAGATTCCTGGCTTACTGATTCCTGTATGCCTCATCTGGAAGCCTTGGGCAAGAGAGAAATAGAGGTTTTCATCACTGCCCTGAGTTCAGACGGCTTTGACCTCTGGCACGTATCCAAGCATAGAGTTGAGCAGAGAGCAAAACGCAGGGCTAGCCTGACAGGCAGAAATTGGGATGGAGACTTTGTCCTGGCCCTCTGTGGCTTGCCTACCTGCCATGGCTCTTCCAGGACCTCTTCACAGAAGGCCGAACGCTGTTTCCACCCCTGGCACCACGGTGGCTCCTTAACCGAGCAGATGGGTCCACTGAAGGATGAGAAGGACTCCTTTCTGTCTATTCAGCCAGATGGACAGGAGGTCCTGGAGGTCAGAGGCTGCCACCATCCCCAGGGGACAAGTTAAACAGGAACAGGATGAGTTAACCAGTAACTGTCAGCCACCAGCAGTACTGGCTGCACACCAGAT
Organism: Rhabdomys pumilio; assembly: GCA_030674055.1. NCBI lineage: Eukaryota > Metazoa > Chordata > Mammalia > Rodentia > Muridae > Rhabdomys > Rhabdomys pumilio. The sequence continues at coordinate 128,207,339 of JANHMN010000003.1, forward strand.
AGCTGCCTTGCAACCTTGGCCAGTCTCAGAGTGCTAGGTCAACTCCTAGAGCTCACAAGCCCAGAGCAGATTCTGCCTCACACAGCTTGGAAGGGGCAGGCCCATGGACCACCTTCCACCTTCACTTGTCCTGTGGCCACTGTGGTCACTCAGGCACACAGCAGACATGCTCCAAGAAGGATCTGACCTCAAGAGCAGTTAGCCTCATTCCTGTCCCCTGTAATAGATGGACTGCTGTATGCAGGTGGGTGCATGGGTGCTTGTCACCTGGCCAGGACCTGGGGATTAAGGGGATATGAGCCATAAGTGAAACCTAACTGTGAGATTTTGCTCTGGATCCAGTCACGCATGCACGTGTGAATGGATGCATCACACCCGTGGACACCCTGAGACTCATCTGGGCCAAGGAGGTAAATGGGGACCAGGCTGGTATAGAGGCCACTCTGAAGAGCCTTGGGAACCCCTTCTGGGAGCCCTAAATACAGATGACTCCTACCTAGAGTCCTGGGTCAATCTCAGCCCACAGTAATTATACACACCTAGGATTCACAAAGCTTGTAGCAGCGTGACTGCAGGAAGCACTCAGGAGCTTTTCTTTAGCAGCCGAGGGGCCCAGGTAATCCCTCTTTCCTGGGTGCCCCCAAGTTCACTCTCTATGCAACAAGCATTTATTGAGTTCTTACTCTCCTCCATGTTGCACAGACACATAGGCAGCAGGAACATGGGGTCAAGCCCCAAGACCCTGGGCCTGGCCTGCCTCAGATGCCCCTCCTATACCTAAGGCCCCAGAAGCTTTAATGAGAATGAGTCTCTTACTCTGTCTCCCTTTGTTCTGCACTGGGGAATGCTCAGCCAGAAATCTCAGGCTTGAGAGCTAGCTCAGCAAGAGGGACATTACTGTCAGAGGCGGCAAGGTAAATCCTTCCAGAAACCCTTTGGGGTGAAGAGGAGTCCTACTACAATTCCGGAAGCAGAACCACCCACCAAAGCTACTCAGCTGACCCCTCAGAGTGATCAGAAGTACATACCCTAGCCCAGCAGGTTCTAGAGCACATCCTGCCATAGCCCACAACCTCCTCCAGCTCAGAGGACCTTGACCCCTGCAAAGGCAGCCACAGAGACTGCCAGAAGTCAAGACCAAACTTCCAGGATGTGACTCACTGAAGCAGCAGGTGCCCCCGCCTGTGCTCCCTTCTCTTTCACATTCTGTGCGTGCACACCCCCTCTCTGTCCCCCCACTCAGCCACGCTGAATTCACCTTTGCCAATGTGCACACGTGTATCTTCTATATTGCCTTTCCCACAGGGTTTGGGCTGCATACACCTCACCTCACAGGCTCCCTCCTAATACCTCCAGGGCCACAAGTACACCCATACATGAGTGACCCACTAACACACACACACACACACACACACACACACACACACACACACCGCACACCACACACATGCTACTGTGCCTCCATGCATCTCAGCACCATGGTCCTCTTCCCAACCAAGCCTACATCCAAGGACAGACCACAAGGCCACAGAATCCCTCAGAGCAATAGGGAAAGCACAGTCACCTGGTTCCGGATCCTTCCTCCAGAAGGGAGATGGCCATTGAGGTCAGTAGCATGCACTTGGGAGCAAATTGTCCCCTCAGCTGGGCCCCAGAGAGGAGCCACAGTATTGTGGCTACCCACAATGCATCACCAAGCTTGGGCGAGGACCCAGCTTTTGTTGATGTGTATTTTAGTCAGAACTTTCCCCTTAGTTTCCTGGCCTTGCAGTCACATCCTCTCCTAAACCTAAACCCCACCCAGGTACCCACCCCTTCCCCTGGCGGGCCGGGTGGTTGGCGGTCTTTGCCCCGCCTTGCCTGGTTCTTCCTGTAACTCTGAATAAGAAGGCCCCTTCCTCCCGGGGCCGTCCTAGTCCCTAAGCACCACATGTGTTCCTTTGCAAGGGTGTAGGTGGTTACTCCAAGTGGCAGAGGTTAGAGTGATACCCAGCCAGATTCATCCTAAACATACACCAGGAAGACAAGCTGGGTAGGAGGTGTGCCTCCTAAATTCCACCCCCCCCCCACATCCTCTTTGACACAAGGTCTTGCTATGTAGACTTGGTTGTCCTGGAACTGTCTATGTAGACCAGGCTGGCCTGGAACTCAGAGCTCCACCTGCCTCTGTCTCTAGAGTGCTGGGATTAAAGGCATGTGCCTGGTAACAGTCATATATATATATATATATATATATATATATATATATATATATATATTCTCGTGAGTAGAGAGGAGAAATTATCCTATCTGACACACACACACCCCAACAACAACAACAAAAAGCCCCATCCATGACTCACCTCTGACCTACTGTGGCAAAGGGGATCTCTCAGAAACTGGTGACCAATAATGAAACCTAGAACGTATTTCTCTGATCCTTACCCTGTCCAGCTCCCGGGCAAAAGACTGGGAGGAGTGAATAGCTGTGAAGGCTGTGATATCTCACAGATATTAGCTTAGAGCTGGTATGAGATAGCAAAGCCCTTTTTCTTCCTTCCTTCCTTCCTTCCTTCCTTCCTTCCTTCCTTCCTTCCTTTCTTTTTTAAAGTTATTTTATTTATTTATATTTCAAATGTCCCCCTTCCAGGTCTCCCCTCTGCAACCCCCCCATCCCATCCTCCCTTCTCTTTGCTTCTAAGAGTGCTCCCCCACCCACCAACCTTCTCCTGCCTCATTGCTCTAGCATCCCCCTATGCTCGGGCATCGAGCCTCCGCAGGACCAAGAGCCTCCCCTCCCACTGATGCCAGAGAAGGCCATCCTCTGCTACATGTGTAGCTGGAGCCATGAGACCCATCCATGTGTACTCTTTGGTTAGTGGTTTAGTCCCTGGGAGCTCTGAGGGTCTGGTTAGTTGATATTGTTCTTCCTATAAGGTTGCAATCCCCTTCGGCTACATCATTACTTCATAACTCTTCCATTGGGGTCCCTGGGCTCTGTTCAATGTTTGTCTGTGAGTGTCTGCATCTGTCTTAGTCAGATGCTGGTAGAGCCTCTCATAGGACAGACATACCAGGCTCCTTTCTGGGAGCACATCTTGGCATCAGCAAGTGTTGGAGTTTGGTGTCTACAGATAGGATGAATCTCAAGGTGGGGGCCTGTCTCTGGATGGCCTTTCCTTCAGTTGGCAGAGCCCTTTTTCAAGTACCAAAACACAAGAGCCACAACGTGGGAAGGGGAAAAGATAGCTGGTTTCTCCTATTGCTACCAATGACTCCCCCCCCCCCCCCCCGCAACCGCACCACCCCCTAGATTGATTTGAGCCTTGGAGCCCAGTAGCAGTATTTGCAGACTTGAACAGGCTCTCCTCCAGTTCCTGGCTCTCCCTTCACAATTATAGCTACAGGAGTAAGTCCTGGAGACTCTCCTGTGGCCTTCCTGCCTCTGGTTCAGGCCACCCAGGAGCACTGTCAATGCAGAAGCAGGCTTTCTTGCCCCTTTACCTGACTATGATCCAGCCCTGCTCAAGCTGATCCACTCCCTGCCCCCATGGCCTGGCATTCATGATCTCTAGGTGATGGTGCACTTTGGGCTCAAGGCTGGAAAGGCTGAAGGGAACAGACACCCTTCCTCTACACTTGTGGGTCCATTTGCGACCTGAAGCCGGCTCATAGGCCTCCTGAACATCGGGTGCACAGTAATTGGCTGACCTCACTAGAGGCAGTTCTGTGTTCCCCATACTGTGAATCAAAAAACCGTGATGCAGCAAAGCTCAGGAGTCCCCAGGCAGAAGTGAAGAGATCGGTACCCCAGTACTGAGGGCAGTGCCCTCAAACAGCTTTGTCCCCTAAGTCGGGCAGAATGTTTGAGCTCCTGCACCTAGACAACCTGTCACCCTCTCAGAGTCTAGAGTCAATACAGTCCTCCTTTCCTGTCTGCTAACATCTACCACCCTCTATCCCAGGAGTTCTCAATCCGCAGTCATGACCCCTTGGGGGGGGGTGTCGATCGACCCTTTCACAGGGGTCTCCTAAAAAATACTATTGAAAAATACAGGTATTTACAATTCCTAACAGTAGCAAAATTACAGTTATGAAGTAGCAATGAGAATAACTTTATGGTTGGGGGTCACCACTACATGAGAAACTGCATTAAAGAGTCGTAGCATTAGGAAGGTTGAGAACCACTACTCTATCCCATACCCCAGCCTCAGGACAATCTTGCATAAAAACCCAGATGGCTTCAGATAGCTGCCTCTGAAGTCCTTTGGAGGCACTCCAGGGCCTCAGAATTTAAACCTCAGCCTAGACCCTCGGATCTCTCAGCATTGCCTCCGTATCATGAGGTTCCTGGAAAGCCCTTCTCCCGCAGGCACAGACCTTGAGCTCTAGAAGCACCTTGTGCTATCAGGTGAGTGAGTGTTCTGAGGCGTCCCGCTCCCCACCTGCGGGTCTGTTTTTGCTGCTCAGCATCTCGAGGCCTGGGTGCTGCTCCAGCGCAACTCTTGACTTGCGCCGCCCCTGTTCCTAGCGTGTGCTAGGTCCCCAAATATCTTTTTTAAAGGAAGGAGTGTGCATAAAAGACCTCGAGGAGATCGATTCCCCCAGTTCATCACGCTCCTACATCTTGCCCTTCGTCTTCTGTGGGTGGCGCACGACCTGTTTCCTGGAACCCAACAGGTGAGGCAAGCCGACCTATCAGGCACGCGTGCAGAAGACAGGGACACGCACGGATTGCGGAAGCGCGCCGACAGTTAGTCTGAGAGCGCACCAAGCGCTGGCGCTCAAAGGACGCGAAAGTTCTGCTAGGGTCCCCGCGAGCCTGAGTCCCTGCCAGCCTCTCAGTCTGCCCAGGTGTTCTAGAATTGCTCGGGTTTGAGATAAGCTCGTGGGAGCGAAGGTGAGGTCTTACGCCTCCTTGCCCGCCTCTGCAGGCTTGCACTGAAGTCAAGAGGAAGCTATTGACTCTGTTGGGCAGAGAGAAAAGAGCAAGGCCAGAGAAGGAGACTGGACGCAGCGCTCTCGAGCTTCCGGGCTGAGCGGGGAAACCCGCTTGGTTCAGAGCTACTTCCTGAGGGACCATGGCCCCAAGGCTCCCCGGAACGAAGTACTCCCAGGTCCTCAACATTGAAATTGAAGCAGCTCCAGGAACGACGACCTCTACTCACCCCTACGTGTCAGAGTCACGACTGCAATCCACCTGCTTTCAGACCTGAGACTCGCGCGGAAGCTGACAGTTTACCTGGCCGAGGTGCGCAGCAGCGACAAACCCAGCGGCAGGTGCAGCCACGCCCCGCAGGCAGGGCGAGGGCGGACCCTAGTGTCCCGCTTTAAGCCTGAGGCTATTGCTAGTGAGTGTCGGGAGTTCAGTCCCCGGATCTTCCCGGCTTTGGGGCAATGGTCAAACCAGCCCACCCAGCGCAACCCGCAAAGGGCCACCTTGCCGACCGTCATGGTGTTTTGCTTCTCCAGCCCGAACTCTTCCTTTTCCTCCAGAAAATCAACTTGATCCACACCCTACCCGTAACTGACCACCCCCGCCCCCACTCAAAAACCCAGATATTTGGAAAGCAGAACCTTCTTCCATAAGGTGTCCCTCGCTTAGACGATGAGGCAAGCCAGAGAAGGGCCAGGTGGCCCCAAGCCACCACAGTCCATCCCATCTCAATCTAGCAGAAATCATCCCTAGAAACTGGATCTACATCATGAGGCTCAGAAATCAACACACACAGGTTTATTTTGTTTGTCAACAGTTTTGCTGGCTGTGGGGATCCAGGTTAATTGGGGGGAGGGGGGCGGAACCCGGAAGTTAGTCTCTGGGCCTCCCACAAAACAGGAGACCACAGAACAGGATCTGAGGCCCAGAAGCCAGGAGGTCCATGGAACTTGGGCTAATTTTACCGCATGGGGGGTTTTATGAGCAGCCTGTAATCCTATAGGTGCTAGGGTCACTCAAGAATTTCAAGTCAGGCCTGTACCGATCTGACCCCTAGGAAAGTTGAAGCAAACCTCACAGGCACGTCTGTGCTGTTCATAAATACCCTAAATATACATGGAATTTCAATGACCCCTACATATACAAGTCTCCCGTGATTAACATATATACATGGGGCTTCCTAGGATGCCTATATACAGCTACATATATCCAAGGCCCTCCTATGACCTTCATTCACTAACAGATATGTAGAGCATCCAGGATCCTACATAGGCATGGACCACTTTCCAGCCTCCCTCAACACAGGCATACACATTGTTATGGGCAAAGACAAGCTGTAGAGGTAGGGACTTCTTCCTAGTCCAGGCTCCTGGAAAGTAGCATTTCTCCACCTTCCCCGGGTTATCTATACGTCCGTGCTCCTGGAACTGAAGCTACAGGAAGGGTAGGGTTGGTGTGGGTCAGAGGCCAGGCCTGTCCCCACGCAGACCTGCCCCAGCCAGGCGAGCCTCTGCACCCCTACCACATTCTCCCGCGGATTCTCTTATACTTCTCCTTCAGAACCTCATTCTTCACTGCCTGGGGCACGTCAGGGACAAACCATGCAGCTATGAGCTTGATACACAGGGCGAAGTGCTGTGGGTGACAGAGAGGATGGCCCAGCAAGGTCAGTGGCTAAGGAGAATCTTTAGGATTTGGGGACTAGGAAAGAGGAATAAGAGAACTGCCTCTTCTCGGGCTCACTCACAATTTACCCACCTCAAAGAGAATGACAAAGGTCAGTCGGATGGCCAAAATGAACCAGTACTGCTCAGAGAAATTATAGTCATAGTCATTTCTGTAGTCCCGGTACCTGGGGGTAGGAAAGTACCTAAGGTCAGGAATCAGGAGTTTAGAGGCCATTTACGGAGGATGAGAGGCTCCAAACCTGCACACGGTCACATTTTCTTGGCCTTCCATCCTGCCGTGGTCCTTGAAGTCTTTGGTGTAGAAGACAGACAAGCTATGGTTGACATAGTTCTTGAGGCAGCTGGAGAGAAAAGTGTGGTGTCTGCTCAGCCTGAGGCCCTTCCTGAGAAGTCCCTGTACCTAGAGGGCACTAGGGGGCAAGCCACCAACCACGGAAGGCCTCCTCCATGCTCCTTCATGAGGAAAGTCCCGCTATCTAAGCACAAGACTACCTCTGGGAGAGCAAAGAGAAGCTCAGGGGTCTTGGGGATGCCACCAACAGTCTGCCCTACCAGGCTGGAAGAATACTCTTGGGGCTGACCTAAAAAGCCCCAGTCTGCAGGTGCAGTGGGAGCTAAGACACATTTCTGCTTTATCTTCCCGTGCCAGAAACAGGACAAGGATGTAAAACTTAGCAAGAGAGGCATTTAGATACTGCCTGCTCAAAGCCAACAGAGCCTGGTACTTCCAGTCCAACAAGGGTTCATCAGTTATTCCCGGAATCCAGCCAAGGTATGTAGGCCATGTAGACAGTGCAAGGAGTCAAGTCCCAGCCTATGTACAGCCCCGGGTAGCTCCAGCAGCACCCACTTATACACAGGAGAGCCCTAGGTCTGCGCTCCAAGGACTTAACTGGAAGGGTCAGTTCAATGCCTTACTCATCTGTGAAGGTCTGATTCTTTCGACACGGGCCATAGTGGTACTTGTAGACTACTCTGGGGATGAACTCAGAGGTGAAGGCGATGACCATTCCATTGGCAATGACTGCCAGCACTCCAATGGTCTCCAGTACCTGCAGCCAGGTCCCTGAATGACAGCAGTAGAATGAAGCAGCCAATCCTGATCATTGATAGTCTCCTAGCCTAAAAGCTTGGAGCCTGATTGGTCAAGGAGCCTTGTATTATCTCTGTTCATGGCCCCAGTGCATCTGGGAGAGCTAAGTTATCTGCTCGGGATTCCTCAGCTAAGATAGACATAGTATAGTTACACCTTTTTCTCCCAGACATGATTAGTGAAGGACTCAGACTTCCCCATTCCCACCTTCTTCCTGGAACTTTTCAACAGGCTGTCTATGTCCTAGACCCCACCCAAGTGAGAATTCCTGAACCCAGCCCCACGTCTGAGGCTCCACCTCTAACAACTAAACCATCTGTTTCCCTGACATCTGTCATTCTCATTATGGAAAGTCAGGATGACTGAGGCCTTGGGCTCTCTGATCTGCCATATCTTCTCTCCCACGTGATCAGATTCCTGCTCTTCCATAAGGTCCCCTTGGAGGCTGCACGCTCTCCAGCCACATGCTGGAGGCTCATGGGAGAACCTTGTCAGGCAGTACCTAAATGCACTCTAGCTTGCCTTTTTCTAGGGGTTGAGTTCATGAGGCTTAGTTACTGTATCTGAAAAACCTAATGTCCCTAGAGTAAAGGGAGGGGCTGCAGTTATTACAAGTTGCTTCAAGGTGGTCTGGCATGGGCTGGTGAAAGCCCAGGATTGGAAGTTGTTCTTCCCAGCGCCCTGGCTGTTCTCCATTGTATAATGTGTGTGCACTCTGACCTATGTCCTTAGCCTTTCGAGGAACCAGGCGCCGCTGTAGTCTGACCATCTTGATGGCATCCAGGCGGATCTCCACAAGGTTGCTGAAGAGCGCCAACAGGGGTGCGAGTGGGAAGGCAGCCACGAAGATGGTGGTGAAGCCATACTGGATCACTGCAGGGTGAAAATGTCACAATGTCCAGTACAGCCACCCTCTCTTCACCCTGCACACCCACCCCATCTGCTCAGCCCACTGGAGCACCACACACTCATCTCCATGAACTCATCAAACAGGCTGAAGGTGTTGACTGAGTTCATGTGGTAGTTACGCTGCCACTCCTTCAGTTCTGGGTCTTCGGACATGTGACCATGTTTGTAAGCCCGTATTAAGCGGTATTTGTGGACCAATAACCTGTGGGCACCAAGAATGTGTGGAACATACAGAAAGACCGCAGGGCACCGGGGACAGGCACTGCGGGAGGCTGGATGGGATGGAAAGAGGTCCTCACGGTTTCAGGTACTCAACGCAGTTGCTCAGGGTTTGCTTCAGGCCCATGATAATGGCCATCTGGATAAACAGGTCCATCATGCAGCCGCTGAGATGACACTGTGGGGCCAATGTGAGGGTCAGGGATGGAGCTTGAGGGAGGAGGGGAATTCAAGAAGTGGGCAGTGAGGCCTCAGGACAGACTGACCTCCTCTAGCTTCCACAGGCCAGCCAGGCGAGTGGACTTCCCAGGGTGACCATTGATCCTAGGGAGAAAATCAAGGCCTGTGAGGAAGACGGACAGCACCTTCATCTTGTGACCATGGAAGGGAGAGTAATAGTGTGGCGGTTTGAATGAGAATGCCTTCCCACTCCCAGTAGGCTCGTATACTTGAATACTGCATCCTTAGTTGGTGGAATGTTTGGGAAGGATTAGGAGGTATGGCTTTGTTGAAAGAGATAAGTCACTGGGGTTAGGTTCCTTTGCATTCCCCCCCACCCCTGCCTCTCTCTGCCTCATGGTTGTAAGTCAAGATGTAAGCTTTCAACGGTTCCTTCACTCCACCATCATGGACTCTAATTCTCTAAACCGTGGGCCAAATTAAGCACTTCTCTTTATAAGTTGCCATGGTTACACTGTTTTACCAATAGAAGAGTAACTAAGACAGGTGGTTCCAGGCTGTGAGCTATTGCTGAAAAAAGACCTGACTATGTTGTTTTTTGGAGAAATGTAGAAGACTTTGGGACTTTGGACCAGATAAGCAGTTGAATGCTGTGGGCCCAGCTTAAAGGGCCATCCTAGTCTTCCTAGGAGCTTGGGCAAATTGCCAGGAATGACTTTCAAGGGACTCCCATGTCTCTGAACACACTGGGAGGTTTGGTGGGGAGGCAGGGTTGGGAGGAAGTTTGTGACTAACTGGTAATGTTTAAATGCTTTATGACATTTAAGCACGTAAATAAAGCAGCGATCATTTTCTTCAGAGAAGACAAAAAGGTGTACATTGACTGCACCAAAAATGGTTCCTTTAAATAGGGAAGGTGAGGATATTCATGTAGCTTCTTCACGAAGCACAGCACCACATAACAAGCGGGGAGAGTATGGTACACTGGGCAGAGCCACTGGGATGTTTCCATGGAAACAGTCAGTTTGATTACTGACATAGCAAAGCTATCTACGTAGTAGTTAATTAAAAGAACTGATCTGCCGGGCAGTGGTGGCGCACGCCTTTAATCCCAGCACTTGGGAGGCAGAGGCAGGTAGATTTCTGAGTTCAAGGCCAGCCTGGTCTACAGAGTGAGTTCCAGGACTGCCAGGGCTACACAGAGAAACCCTGTCTTGAAAAACTAAAATAAATAAATAAATAAATAAATAAATAAATAAATAAATAAAATAAAAGAACTGATCTGACCACGTTTTTAAAAAATGTGGAACACTTCACAAATTTGCCTGTCATGCTTACAGAAGGGCCATCTTGTGTGTATTGTTCCAATTTTTCTACATGTGCTGCTGAAGGGGGCACTTTTTCTTTTTAATGCAGGATCTTATGTAGCCCAGGCTAACCAAAAACTCACTCCAATTATTGACTTCTGAAATTACAAGAGTATGCCACCATATCAAGAGGTCACCACATTCAAGAGGTCACAGATACAAGAGGTCAAACAGGGCTTCATGCTCTTCAACTGAACTGTATCTCCAGCCTCAAGATCTGCCACTTTTTTTTTACTATTATTTTCTTATATTTATTTACTTATTTATTCTTCTTTGAGACAGAGTCTCTCTATTTAGTCTCGGCTATCCTGGAGCTCAACATGTAGTCCAGGCTGACCTCAAACTCAGAGATCTACTTACTTCTACAGGCTTAGTGCTGGGATTAAAGGTGTGTGCCACCATGCTTGGCTAAGATCTGGCCACCTTTTTTAAAGTTTGTTTGTTTGTTTATGCTTTAATATGAGTTCCCTGCTGCATTAATTTATTTATTCATTCATTCATTCATTCATTCATTCATTCATTCATTCTATGTATGAGTGCTCTGTTGCATATACACCTGCATGCCAGCAGATGGCATCAGATCCCTTTCTAGATTGTTATGAGCCACTATGTGGTGCTGAGAATTGAACTCAGGACCTTTGGAAGAGCAGCCATCTCCCCAGCCCCAGATCTGGGCAATTTTAAAGGCAAGAAATAAGACAGGAAGGCTGAACCTGAAGGAGCTGGGGGCTGGCGTGGACAGCAGGCTTCTGGGCCCAGGGAGCATACCTGCCCAGAATGAAGGCAATGTAGATGAGAGAGGAGAAGTGGGCAAAGAACTGCAGGATGAAAAACTTGACAGTGAACTTGCTCTCTTGCTCTGAAAAGGTCCTGGGTTCCTCTGAAATGAGACACGGCCATTCTGTCTGTCCTTAGACCGATGAGACAGCATGACCTACACTCTCAAGTGAGGGTCCCCAGAAGAGGAGGAAGCCCCACCCCACTTTTGATCACAGCCCTGTGACTCTCAGCCCTGAGTCCTTCCATTTCCCAGAGAGAAGATAGCCTCTTCTCACCAAATTTACAAAGCTTCAGGGCTACACATTTGTTGACCTGAGGGAAGAAGGAACCAAGTGGGACTTACCTAGGATTTCAGTGGCGCCCCCAGGGCCTCGCCTGCCTGATCCTTACCTTAGTCATGATGACAATGATTACATAATGTACCACTGCCCCGGTCACCACCACAGCGGTGATCGACTGCTGACCCAGGAAGCTGCTGAAGAAGGCACCAGACACCACACGGTAGACAACCAGCACGTGAGCCATGGCAATCATTACACAGATCTGTGAAGGGTTGGGGTTGGACATGAAGGGTAGGGATAGCCGGGTCTCTAGCCTTTACCACAGATCCCAGAAGTACCATAAACAGGGTCAGGATCAGGATGATGGTGCTGTTCAGGTAGGAATGGTGGTGCTTTTTCAGCTCATAGCATGGAGAGTTGATGAGCTCAAGGGCCATCTCTTCCTAGGGAGGTCACCAGACATGCCTCAGATACAAGGATTCAGGTATGGGCCACATGGGCCACTGTAAGCAAGCAACCTTGATGCTGCTGTCCCTGCCTTACCTCTTCCTCATCCCATTCATACAGGTCCCAGCTCTGGACCTCACGGGCACGCTTTCGCTTCCAGATCTCCAGGAAGACTGTAGCTGCAGTGAGCACAGAGAAATGTCACAGGATACCTGGGGTGAGCCAGGGTGGCTGAAGAGCTCAGGTTGGCTGGAGTCCTAGAGTCCTCCAGGGATGCCCAGCAGCAGCAACTCACCCCACAGAGCCATGAAGATGGCAAATAGCACAGTCCCCTCGTTGTCAAAGAGATGAGTGAGCTGGGGAGAGGAACAGAAGGGCTTCATGCTAAGTTTCCTACCATGTCCTCTGGTGGGGGAGAACCTAGCTCTTCGAGGCAACAAGGTGCCTTCTCTTCCCCACTTCTAGACAGATAATCTGTGCCCCCCCCCTGCATAAGCCCAGGAAAGACTCCAGTAGCATCAAACCTTCGAGAAAGTGCACATGTCTGAGAGCGGCTGGTATCTGCGACTGTGGTCACCAAGAGGGCACATGAAGATGTCATGGGCATCACAGATCTCTTTGCTGTGAGTGTAGAGACAAGACTGGTGATTTTGACATGCAGAATCCATCCAGGCTTCCACCTCCATACCTGGCCCACAACGAGATTGCAGGCCTCAGGCCCAACCCACCTGATCTGGCTGGAATCAAACAGGGCAAAGCCACTCAGAAAGACGATGAGGCCCACCACAGCAGCAGGCACCAGCATGTAGGTGTACCAGCCAAGCCAGGTGAAGTACAGAGCCACCTTCTCGCCAAAGTATTCCCTGTGGGAAAGCTTCCCCATCAAGGCCACCCTCCCCATTGGCCTCAGTGCCTGGTAGGGTATGGGCGGATGAGGAGAAGGTACTGAGGCCAATGGGAGGGAGGGTACTGCTAGCATCAGTGTAAGTGGGAACTGTATCTGTCAGTCAGGACTGGCTTGGCTGGGCCACAGATTATCTGTTTTAAACACAGATGTGTCAGTGACCCACAGGTGAGCTGCTTGGTATGGTATTACCTGATTTTATCAATTGGCTGTAACTGGAACATGCTCCTCCATCGAGCCCAAATTCTCTTCAGGTCTTTTTCTCCCTGGGTCCCGGAAACAGACAATGAGAGCTTGGCTTCCTCCCTCAGATCCCTACCCTCAGGCCCATTCTGAGCTAGCTGGTCTACCCCTCACCTTGTGCAGAAGAAACATGGTCTCAAAAACCCCAGCCTTCACCAGATCCTCAAAGGTTTCTAGGGTTACAGGGAGCCTCAATCAGAGAGCAATGAAGGGTGGGAGAATCCAGCCCACAGCAGCAGCCTCCTCAGCCACCTGCCCATCTGAGCTCACCACCGGGTCTCATCTTGCTGTTCACGACAAAGCTCACAATTCGGATTCTGAAACCCAAGAATCTAAGGATCAGGGTAGTCCCATGATAGCCTAGTGGACTCTGCTCCTAAAGACCCTGTTCGCCACACATTCGGGCCCTCTCTTTTCTAGAAGAGGTACCCCACCACTACTGACCAGAATTCAGAGTCCAGAAATCACCCTCAGGTCAAACTTGCCTGACTTCCAGAATGGGGTTCAATTCTTACTCTCAGGCTTCCACATCTCGCCCAGATGCAGGGGTAAGAGCCCCAACCTCTGACCACACTCCTCTGCACATGCTGAGTGCTAATGTGCACAAACCTGTTTAAATGGCTATGAGTCGTTCTCCTTATGTGGAATCTGATGCTCAGAGGTTAGAGTAACTTGCCTGAGGCCACACAGGCATTTGTGCAGCCATACTCAGATACAGCTTAAGTGCCTGAGATGGTCACCTTGTGGACACAGAGAAATCCCCCTATAAGTCTTTCTTGCTTTGCCCCCATCAAGGTGTCTGTGGTGGTTTGTATATGCTTGGCCCAGGGAGTGGCACTATTAGGAGGTGTAGCCTTGTTGGAGTAGATGTGTCACTGTGGACGTAGGCTTTAAGGCCCTTGTCCTAGCTGCCTGGAAGCCAGTCTTTTCCTCGCTGCCTTAGGAACAAAAGGTGGAACTCTCAGCTCCTCTGCCTGGATGCTGCCATGATCTCACCTCAATGATAATGGAGAGAACTTCTGAACCTGAAAGTCAGCCCCAATTAAATGTCCTTTATAAGAGTTGCTTTGGTCATAGTATCTATTCACAGTGGTAAAACCCTAAGACAGTGTCTCTATTCTTCTGATTTCCCCTCATTCCTTCTCAATACCAAAAAATTCTGTGCTTACAGGACTCTGTTGCCTGCTACCCAATTCCCTGTCCATCCTTTGCCATAGCCAACTAGCCAGGCCCCCAGATAGCTATTCCTAGAGCTGGGTAAGTGACACAGAACAACCAGCATTTGTGGAGGAGCAGGTAACTGGGGACATAGTAAGCTCTCCCTGTCAGATATCGAGGACCAGATGTCCAGAGAGGAGAGTTCGGGCTGAAGAGGAAGGGGTCTGTGGGAGATAAAGACCTCAGAGTTCAGAAGCAGTGACTGATGACTTTGATTCTGGGTCTCCAGGAAAACCGTGATAAACAGTTCTTACAGGATATCAAAAAGTGAGTGTCAATATTACTATTACAAAATGTAAACTGAGGCATAGAGCCTTGTTCAGAACTGTGTCTAATCCCCTGTGACATCCACACTGAGACTGTGTGGAACTGTTGTCCTACCTCAGATGAGATGTGGCCTTTATCCTGCTTGGACACAAGGCAAGGGTCCTCCTGCCTGGCTCTGGATACATGCTCACCTTGTGGTAGCTATGTTGAAGCTCTGCTTGGCTTTGGAGCTGGGATCATCAGGTTTCATGAGGAGGGTCCGGTACATGTCAATGACGCCACTGTCAGCTCGGATCCCAAAGAACACCTTCTTCTGGTCCCTTTTCACCTTGAGAGCCACAGGAGAAGAACTCATCCACAGCCACTATCCTGTCCCCTGTTTCTGGGGTATATGACATGGCATTCCTCATGACTCTCCGGCCCATGATTTGGCCCCTGAAGCAAACCAGCCCACCTTGAAGTGGAAGCCCCTGCTCTCGAGATTTTTTAGGAACTTCCGTTGCCTGTCAACATGCTTCGGGATTTTCTGGGTCTGGAGATCAGCCACCAGGACACAGTCCCATTGATCAGAGTCCTCAGGCTGGAGGAATAAGGTTTGGGATAGAAACACAGTTAGGAGGAAATGTAAATCTAAAACCCAGCACAAGACACAGGGTGGGAGAAGGTGTGGAGCAAGAACCCATAGTCCACGGGATATGGAAGGAGGTTTAGGGCCATAACCAAGCACAGAATACAGTGAGTAGGTGGAATCCAGACCTACCTGACAAGTACCCAATTCTATCAATGGCAAATGGTCCCCTTCTGACCCCACCAAGATCTGGAGACTCTCATCACCCTGGGGGACAGAGAAAGATGGGGAGACAAGTATGTAAGCCCCTCACAAGCCTTTTCCTACATTCTCTGAGCAGATACATGAGCACTTAAGGGAGTGAGACTTTCTATCCTGCACCAAGCTGGGGACTGGTCTGCCAGAAACTAGTTGGCAAATAGGCAGCCCTGGTGGAGGTCAGGCTGAGGATGTCACAAGGTGACAGAAAGTGGCGCACGCAGCACAACCAGAGTACAGTCTGTGTGGAAACACCAAGGAGTTCCTTCTGGGCTTGAAGGAAAGGTAGAGAGACCCACTTCTCCATGGCAGACAAAGTGATTCAAAGGAATGTCCCTGAAAGGAGTTCCAGTGAACACTAGATGGGCAGGAAATGGCAAACTCAGGACAATCAAGGTGACATTGATCAGTGCTACCGATAGCTGAAGGGCTAGATGACACCAGCTATACACAATTAAGACTCTGACGAGGGGGCTGGAAAGATGATTGCTCTTCCAGAGATCCTGAGTTCAATTCCCAGCTCATAACCATCTGTAATGGGATCTGATGCCATCTTCTAGTGTGTCTGAAGACAGTGACAGCATAATCATATACAGAAAACAAATCAGTAATTCTTCTTTTAAAAAAAGAAGGGTCTGGATATACCAAAGTCTGGGGGCACCAGGGAGGGACATCAGGGATACACTTGGTACTGGTGTTTCACACAAACTTGGGGAACATTTGCACTGGGCCGTACTAGACCTTGTGGCCTGGCTTTTCTTGAGGACACAAACAAGAAACTCAGGACAGGGCATAATCCCCATCGCTGAGAGCCACAAGTGGAATCTGAAGGACTTGAGATTTTTCTGACTTGTTCACAGTGCAGATCCCAGATCTTCTGGGAGACAGGATTACATCTTTCTCCACTGTGGGATGGATTCAATGCCTAGAGAAAGCTGTGAGTGTGAGAACCAGTGGGCACCAGTATCATCCCAATCCATATGAGAAAGGTTGCAACTGCCGCTGATAACCCTGGGAGTTGGGCACAGCAGGAGCGTAAGCGATGGCCCCCCAATAGTCCATCCCACCCAAAATCCTCAGAGAAGATCAGAAGGTCAGGTGAAGAGTGTCCAGGAGTTATGTTACCAGGACAAGGGGGAAAAATATCTTAAGTGGAAGCTATTTCGAGGCCAGCCTGGTCTACAGAGTGAGTTCCAGGACAGCCAAGGCTATACAGAGAAACCCTGTCTTGAAAAACCAAAAAAAAAAAAAAAAAACCAAAAAAAAAAAAAAAGTGGAAGCTAAGAAGACAGTGACTAGGTGACTAAAAGCTACAGTGATCCTGAGTGACCAGAATAGGAAAGGACACAAGGGTGTGTGGACGACACAAGTGTCTCCTGAGATGTGGTTACGGGAAGGTAGCGTACGGGCAGGGGACACCAGAATGACAAATGAGCTTGTTTTTAAGAAAACAGACCTTTGCCGGGCGGTGGTGGCGCACGCCTTTAATCCCAGCACTTGGGAGGCAGAGGCAGGCAGATTTCTGAGTTCGAGGCCAGCCTGGTCTACAGAGTGAGTTCCAGAACAGCCAGGGCTACACAGAGGAAACCCTGTCTCGAAAAACCAAAAAAAAAGAAAAAAGAAAAGAAAAGAAAAAAAAGAAAACAGACCTTGGGAATCTACATCTAGCATGATAGCCTTTTTTTTTTAAGTGCATAGGGTAGGTGTTTTGCCTGCACATAAATCAGTCTATACATCATTTGTCAGTCGGTTGCCCATGGAGACCAGAAGAGAGCATCAGATCTGATGAACTGGGTAGGTGACACAGAAAGACCAGAGGAGTTACAGACTTTTGTGAGCCACCCTGAGGATGCCGGGAATTGAACCAGGGTTCTCTAGAAAGGTATTTGGTGCTCCTAACCACTGAGTTATCTCTCCAATCCCTAGCACGACATACTTTATATATATATATATATATATATATATATATATATAAAATGAAAAGCAATTAACAAGTAAAGCTCTGCTTTTTAATTTTTTTTAAAGAAATATTCCCCCCCCCCTCCCTTCTCCCTCTCGCCCCGGCCCCACTTACTCCAGCACAATTGTTTTTTTATTTATTTATTATTATATGTAAGTACACGGCAGCTATCTTCAGACACCCCATAAGAGGGCATGAGATCTCATTACAGATGGTTGTGACACACCCATGTGGTTGCTGGGATTTGAACTCATGACCAGTGCTCTTAACCACTGAGCCATCTCATCAGACCTAAAGAAATATTCTTTTTTTTTTTTAATTTTTTTTTTTTTTGATTTTTCGAGACAAGGTTTCTCTGTGTAGCCCTGGCTGTCCTGGAACTCATTCTGTAGACCAGGCTGGCCTCAAACTCAGAAATCCACCTGTCTCTGCCTCCCAAGTGCTGGGATTAAAGGTATGCACCACCACTGCCTGGCTAAGAAATATTCTTAAATCTACTTTTTTTTCCTATTTTATGCACTTTGGTGTTTTGCCTACATATATGTCTGTGTGAGGGTGTCGGATCCACCTAGAACTAGGATTACAGACAGTTGTGAGCTGTCACGTGGGTGAGCTGTCACGTGGGTGCTGGGAACTGAACCTCTGGAAGCGGAGCTCTTAACCACTGAGCCATCTCTCCAGCTTGCTTTTTTCTAGCCTCCTTCCTTCCTTTTTTTCTTTCTTTGATTTTTAAAAATTTTTTCTGGCCAGGCAGTGGTGGCGCACGCCTTTAATCCCAGCACTTGGGAGGCAGAGGCAAGTGGATTTCTGAGTTTGAGGCCAGCCTGGTCTACAGAGTGAGTTCCAGGACAGCCAGGGCTACACAGAGAAACCCTGTCTCGAAAAAAAACAAACAAACAAAAATATTTCTGTGCATTGTTGCTGTGTCTGTGTGAGGTGTCAGATCCTCTGGAACTGGAGTTACAGACAGTTCAAGCTACCATGTGGTGCTGGGAATTGAACTCGGTCTTTTGAAAGAGCAGCAAGTGCTCTTGACCACTGAGCTATCTCTCTAACCCATTTTTTTTTCTTTTTTTCTTTTTTTGAGACAGGGTTTCACCATGTAGCCCTGGCCATCTAGAACTCACTATGTAGACCAGGTTGGCCTCAAATTCAGAGAGATCCATCTGTTTCTGCCTCCAGAGTTCTGGGATTAAAAGCATGTGCCGCTGACACTCCTGCTCCATTTTGTTTGTTTGTTTGGGTTGGGTTTTTTAAGACAGGGTTTCTCCAGTAGCCCTAGCTGTCCTTAAACGTTCTATATAGACCAGGCTGGCCTTGAACTCAGAAAACTGACTGCCTCTGCCTCCAAAGTGCTAGGATTAAAGACATGTGCCACCACTGTCTGGCTCCCGATTTGTTTTTTGTATCTTTTTATTGTACAAATGTTTTGCCTTTATGTCTGTTTGCCATGTATATGCCTAGTCCCTGTGGAGGTCAAAGGAGGGCATCAGACCCTCTAGAATAGGAGTTACAGGCAGTTGTGAGCCACTGTGTGGGTGCTGGGAATCAAACCCGGGTCTCTGCAACTGTTTTACCTTTTTGAAATAAATAATTTTAAAATGTTGGTTTTACAACATTTTACAAAATTCTGTAATTACTGGTAGACACCTCCATGCCTGGTTATGTGATACCAGGAACTGAACTCACGGTTTCACATGTGCTAGAAGCGTGTGCTAGGGCAGTGGATGCTGTGGGCTCTGTCTCACTGGTGCTAGGTCCTGGGTTCCTAGGATTTCATGTACTCTCAATAAATCAGGTGCCTGAGGACTGAAGTTTAGTGGCAGTCAAGGCTTCTTTCCCGAGGATGTGGACTGTAGGAAGCAGGGAGGAAGACCTAGGGAAGTGGGGGCTGCCAGGCAGGTTGGAGCAAACTGTGCTTTCCCAAACCCAGTGGAGTAAAGACCAAGGGAGGGTTGAGCGGGCCAGTGCACTGGCTAAGGAGACAGCATTGGGAAGATGCTGAGGACACTGGTTTTATAATTCGTGATGTGTCCCTTGGCTCTGCACACATGGGAAACAAGTCCCATCCATGTCCCTACGAGCAATGCAGGAGTCGGTAGAGGGACTCCACAGTGGCAAGGACCCTGTGGCTCCATGGTCCTAGATGCAGGGGACTTTGTCCTTCTAGATGCTTGAGCCAAACAAAGCTGTTTCTCTAGCTGTCCAGCAGGTTGGGATGCTGTTCTCATACTCCATGGTCTGAGGGGCCCATGTCTTCCTTAGTCCATTACCAACTCCAGTGCCCATCAGTGGTCACTGATGGTCACTTCAGTGGTCCCTGCCTCCATCCCCACACTGAAGTTTCCATCCCTGATGTTACCACAATGCCAAATCTGACTCCTGCTTCCCCCGCCCCACGAACCTGTAATACCTCTCCTTCTCAAATACATTCCTCCTACCTCCTCCAGAGAGTCTCACCATACTGCTCCAACAGGCCAGTCGAAGAGCTGCCAGGCAAAATACAGGCCACCCAATTATGTAGGAATTTCAGATAGACAAATAGGCTTTGGGATGGGCATGGTAGTGCATGCCAACAATTCAGAGGGTTGTGGTGAATTTGTGGCCAGCCCGATGTACATAGCAAGTTCCAGGCCAGCCTGGTCTATATAGCAAGACCTCATCTCAAAACAAAGCAAAACAAAACAAACTAAAGGGTTTATTTGGGGTAGGGGGGTGTATTTTTAAGTATAAGTATATTGCAATATTGCCTGGGTATACTTGTTTGTTTGTTTGTTTTTGGTTTTTTGAGACAGGGTTTCTCTGTGTAGCCCTGGCTGTCCTGGAACTCACTCTGTAGACCAGGCTATCCTCGAACTCAGAAATCCGCCTGCCTGCCTGGGTATACTTATACTAAGGAAAAACAAGTTATCTGAAATCCATTTTAACCTAAGGTGGTTTTGTTTTGTTCTGTTCTGTTCTGTTTGCTTGTTTGTCTGCCTTGCTGCTGAATCCACACCCTACTGAAGCCTCATGAGTGCAGACTCACATTCACACATGCCCAAGGAGCTTCTGGTTCAAGAATCGACAGGTGTCTCCCCTGCCCGCACCTCCATTCAGCTGTTGGAAGGAACAGAGGCCTCAGACCGTCATCTCCCTGTCTTGTGTGCACCCTGTGTGTTATACTCGCCTCTCCATCTGGGCATTTCTGTCTGCTTTCACCTTCCCGCCTCTGACAACATTCCCCAGACTCCTGGGCTCTCTTGGCTTCCCATCTACTGCCCACAAACACATGTAACCCAGATATTGTGGGCAGGGATTGAAACTTCTCTAGGAGAGAAACCCACACTTAGAGCTGAAGTATAGGGTGAGCACCTGTGTCTCAAACTGGGAAGGTGGTGACACCCCAACTAACAAGAGAAGTGGGCAGGGGACCCTTATGTCCCTGGCACCCTGTCTAGTGATCCACCCACCACAAGGGCCCAGCAAGTGTCATGTGGGATGAACTGGTGAGTGAAATGAGCTTGACTTTGGACCTGGGCAGATGTCCTCTGATGTCTCCCCTCTCCCATAAGCCACAATCATCAGTGTGGGCCCAAAATGTTAGTGTTTAGAACATATTAGAGCAGAGGCAAGACCTAGGACAGAACCGGGAACCTGTAGGACTTTGGAATCCAAACTTAGAGGTAGCCTGGGAAGAGGAGACCATCCACAAAGTATACCTTTGAAGGCTGGGCTAAGAGACTGTCCCTATCCAACCCTCAAATTATATCAGAAAGCCCCTTCCCACTAGAGACATATGCAGCTTTGGAACAGTTACCTGAAGCCTCCTGGGACTGGGGATATCACTTCGGTCAGTGTAAGCTGAAGCCACTCTGGGCAGGACCACCATTTATATATCCATGGCAAAGCTATACACATACCTGAAGACTGCACTAGCTTTTAGCTGCCACCGTAGCACAGGCACAGTGGCTAATCTATCAGCAAGGCCAGAGATCCTACCCAATTCTGGTTCCATCATTTCCAGCCTATGGCAAGACAGGCCCAGCCACTAAATTCTGCATTCATGAATGCTGGGCTGGGCCGGGCAGTGGTGGTGAACGCCTTTAATCCCAGCACTTGGGAGGCAGAGGCAGGCAGATTTCTGAGTTCAAAGCCAGCCTGGTCTACAGAGTGAGTTCCAGGACAGCCAGGGCTACACAGAGAAACCCTGTCTTGAAAAAAAAAGAAAAAAAGAAAAAAAAAGAAAAAAAGAATGCTGGGCTTACCAACCTCCCATCCACAGCCACAGCATCCAGACTTCAAGGTCTAGCTGTCTAGAGCCAATGTGTATAGGACCAGATCCTGCTGGTCCCCAATGGATGGGGGATACCCAAGAGCATCTATCTCACTGTTGCCCTTGGGGCATTCATGATGGGACCAGCTTGTGAAGCTAACTTTACCTCCAGCCAAGCAGCTTGCTCAGTGTTCCTGAAGTGTTCAAAACTCCTGGGTCCTAATCCATTGGATTCTACCTCCAAGAAACTGTGTGGGCTCCTGAAACTCCAGGATACATAAGATAGGGACAAGGCTGTCCCCACACACTCAGCTGGGGCCTTGGACCTAGAGTTCCAACCTTGCCGTATATAGCCAGACTGGGGCTTAAGCACAGGCAGACACCCTGGCTCTGATGTGACCAACCCCTCAGAGACTCAACTTCTTTACCAATAGAATCTAAGGATATCACTTCTGCAACAAAGAATCACCCTGGCACAGGCAGGAAAAGAGTGAAGAAAATCACCTGCCCGCTCAGCCACTAGGTTCCAGCCATTTCCCCCAGTCCTTGCCACCTCCAATCCTACAGGCCATACACAGTGGGCTAGGGCTCAGGGCTCAGGTAGGGCCCCTAGATCCTCATTATGAACATAGGTCACCTCTCCAGTTTGTGGGACACCATAGCACCTAAGGAATCCTCTCTCCTGAGGGTCAGGATTGCAGGGAACCAGAGCAGGGCAGTCCTGCTCCCTTCTGTCCACCTTCCAGCCACCTTCCTGGTCAGTACAGGCAGAAGAGACGTGTACATACAGCTCATCCATCTCCAGACCAAGCCTGACCTGTGAGTACACAGTACACATGCATGAAGACGTGGACCTCGTCTCCCACCCCATCTGTCCTTTGGCCCACCTTGTCCTAAGATCATGCTTACCTCCCTTGCTAATTCTCTGAGGTCTGTAACACTCTTCAGTTTCATTATCCACAGGAGGATCCACCTGCTCCACCAGGGACTGTGGGCAGGGATTGAAACTTCTCCAGGACAACAGAAACCCACACTTAAAGTTATAGTACAGGGTGAGCACCTGTGTCTCAACTGGGGAAGAAGGTGACACCCCAACCACCCACCACAAGGGCTCAACATCTCTGCTTCCTTTGTCTCCTAGAAACTCCTGAGGCTTCTCTCTCTTTCTCTCTTTCTCTCTCTCTCTCTCTCTCTCTCTTTCTCTCTCTCTCTCTCTCTCTCTCCCATCTCTCCTTGCAATGGTCTGTAACTATCTGTCTCCCACCAGTCCATATTCATCCCTAGACACTAAACTGGAAATTCTGTGTTCTCAGTGCTGAGCCCTGGAGGATGGTGCATGGGTGGATGCATACAGACACTGGAGGCGTGTCTACCTGGTGACAGAGGTGGTCCCAATCTTTACCTCATAAGGCAAGAGATAAACAAGCTGAAGAGAAGATTGGCACAGCATTTCTGGGAGAGAGACATGTATGTGTGTCAGTCCTAAGAGGCAGGCTGCACTTGAAGAGTTTACTCAGCTCTCAACCCTTTCAGAGACTCACTCCTTATCACCTCAGAGGACTCACTAGTTACGGACCTCAAGAACTCAGTCCCAGACTAGTGAGATAGCTCAGCAAGTGACGGCACCCGCCGCAACGCCTCAGCTTGCTCCCTAGGACCACACAGTCAAAGGAGAGAACTGACTTCAGAGACTTGTCCTCTGACCTTGCACATGCAAGTGCCGACAGGTCTCAGTCCTCACACCCCTGGAAACTTGATAGTCACTACTCCTGGTGACTTTGTCCTCAGCATTTCAACTTTGCAGGAGGATAAAGGGCAAGGAGAAAGTCAGCAGGTATGGCTAGAAGTTTACAGAAGCCAGTCAGCAAAAGCAACGGAGAGCCATGAAAGAAATTTAAACAGTGGAGGGCAGGCTCAGATCCAACCAGGAGCTGGGACCACCAAACCCTCTGTGTACCTACACTTTAGGTCCTAAAGGCACGTGTTCTCTCTTTATATCACTAGTTTGAGGAAGAGGCAGGCAAGGGGATAGGTATTAGAGCTAGGTTAAGGGTGTCTATGTGCTGGCTTGAACAGTCAACTCCCAGAGCTGGGTCTGGAAGGCCCAGTGAGAGGACTGAATAAAAGCAGAGGGAGCAGCCACCCACACAGCCCACACCTGGAGGCCTGGTGCCTCAGTGGGAAGTTGGTTTCGCTCTCTACCTCGCCCTTGCCTCCTCCCTGAAGATGAAGTGCTGGCCTATGCCCCAGGTGACCATTTTGGCTGACAAAAGGGAAAACCATGCTTTCCAAATGGTACCCCAAGAACACACACATCTTACCTTCTGGACCACACCTAGGCTCCAGGTCCAGTCTGCCTG
The DNA here is from genome assembly GCA_030674055.1 of Rhabdomys pumilio. Taxonomy (NCBI): domain Eukaryota; kingdom Metazoa; phylum Chordata; class Mammalia; order Rodentia; family Muridae; genus Rhabdomys; species Rhabdomys pumilio. The sequence goes on from JANHMN010000003.1 coordinate 128,231,251, forward strand.
GAGCAGGATCTAGAATGTGTGGCACATACACAGCCACACAGGCCAGTCTAACCTAGTGCCCATAGTCCCTCCACGTCAGTGCAAGTCCCAGGTCTGGGTGCCCCAGCACAGCATCTCTATTCTCACCTTGCACCGATCAGTCTGGCAGAAAAGCCCTAAGTCATACACATTCATAGGAGCCCAGTCCCTGGGATCTCCAGAATTCCAGAATAGTACTAGAAAGCTACTTCATCTGTCGTGCCTCACCCTTAGGCTGCCCCATAGGTAATGATCTAACTCTAGCCAACATGCTCCCTGGATGGCAGGTTGTTGGAAACTACCTGCCACCAAGCCTTCCAGGGAAGGATGACAGCTGTAGGGGCTGCAGGCATGTATCTTCAGAACCCAGGCTCACCTGCATGCTGGTGGCTGGTCCCTCAGTCAACGTGGGGCTCTGGATGCTGGCACTGGCAGGTATGAGAGTGGTTGCTGACTCCCGGTTGTTACCTGACTTCCGTGTGTGATTTGCCCCGCCCACTCCTCTGATTGCTTGCCCCAGTATGCTGGGGAGGAGCCAGCAGCAAACCCGCCAAGAAAAATCCCTTCCAATGTTCTGCGACCCCAACACCTTCCTTTCGAGGGTAAGGGCAGAGCAAGAATGCGGAAGAGCGCTGGAGCTCTTTCCTGGATTTCCTATCATTTTCCCTGCATAGATGCCCTGGCTGCAAGGTAGAGTCCATGGCACTTGACTTCGAGAGAAAACGGTGACATAAACGACATTAATAGACAGGTACTCAGTACCACCTGTCCCCACAACATCTGCAGAGTTCATTCCTGACCTTCCAAATGTACTGTTGACTCCACAGAGGAGAAAGAGGCGAAGGGATAGCAAGATAGATCTCCAAAGGAACTGTCTTCTCATTCCTGGGCTCCTGTGATGACCTGAAGCCTGAGATCCTGAGACTGTGAGCCTGCTATGCAGCCGCACTGAGACAGCTGCTGGAGAAGGCTCTGGGCAGCCTCAGAGTAATCAATGTGTGTTCGCAGCCTGAGAATACTGAGGCTGGCAGGGAGTGGATGGCCTCCCTCAGGGAGGGCACATAGGACACTGAGGTATAAATGCCATTACACATGTCAGGAGACAAACAGAAAAACCACTGTGAAGCTGCGGATACAGGAACAAGGTTGATAGCCAGGGCAGGATCTCTGAAAGTATCTATCACAGGGTGGCTGGCAGCCAGGACGCACCCAATGTCACCTCCTCAACAGTGTCACCATGGATTACTCTCCTACAGTTCAGGCATTGAGTTGGTATGTACTTGCTCAGGGTTCTCAGATGAACGACAAGCCTCTACTTCAGCTTCAGGGCTATAGCAGGCTCTAGGACTGAACTGTGGGAGAGTGGGGGTGAGGTCAAAGAGAAGAAACCAGAATACTGGAGAGGGAAGGAGGGAGAGAGAGAGAACCAGCAGGGTAACTATGTCTTAGTCATCACCATTCTACTTCTGTGAAGACACTATAACCAAGGCAACTTTTATAAAAGAAAGCATTTAACTGGGGGCTTGCTTACAGTTTTAGAGGTTCAGTCCATTATCATTATGGTAGGAAGTATGTCACTGGTACGGTACCTGAGAACTACATCTTGATCCTCTTGTTAGATTATCTTAGAAGGCAACTGATGAGAGACAGGAGCCAGAAAGACAGGCTTGGTCTGCCCTTGAGTGGGGCCACATTTATACACAGCACGAGAACTTCTTATCACCTACACATGTGGATGGTCAAAGAGCCTATGGAGGGAGATGGGGGGTAGCTCCTTATAGGGCTGGAGATTACTTCTGTTGTCTGCAAGGAAAGCTGGGAAGTGTAGTCTTTCAGCAGGAAACTATTAATCCTCTCTTCCAAGATGGCTGCTCAATAGCATTTCATCCACACTCTAAAAGAACAAGGGAAGAATAGAAGGTACCCCACCCCTCACCTATCTGATCTCATAACCATACCATGCGACAAAGAAGCCCGCGGAACGTGATTTGTTTTTCTAAGAAAGAAAGTAGAACCCTTGTACCTAGCATCTTCAGTCTATGGACATACAGTGTCAAGCACACAATAAGAGAATCAGCAAGGGCTGAAGCCAAACTAAGACCCATACTACTGGATGTCTTTGTGCCTGCCAATGACACAGGCTCCCCTCTCCCATCCTGTTTCTTTCTTCTTTCATTGTGTGAGACAAAAGGACATTTAAACTTACTAAGTAGCTCACGGTAACCTGGAACTTGCAGTGTTCCTCCTGCCTTGGCTTCCTGAACTCTGGGATTCCAGCTTGATAGGAACATAAGTTTTAGTGGATGAAATAAAATATGTTTATTCAGATTTTTCATGTTATTGAACATCTAAATGGTTTGCAGTTTAGGATATAAAAGATATATATGTGTGTGTGTGTGTGTGTGTGTGTGTGTGTGTGTGTGTGTGTGTGTGTTTTAAATTTTCCCTCTCAGAACAGTTAGGAGGTGAACATCAGAAAAAGCGCCAAGGCTGTTGATCAGTCTTGAGGATTGGTATCTAAAATGCCTGGCTCAATTTCTCTCCAGTTGGAGGTGTAAGACCAGCTCTGGTTGTACTCCCTTCCCTGAATGTGGACCCTTCCACGAGATAGGTAAGGCTGAGTGAGAGTCTGTCTCTAGAAACAAAATAAACAGAATTGTGCTTTGGGGCTGAGTTCAAATCAACAGCAGAATAGCAAACTAGGGGCTGGGGTCCATTCCATACACTACAAAACTAACAAACAGAAAGAATACAGTCCATGAGAATATTTTTAAAAGGCTTATAATGAACAACAAGGAAACTGAAACACATGAAATTTCAACTAGAAAACCATGAAAATGCTGGAAGCTCAGGTTCACAAGTCGATGTTCCTGCTCATGTAAAGTTAATTCATTGATTCCTCCTCACGTTACTGCTTCTTTCACACTTTCTACCACAAACACACATCGACTTGATTGTGCTGATTACTACTTTATTAGCATATCACGACCTAGTATTGCAGACCTTATTTTGCTAGACTTGCTGCACCCTCTGGCCTCTGTTCTCAGTGCAGATGAGGTGGAAGTGGCACTGTGAATGAGGCCCTGCTGTGAAATGTGGCCCAGCCTCCTTGGTGTTGACTGTGCTGCCCTGCCTTTCTAGAGAACTTTGGCCCGTGCCACACGGGGCAATGACTCTTCCCTGTGGACCACTCCTTCCTCATTTCTCCAGCTAAAGCTCTTGGCACCTTTCTAGGGCCAAAGTACATTGAGAGGCATCTATTGCTAACCAGGACCCAGTGGCCTCACTGTGGATCAGGAGGGACAAGACCAACAAGGGCTCCAAGGGACAGTGAAATTCCAAAGGCTGGGTGCCCTAGCCCTAGGTCCTCCATCCCTTCAGGAATGTGTCAATCATGTGAATAGATATATTCTGGTGCTTTGACCAAGATGCCTCTGAGTGGAAGTGGCTGCCTTCAAGAACCTACCTACTTCCTATCTTCTCTCTGGGCTTGTTCCCAACCTTGTTCCATGCAAAAGGAGACTCAATTATCTGTCAGGTTGCTTGCCTATCATGTCTCTCTTCCTGAAGCCGCTCTTGTATTTTTCCGCGCATGGGGCGGGGTCGCTCTACAGATTGTTCGGTTTTTGTGCTTTGCTTCTTAAAAAAAACTCCCAACTAGCAGGTGTGCTGGGAATGAGTTTTCTATAATCCATTCAGCTTTATAGATTTACCATACCAGTAGAAATAAGTCATTATTCCTTTGCACAGGAACAATGTTCCTTTGTATCTCTCCTTTCTTGAAAGGTATTTTTAGAACGTATTTCCGCCAGTGTTCTACTATTTTCCACCCTGAATATGATTCCTAGAGCCTAAGGAAACCTTAGGCTCTGAAGTCAGGCCAAGGCCACACCCACGTGAGCTTTGGCGCCCTTCTTCCCAGGGTAAGGCCGGAATTTGCCACTTCCTTTAAGTCCTGTCTGGCTCCAGAGCCTCGGGTCTCTGACCCGAGGATTCGCAGCTGAGAAAAGGCCACTCTGTGTTCCACTCCCTAGGAACAGAGGTGAGGACTTTCGCAGCCTGCAGACAAGATGGAGGTGATACACAGGTGCGAACCTACAAGCAGAGGGAACAGCTGCAGAATCCTCAAATTCTGGTAGAAGTTTCCTGTGAAGTGTAGGAAGTGGAGACCGTCAAGCTTCGCGCTATTCAGCATCTCTGTTTCTAAACAAGGTGCAAAAATAAAACTCAAGAGTTGTGAAACTAAAAGCACTTGTAAAGTGTTTGGAATTTGGAAGAATTTTTTATAGCACATCTCTGTAGCTTGCAGAGTGGTCCGCCTTAAAGGAGGACTCTCCCTTTTAGACCACGCCTTTGCCAGGACCGCCTCTATCCAACGCCCACAGCAGGGCCCCTCCGTAACTCAGCTCCGCCCAGAGCAGTGCTTTCTGAGCCGGACTTTTAGGTCTTGACCCCGCCCTGGAACCGCCCATGCACGAAGCACCAGAGCATGGCCCCGCCCTGGCCCCGCCCTGGCCCCGCCCCATTCGCCTTGCCCACAGACCGTCACGTCAGTCCACCTAAAACCCCGCCCTAGACCGTGGTCCTGCTCCAAACTGCCCTTCTAGAGTCCGGGGGCCCCTAGTCCTGTCCCATACGACGCCCCCGAACCAGCCAGCTTTTGACTCCACCCCTCGCAGATGAAATCTTGAGTTGATGTTATGCTTATTGCCTCAAGCTATGCCTGGGAAAAAGGGGCCTGGTCTCTGATGGGGGAGAAACACCCACGCTTGAGAAGCTAACTCACACTTCTAAGAAAAGTACAGGAAGGGGGCGCTAAAGGATAGATGGCTCGGAGGCAGCCGCTCTTGGCTGAGACATAAGCCGGTAGCTAGCCGATCAGCGCTGGACTCTACCTAGCTTGGTATGGCATCACCTCACCGTATGTTGGTAAAGACTATCGTCTCAGTCCCAGAAAATGCAGTCGTGGTTCCGCCAACTCTGTCACGCTCTCTGCTGCTTCAAGGCCCCTTACAGGATGGAAATTGAAGCCCAACTCTGCCCTTCTGTCTAGCCCCGTCTTGTCCACTGTCGCACACCCACGGATAACATAAGACAGACACAACGCATGGGGCCATACTGGACTGGAGCAATGGGTGGCAGGAGGAACAGAGGCAAGCACTCAGCTTACCAGAAGACTCACAAATTTGTGCACAGAGCAAGGTTCAGTATTCTGGTGTTGAGTATTTTAACCAACTGTAAAAGTTGCAAACATTGAGGCAGGCTAGAAAGACTGGAAAAGGTAAGGAGAAAGGAGCCCCTCCCCAGCTGAACGTCAAGAATTCCAGCGCAACTGACATTTGCTGCGAAGACTGGCCACATAGAGGCAATATACTTCTTTTATGCAGAAATACTTTCAAATAGCAATATTAAAATACCAATAGGCCATGCTTAAACCCTGAGTCTGTATGACCTTAGAATACAGGGTTACTTCTTTCCCATATACAAGCCTGAAAATATTTTATTTTATTTTATTTTATTTTATTTTATTTTATTTTATTTTATTTATTTTTGGTTTTTCGAGACAGGGTTTCTCTGTGTAGTCCTGGCTGTCCTGGAACTTACTCTGTAGACCAGGCTGACCTCAGAACTCAGAAATCTGCCTGCCTCTGCCTCGCAAGTGCTAGGATTAAAGGCGTGCACCACCATCGCCCGGCTAGCCTGAAAACTATTAAGAGTTTCACAAACAAAAGTTTACAGTTAAAGCTCCATGCAACCCTTGGGACGCAGGGTTTTCCTTTACCAACCTCAGTCCTATCCAAAGCACATCAGGAGGCTCTATGACCACATTTGTATTTCTTAGCAGCCCCATGAGATGTAACTTCAGATGACATCAGCATTTTTGGTTTGGCTCGGTTTGGGACACAGGGTTTCTCTGTGCAGCCCTGACTGTCCAGGAACTTGCTCTGTACACCAGGCTGGTCTCAAACTCCACCTACCTCTGCCTCCTGAGTGCTAGTTCGGGGATTAAAGGTGTGTGCCATCATTCCAGTCATCCAACATCTTATATGGCTACTGTAACAATACTTAACAGAGACTCTCTAAAGAAACCCACATTCCTGCTTGGGTGTGTACAATTGTATTCTCTATCTGCCTATTACCCACCCCCTACCATGTGTAGACCTGTGTTAAATTCTCTTCTTAATTAATTCCAACTTTCCTTCATTCTGACTCACCCTGAAATCTCCTGGAGTGTAGTCAAGAAGTTCAGTTTCAAAAGCTCAGCATGGAGCTCTGCTCTCAGCTCACACTCCCCCACCAACCCCCACTGCTGACAAAACCCAAAGAGAAGCACTCTGTCAAAACCCAAATCAAATGAGCCTGAGTATGATACATGCCCATAATCTCAACACTTGAGAGCCTGAGGCAGAAGGATGTCTGTGTTTCTAGCCAGTCTGAACTACATGGTGAATTGCAGGCCACCTGGTGAAGTACATATAGAGACCTTGTCACAACAAAAATCTACCCATGGTTGAGCGGTGGTGGCACTCACCTTTAATCCCAGCACTGGGAGGCAGAACCAGGCAGATCTCTGTGACTTCAAGGCCAGCCTGATCTACAGAGCAGAGAGCAGTTTTGGGATTGCCTGAGCTACACGAAATAGCCCTGTGGAATAGCCCTGTCTCAAGAGAACAAAAAAACAAACAAACAAAAATAATTAAAATCCCAAACCTACCCAGGGCCAGAGAGACAGCTCAGAAGGTAAAAGTGCTAGCCACACAAACCTGAAGATTTAACTTTGATACCTGGAATCCATGTAAAAAGCTGCATTCTATGGCAGGCATCTGTAATCCTATGGGTGAGATGGTAGGCAGAAACAGAATTCTCCTTCAGGAGGCCAGCTCCTTTTCAAGAGTCAGCTAGCCTATAGTACTGATCTCAAACTCCACCTGCCTCTGCCTCCTGAGTGCTGAGACTAAAGGCATGAGCCACCATTTTTTTTTTTTTTTTTGGTTTTTTTTGAGACAGGGTTTCTCTGTGTAGTCCTGGCTGTCCTGGAACTCACTCTGTAGACCAGGCTGACCTCAGAACTCAGAAATCTGCCTGCCTCTGCCTCCCAAGTGCTGGGATTAAAGGCGTGCGCCACCACTGCCCAGCTATGAGCCACCATTTCTAGGCATCCAACATCTTATATGACTACTGTAAAGATACTTAAGAGAGACTCTCTTATATATTTCTCTACTGGTATCAAATGTACCAGTGCATTTGATAGCAGTACAAGAGCATTGATTGCCTCAACAGTGTGCTAGAAATAAGTTCAAGGTCAAAAACAAACAGACCATCACTCCACAAGTGTGACTAAAGGGTAAACTTTACCCACAGTTGTGTTGGAGATGGGATGTGCACTTGGTTTTTATTCTTTTTTGTTTGTTTGTTTGTTTGTTTTGTTTTTCCTATGTAGCCCTGGCTGTCCTAGAACTCACTCTGTAGACCAGGCTGGCCTCGAACTCAGAAATCCGCCTGCCCAAGTGCTGAGATTAAAGGCATGCACCACCACTGCCCGCCTTGGTTTTTATTCTAATGCAAGTGGTGACTCTTTTTTTTTCTTCCCTGCCTGGAGTCTGACCTCTCAGTCTTTCAAGATTGGCTACTTTTAAAAGCAGCTGCTGCAAAATAAATGAAGGGAAGGAGAGAAGAGTCACTGCTCCAGGCCATAAACTTCTGGAATGAGTGAAGTCTGTGAGTAAAGGAAGGTGCTCAATTATTCCTCAGCTGCCAGTGAAGAGTCAATTCAAGCCAGATTAGATTATAGTAAATTCAAGTTTATTGGAAAACTGTGGGAAAGTTTACTGGCCCCAAGGAAAGAGGCCAGAGAAGAAGGCCATGGGAAGGAAGGGAGAGGGAGGAAAAGGGAAAGAGAGAAAAAGAAAGAGCAGGCACACAGGGAGAGGGAGAGGAGTGGGGGTGGAGAGACAGCAGGAGTGCATGTGAAATGTCTGGATTATATAGGGAAGAGGCTCGTGGGGAAGGACAGTATTTTCTAAATACACGGATGGTGACCACACCCAATCCAGTTAGAGCAGTTACAGCAAAGCAGGGCAATCTCTGGAATAGGCCTTAAGATGCTAATAGCATTATTCGTTTTAAATTTGGTGACGAGTGATCAAAACAGAATACATTCCCTAGGTTTTACCCAGTAGTCAAAAACGAAGTTAAATATAGAGGCGGGGAATGAATAGCTATTAAGTATAATAAAGACAGCTCCTGCCGGCGGTGGTGGTGCACGCCTTTAATCCCAGCACTTGGGAGGCAGAGGCAGGCAGATTTCTGAGTTCTGAGGTCAGCCTGGTCTACAGAGTGAGTTCCAGGACAGCTAGGGCTACACAGAGAAACCCTGTCTCGAAAAACCAAAAAAACCAAACCAAACCAAAAAAAACAAACAAAAAAAACCCCAGACATTCAGAAGAAAGTCACTGTATCCAGTGAAATCACTGTGTTCTTGCTTTTAAATTCTGAAGTAGGTAGTACATAAGAAAGATTGCATAATTCTTTTTCCAATTTACAATCCTAATAATCAAGTAAGTGTAATTTTTTTGTCATTGTAAAAAAATGGTGATTTGTGAGCTTTGTCTTAATCCTTAGTAAGATAATAATTTTAAAAACCTGGGAGTACTGAGAATGAACTCAAATGCCTCCAGTTGTGGTGGCCTTTTTTTTTAAAAAAGGATTTATTTTATGTATATGAGCACACTGTAGCTGTCTTCAGACACAGCAGAAAAGGGCATCAGATCCCATTACAGATGGTTGTGAGCCACCATGTGGGTGCTGGGAATTGAACTCAGGACCTTTGAAAGAGCAGTTGGTGCTCTTAACCACTGAGACATTTCTCCAGCCCGTGGCCTTTGTTTTTTATCCTCAAAAACGACTAGTAAAATAAAGGGACCATTGGCTTTGCTTCCCTTTGCGATAACTGGTTATTTCTGTTGGTTTGCTTGTTTATATGTTCTTGGTTTTTAAAACAGGGTCTCCAGTTGCCCAAGCTGGCCTCAGTCTGACAGTGTAAGCCAGAGTTACCTTCTAGGTTTTTTTTATCTGCCAAGTAAAAAACTAAAAGGCAGTGGGGAGTGGGGATGGGGGCATGGGGGAGGGGGGAAGAGGGGCATACCTCTTTAATTCTAGCACTCAGTAGACATAGGCAGGCAGATTTTTAATAGAGGCCAACCTACTGTATAGAGTGAGTTCCACTACTACAGAGAAAACCTGTCTTTCAGGGGGAGGAGAGGGAAGGAAGTAAAAGGCACAAATGGGGGCTGGAGAGGTGGCTCAGTGTTTAAGAGCACTGACTACTCTTAAGGAGGTCCTGAGTTCAATTCCCAGCAACCTCATGGTGGCTCACAACCAACTCTAATGGGATCAGATGCCCTCCTCTGATATGTCTGAAGACGGTGATAGGGTACTCATACATTAAATATTTTTTTTTAAAAAGGCACAAGCATTACTATCGAATCACAGGCAAAGAACACATATTTTTTTTGCACATCATATTGTACTTGTCAATAAAAGTCCTTTATACCCAGAAGAAAAAAAAAAAAAGGCACAAGCAGCAGATTTAGCTGGTAAAGGCTTTTATTAGGGTGAAGAAGCACACAGGGTATTAGGTTTCAGATTGGAGGTGGGGGGAGGGGAGGGACTGACTGATGCTGGGAGAACCTGGAGGCCAGATCTGTGTCTTAGCTTCCCAGGTCTGAACTCCAACATCAAGGCACCAGCTGATAAGTTATTTCTCTACTGGTGAAATGAACCAATTCAAGCCAAATTAAAGTATGTATAAACAGAGGTATATTGGGAAACTGTTCTCAGGCAGGAGGGTTCACTGGTACCAAGGAAGGGGGGCCAGAGAAGTCACCATGGAGAGTGAGACAGAGGGGAGTGGGAAAAGAGAGAAGAGTGTATGCAGAGAGAGGGAGGGAAGAGAGATAAGAGGGAGGAGAGGAAGGTGAAGAAGAAGAGAAGGAAGAAGAAGAAGAAGAAGAAGAAGAAGAAGAAGAAGAAGAAGAAGAAGAAGAAGAAGAAGAGGAGGAGGAGGAGGAGGAGGAGGAGGAGGAGGAGGAGGAGGAGGAGGAGGAGGAGGAGGAGGAAGAGTGGAGAGACCAAAATATCTGGGTAAAGGGCAGCCCAGCCCCTGGACTAGAAAGTTCAGGGTAGCAGCGTGGTATGCCAGGTAAGGACTGAGGGATGCTGGGAAAACCTGGAGCTAGATGTGCTTTGCTATGTAAAATATGCACCTCAACCCTTGTTCTTGGGTCTAAGACCCTGTATAGGGTACATAAAGACCCTCTGCACATCTAGGGGGTGTCTTCAGGAGCCCTTCTTTTGAAGTACATTTGAAGGTAGGGTTGTTGTTTGAGACAGGAGCTCACTATATAGCCCAGGCTGAGTTGGAGCTCACTGTGTAGATTAAACTAACCTCCAAACTCACCGAGATCTGCCTGCCTCTGGGTCCTGGAATGAGGTCTGGTCTACTGGTGCCATACCCAGTGACACAGGCAGAGAACTTCAGGGATCTTTGAGGGCGTCCTGCTCTTCTAATTTATGGTCTGTCAGTTTGAACAATGATGGGGAGGCTGACAAACCCACAACTTTCGGACAAACATGTCGTGACCTGGCCTTGAGTTTGTCTGGACTGTTGCCCCTCCTGGTGGAGAAAAAGTCCACCAAGACCTTTCTTTTAAACCGCTAGACTTTTGTTTCAGGTCAGGAGTGTGAAGAAACCAGAAGTTTGCCATTTGGCAGGGTTTCTTTCTTTCTTTTTTTTTTTTTTTTGGTTTTTCGAGACAGGGTTTCTCTGTATAGCCTTGGCCTTGGCTGTCCTGGAACTCACTCTGTAGACCAGGCTGGCCTCGAACTCAGAAATCCTCCTGCCTCTGCCTCCCAAGTGCTGGGATTAAAGGCGTGTGCCACCACTGCCCGGCAGCATTTTGTTTTTCTTTGTGTGTGTGTGTGTGTGTGTGTGTGTGTTTGTTTTTGAGACAGGGTTTTTCTCTGTAGTCTTGGTTTCCTGGAACTCAGTAGATAAGGCTGCCCCAAACTCACAAAGATCTGCCTGCCTCTGCCTCCTGAGTACTGGGATTAAAGGTGTGGGTCACTGCCACCAGGCTGAATTTTGCCATCTTTAATATTCAGTAGGCTCTCTTCTCAGTCTGCTTATCAGGGAATCTATCTAACTCCTAGTCTCACACAAAGGATGACCATGAACTTCCTGATATATCTACCTGCACCTCAGAGTGCTGGGATTTCAGGCTGGTGGCACCATATGCCAACACATCTGAGAAAACTGAAGAAGGACCCACACTCTCAGACAACCCATTCTCTACCTCTGGCAAAAATGTGAGTACTTTCAGCAACTATCCGTATTAATGTCAATATCCAGTTTGACTCGTCCTGCTAGTTTAAAGTAGTCATAAAAACTGAGACAGTCTCACTGTGTAGCCTTGGCCGATCTAGAGCTCACTATGTAAACTTGGATGGTTTCAAACACATACAGATCTTCCTGCCTCTGACACCTGAGTTCTAGGATATAAGGACTATGCCACCATGCAGGGCAATAATTTATCTAATCTATCTATCTATCTATCTATCTATCTATCTATCTATCTATCTATCTATCTTACCTATTTATTAGTGTATAGGTATTTTGTTTGCGTGTATGCATCTGTACACCAACTGGAGACTACAAGAGGGCATTGGAACCACTGAACTGAAGTTACAATATATTGTGAGCGGCTATGTAGGTGTAGGAACGGAACTCCGTTCTCTAGAAAGTCAGCTAGTGATCTTAAATGCTAAGCCATTTCTCCATCGCCCCCCCCCCCCCGCCCCGCCCTACTCTCCCCTCTCTTTTTAAATTCAAGATTTGCATAACTCAGGCTATCCTTGAGTTCGTTCAATCCTCCCGCCTCAGCCTCCGGAGTTTAGTTCGCATGCTAGGGCCGGCTACCACAACAGTTTAGGTTGAGTCTCTTTTTTGTGTCTTCAGAGACGTGTCTTGGGAACTTTATCAACCCCAGCCACACACTGCCAGCCGCTGGTACAGTCTCTGTCAGGCAGAGCACGCGGCCGGTTTCCTAGCAACCGGACGCGTTCCTCCCAGCTGGCAGCTTGGGACCTGAGCTCCCAGCGCCCAGCATGCCCTGCGGCCGGCGCGCACTACGTGTCCCACAATGCCTTACGGCCCCGCCCCACTCCCGCGGAGACCCCGCCGGGCAGCACTGCGACCCCAGCCCACCGCCTGCAGCTTGGTGGGCTGCGCTGGCCGGGCGCCATGCGAAAAGGCGAGCGCAGAGTCGCCGGAGGCTCGGGATCTGAGTCTCCGCTATTCGAGGGCCGCCGCAGCACCGAGTCCGAGGTCTACGACGATGGCACTAACACCTTCTTTTGGTGAGGGTCTCCCCGCGTCCAGGTCGGAGTTTGGGACAGACGGTTTAGGTTGGAGTCGGGGACCGTCAGGGACCAGATCAGCCAGAGGAGCGCTTCATCAGGGCTCAGCGGCCCGCGAGCCGGTGGAACCCCCCGTGGTCGTCTGCGTATGAGATGGCGAGTGTTTTTTTCGGGTCGGGGTAGCCCCGGGATGAGCTCCGGAAGGCCTGGCCACTACATATTAGTGATTTTCAGGTTTCCTTTCTGCTAGATAGGTGATATTCCCCGCTCCTCCCCCGTAACATTGCTCTGAACTGGCCTGATGGGTATGGCATATCTGGGTGGTAGGTTTTGCTCACTGCTACCCTTTTCAGTGACCCTGGCTTGCACAACTCAACCTCTGACAAGTTTTGGTGTCAGGCTGCCCAGTCTGCCTTTAGTGGAGTGGGTGCCTAGGAATTGCAGGTCTTTTACGTCTTTGAAGGACCATGCCACCGTCCTGGCTGACCAGGGCCATGACCTTGGGCTAACTCTTCACCTTTCCCCGTTTGTGAGAAAGACAAAACTCCTAGACGAAAGAGCACCCTTCACGAGAGGGATGGCTTTGCCTTTACTTCAGGCGGCTAAGTTTCCATCTACCTTTGCCACACTGGAGTCCCATGGTGGGCCCTACAGACAAGTGGGACCCAAGTGCCCAGAGACAAATGTGTTTCCAGTGGAGGGGATGTTAAGTGGAAGTAGCTCGGGGAGAACAGAGCCGTGGCAGCGACCAGAGCATATCTGATCCCAGAGAAGCCTAGTCTGGAAGTGTTCAGATAATTCAGGAGAAAGCGCTATCTCACAGAATCCTCCAAGGGACTCATTTGCCAGCTTGTATCTCTGGCTTGCAAGTGGGAGTGGTAGCCGAGGCACTGATGAGATACAGTTGAAAGAGCAGGAAAGTGAGTTGGGTATGGGAGATAGCTTTGCATCTGAGCCTTATACTATTAGCACCTTCCCTGGGTTATAGCCGGCTTATGCAAGGAGATCCAACCTGAACCACTCTTCACTATGAAGCCTTCTGGTGACTATGAAGACATTAGAGGGAAAAGAAGCAATCCCAGCACTTGGAAGGCAGAGGCAGGTGGATCTCTGTGAATTTGAAGCCAGCCTGGTCTACATAGTGAGTTCCAGGACAGCCAGACCCTGGAGTGAGAGTTCTCGAAAGCAAGTGTGGGGCAATTGAAGTTGTGGGTATGGTACCAGAGCTAGTGCCAATGAAGTTCACTGACCTTTGAGGTCCTTTGGACATTGAAATGGCCTAGAAATCAGGCTGTTGCAACCTCATAACTGATCTCAAGACTGACCCCATACCTCATTCTGCTTGACAGGACATATGGTCTCTAACCCCATAACTGACCCCACACCATCTCAATCACATCCTGGATGACAGGACAAAGGGAAGTAGTGCTTATAAAATCCCTGACCCACACCTGGTTTTTGTTTTTATAAACCTTGTTATTGCCTTACTCCAGGGCCAAGAGATCTTTGTGGCAGGAGGCTGTTCCTCGTTGCCTACTTAAAATAAAGGACTCTAATTGGCCTTATATTGATAACAGTCCATTAATTGCTCAGGTGGGTATTTAAACATCATTCTCTATCTGGTAGCTCTACCATGCCTCTTAGACAGCAGAGAGGCATGACCGTCTCCAGTACAGTTGATGGCCACTGGACAGAGAATTCTGGAGTGGGTTGTTGGCTTGCCTTTCTTGTTTTATATTTATTCATTTAGTCATTCTTCAGTATATGTTTTGGAGACTTATGCTGAGTGTCATTACTATCTTAGGGGATATATTGGGAAACTAAACAATAGCTAAGATTCTGGTACATACCTGGAACTTTATTTATATAAAGTTTTATTTTGTGTGTATTGATATTCTGCCACAAGTGCACGCGCATGTGTGTGTGTGTGTGTGTGTGTGTGTGTGTGTGTGTGTAAAACATGTATGCAATGCCCCTAGAAGCCAGGAAAGGGCGTTGGATCCCTTGGAACTATAGTTCCAGACCAATGATCTGCTGAGTGAATGTTAGGAATTCAGTCTGGGTCCTCTGGAAGAGTAGCCTGTGTTCTTAACCTCTGAGCCATTGCTCCAGCCCCCACCACCTTATATCACTTTCTGACCCACTCCCACCAGCATGGAGTCAGTGACAGTTTGATAGTCCACACTTGGATCTTAGAGCATGCTGCTTCCAGAGCCATTAGGTGAGTTGGGGCAGAAATCACCAGTATGTCCTTAGTAATTCTTTATTTCTGCAGCTTCAGGTATAAGTGACCAATCACTGTGGGCTAGGGCTTACCTAGATTTCTCCACATTTAGCAAGCATGATTTGATAATTCATACCTTTTGACTCTCAGATCAGGAGGCCAAGAAAGCCAGGGTAACAGGCTAGAAGCCTCTTGAAGACCTGACCTGGGACAGCCTTGTCCCTTTCTTGGCAACGACTTCATGTTTCCCCGGTTGGTTCCAGCAGGGCTGCCTTCCTACCCACTCAGCATGAGAAGCGTGGTCATCTCCAGGGAGGAAAAACAACTGGGTATTTTCCACTCATAGCAAGGAACCAGTTTGTCCTCATGCCTGCCCTTGGGCAGTGACTTAAGTCCCAAAATTTACATAGGTCAACTCTCATATTGGGCTTGGTCACGGGACTCAGACCATCCCAGTGTCCGTCTGTGGTAGGGAGGAATAGGAGGCACCACTGCACAAACCCAACAGACATTCTGGAAGGGAAAGATGACCGCCTCTGTTGCACTCCACCCCCACCCCCGTGTGTGCGAGCATGCCTGAGTCCGTGCGTGCCTGCCTGCGTGCATGCGTATGTGTGTGTTGTGACTTAGACAAGGAGCAACAAGGTAGAGCTCACTCTTGAGCAATCATTGAAACATTCTGACATCTTCCTCCTGTGAGTCTGTTTGGCTGGTTCCCTACCTTCTGTTTCCCCTTTCCCAGATCAGGGGAGGCCAGGTTTTGGCAACTGTGGGAATAATAGGGTGAATATTGACCTCAAGGGAAAGGTGCTATTTATTGTTCAGATATTCCTAGTATACGGAGAAGAAATAAAAAATAGTACTCCCTTTCAAGATCATAGACAGCCAAGGATGCCCTCAGCTTACTGGCTACTTCAAAAACTATGAGAAAGGTCCAAGTACTAGTAAAAAATAACAGTACAGAAAACCAAGGAGCGGAAGTAATTTCTAAGATCTTCGGAAAGGAGCTGGGGATTATACCTTAGTGGTGTACACTTGTCTAATGTGGAAGGCCAGAGGCCCAGTTCTCATTCCTAGAGGGGAAATTGGGGGAAGCCTTGCACGTTTTCCGTATTAAATGTGACCATATCTACCTGTGCTGTAGGCAGCACAACCCCTCTGCTCCCCAGTCAGTCAGCTTGGGAGTGCAGGTCAGCGCCTCTCCTGTGCTGGGTGACAAGGTATTCACACGAGTACTTGGTGATCCTCTCTTCTCTGACACTCCCTGTGTTTTGGATTCAGGCGTGCCCACACCTTAACTGTGCTGTTCATCCTCACCTGTGCACTCGGCTATGTGACTCTCCTAGAAGAAACCCCTCAGGATACAGCCTACAACACTAAGAGGTAACTACTTATGTTCGGAGGAGGGTGTGATGTCCTGAGGTGCTCAGCCCAGGCTCTACCTTTTCTTTGTATGTCTAAGTGACTGGCCTCTACCTTCCCTTGAAGCTGTGTAGTATTTCTTGCCCAGGATGGTGGAAATGTGTCACCTCTAAGTGGTAGGGATGTTTTGTTGTTAGTCTTCAGAGTGACTCCTCCTAGCTGGTATGCAGAAGCCTCGTGAGAGTGCCCACCTCATCAGCTCACCCTCCGTGTGGTAGACTCCAGGACATAAGGATTCTCAGATTGTCTGGGATATAAGCCACCAGCAAGGAACCCTGTAACGGCACTTGAAACCTAGTGAGGTTTCAAGGCGACTTTGTTTGCTTGTACCCCAGGCTTGGGGAATCCCCGTGGTCTTAACACTTCTAGGCTAAAATTTTGTTTTTGAAAAATGGGAGTCTTAGTGATTTACTGTAAGAATTGGCTGGGGTAACTGAGTCTGGAGTGAACATGTGGATATAGTCGTGTCCCCTCCCCAGTATCAGTGGGCCTTGTGAGAGGGACCACATCATCACACCAACAGCTCACCCTCGTTGTGGTGGACTCCAGGACGTAAGGATTCTCAGATTTTCTGGGATATAGAGCCACCAGCAATGAACCTTATAATGGCACTTATGTCCTTGAGCACAACTGACTGCTTCTGCTAAAACATTGCTGTCAGGCTGCTGGACCCTACTGGTCCCTTCACTCATTTCCCAGCCGTCCCTGGCCCATTGTCTGTGAAGTGCTTTACTGCTCAGTGACTTCCAGCTCATAGTCAGCCTCTCAGGAGTGGTCTCTCACTGTCTCTGTTTCTGTCTGTCTGTCTCCCTCCCCCCCCCTCTTTCTCTGAGCTTAGGATAGCTTGCTCCCAGGCCCTCTAGCCCTCTGTAGTCCATCATCTCTGGCCTGGCCTATGCTGGTGCTTCCTGCTCATGTGCACACCTGTCTATTCCTCCCTCCTTTCTTGGGAAGGCTTCTACCAGACTCTAAGTCTCAGGCTAGGTCTGTAAGTTCAGCATGCTCTTAAGGAGATGAGTGAATACTAAGAGAGGAACTTGTGCTTCCTGGGCCACTGGGTCAGGTCTGCTTTGTCCTTCCTGCCCTGGTGCCAACAGAGGGGTCATCTGCAGATATTGGCCCTTAGGGTATGGAGGCAATATGCCTGTATCTGCTCAGAGGGAATTTTCAAGTAGGACTAGGTCTTAGCCAGGTATGATTACTCACACATATAAACCTAGCACTTGGGAAACTGAGGCAGGAGGATCAGGAGTTCAAGGCCAGTCTTGGCTATGTGGTGAGTTCAAGACCAGCCTGTGTTACATGAGACCCTGTTTTAGAAAAACAAAGAAGACATGGTAGTGCACACCTTTCTAGCACTGGGAAGCAGAAAGGCAGATCTCTATGAATCTGAAGCCAGCCTGTTCTCTATAGAGAGTTCTAGGCCATTTTTTGAGACCCTGTCTCAAAAGAAAGGAAAGGAAAAGAAAACAAACAACAATAAAATCACAAAACTGTGTCTGCTGTCTTCCTCTGAATTCATCTGTGTGTACCTGGGAATAGAGGGTCAGTAGCATCTGTAAGGCACAGTAAGAAGCCCAAAGAGATGGAACATGGCTACACCTCAGGAGGTGCTCTCCAGGGACTGGATATATCATTCAGGAACCTAGGGTTTAATCCTTAGCACCACATCCTGCACTCTATATGAGTTTCTCTATGTGAGAAGTTTAGCTAAAGATGCCCAGGTCTGATGTCACTGGACAAGAGTTATTTCAAGGAAGAGTAGTCCTCCCTCTGAAGAGCAGGAACATGCAAATTTACCCTGGAGTGGTCACCAGTCACCTGCCAGAGCAGTTACAAAGCTGTTGTCCATCCAGTCTGTTGGTCCTGTTGTCAATACTAGGTGACCCAGGCCCTGGAGAGTCCAAGAGCTCAGGCCTCCAAGTATAAGGAGGGTAGCACTGTGGATCTGTGTGGACACAGCCCTTCTTCATTCAGCACGGACCTCCCCCAGCAACACTGGACATCTATTCCTCATATTCTTTGTCTCCCTCTTTCCTCCCTAAGAGCATGAAGGGAAGGAACTACCTTTCTTGCCTCTAATTCTTCTGGTAGAACCTGGAATCTGCCATTTGCTTCTCCCTGGGACTATGGGAATTTTCTTATGCACTTAAAAGTAGTCTTAGTGACACGCATGTTACCTACTGAGCCATCTCAGCAGCTTTATAGAAAATATTTTATAATTTTTGTGGTGTTTGTTCATGTGGTAAGTTTTCATCACATTTGTTTTATGTTTGCATGTATCTGTGTGTTCAAGCGTATACAAAGCACACATGCACAAGGATAAGAACAGCCTGTGGAGTTGATTTTCTCTTACTCTCATGCAAATCCCAGGGATTGAACTCAAGTTGTCAGGCTTAGTGACAAGCATGCTACCTGCTGGGCCATCTCACCAGCCTTATTATAGAAAATAGTTTTTAATTTTTGTGTTGTTGCAGATGGAACTCAGACTCTTATATATTTCAAGCAAGCACTGTACAGACAACCCCAAGACTTACTTATTTTTCATTTAAAAAATTATTTTTACTTCTACATATGTATGTATTGGGATACATAAGCAAGTGTCCTCAGAGAGCTACAAATAGTTGTGAGTCACAGTATAGGTGCTGGAATTGGGCTCTGGGTCTTCTCTAAAAACAGTAAATGCTCTTAACCACTGAGGAGTCTCTCCAGCTCCCAGGATTTATTTATTTATTTAGTGCAAGGAGATGGATTCTCTAAGAACAGAGGCAGAGGCTACAAGAGCCCATGGGCACCTGTACAGTTGCTGCTGCTGTGTCTTTGGTTATATGATAGATGCCAGAAACCAGTCGAGTTTTTAGGTCACCAGAGGACAGAGGTTAGAACTGCCCCCGCTGTGGAACATCAGAAACAAACTCAGATTTAGCTCAGTGCAGCACAAACAGAAATTTAGTTACAGACAGAAATGTGTGTCATCTCTAACACTTCAGCCTCCGTATCTACTCGCTTCCTCTCTGAGGATTCAACCAATTTTTGAACCCTTTTGAAAGGGGTCTGGAGAGATGGCTCAGTGTGTAAGAGCACTAACTGCTCTTCCAAAGGACCTAGCTTTGATTCCCAGCAACTTGACAGCTCACAGCTGTCTGTATCTCCAGTTCTAGCTCTTCCTTCTGGGCTCTGTAGACCCTACACACATGTAGTGCAGATGTTCATGCAGCCAAACACCTACACACTTGAGTGAATACATAAGTAGTTTTCTTTTCTTTTTTAAAGATTTTATTTATTTTATGTATGTGAGTGCACTGTCACTCTCTTCAGACACACCAGAAGAATACATCAGATCCCAATGCAGATGGTTGTGAGCCACCATGTGGTTGCTGGGAATTGAACTCAGGACCTCTGGAAGAGCAGTCAGTGCTCTTAACCACCGAACCATCTCTCCAGCCCAATACAGTTCTTTAGAAAGAAAACATTGAAAATGAACCACATCTATTGATTGAACTTGTACAGACCTTTTCCTTGTTATTGTCTATCATGTACTAAACCAGCTCTGTGTATAGCAGCCACATTCCTTATAGCTAGCATATGCAATTTAAAGATGTTTTTAGGAAATGGGAGATATATGTGGCTATACACAGATAGCACTGTATGTAAAAGATCTGAGTGTTCACACATTTCATTATCTGGAGGATCCTGAAGCCAGCACTCCATAGATACCAGAGTAATTGTGTTTGGATATAGGTTGGCGAAGGCAAGTGTTTGCCACTTTCTGAACTCAGAGGCTAAAGCCAGCCTTACGGTAGTGGCAGCAGGTATACCCAACAACCAATCTTGGCTTCCGGTGTTCTTCAGTGAAAGACCCAGACTCCTTAGAGTCATTCTAAGGACAGGACTTGGGGGTAGAGGGGGTGGAAAGGCCCAAAGTGGGCCTAGAAGTTCCAGTTGTGTCTGAAACTCAGAAAAGGCCATTAGTATTTTCAAGTCATGTCCCAGTAATGGCCTAAGGCAATGCTGGGCAACAAAATCAGTAAAGTGGTGTTGGAACATTACCCAGAGTATGAAATCTCATATCCACAGCAAGATAGGTTGATTGAATCAGTAAAGGCAACAGGCATGCTTTCTGTTCAGAAGACTGTCATGAACTGCAGGCTCTGCCCAGAGAGGCTTTAAGCTCTGCACCTTTTCTGATCCTTCAAGCTCAGCAAGGGGATGGAGGATTGCCCTGCAGTGGAAAGGGGCTTTGCTCAGGGTAGGCATAGTGTCTTAAGAATCAGATCAAATTAACAGTGGGAACTGTAGTTGGTGAATGAGGGGCATTTGACTCCTGGGTATTTCTCGCCAAGCCAACAGCCATAGTCTTACTATGAGGAAAGCAACAGGGAACTCTTCAAATAGGCTGACCAGTTCTGGTCACACCCACCTGGATCACCAGAAACAGGCTCTGTCACCACCTGTGAAGACCCACCATCATGTGGCCTGCACGGATATCTGGGGCAGAGGGGAACTTTAGAAGGAACTGATCAATTAGGATAAAGTGTGAACTTTATTTGCTTAAA
The DNA here is from genome assembly GCA_030674055.1 of Rhabdomys pumilio. NCBI lineage: Eukaryota > Metazoa > Chordata > Mammalia > Rodentia > Muridae > Rhabdomys > Rhabdomys pumilio. The sequence goes on from JANHMN010000003.1 coordinate 128,251,888, forward strand.
GGTTTATATTTAAGGCATTTGTTTTTCTTTCACATTACCTCTGCTCCAATGCTATATTTTCAGGTCCTTAAGAACTTAAGTACTTCTTACAACCCATCCTTGTAAATCATCATTCACACAAGCCTTATGTCCATGGTCAAGGTCCCATACCACCCAGCCTACATGGCTATGTGGTGCTTTGCACCATAGGGACGGTACTTTAGGCACACTGATGGTCCCAGATAGGTGTGACACAGGCTTGTCTCAGGTAAACAACAGTACACATCACTTTGTCTTGATCTCTATTTCTATTCTTTTGGAAATGGGAACTATTTAACCTAATAGGATAGCAATCTACACTGGAAGGCAACTAATTTGGGCTGTGTCTTGTGTGAGGTATTGCTTCAGGGAACACTTTCCAGGTTCCTTTCCCACCTCCTGTCTTGCTAGTGCTTCTTTGAAAGAGCTACTATCCCTCTCCTCAGAGCTGATCAGTGAGTGCTGTTCCTCCTGCCAGCAGTGGTATAGAGCCAGGTTGGAAACTAATCCATAAAGTCTCCTGTACCTTGGAGGGCTGCAGATGTTTTGCTAAGATTAGGGGTGGCTCTCATCTTGGCTGCTCAGGGCAGGCAACTAATACTCAGTTTCCTTGGCTTGTTCTGACCACTGCCATGAGAGAGGATGTCAAGATGCTAAAGACACTCAGCAAGGGCAGGGCAGAGTGAGACTGGTATTGCTGTGGACACTGGCCCGAGCGGGTCCTTAGCAGGGACTGTGGCCTCACAGGCACAGCCCTGGCTTTGTGTGGTCCATGCTTCTACACCCTGTGCCTTGTTTTTAATGTTTGGGCAGCGTGTAGGAATCATACTTTGCATCTTGCACCTTCAAGAGCACACTGGTGTTGGAGGTGGTGACCAACAGGACAATTCTGGGAACACCCATTAGCCTGTACTATGAGATAGCCATTAGATCCTGATATTTTTCAGAGGCTTTATGAGGTCTAATCCTGTGTTGAAGTGAGTCGGTGGTGACATTCTAAATGACATGAGAAACCTAACACATGGACATCTGAGAGTGGTGCTGCTTGTGGGCTGTTGAGATGGAGTGAGCCATTGTGGGTCAGCCTCCCGCCAAGAAGCTGCCAGATGGAGTTGTGGGCTATTTCCAGCATGGCAGGGACTAGACTATCACAGGTGTCCACTGGGGTCCTTGCTGCCTCCCACCTCTGCCTGAAAGAAGCCTGCACACACTGAATGGTTGTTTGTTCTTTATTTGCAGAGGTATTGTGGCCAGTATTTTGGTTTTCTTATGTTTTGGAGTCACACAAGCTAAAGACGGGCCATTTTCCAGACCTCATCCAGGTAACTCACCATTTCTTTCCCATGTGTGGCACGTCGTGCTTCTGTGCTGAGCAGCTGCTGTGTCTGTGCTGCTGGATGTGACTGTCCTGTCCCCTCTGCCAACTCCTCCTGTGGTTGCTACCCCACGGCATGGAGAGCTGACTGTACCTCCTCCACTCGTCTCTCCCCTGTCCTGTGGCTTTCTCACCTTCCTGCAGACCAGGGTGCCCTGGGATCATAGGAGGGGCTGGAACCTGGAAGTAGTTCTTGGTTACAGTCTCCACTGCCCCCGCCCCAAGTTCTGACAAATCTGTGACATCAGATTGCTCCCTGTGAACCTCAGCTGAGGACGCAGCCACCCACCTGCCTGCTCAGTTGGCCAGAGCTCAGGTGAGGAGGTTCTTGAGACTACAAGTTAGTTGGTGTTGCTTTTTAAGGGCCTTGGCATATACTGAAAAACATGGGGTTTTTTTCCTACGTTAATAGGAGTATAAACTGTGAAAATACAGAAACTATTTTTAGACATTTTAAAAAATAAACACTTAAATTTGTATGTGTTGTGTATATTTATTTATTTACTTATTTTTGAGGGTCTTACTGTTGCTCAGGCTATCCTCAAATTCTTAGATTCAAGGAATTCTCTTGCCTCCCTTCCTGGATACTGGGACCACAAGTAAGTCCCCCAATATTGCTGGGGTTTGTTTATTTTTGTTGTTGTTGTTTTTGTATTGTTTTGTAAAGTAGGCAGTCTTGAGATTTTCCCATATGTATCTGTATACTTACTTGATTGTTTAACCACCCACTGTAGGAGCAAGAGATAAGGGACTAGCCTTGAGCTCTTTAGCCTTCAGGAACGGGGAATGTCCACCAGGGGGTGAATTAGTTCTGAGGCTGTGAACATGATTCCCTTGTGGTCCTGACGCTCTGAGCTGGACCCTTGAGGACCCGAGCAGGCCGTATGGTTTGTGATTGCCACTAGATTCCTGAGTGGCCTCTGAGCCTCAGTGGGCCTCCACCCTCTGAACCCATTTAGCCTTGCCTTACCAGGATTTGAACCAGAGCCACAGGAAAGGGAAATAATTTAAAAGTGCCCAATTCATTTTACAGCAAGTGTTTAATTGTGTGTGTGTGTGTGTGTGTGTGTGTGTGTGTGTGTGTGTGTGTGT